>CM077172.1:30514077-31114077 GCA_039654105.1 Coreius guichenoti | reverse complement strand
TCTTCAGTTCATCCCACAGGTGTTTTTTTATGGGGTTTAGGTCAGGGGACTGAAAACCTTCATTCTGTGGTCAGTGAACTGTTCTGTTGTCCATTTTAAGATGTGCTTTGGACCATTGTCATGCTGGCAGATCTAACCATGGCCCACTTTAAGCTTTCAGTCAGGTGTTCATTTAATATCTGCTGGTACTTGGAGTCTTTGGAAGTCTTTGGAAGAAAAATTGCCCCACAGCATTAATGATCCACCACCATATTTCACAGTGGGGATGAGGTACTTTTCTACATGGCTATATTTCTGTCCGTCAAACCCACCTTTGGTGTCTTTCTAAAAATAGTTTGGTCTCATCTGACCATAAAACCCAGTCCAACTGAAAGTTCCAGTAACGCCTGGAAAACTATAGGTGGATGAGATTGATGATTGATGTCAAAGGCTTTTTTATTGCAACCTTCCCAAACAAGTAAACAACTTAAATAATCTGTGATTGTTTAGGTGTGGTCTGATCATAGTTTTGGAGACTTTCTGACTCCAAGACCCAACTATTGCCAGTTCTCCAATTTTTATCCTAACAGTTTGTTTGGCGACTCAAACCATCTCCCTTAGTGCATGTGGGGCCAATAAAGACAGCCCTGTTCCAGGTAGACTAGACATGTCAATCTCCAGTTGATTTAAACTTCTTAATTATTGGCCAGATAGTAGAAATGAGTATTCCAACAATTCAACTTTTATCTTAAAGCCATTTCATGATTCATGCAGCTCAAAAACCTTTTGTCACACATCAATACTCACTGTATTCTCAGGTATTTCCCATAGTGAAGGATGATTACTGTATTCTCAGGTATTTTGTGAAGGATGACTATAGGAATTTGGTCTGTGTGTCACTTCATATTTAGAGCCCAGTGAAACAGGAAATCAAGACTTATCACTTAAGTGTTCCTGATCACTAAGGTGAACTTAAAAACATATGAATGGTAATATACTGCAGTTAGATTTTTACTCATTAGAATTTGTAGGCATGCCAATAATTGTGGAATAGGCTTACATATATTTCAGATTGTGGAATAGGCCTACATATATTCTTTCAACTATTTGACTTTAATTAGAAGGTTAGATTTTTGTGAATACAAGGAGAAATTGCAAAAACAAATGTTCAGTCAGTTTTGCTCATATATTTACCAAGGGTGCCAATATTTGTGTAGTCCACTGTATTTTCTATTGCCTGACCTGACCTCTACTACTAAACATAACCCGTACAGTGAGAAACACTAGTTCCCTTTCAGTCGGTCACGTTCGATGTACGTCGGAACTGACCGACGAATTGGGGATCAATTTCAGAGACCAATCTATTTCGAGTGTATACAAACGAGCCAATAACGTTGGCATGCGGTCCACGCACCGCCCTGCAGCGCGGGTATAAATACGGAAGTGGAATACCGCATCCTTGCTTTCAACTTCGGAGCCGAACGGTTTGCAGTTCAAGCTGTTTCTACGAAGAGTGTTTTTGCTACGAGCCTTTGAGGAAGATCGCTCTCTTACCTGGTGCTGGCATGACGGTGCGATTCAGCGAGTAGCTGCTGCAACGTGCACTGTTCCTGTGTTGGTTGGCTGGGCGTTTCCGTTTGTTGAGTGCTCACACGCGGGCTTGCACTATCGGACCGCTGTGAGCCGCGGCCATCTCCCTGAGTGCCTCAGCACTTCTAAAAGAGCATTTCCCTTCCTAAAAGAGCAACACGGTTTGACCCTGTGTCTTTTTCAAGATGTCATTCAAACCGTGTGTTTCTGGATGCCGTCGTTTTCTGTCCCCAGTTGAAGGTCATGATCGCTGTCTCACGTGTTTGGGCATTCAGCACGCTGAGGCTGTGTTCGTGAATGACTCATGTTCCCACTGCGGGGAACATGACCATCGCAGTTCTACGGTCTAGGCTCGAATACCTCAGAAGGGGTGGAGTCCCATTGCGCATCCCCCGATCTAGTGGTCCTCCCGCTGCAAAGCAGAGGGCTGCTACTTTGGCTGATGCCTTTGGTGGAGACCTGAGGGTGACTGTGAGGGCTTCCCTGACGGGCCAACAAGCCCCTTGGGCCCCTCCCCCCTCCGCTGCGCCGGTGGAGCTTCCGGAAGAGCGGCCCGGTCCTTCCCATAGGGAAGGTCTCTTTCGGGGCTCCGGCTGAGGATATGATCTCGATATCTGCATCGGAGGACGAGCTAATGGGCTCTGGAGATGAGGATTCGGCTGCGTTGCCCCCTTCGGGTGTGGTAGCGTTGCCCGAGTCAGATCCAGAACTTACGGCTATTCTTTCCCGGGCCGCCGCAAGTGTCGGGCTTGAGTGGAACCCTCCACCGTGTCCCGAACCCTCGCGGCTAGACGATTGGTTTCTCGGGACGACCCGTGCTGGTTCTCAGCGCCCCGCCGGTACCACTCTTTCCCGGAAGTACATCAGGAGCTCATGAAGTCGTGGACGGCGCCCTATAGCGCCAGAAACCCATCTAGTGGCTCCTCCATCCTCACTACCCTCGATGGTGGCGCGGCTGAGGGATATGTGGGGATTCCCCCAGTCGAGCGGTCCGTGGCGATGCAACTGTGTCCCAGGGCCGCTGTGGACTGGCGGGCTAACCCATGTCTCCCCTCCCGGGCGTTCTCGTCCAACCTAACGGGCAAGGCTTACACAGCCTGCGGGGAAGCCGCGTCATCTCTGCATGCCATGGCACTCCTGCAGGTCTACCAGGACAAAGCGCTAAAGGATCTGCACGAGGGTAGTTCTGACCCAGGCGTTATGCAGGAACTGTGCACAGCGACGGACCTCGCCCTCCGGGCACCGAAAGTCACTGCGCGCTCCCTGGGTTGGGCGATGTCCACTCTGGTGGTCCAGGAACGCCACCTGTGGCTGAACCTGGCAGACATGCACGAGTCCGACAAGGTTCGGTTCTTCGACGCCCCTGTCTGTCAGGCCGGCCTCTTCGGCGACGCCATCGAGAGCTTCGCCCAGCAGTTCTCGGTGGCCCAGAAGCAGATGGAGGCGATCAAAAATATCCTGCCCCGGCGACCAGCTGCTGCCTCCACCCCATCGCCGGCTGCAGCGCCTCCCCCTGCTCGTCGCCGAGGGCGTCCCCCTGAGTCTGAAGCCCCTGAAGCCCCTGGGCCTTCTCTCCCACACACTGCCCCACCCTGGTACGGTCAGACAACACTCCGGGTGGCCTCGGGGGCCATCTGGGTCGGGTCTGAGTGTTCCACCTCGTACGTCTGTGGTGCCGTTGGTCCCGCTTGCACGGTTTCTGGGGGCCTGGCTAGCGCTCCCCAGGCTGTCTCGCTGGCTCATCCGTACTATCAGACTTGGCTACGCGATTCAGTTCGCGTACCGGCCCCCCAAGTACAGGGGCATCCTCTTCACCTCCATGCGGAGCACCGATGCCCACGTCTTGCAGTCAGAGATTGATGTCCTACTGGCAAAGGACACGGTCGAGCCGGTTCCTCCAGCCGATATGAGGTCGGGGTTCTACAACCCCTACTTCATTGTACCCAAGAAAGGGGGTGGGTTACGACCAATCTTGGACCTGCGTGTCCTGAATCGGGCCCTGCACAAGCTTCCGTTCAGGATGTTAACGCAGAAACGCATTTTCGAATGCATCCGTCCCCGAGATTGGTTTGCAGTGATCGACCTGAAGGACGCGTACTTTCATGTCTCTATCCTTCCTCGACACAGACCGTTCCTACGCTTTGCGTTCGAGGGGAGGGCATATCAGTACAAAGTCTTGCCCTTCGGGCTGTCCCTGTCGCCTCGCGTCTTCACGAAAGCCGCAGAGGCAGCCATTGTTCCGCTCAGAGAACGCGGTGTTCACATCTTCAACTATCTCGACGACTCATACTCGCCCAGTCTCGGGAACAGTTGTGCGAACACAGGGACCTGGTGCTCCGTCACCTCAGCCTGTTGGGCCTTCAGGTCAACCGAGAGAAGAGCAAACTCTGTCCCACACAGAGGATCTCTTATCTCGGCATGGAGCTGGACTCGGTCAACCAGACTGCGCGCCTCACAGAGGAGCGAGTCCGGTCAGTGTTGAACTGTGGTCCAGTGTTGTCCAGGCATGCTGTGGTCTTCACGGATGCCTATTCCACTGGCTGGGGGGCCACGTACAACGGGCATGCAGTCTCGGGTCTGTGGACGGGGCCCCAGCTGCATTGGCATATCAATTGCCTGGAGTTGCTAGCAGTACGTCTTGCCCTAAGCCGCCTCAAAAAGCCGCTTCAGAGCAAGCACGTACTGGTCCGTACGGAGAGCACTGCGGCCGTTGCGTACATCAACCGCCAGGGTGGTCTGCGCTCCCGTCGCATGATGCAACTCGCCTGCCATCTCCTCCTGTGGAGTCAGAAGCATCTGAGGTCGCTTCGGGCCATTCACATCCCTGGTGGGCTGAACCAGACAGCCGACGAGCTCTCTCGTCAGTCGACACCTCCGGGAGAGTGGCGACTCCACCCCCGGACCGTCCAGCTGATATGTGACCTTTTCGGAGCCGCGCAGGTAGACCTGTTCACCTCTCCGGACTCAACCCATTGCCAGTTGTACTATTCCCTGACCGGGGCAGACCCAGCCCTGGCTTTGTTATGTCCCGTCTGCGCTCTTCGCGCTTACGTTGACCGGACTCAAAGCTTTAGGACCTCAGAGCAGCTCTTCATCTGTTACGGAGGCCAGCAGAAGGGAAAGGCTGTCTCCAAGCAGAGGTTAGCCCACTGGATAGTGGATGCTATCGTCTTAGCGTACCAATTGCAAGACGTGCCTTGCCCGTTCGGGTTGCGAGCACACTCAACCAGGAGTGTGGCCTCCTCCTGGGCGCTGCCTCAAGGTGCCTCACTGACAGATATATGTAGAGCTGCGGGCTGGGCGACACCTAACACGTTCGCTAGATTTTATAGCCTCCGTGTAGAGCCGGTTTCTTCCCGTGTACTCGCCCCCAGTGGCCGGTAGGCGCGAAGTGCCCATTCTTGTGTCGGCTTGCAACGCCACTCCCGCCCGCTGGGCCGGATACGTGCGTCTATTGTCTCCAGTTGTGTTCCCCAGAAATGGCTAACCCTGTTGAGCTCCTCCGTCACCCCTTCGGTGTCAGGCGTTGCGGCCGTCTGACGCCAGGCCTGCACCCGTATGCTTGTGGAACGTGTGTGTAGGCTGGGTTCCATATGTAGCGGTCCCTACGGCGACCCCATATGTGTATTCTCCACGGTACCCGCTACCCTACTCGGCTAGCCCCGTGTCTTTCCCTTGACAGAGCCCGCTCTGTCGTCTCTGGTGGTGTTCTTTCCCCCCTGGGACCAGGTTGGATCCACCCCAGAGATTGCCATATGTTGCACTACCCTGCTAGGTTAGTCCTTATGAGTATTCCACCTCTCCTCCCCTGGAGGACGTGGCTCCGCAGCATTCCATCTCCCTGAGACAGGCACACTTTCCCAGCATTATCCAATAGTCACACTGAGTGGGTCTTGCAGAAACAGCAGTGACGGACCTTCCCTGCTTGGAGCCCTGACTCCTGCTCCAACCTAGGAGCACTCCAGCGAGCTCAAGCAGGGCGCTGGAAGGGCCAGCCTCCCTGGCGTGTTGGTAGGGATCCCCAATTCGTCTGTCAGTTCCGACGTACGTCAAACATGACCGACTGAAAGGGAACGTCTCGGTTACGTATGTAACCCTCGTTCCCTGAAGGAGGGAACGGAGACGTACGTCCCGTCGCCAGGTGCTGTGCTTCCGCTGAAGGGCCGAGTCACTTTTTTGGCTCCTCAGTTGGAAAAGCGAGGATGCGGTATTCCACTTCCGTATTTATACCCACGCTGCGGGGCGGTGCGTGGACCGCATGCCAACGTTATTGGCTCGTTTTTAAACACTCGAAGTAGATTGGTCTCTGAAAATGATCCCCAATTTGTCGGTCAGTTCTGACGTACGTCTCCGTTCCCTCCTTCAGGGAACGAGGGTTACATACGTAACCGAGACGTTTTAAATATAAACATGTTTGCGCTGATTTATAAGCCTTCTAAACTGGCTCACTAGTTGGTGTTCAACAGGTTTCAGTATATAAGTGGGGACATTTTTGAATATTGAGGACATTTTGAATCTCACAAGCATAGTCAAACTATATTATATGCACACACACACATTTTTCTCAGCACAGTACTCTAAATTGCTCTAAATGAGCGTCAAAGTCTAGGTTAACGGAATGTTATCAAGTGCATGTGTTGAGGTTGTGCTGTTAAACAGAAAAACATTGATGAAATCATTTGAATGTCAGAATACCACATTATTCTAAAAACAGAATAGTGTAAGCTGTGCTGCTAGACATTGATTAAGAGGAAAAATGCGGGGGGAAAGTGCTGATCGCACTGCCGTTTTGAAAAGTGAAGAGGTACAGGAAACATCTATTATTAAAATTCTGAGCAGGTAGGAAGACAGCTCTGCGAAGACATAATGTCTCTCTGTGCAATTACTTATTTATCATATCTTTATTCTGAGAAGCATTTGTTCACTTCAATAGAATGTCTCAAAGAATTGCATTTTATTTTGGCTGGGGTAAGCAGTCAGCGCTCAGCTCTCTGAGCATCGAAAACTAATCACATAAGGGCCACATCCGTTTACTCGCCCCTAAAATGTTGCTTGGTGAACTGATTAAAAACACTACGAGTCTCGGTTCATTTGATTAGGTTCACCTGCGACCTCTTTCCATTCCGTCATAAAGATACTTACTGGATATACCCATCTGTGCAACAATACAAGAGGAGATGTGTAGCTGAAGCATGCGAGAAACTACCATCAGCAGTGCCATGTGACAGATGAGCTTGCCCATGGACATGACACTCCTCTCAGCCTTTTTTCTGCCGGACCAGACATGCTGATTCTGAGAGAGGGGAGTCAAGAGTCTGACACTAATAGACATGTACATCATTCATTAGCAGAGAGTACAGCTCTTTCTCCCTCCGGTTTCCTCCTTCAAAATCCCATTTCTGCTCTTTTCTCCTCTCAAGTACTTGAACTTGTACCAGGCTCATGGAGAATCTGTAATTGGAGGTGAGCCCTTTATTTACAGCAAAAGCAAGCCCCAGTGGAGAGTGGACTGTGCTTGTGAACTCTGCCCAGTGTGTGTTTAGTGCACAGACTGCCGTAATAGCATGATGAGACTTCTGCTTGGAAATGAACCAATTACTTTTGAAACTTCAGCATGAGGCTGAATGATGTTAACATAAATCTTTTCAGTGGTTGGGTTTAATTTTTTTTGCCCCTGAAATACAGTGGTGGCCAAAATTATTAGAACACTTGGCATCTGGGAGTCGCCTTATTGGGTCTGGATTTAATTTCCAAGAGGTCCAAAACGTTGCCATTTTTAATATTTTCTAAATAAAGGGAGAATAACAATGTGCAGATCCTTTTTTGTATTATCTGATATATATTTTTTTGATCTTGCACCTGGCTAAGATGCTTTGGATGTGCGTACCTTGACACCTTTTTTATGTGGAACCACTGTACCTGAAGAATGTCTTTGACTGAAACATTCAGTTTCACAACTTTGCATTTTGGTTGCCGTTAAAACATTTTGAAAACGTTCTAGAGAAATGTTACCAAAATAAATTATGTGCAGTTTATGTATTTGAATTAGCAAAAATAACTAGCACCAACTTTGGTTGCATTGTCGCAAATACATATTTACATTTTTAAAAACGTATTAAAACATTTTGGAAACATTGTGCAAATGATTGCATTGATTGCACTGATAAACACTGATTGCTCTGGCCTGATCGATTGCTCCTGATCGATTGCTCCTGTCTGCCTCCTGTTTGTCCTGCTGCTGTGCTCGCGTGTGCTTTGCTTGCTTTTGAATCTCTATTTAAATATCATTCCCTGTTGTTTAAACTGCTAAATATAACTTACCCATCACCATATATTGTCTAATATTGTCTACCACTTTAAATCTGACATCGCTAGCTTTTAATCTAAATCATTATCACGTGTTAGCATTTCGCTAGCCTGTTAGCTTGTCATCTCTGCATCTGGGTCTCCTGTCTCCTGTTCTGTTCTGAGTTCATTAAAAAAACTATGGTGAGTTGGATTAGTCAATAGAGTCCATCAAACAACAGTGGTGAGCTGGATTAGTCAACAAACACGGTAAGCCGTGTTGTCATCTTCTCCTGTTATTGTCACTTGCACTGCCTGTTACATGTTTAGCATATCCTTCTCTGTCGGCGAACAGGGCTTCACATGTGATAAATGCAGGGAGATAGTCAGGCTGACAGAGAAGATTTCAGAATTAGAGACACGCATCCAGACTTTATCTGAGAGTAGTGAGAATGTAACAGCTTTAGACACTGATTTGGATGCGAATAGCTTAGTGAACTCTGTACACTGTTCGGTTCCGGCTGTAGAGCCCGTGCAGCAGAGCAACTGGGTGACTGTGAGACGGCATAGTCGCGGATCAAAAAAACACTCTTCCGTTCCGATTAGAACATCAAACAGGTTCTCCCCACTCAGTGACGCACCCACTGAGAATCCTGTTGAAAGTGCCCTAGTTATTGGCGATTCTATTACATGGAACGTGAAAATAGAGACACCAGCCACCATAGTCACATGTTTACCGGGAGCCAGAGCGCCTGACATCAAAGCAAATTTAAAAGTGCTGGCTAATGCTAATCGTAAATTCTCTAAGATTATTATTCACGTCGGCACTAATGATGTTCGACTTCGCCAGTCGGAGATCACCAAAATTAACATTAAAGAGGTGTGTAAACTCGCAAGTACGATGGCAGATGACGTTTTTTGCTCTGGTCCCCTCCCAGTTAGAAGGAGTGATGAGATACTTAGCAGACTATCATCACTCAATGGCTGGTTGTCTAAGTGGTGTCTGCAAAATAACATAGGGTTCATAGACAATTGGAAAAGCTTTTGGGGCAGACCTGTTGAAAAAAGATGGCATCCATCCTTCTTGGGATGGTGCCGCTCTTCTCTCTAGTAATTTGGCACATAGTCTTAGAGCTAAACCTTGACTAACTGGGGCCCAGGTCAGGAAGCAGACGGACTGGCTTAACCGACCGCCTGCTAGCTGTCTCACGTCACAGAAGTCAGATAAATCCCAGCACATAGAGACTCTTTCACCTAGATATTATCACATAGAGACTGTGTCTGTTCCCTGATTTAGTAAATACAAAAAACCATCAAAACCATTCAATGGTAAAAATTTAATTGATGTCCAAAAAATAAATAACAGATATAATACAGATGAACAAACGATAAAGCTCGGGCTGCTGAATATTCGATCCCTTTCCCCAAAAGCGCTTATTGTTAATGATATGATTACAGATAATAATTTAGATGTGCTGTGTTTGACAGAAACCTGGCTAAAACCTGACGACTACATTACTTTAAATGAGTCCACCCCCCAAAATTATTGTTATAAACACGAGCCGCGTCTGAAAGGTAAAGGGGGAGGTGTTGCTGTAATTTATAATAATATCGTCAGTATTACTCAGAAGTCTAGTCTCAAATATAATTCCTTTGAAGTTTTGGTGCTTTATGTAACGTTATGTAGTGTAATTGATAAATCCCATTTGACATTTGTGCTGGCTACTGTATACAGGCCACCAGGGCACCATACAGACTTTACCAAGAAATTTGCTGATTTTATATCAGAGTTAGTACTGGCTGCAGATAAAGTCCTAATTGTTGGTGATTTTAATATCCATGTAGACAATGAAAAAGACGCATTGGGATTGGCATTTAGAGACATTCTAAACTCTATTGGAGTTAGGCAACACGTGTCAGGACCCACTCATCGCCATAATCATACTTTAGACCTAATACTGTCACATGGAATAAATGTTGATACTGCTGAAATTCTGCAGCAGAGCGATGACATCTCAGATCATTATCTAGTATCATGTATACTTAATTTAGCTAAGGCTGCAAAGCCGTCCCCTCGCTTCAAATATGGCAGGACTATCACTGCTGCCACTAAAGATTGCTTTGTAAATAGTAAATCTTCCTCATCAGTTTCATCTCCTCAGCATCCTAGATAGCCTAGAGGAACTCGATGTTTCAACAGAAACTATTGACTCTCTCTTTTCCAGCACTTTAGACACAGTTGCTCCCCTGCGCTTAAAGAAGATTAAAGAAAATAGTCCAACGCCGTGGTACAACGAGCACACTCGAGCCCTTAAAACAGCAGCCAGAAAAATGGAGCGCAGCTGGAAGAAAACAAAACTGGAGGTTTTTCGCATTTCGTGGAAAGAGAGCATGATTGCATACAGAAAGACCATAAAAACTGCTAGATCTGCTTATTTCTCGACTCTCTTAGAAGAAAACAAACACAACCCTAGGTATTTATTCGATATAATGGCTAAATTAACCAAAAATAAAGCTTCGACTTCTGATATTTGTACTCAGCACAGCAGTAATGACTTTATGAACTTCTTTACTTGTAAGATTGATAATATTAGGAAAAAAATTATAACCATGCAGCCATCTACTACAGTATCATATCAAACAGTGCATTGTAGTGTCACTGAGGAAAAATTACATTCATTCACTGCTATAGGAGAAGAAGAATTGGCTAAACTCGTTAAATCATCTAAATCAACAACATGTATGCTCGACCCTATACCGACTAAGCAACTAAAAGAGATGCTTCCAGAAGTCATAGATCCTCTTCTTAATATCATTAATTCATCCTTGTCATTAGGATATGTACCAAAAACTTTTAAGTTGGCTATTATTAAACCACTTATTAAAAAAACGCAACTCGATCCTACAGAATGTCAATTACAGGCCAATCTCAAATCTACCCTTTCTGTCAAAAATACTAGAAAAAGCAGTGTCCTCACAACGATGCTCCTTTTTAGAAATAAATTGTATCTGTGAGGATTTCCAGTCAGGATTTAGACCGTATCATAGTACTGAGACTGCTTTCATCAGAGTTACAAATGATTTACTCCTATCATCCGATCGTGGTTGTATCTCTCTATTGGTGTTACTCGATCTTAGCGCTGTATTCGATACTATCGACCACAACATTCTTTTGAATAGACTCAAAAATTATGTTGGCATTAGTGGAATTGCATTGGCATGGTTTAAATCATACTTATCTGACCATTATCAGTTTGTAGCAGTAAATGAAGAGATGTCACACCGATCACAAGTTCAGTATGGAGTACCGCAAGGCTCAGTGCTAGGACCGTTGCTTTTCACCCTGTACATGCTACCACTGGGAGATATCATTAGGAAGCATGGCGTTAGTTTTCATTGTTATGCTAACGATACGCTCTATATTTCTTCACGCCCTGACGAAACTTACCAATTCACAAGATTAACGGAATGTATAGCTGATATAAAAAATTGGATGACTAGCAATTGTTCAGAAAAAACTTTTTTAATTATTGGACAAAAAAACTCCACAAGTAGTAACCTAGAATACTGTCTTAGTAGAACCTATAACCTAGAAATTGCCTCATCGACACGGCATCCTCAATAAACCCGTCCCCGGCGTGATGACTTTGATCTTTTCGAATATTCCTATCTAATAAATTGCCTCATCGACACGACATCCTCAATAAACCCGTCTCCGGCATGATGACTCCGATCTTTTAGAATATTCCTATGTAATAATTGCCTCACCGAAACGGCATCCTCAATAAACCCGTCTCCGGCGTAATGACTCCGATCTTTCGAATATTCCTATCTAATAATTGCCTCACCGACACGGCATGATGGCCAGAGGAGAACTGGCACCCCGACTGAGCCTGGTTTCTCCCAAGGTTTATTTTTCTCCATTATGCCACCTGATGGAGTTTTGGTTCCTTGCCACTGTTGCCTTTGACTTGGCTTGCTCAGTTGGGGACACTAAAATGTTCAACTAAATATTCAAATAAATTTTCAACTAAATTACTGATCTGCCCGCATGGTCACTATATGATAATTGAAATGAGCTGGATAACATCAACGTTTTCTCCAGAGCGGCTGTACAGCCGAATCAAATTCTGTTGCATTATTTTCCTGTTTAACACTGTGAAGCTGCTTTGAAACAATCAGCATTGTAAAAAGCGCTATATAAATAAAGGTGACTTGACTTGACATTATAACAGACCTTTAGAAAGTATAATGCATTTAAACACGACAAACAACCAATTTCAGATGTAACAAGGAATCTGTGAATATTATAATGCATTTTAACTTTGGTTACAATTGTTTATGAATATAATGCATTATAATATACACTCACCTAAAGGATTATTAGGAACACCTGTTCAATTTCTCATTAATGCAATTATCTAATCAACCAATCACATGGCAGTTGCTTCAATGCATTTAGGGGTGTGGTCCTGGTCAAGACAATCTCCTGAACTCCAAACTGAATGTCAGAATGGGAAAGAAAGGTGATTTAAGCAATTTTGAGCGTGGCATGGTTGTTGGTGCCAGACGGGCCGGTCTGAGTATTTCACAATCTGCTCAGTTACTGGGATTTTCACGCACAACCATTTCTAGAGTTTACAAAGAATGGTGTGAAAAGGGAAAAACATCCAGTATTCGGCAGTCCTGTGGGCGAAAATGCCTTGTTGATGCTAGAGGTCAGAGGAGAATGGGCCGACTGATTCAAGCTGATAGAAGAGCAACTTTGACTGAAATAACCACTCGTTACAACCGAGGTATGCAGCAAAGCATTTGTGAAGCCACAACACGCACAACCTTGAGGCGGATGGGTTACAACAGCAGAAGACCCCACCGGGTACCACTCATCTCCACTACAAATAGGAAAAAGAGGCTACAATTTGCACGAGCTCACCAAAATTGGACAGTTGAAGACTGGAAAAATGTTGCCTGGTCTGATGAGTCTCGATTTCTGTTGAGACATTCAGATGGTAGAGTCAGAATTTGGCGTAAACAGAATGAGAACATGGATCCATCATGCCTTGTTACCACTGTGCAGGCTGGTGGTGGTGGTGTAATGGTGTGGGGGATGTTTTCTTGGCACACTTTAGGCCCCTTAGTGCCAATTGGGCATCGTTTAAATGCCACGGCCTACCTGAGCATTGTTTCTGACCATGTCCATCCCTTTATGACCACCATGTACCCATCCTCTGATGGCTACTTCCAGCAGGATAATGCACCATGTCGCAAAGCTCGAATCATTTCAAATTGGTTTCTTGAACATGACAATGAGTTCACTGTACTAAAATGGCCCCCACAGTCACCAGATCTCAACCCAATAGAGCATCTTTGGGATGTGGTGGAACGGGAGCTTCGTGCCCTGGATGTGCATCCCACAAATCTCCATCAACTGCAAGATGCTATCCTATCAATATGGGCCAACATTTCTAAAGAATGCTTTTAGCACCTTGTTGAATCAATGCCACGTAGAATTAAGGCAGTTCTGAAGGCGAAAGGGGGTCAAACACAGTATTAGTATGGTGTTCCTAATAATCCTTTAGGTGAGTGTATATTATGAATACCTTTATAATGCATTATATAATGGCTTTAAGTAAAGTGTTACCCACCATTCCAATCAACCAATCACATTTGAGGGACAAGTTTATAATTTGTCAAGTTTAGGCTTATAACAAGGGTTAGTTGCTTCTACATCAGTTTTATTCACCTATCATTTGCCTGTGATTTTAGGGATAACTTATGGGTGGGGCTAGGTTTAGGGGTAGGAATGGGGTTAGTACAAGATTTTTGGCAGGAATGTTGTTTCAGGATCAACAAAATATGTTAATCAGAACATGTCTTGCTACGGCACACTGCTGGCACAGGTAACTGACCTAACACAAAATATATTTATTTATGTACAGTACATAATTATTCAGGAAATATTAAGCATGAACATATATCTGAGATTATTAGTAGAAATAGATTTGAATATGCAGTAAATATTACAATACATGCAAGCCCCTATTACTATTTTGCATACTGTATTAAAATCTCTCAGAGTGATAGAATAAAACTTCATGTCTATACGCAGTCAGCATTATTTCTATAAATAATTAGTGAAGCATATACACTATATTGCCAAAAGTTTTGGGACGTCTGCCTTTACATGCACATTAACTTTAATGAAATCCCATTCTTAATCCGTAGGGTTTAATATGGAGTTGGCCCACCCTTTGCAGCTATAACAGCTTCAACTCTTCTGGGAAGGCTTTCCACAAGGTTTAAGAGTGTGTTTATGGAAATTGTTTACCATTCTTCTAGAAGCGCATTTGTGAGGTCAGGCACTGATGTTGAACGAGAAGGCCTGGCTCACAGTCTCTGCTCTAATTCATCCCAAAGGTGTTCTATCGGGTTGAGGTCAGGACTCTGTGCAGGTCAGTCAAGTTCCTCCACACCAAACTCGCTCATCCATGTCTTTATGGATCTTGCTTTGTGCATTGGTGCGCAGTCATGTTGGAACAGAAAGCGGCCATCCCCAAACTGTTCCCACAATGTTGGGAGCATGAAATAATCCAAAATGTATTGGTATGCTGAAGCATTAAGAGTTCCTTTCACTGGAACTAAGGGGTCAAGCCCAACCCCTGAAAAACAACCCCACACCATAATCCCCCCTCCACCAGCCTTTATACTTGGCACAATGCAGTCAAGCAAGTATTTTACGGTTTCAACACCGTTTTTCCATTTTACAGCTTTAATGTAATTTCACAGTAAAATACTGGCAGCTGTGGTTCCAGCCATTTACTGTAATTCTACCATTTCAATACCATTTTACATTGTACTTGCAGCAAAAGTTCCAGCTATATTTCTACAATATAAAAAAATTCTCTAGCATAAGTCTCTAGTATAAGTAGTATATAATGTATACAGACATGTCAAACTATTAATTTTCACTAGATGGAGAGAAAATAAATAAAGATAATAAATAGATTATGGTACATCATTTGCTATTTAATAAAACACTGGAAAAAAAAGACATTGACAAATTGGCTGAAACGGACCCAAACTGAATCTCTTAATAAATACAAACCGTAAGTTAAGAAAAATGAAAATAGCACTTGCTTTAACCAACACCAATTCTTTAAAGAATTTGTTCAAAAATACATTTTCATTAATTTACCCTGATGCTATCCCAGATGTGCACAACTGCCCTTCTTCAGCAGAACAAACATTTTTAGAAAGAAATTTGAGATCTGTAGATGCATATAATGAAAATGAAAGGCTGAAATCATTTGGAAAGTCCAAAAGTAATGCATGCACAACCTGATCAATTAAGGCCTTATGTAGCAAAACAATAGGTGTATAAAAGCTGTGTATAAAGACAATAGCTGTGTAATGCAAGTATGTTGGCATGCTCATGTGAGAAGTAGAAAATGATGCTTTGATTGTAATAGAAGAATGAATGTCAAATGAAAGTTCAGACATTTCAAACAGTATCAGAGCCTTGGTCCGAAGCACTAGTTTAAAGTTGAGAATGTTTTACTTATTGATTTGTTTCTTACATTAATCACAATGGTGGAACCCATTTTCTTGCATTGTACGCATCCTACAGAGCTTGAATTTCCTCCAGATTAAAAATGTGCATTTGTGTTTTGATGAATAAAGTGATATACACCTTGGATGGCATCATGGTAAGTAAATAATGAGAATCTTTATTTTTGAAACTATACTGCACTATATTTTTAAACAGTATGATAACATTTTTATGAGGAAAAAAACAATGTCAAAGAGAAAAGTGTAAAGTGCAATGTCCAATGAGAAGAACTAGTGTGTGAATAAACCTTGAGACCAAAAAAAAAAAAAAAAAAGACGTGTTACAAAAACTTTGGCTAGATCTGGCATGAGGTCTGATGAAACTGGTCAACATGCCCAGGTCTGAAAAGAAAACATTAAGAAAATGTTAGTGACTACATAGCACATGGCAAAAGACAGTTATCATCAATACTGCACACGCTTTTAAATGAAACAGAAAATGAACTGTTTAGTAGATTAACATAATTAGAAACTTAGTAAATAAAATAAATAAAGTAAATAAATGAGGGTGTGTGTTTGTTACAGTAGAGAAAACAAGACAAAATATCATCTTAAAAGCAGGGGCCAAGACATGACCAGACAGTTTAGCCATGTGTAAAAGGAAGTGATCGTGTGATATCCAGTTAGCCAGAGAGGAGTGAATAATTAAGTGATTGAGTCTGTGTCTGTAAGCTATGGGTGTATTCTGTATGCTACTAGAAACATGCATGTGAATGTATGTGCCTCACAAATGCACAGATAGTACTGCATGTGTTTGCACAAAGTTTGCAAGAATACATGACTCTGATCTTACTAAATCGGAAATTAATGTAAATCAATTTCAGGGTTCATATAAAAGAAAACCAAACCACTTTCGCAATATTACCTGTTCTACAGCTGTTCTGGGCAGATCCAAGTAGTTCCAGGCATCTTGAGGATTTGACCGCATTACAGTTCCATATCACTTCGCCAAATGATTTCAGTTATCTCAAAGGTCCTTAGAGCCTAGAAAAGCAAAAGAACCAAAAACCCACATAGAAATTGATCAAGCAAATAAATTTAACAAACAGGATAAAAATGACAAACTATTTTCATGTTTTATTACCCATGGAACGCATAACATTACTCTCTTTCTCCCGCTCTTTATCCCATACAAACGCACACACTTACAGTTCTGACACGCATTCGCACATAGACGTGAAAATACATGGACACATTATCAATAAAAGAGTTTCATAATTACACACAAGATAGTTTTAAGCCTGCCAAATGTCTTAAAATACAACATCCGAACAATGTATTCAGTGTGGTGACCGAGGAGGAATAACTGACCGTGGTCGATTATTCCTAAACCTAGCAAACTTAGCGTTAAAACCGGAGTTTGGAGAACACTGACTAACGTTAGTGAAATGCCTCACCCGTTGAGAACTGTCTGTCTGTTACACAGGATTCGCGCCAAGTAGTACAGTCAAAAATCTATCATTAAAAAAGGGCGATTTTACTAATTGGGTGCAACATAATAAACTTACAACAAAGAAATAAACTTACCTTGACCAGTTTCCTTCTGTGGCAAAGTAAACGCAGGCGGTAAGTGTTTTGAAGAGATTCCGTTGGCGTTGACCGCTTTCTGCAGAAAACAAGATCCCCCGCCCCGTGTGCTGCAAAACAAACAGGTTTACTGTTAAATGCTGTAAATTTACTGCAAGCGCTTAATTTACGGACCATTAGCTGTAAATTTACATAATTTAACTGTTTATTGAAAAAACTGTATTTTACTGTTGGAAATTGGCTGTAATTTTACAGCCATTTTTTACAGTGTAGGTGCTTTATTTTATACACCTGTGGCCATGGAAGTGATTGGAACAGCTGAATTCAATGATTTGGAGGGGTGTCCCAATACTTTTGGCAATATAGTGTATGTTATTTCTTGATGTCTTTTTGCTCACCAACATCCACTTCAGACTCTTGGAGATCTTGGAAACCATTAAAAAGCTACAGGTCAGCTCAAATTCTATATCTTTTTATTAGCATGACAGCATATGAATTAAGTGTTATTTGTATTGTTGAGCGAATTATTCATTTAACCAACATTTACGTTATCTTTACTGTTTCAAAACACATGCTGTTAATGAAAACATTGTTGAATAATTTACAATTACTAAAGGAATAAATTCAAATTTTATAACACAATATAATGACATAACCACAGTGAATAACTGTAGGTGAATTAAGTTGTATGTGCGTACCTTGTAAAGCATAAGTCTGTATTCAGATTTTAGAAGAATAATTTTAACATTGTTGAGGTGTCTTGTCCATCAGCTGATCTGAAATTCGCTACTGTAATGAAGATAAGCGTAACTTTTAATAAGCAAGGGATAACCATTTAAATGTTTAGGACGTTTACCTTGTAAGAATGTAGCCTTCAGATATAAAAACACTGTTTGTTTTTTCTGTTTGTAATAAGAATGTTTTCTCATTAAAATCAGATGATTTCCTATTAATTCAATGGAATGTGAGGGGAATATAGTGGTGTCATTATATAGATCAGTCAGCTGTCAAATATTTATCTTTAAATTGTTATTCAGATTATTTGAGCTTTGTGAATAGAAGAGACGTTTTGAATAGACACTCTTCTCACAACAAATTATATAAATGAATTCTAAAACATTATGAAAATGACATACAAGATTAAGTTTCCTACAGATAAAACGGGATTTAAAAAAACTGGAGTGCTGATATGTCAGCTATTCTGAGATACATTGATCAGATTTAGTCCTGACATAATTTGAAGAAATATAAAAAGACAACTCAGGTGCCTCATGTTTCTTTCTCACTAATACTGTTTATTTTAAACACTTTACTTTGAAAAATGAAAGTGACAAAATCAATCTGATGTTCGTGTTTGACACGGTAATGAAAGTTTCTAGACGTAACCTGCTAACATAATATTTATGCAAGATTAAGAAAATATGTGCTAAGAAACCCTGACATCTATTGTAATAAGTATGTAAAAATTCTCATTTTTTTTCATAGGAAAAAAAATAGCTAGCTGGAACACACTGCAACAGTGTGTGAGACTCTGATGTTAACTAAACAGCTAACAGTTGACTAAAGAGCATGTCAATTCAGGCAATTTATATGCTTTGAGCCTTGCATCTGCTAGGATTTTAATTTGTTGCTCCGTGTTGGAAAGCAGCTTATTTGGTGTGTTCAAATCACCCCTCCTTCCTACAAATTTCTCCCCCAATGCAAAATCTCTAAATGTTGATTGAAACAGATCATCATAACATACTGTACACAGAATATAACAGGCAGTGCACACTCATGCACACATTCACTCTCTTGCCGGTATACAAACACACATATATATAAACACCCAAAACTGCATGATTAATCTGCAGTGCTTTCTAAAACCTTCAGGAACAAACTGGTTAGTTTCTGTCTGGCTTTGCATCTGTGCACAACATGATCTAAGGTCAGATTTCTGAGGTCAGAGAGATCGCTGGGCATAGACGTGCTGCGAGAGTTGGCAAAGCGAGCAGGGTGTTTTAGACACATAGTACAGCCATCAGAGTCACAGTCCTTACCAGACTTTCCCTGAAGTCTGAACTCTCAAGGGCATGTTTATAGTTTTATAACTGTGGAGTTCTTAATAATGAAATACGGTGCTGCTTAGAAATTTATGAGGACCCCACTAGGGTGGAATGTTTTGCTTCATGCTATGGCTTTGTACGTGACAGCAGACCAACACAAGCTCCCTGTTAACACGCCATTTTGTTTACATTTTAAAGGACAGCAGACTGATGATGTAGAAGACCTCTCATAAAACCACTGTGTATCTTAAAACAATATAGTATGTGGAACAAGTATCAGCATTAAAATTTTTTTATTAGAATATCAAAAAGGTTTTTGTGTAATGCAAGAAAGCGCAACAGTAAATTTTATAATTTTTCGAATAATCATGTTTTCTAATAAAAAAATCATGTTTAATACAGTAGCGTAATTCCCGATAAAGAACTACATTACCCATAATGCTTGAGAGAGATTTAGCCTACAACTGTTACCATGAAAGAGTAAAATTATCTCCATAGATTTAAACTATATTCAAATATTTAGCAGTAAACCTCAAGTATATTCTGTTTTAAGGACCTATTATGCTGTTTTACAGTTTGAACTTTTAGGGCCAGATTTATTAACAGCTTGCGCCAGCTCAAAACCCTGTTTTGGCATTAAAAAACTAGTGTCAGGATTTTACTAAAGACACACAGTGAAAAATCGCGCTGAAAGGCGTGGACAGAGTTATTTTTGTGGCTGAACTTATTGCATATGCATTTGTAGTTTCCCTTTCATACGCAAAATTTATGGGAGGAGAGTATTTAAATGAATCACGCAATGTAATTTACTAAGGTTTGCCCTTGTCAATTTACTGATGTTTGCGCCATTATTTACCACCCCCAAAAAAGCACATTTTAAACCAGACGCTAACTGATAGATTGCGCTAGTCATTATGGAAATGATCCGGCTGCGTCTGTGTTCTTTAATTTGCGCGTCGTCAGTAGATCACTCGCAGAACTTTCCACTCCCATCTGCGCTTTTTTGGAATAGTGCTCTCACGCTAATTTGCCCTGTTTAGTAAATCTGGCCCTTAGTGTGTAATGTTGCTGTTTGATCTGCTAGGTTACAAAGCCACTCCAAAGGCATAATTCTCTATATCAGTTATCACTGTTTCTGAACTAAAACACCACGACTGTAGTCTTGAGTTTTCTTTCGGAACATACACAGCACAATATTCCTCATTTAAATAATTCCCGCCCAAAGCATACCCAAAAATGAGGACAAGGCCTGGTTCAGTTGTGTTTGTAGTGTGTTGAAACTCACGGTTATGGTAAGGGCTGTGACATTTCCGAAATATGCTCAAACCAATTACAAGACACTGGCCCAGCCGACCAACAGAGCACATTGCGCTTTTCGGAAGGAGGGCGTCATAGAGACAGGAACTAAACAGAGCGTTACTGACAGACTGGGAAGAGGTACTGCAATAATGTAAAATATGTGACCCTGGACCACAAAACCAGTCATAAATCGCACGGGTATATTTGTGGTAATAGCCAACAATACATTGTATGGGTCAAAATTATCGATTTTCTTCTTTTATGCCAAAAATCATTAGGATATTAAATAAAGATCATGTTCCATGAATATATTTTGTAAATTTCCTACCATAAAT
This sequence comes from Coreius guichenoti, assembly GCA_039654105.1. NCBI lineage: Eukaryota > Metazoa > Chordata > Actinopteri > Cypriniformes > Gobionidae > Coreius > Coreius guichenoti. The sequence goes on along the minus strand of CM077172.1, from coordinate 31,093,409 downwards.
ATATAAAACAATTATTATTATTAGTAGTAGTAATATGCATGCTAAGGACTTCATTTGGACAACTTTAAAGGTGATTTTTCAAATATTTAGACTTTTTTGCACCCTCAGATTCCAGATTTTCAGATAATTGTATCTCGGCCAAATATTGTCCTATCCTAACAAACCATACATCAATGAATCTCAATTTAAAATTGAACCCTTATGATTGGTTTTGTGGTCCAGGGTCACATATGTGGAAAAATAAAGTTTATTTTTTTATATAAGTTTTTTTGTTTTTTGTTTTTTGTTTTTTGAACGTTCAAGCATGAACAATATATATTACCCTTGACCTCTGAACTTCTCAAAGAAAATTATTGAATTCTATTTACTCACTTGCCATTTCGCAGATTCACATCTTACAAAGCGGCTTATGCAACTTTAATTGCATGTACAGTCCCTAGGGCTGAACTGGGCTGAAGTGCCTTGATCAAATGCACAATGTTGATAGAGCTTGATTATCACAGTAACTCTCACTTCCTTGTCACCTTTAAATGAACCGTTAGCAGCCTAGGCCGTTCAACCATTAGAAAAAAATGACCTGGATTACACTTTAATCAGTCAGCTCCCGGCCTCCCATCATATATCACACACTGTTGCACAGGTTTCTGATGAAGTCACAGTTGAATCAAAGCCTAAATTAAAGCTTTGTGATTCCAAAAGTCATTTCTCATCCCGTTCGTTCTTGGTTGCCATGGTGCTAACATTTAGGAGCATGATGACTTACAGCTCATGGCCTTGTGTGCAGGGCAATCTGTGATGAAGCCAGTGAACAGAGCATCATTAGAAAGGGATAAACTGCTTTCTCTGCTGATGACAGTCCACTCAAAAGCCTCTAGGGAATCAGAGATAAGGACAGCATCAGCAATAACAAGAAAAGAAAAAAAACTTTAATGACAGTATGGGTCACAAAGGGCAACATGAAGTTAATAGCATACACACAGTGGCATTTCAAAGTGTGTTAAAAATGCATGATTTCATTCAAGGGTTTCCCTGTAAATGCCCTGACGGTTTCAGTATAGAAATACATCACTGATCCTTGACAAGAAACATGTAGTTTTGAAAACAGCAGCAATTCCATTTCAGTTGAATCAGAGATGATCAACAGAATTTCTTTAACACACTGTTAATTTTTTTAGCTTAATTTGATGTTGGATGTAGCCAATCACAGACACGTTTGAGCTTGGTGGTTTGGGGGGAGGTTTAATTTTTCCCCCCTCCACCTCTGAAACACAATCGATTTTAACCTCTAACTGCTGCAATAGTATAAAACTCACTTGATATTTTAATAACAATTGCAAATGAATAATATAAAGTATATTTTGTTACCTTTTGGAGCTTAGAAGGGTTTAAATTGAGCAGATGCTTTTTACCATAATCACTGTCAAAGCTGTTTTCCCCAGTACATTCAACAACTGGCTCATATTTGCAATCTCAACCATATTCTATCGTTTCCAACGTCTTTAAAAACAATATTTTGATCGCTGACAGCTTCTTCACCAGATCCACCATCAAGTGACACATATTTGATTGCAAGCAGTACTTGCTTTGCAGCAAGTTTTGCTGATGATACGTGTGTATTCTTTTGTTTTATGTCTGCGGTAATTATGAGTAAAACATCACGTCGTCATTTTGTATCAGATATTTCCACTTTGAGGAATAAGGTAAAACTGCACTATACTAATATACTAACACTGTTACATACTATATTGCCAAAAGTATTGGGACACCCCTCCAAATCATTGAATTCAGGTGTTCCAATCACTTCCATGGCCAAAGGTGTATAAAGTCAAGAACAGTGCGTAAAGAGCTTAATGGAATGGGTTTCCATGGCCGAGCAGCTGCATCCAAGCCTTACATCACCAAGTGCAATGCAAAGCGTCAGATGCAGTGGTGTAAAGCACATCGCCACTGGACTCTAGAGCAATGGAGACGTGTTCTCTGCAGTGACGAATCACGCTTCTCTGTCTGGCAATCCGATGGACGAGTCTGGGATTGGCGGTTGCCAGGAGAACGGTACTTGCTTGACTGCATTGTGACAATTGTAAAGTTTGGTGGAGGGGGGATTATGGTGTGGGGTTGTTTTTCAGGGGTTGGGCTTGGCCCCTTAGTTCCAGTGAAAGGAACTCTTAATGCTTCAGCATACTAAGACATTTTGGACAATTTCACGCTCCCAACTTTGTGGGAACAGTTTGGGGATGGCCCCTTCCTGTTCTAAGATGACTGCGCACCAGTGCACAAAGCAAGGTCCATAAAGACATGGATGAGCAAGTTTTGTGTGGAGGAACTTGACTGGCCTGCAGAGTCCTGACCTCACACAAAAAAGTTTATTACAAAACACACATTGTTTTATAATTTTATTTTATTTATTTCTTGTTATATTGTTTATAATGAATATGTGACCTGTGCTGGCAAAATGCAAAGAGTTGCAATTTCACATTCTCTATTAAAAAACCTTTAGAATGATACAGGATTTGTTTAAATCAGACAAAAAATGACTGAGCTACACCTGTTTGAAGTTGATAGAGTCAGCAAAGTAAATTTTGAGAAAAATCGAGTTAAAGTTTTCAGAAGGTTCCAAAAACAAAATCATTTTTTGTTTTCTACAACAGTTAAACAAACGTTCAAGACATAACAGATAATGTTTGCCTGAATACTCGCCAAGACAGATATTTTGAAATACTGTAATTCTGTCAGGACCACTATCGTCAAAAATGATTGACAATTAACATATAGTTTGGATTGGCGGTATGGTTCTGTTCTGGGCAAGAACTCCCCACGCATACCATGCAGCCTAGCATGGATGAGAGCAGGGACAGCAGCGATAAACCTCCCTAGGGTAAACAGAACAGAACCAACAATGTGTTGCAGATATCATTAATGTCAATATTAAAATGTACAACATAATTCGGGAATGTAGTCTGATTCAGGGGGAATCAGAATGCCAAATCCTGACTGACGAGAGGAGGAGCTGGGGATGGAGGAGGGTAATTAGCTCCGGAGAAACGCGATAGCTGATGATAAAACTGAAGGAGCTTATATATGCATGCTGTGATAGACATCGTATTCTTATAGGTAGACGTCATCAGCTGACAGTCAGCTGATGCGAGCTTGACTAACGTGACCTGCCAGAACTAACGATGCGCTTGATTTCTGTGTATATGTGTATATTGGGATCGCACACTATCTGAGGCGTCTTCGGATGTGTCAATCAGCACGAGTAAGATCGTTTTGTTTACATCAGCATGAGTTTGAATGCCATGGAGAATTCGCTATGAATATTCACAAAGTTGGAATGCTGCGCTTTAAAACGACACCAAACTTGTGCTGAGGGGAAGCAGCAGTCGCAGAGAAGCAAGCAGAGAAAGACTGCATTTTTCAGGAAAAAAGAAAGGTACTCCTCTCAGAAAACACACAAATAAAGATACTTTTAGATGTTTAATTACTATTTGGAGCATTGGGATTGGTAGACGAGGTTATTTTAGAACGTTTCCCCTTGTTTCCATGGTGACGCGTCATGCTTGTCACGTGACACACCGCAGCCTGTATGACAAATGTATCACTTTTATTTCGTTTTTCCTTTTTTATTCAAAATATTCAAAAACCTACTTACCATGTCATCAGCTATCTGATACTCCGATTCTCAAATATGTGTAAGTAAGTGTGTTTTGTCGTTTAAAAACCTTTATAAATGATCTTGATCTTGATCTATAACGTGAGATGGGCGCCGCCCTGTTTATATTACATCACGAATTCATCAGTTTCTCCCGAAATACATGAAAGTAAGTGGCCGACGAACTGGGAGAAGAGTGGAGTAAACTTTATAGTTACTTAGGCCCACTATGTGTATCTGATGATACGAATAAAACACGTCGGCAAATTGTATTTAAATTGGATTGTTATTGCTGCATCCATAGACATCAGTGTTACAAATTCTAATTGTATTGTTTTACTAGTGCTTATGTGTATTTAAATGTCTGAAACCTAAAATAAACATCATGTGGTTGAAAACACTGCATTGTTGTGAGAAATGAAAAGCGCTGAGCGTCTGTCTGGCTCTGGCTCAGCACCAGCCAAAGCGCAACAGCACAGTTTGAATCTGGCAGTTATGTGACATGACTGAACACTCTAAATCCCATATATGGTACCGTACCGCTCAAAAGGCTAAAGGTGAATGTTAGGTTTGTCAATATTTATAATAAATAGCCTATTTGATATGATGGTATATATTCTTTGTATCTGAAGGTGTTGACCCATATTGAGTAATAAGCAATGAAAAACACATTTTGTGAGAAAATGGAAGAAGCAGGTGGTAGGTTGCGCTGAAACACAGGTGAATACCTCTGGGCATGTTAAACAGAAATAACCAAAATAATTCCTTGATGCATCACTATTAATTTCTTCAATTCTAGAGTTTGTGTTTTGTCCCAGTGCTCAGCACAAACGTCATGCTGATGGCTTCTCTAAAGCAAAACATGATTCATGATAATGCTTATTTCATGGTCTGCATCTCCCCAAGGTGCTGAACAAATGATTAAAAAGGTCATCTGATGATGACTCAAAATCTTTCTTTTGAAGTGCAAAAACATTTGTCATAAATATCTGAAATATTATGATGTAGTGACCTTTCAGAAAGTCATTGTATCCACCATTCATAAGTCACAGATAATTATCTTTGTGTAACCCTCAACAGAGACTACAACCCTTCACAATCCTCTGTGCTGGACTGACGTATCAGCCTCTCATGCCTTTAGGGATTTATCCTCAATATAGTTCAACATTCACAGCTACTTCAGGCTTGCATAGGTTAAAAGAGGCCACACGGCATCACATACATCACCTTTTTTATTCCCCACTTTTAATTAAAACATTTTTTTTTAAAGAGGCAACAATCATTTTGTTTTAATTTTCCATATATAATTTTGTGTGTGTGTGTGTGTATATATATATATATATATATATATATATATATATATATATATATATATATATATATATATATATATAAACATCATTTATTCAATGCACAGTCACACTTAAATGCTTATTAAATTACTTATGAGAAAAAAGTAATTTTCAAACAATCAGCTTTCTGTTGGTCAGCAATTGTTAGTATAATTTCTGCCATATTTTTAGCAATGTAATTTGAAGATTGTAACCTTTATCTTTAACAAGACTATGAATGTGATTAGCAGGCACAACACTGCCGGATATATCTATGGGTACAACATGTGTCTCATGTCTAAACATCCGTATTTGAACAACTGTTTTCTTTTTTTTTAAGTGGAATTTCAACACTGCATCTTGGATTGACGCTATGGTGATGCCGTCAGTGTAATCGTTGTCTGAAGTACGTGTGAACACATGGTAATTTTTCATTGGTCGACGACAATCCATGATGTCATCAGCGGAGCGCTAGTGAGTATAAGATGGTGGTCGTAAAACACATCATCAGCTTTTTTATGTTCAGGAGCCATTTGTAAACAGTGCGAGCTAAGGCGATCCAATAATGAAGAATCATCAAGCGTTTTAGGAAGTGTGTGCCTCCGTGTCCCTGATTTCTGACACCTGAGGACACACACAACCTGTGCGTTTTGTGCTTGGATGAGGAGCACGTGCGTTCAGTACTCGAAGGTTCTGAATGTGCCCATTGTAACAAGTTCACGTTACGTTCACACTTTGCCTTATTCTCGCAGGATGTAGGACAAGCGTCTATGCCTTGCACCTTGGGCCTTGCTGTAGCCGAGGCACAACGGAGGCTAAAGTCGTGGGGATCGCAGGTCGAGCTGGCTGAGGAGTTTGAAAAGGTATCGCTCTTACGCATTCCTCAGTCACAGGCTCGAGTGATCTGTTGGATCAGGATGTGCTGTCTCTAGCATCATCTGATCCAGCATGTTGGTGGCACCATCTAGCCAGGAAGAGGCGAATGAGGTTGAGAAGGGCGAGGATGGTGTTTGTACTGAGCACTCTCAGCCTTCTAGCCCTACATACGGGGAGTTGTTACATGTTATGCCCCACACCACAGCCAGATTAGATTTCGAATGAGGGAGTGAAAAACGGGAAGTTGTTCGTGGCAGACTTGATGAGTGATTCCTGTCAGGCCATAATCGTTCCTCCTCTGTGAGCCACGCAGAGGTGGAGAAGTCATGAAAGAAATCATATTCAGCTCATATTCATAAATTTCATCATTTGAATTATGCAAATGTGGAGGGGTTTAATGAGCGAGGATATACAAACCACCTTGCGTTTAAATGGCAGGGCGTATGCGACAGCAGGTCAGGCCGGTGGAGCCTTGCACACTAGGGCTATGTTGCAGACCTACAAGGCGGATCTGCTGAGAGATCTGGATCAGGGGCAGGGGTTGTAAATTCAGGCAAATTTAGCCCTCAGAGCTACCGAGCAAACAGCCGCTGACATTGGTCGTGCGTGTAACTACAAGGTAGTGATGTTAGTAACAGAAAGGCACTTGTGGCTGAACCTGGTGGAGATCCGAGAGAAAGAGAAAAACTTTCTCCTCAATGTCCCGGTCTCGCCTTAGGAGCTTTTCGGCATGTCTGTGGAGACGATGGTCGGGCAGTTTAGAGAGGCGAGGGCACAGCCAACGGCATTCAGAAAGCACATCACGCGCCAATCCAGGTCTCCGCCTAAAGCTTCTGGGGGTCCTGGCCTGTCACAGTCTTTTGACTGGACTAGATGGAGAGCGTGGCCACTTGTGCTCCTCCTTCTTTGAGGAGTAGAGTGCAGAGGAGGCATGATGTCAGGAGATAAAGACAAGACCTAAGGGAAGTAATTAATAGGAAGTGTTTTGATAAGGAAGATCGAATCACTGAGGAGAAGTAACAGTCCTTCTCCTTCCATTTCCCTCTGTTGGGGAACGCAGTGAATTAGAGTGAACTTGAACACAAGCAAAAAAACAAGAACACTTTTATCACCCTCCTGCAAACTCCTGATCGCACAGATTCCTATTGGACTGACTGGATTTTGCCCATGGATTTTGCTGAGCAATGGTAAATGTTACCTCACTTTCAATGTGGACAGAAGCTCAAAATGTAGAGAAAAATATGTTTTCAAATCTATCCAGATTAATGTCAATGTTGCCTATGCAGAGCTAAAATCTTGACAATGGGGGTGTGACTTAGAAGAATAAGAAATATAAGATATAGTCATAAGATTTAGCTCTATATTTGTGGTACTAAAGCTAATAGCTTCAGGGATAATGTAAAGAAAGTGTAAAAGTACAGTCAGCACCATGTGGCATATGAATGATAACAACTAAATTCATGCATTGCTTTGGGTGAAATTTTCTCATTTTCTGATGATGCAAGAATTTAGCTTACATCACCAAGCTTATAAACTACCCTATTTGCTAAATAATTGATTTTATAATTGAATAATTGAATCTGCTTAGTCTAATAAGCTGTTTTTTTTTTTAAAAAAAAACCTGTGAAACCACTTTTTCCTGACGACAGAATCCAGTCGTGCAGGTGAAGGTTTCTGCATCTAAATATTTGGTTTAACTTTATTTTAGCACATTCTGTTGACTTTAAGTAATGTTGTGCTTACATGTCTATTAACTCTCATTAGAGTGTTAGTAGAGTATTAGTAAACTGGTAGGGTTAGGGTTAGAATAAGTTGACATGTAGTTGCAAAGTTATTTATAGTCAGTAGAATGTCTGTTGGAGGACCATCACAATAAAGAGTTTGCAGATAGTAAGCAGACAGTCTACTAATACTCTAATGAGAGTTAGTTGACGTAGTTACTAGTCAACAGAATGTTCAAAAGGGACCATCAAAATAAAAGTGTTACCAAATATTTTTGAGTACTTCTGGAAAATCTCTTAAATTATTAAATGCAATCTTATACTCTCAAACTATTCTTGTTGATTCAGGACTGTTGTAGATCTTGTTCCCTTTCATTCAGTCACTCCGAGTAACGTCAGTGACTGACGAATGGGGGTTTCGCCTAGAAGCCTATCATCTTCGAGATTTAGAAAACGCCCAGTGGCAGTGCCAATGCCATGGGCATGCGGAATTTGCATAGCGTAACTCCGCCCCACAGCGTGGGTATATAAGGAAGTACGCTGGCAACATCGCATTATGTTTCTGCTTCGGAGCCAAGAGTATCTCTCTCTTCACTCCTTAAGCCTTCTGAGTTATCGTCAAGCTTCTTCGAGACGAGCAGCTTCCCAGTCAGTGTTGGTGTTACGGCGCGTTCCAGCGATCGTTTACTACCTGCCTGCTGATCTGTGCAGTGATCTGCATCCAGCTGGTATCCGGTTCCTGGGCGCTTCAGCATCGCTGTGAAGTTTTCCTCTCCTAAAAGAGCTCACACATGGCACGTCTTTTTCAAGATGTCTCGCCCGTGTGCTTCTGGGCGCAGTCGATTTCTGCCGTCCTCTGATGGGCACAATCACTGCCTGACGTGCTTGGGCTTTCAGCACGCTCAGGCAGCGCTTGTGGATGAGTCATGTTCCCACTGCGGGGACATGGCCATCTCGGTGCTGCGGTCGAGACTCAATGAGCTCCGTACTGGAGCGAGAGTCCCCTCTGCCACACCCCAATCTGCTGTCTCTACACGAGGTGGCACTTTGGCTGGTGGCCAGGGTGACCTGAGGGTGACAGTGTGGAACAAAGCCCCGACGCTCATGCCTCGGGCCACACACCCCTCTAGCGCACCGCTCCCGCCGTGCGCCCAAATTGGGACACCGGAACCGGCTCCTGCTGTTCCGTCTGTTTCGTTTGGGCCTGCAGAGGACGAGGAGATGTCGATCGCCGCATCGCAAGGTGGGCTGGAGTCTTCCGAGGATGATGATTCGGCTATGCTGCCGCCTTCCGGTGTGCCAGCATTGCCCGAGTCGGACCCGGAGTTGACAGCCATGCTTTCCCGGGCAACCCTCCACCCCGTCCTGAACGCTCGCGGTTGGACGATTGGATTTTGGGGGTGCCGCGTTCTGACACCCGTCAGGCCACGCCCCCAATACCTTTTTTCCCGGAAGTGCATGAGGAGGTCACGCGGTCCTGGAAGTCCCCGTTGTCTTCCCGCAACCGTTCGGCGGCCTCCTCCGCCTTCTCTGCCCTCAACGGGGCCGCGGCCAAAGGGTACACTGGGGTTCCCCCGGTTGAACGCTCTGTTGCGATGCAACTGTGTCCTCAGAGTGCTTCAACCTGGCGTGGCAACTCAAAGCACCCCTCCAAAGCCTGTAGGTTCACATCAACCTTGGTGTCGAAATCCTACAGAGCTGCGGGGCAGGCTGCGTGCCGCCACTGACCTCGCCCTCCGGGCGACGAAGGTGACCGCACGCTCCCTGGGCCAGGTGATGTCCACAGCAGTAGTCCAGGAGAGACACCTATGGCTCAACCTGGCCGATATGTAGGACGCCGAGCGGACTCGTTTCCTAAAAAAAAAAAGTGAGTCACTCTCAAGAGCAGGTGTGCGAACACAGAGACCTGGTGCTCCAGCACTTAGCCCGTCTGGGCCTTCGGGTCAACTGGGAAAAGAGCAAACTCTGCCCAGTGCAGAGGATCTCTTTTCTCGGTATGGAGATCGACTAGGTCGCCATGTGCGTGCAGCTCACGAGTGAGCACGCGCAATCACTGCTTACTTGCCTCCGTCAAATCGAGAGCAAGAATGCGGTTCCACTGAAGTTATTTCAGAGGCTCCTGGGGCATATGGCATCTGCAGCCGCAGTAATGCCGCTCGGATAGCTTCATATGAGACCGCTTTAGCACTGGCTTCGCGATCGAGTCCCGAGATGGGCATGGCAGTCGGGCACGCTCAGGGTCCCAGTGACTCGGGCCTGCCTGCAGACCCTCACCCCGTGGTCGAACCTCATCTCGTTTTATGGAGTCAGAAGCATCTGAGGTCGCTTCGTGCCATCCATGTCCCGGGAGTCCTGAACCATGCAGCCGACGGGCTCTCACGGCTTCATCCAATTTCTGGAGTATGGAGACTCCATCCCCAGACGGTTCAGCTGATTTGGGAACAGTTCGGCGACGCACAGGTAGATCTGTTTGCCTCCCATGACTCTTCCCACTGCCGCCTGTTTTATTCCCTGACCGAGGGCTCCCTCGGCACGGATGCTCTGGCACACAGCTGGCCGCGGGGCCTCCACAAGTATGCGTTTCCCCCGATGAGCCTTCTTGCACAGGTTCTGTGCAAAATCAGGGAGGACAAGGAGCAGGTCCTTTTGGTCGCCCCGTATTGGCCCGGCCGGACCTGGTTCTCCGAACTTGTACTCCTTGCAACAGCCCCTCCCTGGTCGATTCCTCTGAGGAAGTACCTCCTTTCTCAGAGACGGGGAACCCTTTGGCACCCGCGTTCCGATCTTTGGAACCTCCACGTGTGGCTCCTGGATGGGACGCGGCAGGTTTGAGTACCCTACCACCTCAGGTGGTGGCTACCATCACTTCCGCTAGGGCCGAGTCTATCAGACACACCTATGTGTTGAAGTGGAACCTCTTCGTCACCTGGTGCTCTTCTCGCCAAGAAGACCCCTGGAAATGCCCGATCATGTCCGTGCTCTCGTTTCTCCAGGAAGGGTTGGAACGAAGGCTGTCTCCTTCCACCCTGAAGGTTTATGTGGCCGCTATATCAGCCCACCACGACCTCGTGGAGAACAAGAAGGTAAGTCAGCACGACCTGGTCATCAGGTTCCTGAGGGGGGCCAGGAGACTAAATCCTCCTCGCGCTCCCCTCATACCCTCTTGGGACTTCTCAGTAGTTTTAGTTGCTCTGCAGAGGGCTCCCTTTGAGCCATTGCGGTCAGTCGAGCTTAAGTTCCTGTCTATGAAGACAGCGCTCCTGATCGCTTTGGCCTCCATCAAGAGGGTAGGGGACCTGCAGGCATTTTCGGTTGACGAAGCGTGCCTGGAATTTGGGCCAGCCAACTCTCATGTGATCCTGAGACCCCGGCCTGGATATGTGCCCAAGGTTCCCACCACTCCGTTCAGGGACCAGGTGGTGAAACTGCAAGCGCTGCCTTTGGAGGAGGCAGACCCAGCCTTGGCACTGCTCTGTCCAGTACGCGCCGTCCGTGCTTACATAGACAGAACGCAGTGTTTCAGGACCTCAGACCAGCTCTTTGTCTGTTATGGTGGGAAGCTGAAGGGAAAGGCTCTCTCCAAGCAAAGGTTGTCTCACTGGATAGTGGACGCCATTGTCTTGGCTTACCAGATGCAGGGGTGTCCATGCCCCCTAGGGGTCAGGGCACACTCCACCCGGAGTGTGGCCTCCTCTTGGGCCTTAGCGCATGGCGCCTTGCTAACAGACATCTGCAGAGCTGCAGGCTGGGTGATACCCAACACATTCGCCAGATTCTATAATCTCCAAATGGAGCCAGTGTCCTCTCTTGTACTCGCCTCTACTAGTGGCCGGTAACGGACTAGTCTCAGGTGTTTTCGCTTGCTCGCCATTCCACTCCACGGACTGGATACGTGCGATATTTCCTCAGGTTTCCTGAAGCCCTGAATTCCTCCAGCACTGTCGATGCTGACACCAGTTCGTCTGCCCACTCGGCCAGGCCCTCGTGTTAGGCTAGGTGCCACCGTGTGCATGGTTCCCCCCATGGGTGACCCCCACATGTGTATTTCCACTGTAAGCCTCTCCGAGCATGTGTATTTCCATTCGGCTGGTTACCCCAGAGTTCTTCCATATGCAGCCCTTTGCGGGTCATATGTGTATCCTTAAGTCCTCCCTACCTGGAATATGCTTCCCAGTGTACCTTGGTATTCCTGTGTTAAGTGGGAGTCCTTCATCCATACTAGCTTACGACAGGGAGCTCACGCTTACGCAGGGGACTGGATGACAGCCGAGTGGCGTGATTACATTGGGACCCCCATTCGTCAGTCACTGACATTACTCGGAGTGACTGAAAGAAAGGGAACGTCTCGGTTACGTATGTAATCCTTGTTCCCTGAGGAGGGAACGGAGAGTAATGTCAGTGACTGACGAATGGGGGTCCCAATGTAATCACTTCCGCTGGAACGGCCAGGAGTTCAGTCTTGGTTCCTCAGCAGGTAAACATAATGCGATGTTGCCAGCATACTTCCTTATATACCCACGCTGTGGGGTGGAGTTATGCTATGCAAATTCCGCATGCCCATGGCATTGGCACTGCCACTGGGCGTTTTCTAGATCTCGAAGATGATAGGCTTCTAGGCGAAACCCCCATTCATCAGTCACTGACGTTACGTCTCCGTTCCCTCCTCAGGGAACGAGGGTTACATACGAAATCAGCATAAATTAATACCATTTAAAGTTTGCTTGCCCCCCATCTAACAGTGGTGGTCAGGATCCAAATAGAACCTTATTTTATCCAAACAAAATGCAAGAATCCAAAAGCAAAACACAAAGAAACCATTAACCGTAGAACTCAAACAAAATACAACATGGTAAACAACAAGGTTATATATAAACATGGCATAATTAACAAACAAGAAACACCTGGCTACAATCAAGAGAAGGAAAAGAGAGAATCAAAGAAGAGAGACAAAACAAGAACATGAGAAACAGAAATGAGCACATGAAACACAAAACCGCTCCAAAACCTTTACAGCTTGATTAGAAGTAGCGGTTGTGCTTGTAGCCCTTACACTAAATCAGAATATAAACATAAATGCTAAAGTCACCATAAAATCAAATCAAAATGGACAATTCTTCTTTTTTTATGGAATATTGCAGTATTTATTATAAATGATTTATCCATACACATCATTTTTTTTGCCCTCTGTATCTTGAATAAAAATAACTTCCTCTCCCTCTTGCAGCAACATTTTCGACATGCTCTCTTCTCTGAAAATGTGTTTACTGGCACGAGGGCGGGATCAACCTGTCACTCACGTGGGATTTTCATTGTTTTGTTTGAGAAAAAACATGAAAACAGTTATGGTTTAATTTTTGTTATTATAACAAAATAATAACATTCGGAAAAACACATTTATTTTAAATTACCCGAGAATCAAGGTTACTAATTTCAGACCCGACTTGTGTCTGAGGCTCTCGTCAAAGTTTTGGACCTCAGGTTTTTGGATCCAAGTGGACCCATGAAGACCTCTACCTGGCTGAATGTCAATTGCAGGGGGTAAATACTGTTATTTTACAAAGATAACAATACCTCCATTTTTGAACTGCATTCCATAATCATTTCACTAAGTTTTGGAACAGAACAAATGTGAAATTCATATAGCTTGCTGCTGATGAAAGGAGGGAAAAAAGAGAAAAACCTTTAAGATTAAGTTATAAATCAAGTTTACGACTCTCTTAAAAGATTCAATAGGTTCAGATGATCTTGACCATCTCACCACAGTCACTGCACTTTGAAAAGGCCTATTGTACTGTACTGGATAGTGCTTTGTCATGCAAAAGCATATATTATCTATCATTTTCAAACAGAGTAATGAAATACATTTGTGTGCCAACTCTACTCAACGGTCATCCAAGCTCGATTGCACTGCAGCTTTTGAAGACTAGCACCTTTTATTTGTTAAGACATTCAGGGCGTAGCTCTCTGAGCTCATTTAACTTGTTGGCCAATGTTACATTCAATGGCTCCCCCACATAATGGCACACATCACATATTCTCAGACCTTTCAGTCCACTAACAACCAAAAATTGTCAATGTGCCAAGCTTGCATTTATGGCAGTGAATTAGTGAGGCTCCAGCCAAGAGCAGTTAAGCTCCACCGGGATGCTGTTATGGTGGAACTGGCAGGCAAAAGCAGCAGTATTGTTCACAGTCATTGGCTAGTGTGTACAGTAAGCGTAACCCTCTATGCACTGTGAACAAAGGGATCCAATTCCCAAAGCGGTGCTCTCTGTTTGCTCTAGCTAATTATCAAGTTTAAGTTTTGCTGACCAGCTGTACTAAAACCATGTAAAACTATATTGAAGTTAAAAAAAAATGAAATATTGTGTCATCTTGAGCATTCCATGTTGTGTTTTTAAATTTCAAGTGCTGTCGGTCACGCACATCACAGTTTCAGTCATTTGTTGTTTGTTGCAAACACCCATTGGAGAACTCACTAATCAGCACTCATCAATCACATTAGAGAACCTGCATTAATTGAAAGCCCAGTGTTTAATGAACATTTAGATTTTTTCCCAATGAATTCGATTTTTTTTTTTTAGTGATCATGTCACTCTCATAGACTCGCAGTTCATCATGGCATCTGGGACAGCTTCAATATGTAATTTTAATTTTGATTTGGCTCAATCAATGGATAGCGATCTGACTAGTTTCAGCCCTCAGACTGTTGGCTGAACGTCATATGGCACACAAAATTACCCTTACAAAAAATAAGTTACTTCAAGATAAAATACCCAAAAACCACTAGAACAATGTTATATATTTTGTTGACTTACATTATCCCGAATGATTCCAAGAATGTTTAAATCCAGAGAAATAAGCAATTTTAACCAGGACCATGTCCGTGCGTCGCCTGTCAATTACATCATACCCACGTTACCCTCGATTTCCAAAATACACCAAATACGCTTTAATATATCATGTCTTTTATTAGACAGGTGAGAAACTGCTTGGATACATTCATGGATAGAAAACTAATCATCGGCATAATAAAAGCTCCACGAAATCCAGGCGTCATCAAGCTACGCCTTTGTTTTGAATAAGCGACCTCTAGCGGCGAAAAATTACATATTGTGGCTTTAAGTAAAATTCAAGTATATTTTTTAAGTATACTTTATGTAGTAAGTATACTAATATCAATATACTAGAAGTATACTTGTAAGTGTACTGTTTCAATACTACTTGGGACTAAATTGGCCCACTTTTTAGTGTATAAAAGTATACTTTTAAGTATATTTTAAGTGTAACAGTAGTAAACTTTGAGTACACAGCCATTTACAACTAAGTTTTTCATGTGTACTGCAACTATACTACGTGTAAAATACTTATAGGTATACTGATAGTTTACAAATACAAATAACATATTTTTTTAGTTTATGAAAGTACACTTTGAAGTATACTCTCAGTAAACTAATAGTTTAGTAGTTTTATAGTGTAAGTATACTTATTTTCTTTACGTAGGGCTGCAACTAACGATTATTTTGATAATTGATTATTTTTTCGATTAATCGGATAAAAAACAATTTTTATTTTGACACAACAAACTATTCCACACCCTGCCCAATGCTGTCCTTCAAACAAACGTGTCAGCTGAGTGCTATGAAAACATACATAGTGAATATATCTTCCCTTCCCCGAAAACCAGTCAGTATCTGGTGTGACCACCATTTGCCTCACGCAGTGCAACACATCTCCTTCGCATAGAGTTGATCAGGTTGTTGATTGTGGCCTGTGGAATGTTGGTCCACTCCTCTTCAATGGCTGTGTGAAGTTGCTGGATATTGGCAGGAACTGGAACACGTTGTCGTATACGCCGATCCAGAGCATCCCAAACATGCTCAATGGGTGACATGTCCGGTGAGTATGCTGGCCGTGCAAGAACTGGGATGTTTTCAGCTTCCAGGAATTGTGTACAGATCCTTGCAACATGGGGCCGTGCATTATCATGCTGCAACATGAGGTGATGGTCGTGGATGAATGGCACAACAATGGGCCTCAGGATCTCGTCACGGTATCTCTGTGCATTCAAAATGCCATCAATAAAATGCACCTGTGTTCGTTGTCCATAACATACGCCTGCCCATACCATAACCCCACCGCCACCATGGGCCACTCGATCCACAACATTGACATCAGCAAACCGCTCACCCACATGACGCCATACACGCTGTCTGCCATCTGCCCTGTACAGTGAAAACCGGGATTCATCCGTGAAGAGAACACCTCTCCAAAGTGCCAGACGCTATCGAATGTGAGCATTTGCCCACTCAAGTTGGTTACGACGACGAACTGCAGTCAGGCCGAGACCCTGATGAGGACGACGAGCATGCAGATGAGCTTCCCTGAGAGGGTTTCTGACAGTTTGTGCAGAAATTCTTTGGTTATGCAAACCGATTGTTGCAGCAGCTGTCCGGGTGGCTGGTCTCAGACGATCTTGGAGGTGAAGATGCTGGATGTGGACCCATATAGCAAGGTGACATTGATTTCAATGTTGAAATTCCATCAGAATCATCATTTTGGTTGATGTTGAAAATTCAATGCTAAATAATATTGGATCAATGTTGATATTTCAATGCTTTTCAGAGTTGAATCAATGTTGATTTTTGGTCAGCTTCATTTCCCCATGAACGTGTCAATCCATCTGTCCCCTCATTCAACACTTTATTTACATTCACATAGTAGTTTTATTAATGTTTTCAAAACTCCCCCATCATGGAAAACGTCTCCAACCCGCTACAGTTTTGGCTAGCTACACTGTAAAAAGTGAATATTACTATAACTACGTATACTATAGTATATATTATTACTATAACTATACTATACTATATATTACTATAACTATTTGAGTCTTTTTAATTTGTCTTTCAGCTTTCCGAATTGTAACTCAGTATTGTACACTCTTTCTAAACAGAAATTCACAAATACTCACTTGCAGCCAACGTACACTTTCCCTTCCGTGCGTCAGACGTTTTTCTGACGTCATGCATGAGAGTCTTGAACTTTCTGCTCGACGTTATTCTCCCCGGACTTGAATGAAAGGTAGGTTGTAATATACTCGACAATGCAACGTTTGAACGTATGTTTTAGAGTTAGTTAACGTTGTTTGTGAACATGGATACTAACGGAATCGTAATTAACCGAATTTTTGAATTTGCACGACCGTTTGTGACTGGCTATACAGGTTAGCGCTAAGCTACGTTACTGAATATTTTCTATTTATACAAGATGTGGCCTTTACTCGTTTGTTTTATAGAAATGTATTCAGTTTGGACCTTGGAAGTATATGTTTAACATATTTTTAAAATAAATGCCTCCTTTACCGTGTATGCAGCGCTAGAAATTTGAAATGCTGTGGGCGGGAAGTGCGCGGGGAGTGGGAGAAAATGCTGTGGAAATTCCCGCATTATAACATTGAGTTTATTCTTTAAAGTAATGTTTGTCTGTTTTTTTTTTTTTATTTGTCTTGACATAATAGTTCTGATTTATTAATCTATTTGTTAGCCCAAAATGATGACGAAAGAGTTTATGAAGGTATTTTTGGTGCAAAACAACTGAACACGTGTGAGAGTGGAATTTGTAGCTGTAGAGCATATCCACACATGTGTATCAATAAATTTGAAGTCACAGAGAAAAATCTTTTAGGAGTTGTAAACTTGTAGATTTTTTTTCTCACCTAAAAAAAAAACAACACAACAGTTACACCTTCACACATTCTTCACTGCAGGTGCACAAATCCTATTCTACGAATCACACATGAAGAAACTCATACGCTCACATTTTTGCTACAGTTGCTGCAATGAATATGGTGCAAAACGCATTCACACACCCGTATCAAAAATGTAAAGTCACTGACAAATTTTGCACATCTGCAAAATTAATATGTGAATCCATACAATTTGGGTTGCAAACTTGTAGAATATCTGGTCACAAATGCATTACTTTTCTTGGATATTTTTCTAACACAATCACAAGTCCAATCACTACAACTGCTTGAATCTGCTGCTACGAGTCTCAAACGCAGTTTTTTCGCCTTCAAATTCAAGTTCCGCGCGCTCTCACATTTGCACCATATACTTCGTGAAATGTGGAGCAAAAGTGATTTGTGCATCTGTGAGGCAGCCGCAGGCCCTGTTCAGAGAGCAGAGAATTTCGGCCAATCAGAAGAGCACGTTTTAAGCCGGTGGCGCGCGACCGAGAAATGTAAAAAAAACCATGAGCAACCATCTCCCGAGCAGGCGATGTCAAGTACCTCTCAAGTCTCACGCATTCACCATGAGACACACGCATTTCAACCAGTTCACACGCCACACCTTTGTATTTCTCACACTGAGAAGGGATAACTTGTTCCTCTATAGTACAATTACTGGACAATTGTACAATTAACATACTCCAAGCAAGTACAACCCCCCAATATTTGGCTAATGGAAACAAGAATCAGGCTATTAATTATATACATCGCGCGTTCTGAGCTTTTATAAGCACCAAGTTCCCGTACGAACGGAACGGATCAATTATCTGCACAGCATAACTGAAGCCCGATTTATTTAGTTGTGCATGCATGGCGCGCGATCACCGTAAACTCTGCGCCGTAACTTCACCAGCGGGCTCCAAAAGTGTGATAAGATGTGTGCGAGCCGTTCCTGTCGCAACACTGAGAAAACATCATCCTGCACCAACATAAAATAAGCGTTTTAAACTACTCATGACCACCTTTAGTAGAATTCACATTCTATTGTATTTATTATGGTAAATGTTGACTAACTTGTTGTAGAATTTATAATAGATTATCAGTTATGGGGATAGATTTTTCACTAAGATTTATATTACAACTGTGGCATGTTGTGGCTATAGTTTCTATGTGTATTACTATGTTTCTGTCACTTCATTCAATAAGCGGCATAACTTTTATTTGTGCTGGTCATTTATGAACAATAGGTCAAATTCAAGCATAAACTTGAGAGAACTGGGTGGGGCAGAGGAGCCGCTGCTGCAAATGTTTGAGTGGCTCCTCCCCTAACAGATACAATCTCACTCCAAACTTGATAAAAATTGAGTCCTGAAAAGGTATGTTTTTTTCCTCTCAATACCCCCCCACCCCCCCACCCCGGCTAAGTTGGTTATCATTGTTTCTTAGATGAGCTAGCGTTTCTTGTTTCACGAAATGTAAGTTACTAGCCTATCTGTACTGTTAAGTTTGCTATCCAATCGTCTCATAATTAGATACGCTCATATTAAACGATGTATTCCTTATATTCTCTTCTACTTTACCTTCCAGAAAAATTACAGAACATGGGTCTTCGCAGGTCAGATCATATCAAGTAATTTATGCCCCCATTGTAACCATGGTTTTCTTTTCATTTTTTTCTTTTTTTGGTTTGGTTTGTTTTTGGTGGATGATAACATTTATAGGAATACCATAGTAAAGTAAAGGGATTTTATTTGCCCAGTAGGCCTAAATGGAGGTTGCAGTGAGTCACAGAGCAGGTTAATTAACATTTTATAAAGCCTATATAGTATTCCTATAAATGTTATTATCCACCAAAAACAAACCAAAAAAAGAAAAGAAAAACATGGTACACATGGTAGTCTTACAATGGGTGCATATGATACTGACCTGCGAAGACCCATGTTCTGTAATTTTTCTGGAAGGTAAAGTAGAAGAGAATATAAGGAATACATCGTTTAATATGAGAGTATCTTTAATTATGAGACGATTGGATAGCAAACTTAACAGTACAGATAGGCTAGCGTTAGCGTAACTTACATTTCGTGAAACAAGAAAGGCTAGCTCAACTAAGAAACAATGATAACCAACTTAGCCGACCAGAGCACATATTAAAACAAATGTATAACGCTAAGTGATTGCAGGCGTTAGAGAGAAAAAAAAAAACCATACCTTTATTGGTACTTGACATCGCCTGCTCGGGAGATGGTTGCTCATGGGTTTTTTCCCTTTCTCGGTCGCGCGCCACCGGCTTAAAACGTGCTCTTCTGATTGGCCAAAATTCTCTGCTCTCTGAACAGGGCCTGCCGCTGCCTCACAGATGCACAAATCACTTTTGCTCCACATTTCACGAAGTATATGGTGCAATTGTGAGAGCGCGCGGAACTTGAATTTGAAGGCGAAAAAACTGCGTTTGAGACTAGTAGCAGCAGATTCAAGCAGTTGTAGTGTTTGGACTTGTGATTGTGTTAGAAAAATATCCAAGAAAAGTAATGCATTTGTTACCAGATATTCTACAAGTGTGCAACCCAAATTGTATGGATTCACATATTAATTTGCAGATGTGCAAAATTTGTCCGTGACTTCACATTTTTGATACGGGTGTGTGAATGCGTTTTGCACCATATTCACTGCAGCAACTGTAGCAAAAATGTGAGCGTATTAGTTTCTTCGTTTGTGATTCGTAGAATAGGATTTGTGCACCTGCAGTGAAGAATGTGTGAAAAAAAATCTACAATGTTATCCTCATTAACAAACTTTAGACTTGGATAGACTATCAGCTAAAAATCTTCTTTACATTTCTACTGAAGGAAAAAAAAGACACCTGCATCTTGGATGGCCTGAAGGTGAGTAAATTAACATCAAATTTTAATTTTTGGGTGAACTATCCCTTTAATCTAGAATAATTAAATATAGGTGTAAAAATAACTTATGATTTGTTGATGCATGTTTTATTTTCAGACTAAATTAAAAATGCAACCAATGACTGGTTCAGATGCATTTCTTAATTGCAAATCTGGTCAGTCATTAATACAAATTATTTTAGTTTTGTAAATTTTTATATTTTCCTGTCCTTTGCTATAACACATCTGCAAAATCTGATTCCCTATTACAGATTATTCAGATTTTTTAAAATAAGAAAAATAATTACAATTGCTTTATCACAGACAGAGAACATTCACCTGAGAAGAGTGTGTCCTGAAGGCCCTTATCTTTTTCCTGAGAGAAAATCCTGAAGACCTCATCAAAGAGTACCTTGTGAGTTGTATGTCAGCATATTCTATTTTGATTTATTTTTCAGAAAGTCTAAATTTGTGTATTTTGTAGTTATGATCGCAAAAGGCACTGAAAGTTGTTTGTTTTATGTACACTACTTTAGGATAACCAGACAGACGATTGTGAGGGAGACCTTGAGCAGCTCACCATGGCAGTGTTTATCATTCAGAAGGAGGGGGAGAACTTCATGAAACACCTGCTGACATCGGCATTGTGATCAAGGGACTTCAAGTTTGGAATCAACTGACTTCAGTTACATCAGCTTGTGCCCTGCTTCTGGGTATGATATATATCATCAACCTAAAAGGTTTATATTAAAATTCATTAAATAGTCATAAATTTAAATTCAGTGTGTTTTAACTTAAACGTAATTTTTTTAATAATATTTCAAGTTGCACTTCATTTTGTAGTACATTTGTAACAGTCACATTTCCAAATATTTATGACCCACCTTCTGTCAGTCACACTACTACCGATAAAATGTTTAAGAACATTGTGCAGTTCTAACTTCCTGTTTGTTTTTGTATTCTTTAGACGCCTTACAACAACAAGTGATGGCTGAGAAAAAGGAGGCCTCAAAGTTTGTATTTGCTGTTGCTGCAAAAATGGCTACTGTGATGTGCCACTGAACTGCTTGGGGCATTGCTTGTGGTGGAAACCCCTGAGTTCATCAGAGTATCAATTTAATGAGTAAGGACATCCTTTTGGCATCAGAAGAGTAGCTTCAATCCTTGAAAAGCTTCTAGTCCTGAACAGTGAACTGTGGTAGTGTTTCAGTCTGTGGTACTGTGTTTCTGTCTTTGTTGGTGAGTTTCCATTTGCATTTACTTCCATTTTACAGATGCAGGTTGCGTTTATGTTGTCATGGTTTTTAAGGCTTTTCTCCTGGCATTGCTTTATAAAGTCAGAATCAACAATTCCATGTAATTGTAAAGTCATTTTGTCATCCATTTTATTATATTCTGTACTTAAGTTGTATTTTAAGCTCTTTCCCCTGGTTTCCCAAACAAGGCTTAAGCTAGTTCCAGACTAAAATGCATGTTTGAGCTGTTTTAACTCAAAGAAACTTGCACTGACACACTGTATCTTAAAATATGTCAGTGGCATTGTTTTGTCTCAAGATGTATATTAGTAATGTTTTTTTAAGGCACGTTTATAAAAGATACTTAATTGTCCTAATTGAACTAAGGCATAATCCTGCCTTAATCTAACCCCTGTCTGTGAAACCAGGCCTAAATGTTTTAGTCACCATGAAATGTCATTTTAGAGCCACTTGTTTTTCCTGAATGTGAATGTTAATTCCTGTTCGAACTGTGGCGGCATAAATAAACACATATGCATGTAAACCTGAAGGAAGTTGTTTACTTTGAGGTACTCAAAACCATATTAATTGCAGCCCTACGTGGTCTTTGATTGAAAAAAACAGACAATTAACTGGCATAGAATCCTGCTGTACATAAAGCAAGACTGAATTGATATTGTTTTTATGTTGATTCAATGTTAAATATGTGATTTAATTAAGGTTGAAAAAATATTGATTTGTATGCCCATCTTGATCTATTTTTCATCGTTGCAATAACATTATTTCAGTGTGCAAACCTGATGAAAAATCAATGTTAAATTTCAACACATTCAATTATATTTTGGTTAATGCATTAACATTGATTCTGGTCGTTGGTCTGCTATCTGGGGAGGTCCTGGGCTGGTGTGGTTACACGTGGTCTGCGGTTGTGGGGCCGGTTGGATGTACTGCCAAATTCTCTGAAACGCCTTTGGAGATGGCATATGATAGAGAAATGAACATTCAATTCACGGGCAACAGCTCTGGTGGACATTCCTGCAGTCAGCATGCCAATTGCACACTCCCTCAAAACTTGCGACATCTGTGGCATTGTGTTGTGTGATAAAACTGCACATTTTAGAGTGGCCTTTTATTGTGGCCAGCCTAAGGCACACCTGTGCAATAATCATGCTGTCTAATCAGCATCTTGATATGCCACCTGTGAGGAGGATGGATTATATCGGCAAAGGAGAAGTGCTCACTAACACAGATTTAGACAGATTTGTGAACAATATTTGAGAGAAATAGGCCTTTTGTGTACATAGAAAAAGTCTTAGATCTTTTTTAGTTCAGCTCATGAAAAATGGGGGCAAAAACTAAAGTGCTGCGTTTATAATTTTGTTAAGTGTACTTGAATTACATGACTTTTAAAGCAAAATTTAGCGTCCAACAGCAGATATTTCAGCTAAATGTCTTTATACAATGTCTTTGCGCTGAATATTAATTGTCTCCCTCTCTACTGCGTTCTGTCTGTATGACGCGCGTGCCCGCGCTCATTCAGTGAAGTTTGAAGTTTAAAATGCAGACTGTGTCAGGAGGCACTTCCATGCTAAATGGAAATACTCGCATGAATTAGTAGCATTTACAGATGAGGATACAACCTGTAAAATAAACGTTTTGTGCTGAGGATGCACACGTCAAAGAGCATGACGGTATGTTAAACACTAATGCATTAGCTTGAGGCTTAATTTAGAGAATTCTCATGTTTTGGGCGCTTGGATCACGCACTTTTTCCGCAGCAGCTCACTTCACTATTTTTAGATGCATTTTGTCCATAGAAATGCGCAATTCGGTGCTGTAATTTGGCGCGACTGGTGGAAGTTTTGCGTGGACAGAGGGTAGACCCAACTAATCGATAATGAGAATCGTTGTCAATGATTTTCATTATTGATTTTTATCGATTTTATTGACTAGTTGTTGCAGCCCTATCTTTAAGTGAACATAACATCATACTTATAGTTTACTATTTATATATATTTTTTGCACTTTAATTATACTACTATGTTCCTATTTAGGTATTAATTTTTTATACTTGAAATATACCTTTAACTGTAGTTTAACTCTTTCCATTTTAAAAACATTTTATTCTAGCTTAATGCATCCTTTTTTATCAACACTTGAATGTGGGCAAGTTTCATTAAAAAGCAACATTTTAAACTAAAAGCTGAGAAAATCAAATTTTTGTCAAAGACCAAGTCCATGGGATTCAGAACGATGATCAAAACATAGATAGAGTAGATCGAGTCAATCAACACACCCTAAGCTTCACAGTAATTTCCTCTTTATGGGTTTGACATTTCATTCATTAACGTTAGGCAGTTGTGAACTGATATTTAATGTTTAATGATCACATTATTTTACATTTGCATAAGCAATATTCTATCACTTGTTTCTGCTTCTTCTTCACTGGTGTTTTGATCCGGAGATTCTGTACTCTTTCAGAAGCTGCGTAATAGATCCCCCAGTGCAGTGAAGACATGGATAGCCAGAAAAATTAAGTCAGTTTCAGGGAAAGAGTAAGGTAGATTTTAAGTAAATTCCTATGTGCACTATTAGTTGATAGCTTACACAAAAATTTTGATACTCAGAATTAGGAACATATCCATTTTCTTTATAAATCAATATTTTCAAACAATGAAAATTTATAAGACAGTTTGTAAAACTATGTAAAAAAAAGTATTTAATAGGCTACTCAATCAAAAGAGTAAACACAACTACAAGCCAAGTATACTTAGAATACCCTGTTTAATTATTCTTTTAAATATATCTCGATCAAAAGATTGAGTACAAGTATAGGCCAAATTTAGACTTTTCTGTCAGTATAAGTGTCACAAACACCGGTGAAGATTCCACCGTCGGCCACCGGAGGTCTCACTCACCTGAATACTAATGTTCATTCGGACTTAATTTCCCAAGCACCCACAGTCTGGGACTGATTACTGCACATCTGATCCTGATCACACTGACTATATATACCCTGGACACACACACACTTACACACTTACGAAGTCTTGTTTGCTCTGGCTGCATTTCTGAGTGTTTATGCCTTGTTATTATCCTGCCTGTGTTTTGACTCTGCCTTGGACTCCCGTTTTTGACCCTGTGCTGCCTGCCTTCTGATCTTTGTTTGCCTGGACCTGGTATACCGACTGTTTGCTGCCTGCCCTGACCTATTGCCTGTTATGACCACGTTTTCTGCTCTGCCTGTGATATTGCTGTTCGCCCTGGTTTATCGAGCCACGCCTGTTTATACTGTGAGTTTGAGTTGTTTTAATAAACTGCACATGGATCCCAATCTACCTGAGTCTGCGTTACAGAAGACTTCGCCACCTACCGATCCAGCGGTTTTAATGCACTTCTCTAATGAACTCTCAGCTCAAGCAAATCAACTGGTGGCTCACCAACAGCAGCTCAGTCGTCTGACAACCATGACGGAGGAACTGGTCAAAACGGTTCAAAGCCTCCATCAACCTCCGTCGGCATCAAATGCTTCAGTGCTTCAGCCAAGCCAGGTATCTCAAACAACATCTGTTTCCACGTTGACAAGCAACCCCCACTTGGCGTTTCCCGAGGAATTTGATGGCACTCCAACCAAGTGTAAGCGCTTTCTAATGCAGTGCTCTATTTTCCTGGCTCAACAACCCGCTCTGTACTCGACTGACACTGGCAAGATATCACTGGTGTGCTCTCTTCTCACGGCAAGGCACTCGAATGGGCAACGGCGGTCTGGGACAACCAAATCCTCGAGCGACTCACTTACACGAACTTCATCCAACAACTACGCACAGTGTTCGAACATGCTGAAGGAGGACGGAATGCGGGTGAACAGTTGCTCGCACTTCGACAAGGAAAAGGTACGGCCGCTGAATTTGCTCACTTTTCGCACTCTTGCAGCGCAAACAGTATGGGTTGAAGACACATTAAAAACCCTATTCTGCCAAGGTCTCAACGATGATTTACAGTCTGAACTCGCCTGCCGTGACGAAGACAAAAACCTAGACCAATTCATTGAACTGTCTATTCATATCGACAACCTCATCTGCTCTCGAAGAAATCATCGAGCCTGTAGTAACCTTCAACTCACTTATCCACCCAACACCAGCGAGGAACCCATGCAAATCGGGCGCACTCACCTTTCCACTGAAGAACAGGATCGTCGCATTAAGAACCATCTGTGCCTCTACTGTGGTCTCGCTGGACACCTAAGAGCTGAATGCCTGACCCGACCTCAGCAGACACAATCCCGCAGGGTGAGTCTACTAGTTTCAGCTATTTCCCACAACAACTGTTTCGATTTTCCTGTCCATCAGTCTAAAACAATCACGGCCAAGGCACTAATTGACTCTGGGGCAGCAGGCAACTTCATTGACGAAGAACTGGCCCGGCAATATGACATACCACTAACCCTTTGCAAACAATTCATTAGAAAATTTCAGTTCAGTCGCCACACCACTTACTGCCATGAAAAGGGGAGGAAACCGCAAGCTTCGGTGGTCCGCCGACGCCATACAAGCATTCACCGACCTGAAGAACCGATTCACGTCTGCTCCCATCCTGCATCATCCTGACCCTCAAGTGCCATTTCTGGTAGAAGCAGATGCCTCCAACACAGGGATTGGTGCCATCCTCTCTCAACGCCAAGGTAACCTGCCTAAACTATTTCCCTGTGCATATAATTCCAGAAAACTCTCAGCAGCCGAGCAGAACTATGACGTGGGTAATTGCGAACTGCTAGCGATTTGAAGGCGGCATTCAAAGAGTGGCGGCACTGGCTGGAGGGGGCGAGGCATCCTTTCATGGTTCTGACCAATCATCGCAACCTCAAATATCTATGCTCAGCCAAGAGACTAAACCCCAGGCAAGCCAGATGGGCACTATTCTTTACTCGTTTTAACTTTTCCATCACTTACATTCCAGGCTCGAAGAACATCAAAGCTGATGCTTTATCACGACAATACGATCCCACACCTCAGAATTCCCAGCAAGATCCCATCATTTCACCCACCCTAATTCTGGCTCCGGTCCAATGGGACATCATGTCAGAAATCACACAAGCGCATGCACAAAATCCACCCCCTGCAGAATGCCCAGCCGACCGAGCATTTGTCTCTCCAGAACTCAGAGAGAAGGTGATTCGCTGGGTACACTCTGCCACAAGCTCCGGCCTCCCAGGAATTACGACCACAACTCGGCTGATAAAGAACCGGTTCTGGTGGGACACCTTACAGGCAGACTTCATCGACTTTGTGAACGCGTGTCACACATGTGCCGCAGCGAAGACTCCGAGACAGCTACCAGCAGGGCTGCTACAACCACTACCCATTCCACAACGACCATGGTCCCATATAGCCATCAACTTCATCACAGACCTGCCGGTCTCCCAAGGTAACACCACCATATTAGCTGTGATTGATCGGCTCTCTAAAGGATGTCGATTAATTCCTCTACCTAAGCTTCCTACAGCCTTCGAACACTTATTCCACTACATATTCTGATATTATGGTCTCCCTGAAGACATTGTCTCTGACTGAGGTTCCCAGTTTACGTCAAGAGTATGGACAGCTTTCTTTCGACTACTGAATGTCAACATAAGCCTCACGTCTGGTTATCATCTGCAGTCCAATGAACAAACCGAACGACTAAACCAAGAGATCTCCAAGTTTCTCAGGATGTACTGTCAACAGAATCAAGCCGACTGGAGCCGCTTTTTTTCTCTGGGTGGAATATGCACAAAATTCCATTCTCAAACCATCCACCAAATTAACACCCTTCCTGTGCATCCTGGGGTTCCAACCTCCACTGTTTCCATGGTCCGGTGAACCGTCCGAAGTTCCTGCGGTAAATGACTGGTTCCAACGCAGTGAAGTTATCTGGAACCAAACCCATGTCCATCTACAACGAGCAGTAAACAGGGTTAAAGAGCAAGCTGATCGTCACCGTCGTCCCCATCCGAACTATACACCGGGACAGTGGGTGTGGCTGTCAACTCGGGACCTCTGTCTACGACTATCCTGCAAGAAACTCAGTCCCAGGTATGTGGGTCCTTTTAAAATTGCCAAGCAAATTAATTCGGTTTCATTTCGCCTTGAATTACCTGCCACTTACCGCATATCTCCCATTTTTCATGTGTCTCTGCTGAAACCGGCCGGTGGTCCGAGGGTGGAGCAGGAGGACGGTGAACCAGGCCCCCCACCCATGATCGTGGAAGGCGAGGAGGCATTTTAAGTACGAGATTTGCTAGATTCCAGACGTCGGTGCGCCAGATCCAATATCTGGTTGACTAGGAGGTGGAGGAGGAGAGGTCTTGGGTCAACACGGATGATATCCTGGACCCTGTCACAAGTACCTTGGATATTATTCAATTTGCATACTTACAAAATTTGTGGCAAAATACCTTTTTTTTTCAAGATTCCAATTCTGACTTTGAACCAATTCTGTAGAATGGCCCATATATTCGGTAACACTTTATAATAACTGCACACTATGAATCATTAGTTAAACATTAGTAAATCGTTAATTCATCATTTATAAAGCATTAATAGACATTAGTAAGCAGTTTATAAATATAGCTGTAAATGCGTTGTTCTTGATTTATAAGCATATCTATAATGTCTTTAATAAGTGTATTTTCTTTCTTTATTAATGATCAATTTATCATTTCTAAATTATTACATTATTTATAAACCAGTTATTTAGGAGTTGTCAGTGGTTCATAAGATCATTTAGAAAGTGTAAGTAAATGATTAATAAACTATTTAAATGTACATTTATACATATTATTTAGACATATAGTAATAGTTACTCAGTGTGTTAATAAATGCTTTATTAACATGTATTCCTACTGTAGTTCATGATTAATTCAGGTTATGAAACATTTACTAGTTGTCAGTTAACTATTTTTGTGAGCTCATCTAAAGTGAGGACTATTTATGCCACGTAAAGCTTTTACAAAGGAGATTTAAAGGCCCAGTTATCTTCTAAGCAGAAAAAGGAAACAAACACAACACAGAGTGATACAGAGCATAGAAATATTTATTTCAAGATGCAAAAAATGAAACTGTACAACTGTACACTTGATATAACATGAAAAATAAACCTCTGCAATATCATATAAAAATAGGAACTAAACAAGCAACAAAATGAACAAAAAGCAAAAAAATGAACAAAAAAGAACAAAATAAGAAAGCAAGTGATATAAATAAAAAAATAAGCAACAAAATGAATATACGTCAACAAAATAAGCAACAAAATGAACAAAAAAGAACAAAATAAGCAAGAAAGTGAATATAATTTTTTTTAAAAAAGCAACAAAATGAATAACTGAGCCTTTAAATGTCCTTTGTAAAAGCTTTATGTGGCATAAATAGTCCACACTTTCGATGAGCTCACAAAAATAATTAACTGACAACTAGTAAATGTTTTATAACTGCTTGAATTAATCATAATTTACAGCAGGAATACGTGTTAATAAAGCATTTATTAACACACTGAGTAACTATTACTATATGTCTAAGTATAATACGATGTATAAATGCACATTTAAATAGTTTATTAATCATTTACTTACACTTTCTAAATGATCATATGAACCACTGACAACTTCTAATTAACGTTTGTAAATAATGTAATACTTAATTTAGAAATGATAAATTGATCATTAAAGACATTACAGATATGCTGATGAATCAAGAATAAAAAAAATTACAGCTGTATTTATTAACTGCTTACTAATGTCTATTAATGGTTCATAAATGATGAATGAGCTATTTACTAATGCTTAACTAATGGTTCATAGCGTGAGTTATTATAAAGTGTTACCATATTCTGTTAGTTTGGTCCAGCAGGAGCAAAAATGTGGAGGATGGAAGTAAAAAACAGAGATAAGGAAAAGAGATGAAGCGAAATGGAGAACATTACTTTTACCTATTATTCCAGAACAAGTCACTGAGTTCAAAAGTACCTGTGGCAGTTTAAAAAGTCAGAACCAGTAATAACTGAGAAAATTTTCTACCTCTAACAACCTCATGTCAGAGGCTTAAATGACAGGGAACTGTGACTTGTCATTTGAAGTTTGATGATTATCTGGATACCATTATTCACCAAGCCTGTAGGAAAGAACAAAGTAATCCTCGGGTATACATAAGTTAAAGGTAAAGGTAATGTGCTAACCCATTTTGAAATTGATTTTCGAAGAGTTACTCTTAAATCATTCTGAAGATAGTTGATTCACATTCAATTCACTAGTTTAGGATAATTAGAAAATACCTTAATTAGAAAGCACAACTTTAATCTGCTAAAAGCTATCAGAAACCCAACAGCCTTTTTTTAAATTTATTTATTTATTTATTTATTATTTTGTCAATGCGGTATACTGATATCACATACCACTATAATCCAGTTCAATAAATCCAATTTAATCTCTCATATATATATATATATTATAATGCCTTTGATTAACTGATCATCATCAAGCATGGCCACTTCTATAAATGCAGAAGTGTTGGCAGTTTGCTGGTCTGGAGCATTCAGATGTGTGTTAACACAATGCCAAGGAGGAAAGACATCAGCAATGATCTTAGAGAAGCAATTGTTGCTGCCCGTCAATCTGGGGAGGGTTATGAGGCCATTTCCAAACAATTTGAAGTCCATAATTTCACAGTGAGAAGATTATTCACAAGTGGAAAACATTCAAGAGAGTTGCCAATCTTCCCAGCTGGACATCCCAGCAAATTCACCCCAAGGTCAGACCGTGTACTGCTCAGAGAAATTGCAAAAAACCCAAGAGCTCAGACTCCACAGGACTCCACAGTTAACATGTTAAATGTTAAAGTTCATTATAGTACAATTAGAAAAACACTGAACTTGCCTGGAGAAAACCTCTTCACTCTAAAAAGAACATAGCAATGCAGCTTAGGTTTGCAAAGTTGCACTTGAACAAAGACTTCTGGAACAATGTCCTTTCGACAGACGAGAACAAAGTGGAGATGTTTGGCCATAAAGCACAGCGCCACGTTTGGTGAAAACCAAACACAGAATATCAGCACAAACACCTCATACCAACAGTCAAGCACGGTGGTGGAGATTTGGGTAGGGACAACAGTGGCATGATTTGGGCTTGTTTTGTAGCCACAAGACCTGGGCACTTTGCAGTCATTGAGTCGACTATGAGCTCCTCTGAATACCAAAGCATTCTAGAGTCAAATGTGAGGCCTATTTGTCCGACAGCTAAAGCTTGGCTGAAATTGGGTCATTCAGCAGGACAATGATCCCGAGTACACCAGCAAATCTACCAATGGCTGAAAAAGAAAAGAATCAAGGTGTTGCAATGGCCCAGTCAAAGTCCAGATCTTAACTCGATTGAAATGCTGTGGAGGTCCCTTAAGGCACCTCTAACATACCTGATTCAACGCATCAGCTCATTAGTAGAGACTGCAAGACTTGAATTGGGTGTGTCTGATGAGGGAGACATACAAAATGTATAGTGGTGAGGGGTCCCCGACAGGTTTGAGAACCACTTGCATAAACAAATGCCTGCAAACCTCAATGAACTGAAGCAACGTTGTAAAGAAGAGTGGACCAACATTCCTCAACAACGATGTGAGAGACTGATAAGTCATAAAATATTATTACTTCAAGTTATTGCTGCTAAAAGTGGTTCTACAAGCAATTGAAACATAGGGTGCAGTTAGTTTGTCATACGTGGCTTCTCCATTTTGGCTTTATTTTTGTTAAATAAATAATGACACAATGTAATATAGGCCTATCATGTGGTGTTGTTCATCTGAGGTTGTATTTACCTCATTTTAAACCCGCTAAAGACCAGATGATGTCCTGATACGTAAAACCATAGAATTACTTTTCACATCACTGTCTATACACACACATATATATTAACAGCTTTGTGGGACTGTTACATAATGCATGTACTGGACTGACTCTTTATTTCCACCCTGAGGGTAAAAAAACCCTTCCCCATAGTATCATCAAGGAGAAGACAATGTTGAGGCAGGCATCATCCTGGAGGGATGTCAAGACCTCTTCTTTTTCTCATTATCTCTATGTGTCTTCTGCCAAGGGTGGAGTCAAATAGGAGCACTAGGGCAACATCGTAAAGTCGAGAACAGGAAATGGAAGAGACAAATCAAGTCTGTATGAAAATGAGGGTGCAGGTGAACAACTGTACACTAAGTTACTGAAGTAGATGATTTTAAGTTCACTTGATGATAGATAGATAGATAGATAGATAGATAGATAGATAGATAGATAGATAGATAGATAGATAGATAGATAGATAGATAGATAGATAGATAGATAGATAGATAGATAGATAGATAGATAGATAGATAGATAGATTAGATAGAAAGACAGACAGTTAGACAATGTGTTGCATACTTTTTTTTTCATGTCCCTCCCCTTAGAAACAGAAGAGTGAGAAAGGGTATAGGTCATAGGTCCATATTATTTTAACCTTCACCTTTGTGTTAATGGATTTCCCAAAGGTCACCAGAGCAATAAACAGAGGAAACAATGAGATACCCTTAAACTCTCCCTCTCTCCTATTGTAGAGATCTAAACATGATCCACTCCTATATACTCCTATCTTAGTGAGAATCTACTCCTATCCCATCTTTCCTCAGCAATGTCTGCAGTTGAAAATGTGCTTTTTG
Source organism: Coreius guichenoti (assembly GCA_039654105.1). Taxonomy (NCBI): domain Eukaryota; kingdom Metazoa; phylum Chordata; class Actinopteri; order Cypriniformes; family Gobionidae; genus Coreius; species Coreius guichenoti. The sequence continues at coordinate 31,061,282 of CM077172.1, read as the reverse complement.
CACACAAAAGCCAGTGCTTATGAGTGAAAATGTACCAGTGTTTTAGTTGAAAATAAGCTGACCTCAAATTTTCTACATAAGTAGGCTCATTGATTAAGGTTCACAGCAGAGTCTAGGTCATTACAAATTGTAAATGTCAGCGAAAGATAGCTCTACAACCTGTTAATCCAGGTCCGGATTGCTGCAAGATCCGCTATGACTGCTTTCTGAGCAGGTTCGAATTGATCATTAAATAGTCCTGACACAAGAATGAATTGTTCGATTAGTACATAGCTACAATCCATCACTGCATGCAAACATATTACGCTCTGATCTCCATCCAGAAAGAAAAAAAAAATACATGGCCTCCTAGGGCTTCTGCAAATAAAGTACTTTGATTTGATTTTCTTTGCACTGTTAGATGCTATACTTATACTTACTATACTTATAGATACTATACTTATACTTAGTGCAAATAGTGGCAGATACTAATTGCACCTCAGTGTATTGTGGTATATTATAAAACAGTATGTAATAATAAAGACAGATTCATTGTAGGCTATATGATTATATTTATTAAAATTATAAATGGATGCTGCTTTATTGGGACATTACTTGTCCATGTCCCTAAAGCCATCCCCATACACCTACCCTTAACCCTAACTGATAAACACTTTATTCCCACTATTAAAGGTGCAGTACGTAGTATTTATGAGGCTCTATTGACAGAATTGCAATAAAATATACATAACTATGTTTTCAGTGGTGTATAAAGACCTTACATAATGAACCGTTATGTATTTATTACCTTAGAATGAGCCATTTCTATCCTACATACACCGCGTGTCCCCTTACAGTGAAATCGCCATTTTGCACCGTCATGTTTCTACAGTAGCCCTAAACGGACAAACTTCTCTACAGAGCGCTAACTACTCTCTGCCGTCTCAGACGACAACATTTTTGTCATGTGTCGGCAACCGTAGCTTCTCTATGTGCTTCGAAAGGGAGGGGTGAGCGGTAGACAGTTGCAATTCACAACCTCACCACTAGATGCCGCTAAAATGTACACAGTGCACCTTTAAATACCTGTTAGGCCTAATATTTTCTTATTTTTCATTTAAAATAGGCGGATTCGATCTCGGGCCGGTCATGTCAAAAATTTGCACCACCCGCCTTACGCTCTACGCCACTGGTCCTGTTATCAGTGGGATTTCTTTTGTAATTCTGTCTGGCTCAATAGACAATGGTTGGTAGAGTTAGTATAAATAGCCTCTGCCAAAAAGGCGGACTATTTGCACTTAGTGTAAATAGACACTCCATATTTATTTATTTATTATTATACATGTGTATTAAAGGCACAATATGTAGTTTTTCGCTGCTAGAGGTCGCCTATTCAAAACAAAGGCGTGGCTTGATGACGCCGAGATTGAGCACAGATTCATGGGAGATGTCGTCTTCAACTCACAGCCGGTGGAAAAGAATCGGGACGGGACATGGGCAGAAATCATGTTCATGGATGAGATTATTAACGTTACTGTAGTATGAAGCAGAGCAGGGCCGAGTGTTGTGGGAGCGAAACGTGGCCGCTGGAGCGATTACTAATGAGAGACGAGCGCGACACAGCTGGAGAGTAGCTGAACTTTTATTATGCCACAGTCACCGCTTCTGCTTCTTCCGCTCATGCGTATGTGGGGTAACGCAGCGCTGTTTTATCATATTAGATACATTTGAGCGTGTTGAAAATTCTGTACTAACGTTACTCTGTGCGTTCACTCGGCGGCTACTATGAGACACTTGTTGCACACTGCAGTAAGCTAGATCAATATAAGGCATGGTAAAACATGGTACTCGCGGTAAATCAAGAAAGCAAGATTCAAACAATAAGACTAAATGTGTTAAGCTATATAACAATGATTAGTTTTCTGTGTATAAATGTATCCAAACAGTTGTTCCCTTGTCTAATAAAACATGTAATATATTAAAGCATCTCTGGTGTTTACATGGTTTCTACAAAGTAAAACCGGAAATCGAGGGTAACGCAGGTATGATATTATTGTCATTGATAGGCGACGCACGGACACTGTCCGTGTCCTGGTAAAAAGGGCTTATTTCTCTGGATTTAAACATTCTTGGAAACATCTGGGATAATGTAAGTACACAAGTCAACAAAATATATAACACTGTTCTAGTGGTTTTTGGATATTTTAATCCAAAAATCTTACATATTGTGCCTTTAATGTTTTGAATCAGCTTTTATTTTTTATGTTTTAAGCTTTAATTTTAATTTTTAGTACATTTGTTTTGTATTGTTATGTAGTAAATTTGTTATGTAAATTTATTTCAGTTAGTTGCCAAGGCAACATTTTTAATTTTCGGTTAGTTTAAATTTTTCATTTAATATTTGTATTTTATTTCAATGAACAAAACTGTTTTAATAATACTTTTAGTTAATGATAATAACCCTGCGGGAATAGTGCACTAGACAATAAAGTTTATGTTTCTTCTGTGTTCTGTTGTGTTACATGTGACTCAGGTGAGGTAAAACTCTCTAGAAAGGAAATTAAGCCATAAGCTCAATATGTCATATTTGCATTTCATTAAAGACATGTGAGGGGTCTGCAGAAGTGTCAGCCAAAGCCGTGACTGTCCCCAGATGACGTTAAAGATAGTCTATGTTGAATGCCAGCTTGCACTCTCATTGATTTTAGTTGAACGGTTTAAATGCCAGCTTGATGAAAAGTATGTGAGCCAATTTTAGATACAGTCCCTTACTTACAGACTAGTTTCCTTAAAATATCTTTATCCACACACACATTGTCACCACACAGTCATTATTCATACCACGCTAAAGTCCATCTTATCAACATAAACTTCCTCTTTAACCAAATTCTCTGTTAGTTGTTTGTGCCTCTACTGTTTGATGACTAATTGATGACTAAAGTATTACTCAAAACATGTAATGGTATGTTTAGTTGACACAGTACAACTTTTAAAGTGCACTGATTACGTTGTTTTAAAATCACTGATGTTTTATTGAGTCACTGATGACTAATCATATTTTTTAAACTTCTATGGGACTAATTGTGAAATCATAGCTAGAAAAAAATCATTACTTTATATTTTACATATATTTAAGACTAAAATCATTTTCCAAAATGATTTTTTAGGGTACCATCATTTATAACTGACTTTGTCCTATTAGGGTAAAACATATTTGGCGAATTGTCTGAAACTTCCCACACATTCAAATGCATTTTCATTATCTGAAAAGTAGTGAAAAGGTCTTAGTACTTAAAAAAAAAAAAAAAAAAAAAACATTAAAAAGCTTTATTAACATTCCATTTCATCTTGTGCTACTATATTTCATTTATAACTCACATGTGAAAATGTCAAAAACTTGACTTTCAACTTCTTCACTACGTTTTTTAACATTGTATTTTAAATGAGTACCAATTCACTATTCATGAATTATACTTCTTGTTTGTTTGTTTGTTTGTTTGTTTGTGTGTGTGTGTGTGTGTGTGTGTGTGTGTGTGTGTGTGTGTGTGTGTGTGTGTGTGTGTGTGTGTGTGTGTGTGTGTGTGTGTGTGTGTGTGTGTGTGTGTGTGTGTGAAATGTGGATGGAAAGGAAATGAGATTTCTGTCTGTACATAACAGAGACTGTGACAGAGGTTCAGAGTCTTCTCTTTAAACATACAACATAATATATAATGGTACAATAGGCTAAAGTCCTATCTTAACAAAAATGTGCATTTTTCTGATCCCAAAATGTATGATGATAAACAAGGGTGCGTTTCCCGAAAGCATCGTTAGCCAACAATGGTTGCAAGTTCCGTCGTTATCAGCATAGTTCAAAAAGTTCAGTGTTTCCCGAAACCATAGTTCCAACGAAGTTGTGTGGTTGGAACGACAGCTCTCGACCTGTGGTTAGAAGCATAGTTTCTTGTTTGCATTAAATGTGGACTTAATAAATTCTCATGTTAAGCAAAATAAGCAAGCTGATATTCAGTACAATATATATCTTTTATTTTGAATACATAAAAATGTAATTTACATATTTCAGTTTGTCAAGAGATTTAAAGCACCATTTTTGAAGAGTATGCATGTGCTTACATGCTCTTGTACGTAAGAATGAGCCTATAATTGAATCTGGAAATAAAGCAAAAAAAAAAAAAAAAACTGAGAAAAATAATATCTAGTCCTCATATTCCATGCCTGTAATTTGTAGCAAAATATCTAGCATTAAATTGATCTCAGACGGATTAATTAAAAGAAGTTATTACTCCTACATCAAGAAAGGAATGTTATTTAACTATTTAAGATTCACCGGCCTGCCTACGGGCTTACGTTTTGGTAGCCCGTCTGGAAAACACATAGCACCGGGACGTTGGGCTTTGCGAGCCCTGGCCCATACATGTTCTAGTCTGATCCCGAATCGCAGCACAATGAACCGACAACACCTCAAATAAAGGATTCTCCAGCCTGTGACAGCGTGCTAAGTTATGTTCAGTTAGACACGTACACATAATCAATAGATATCAAATGATCTGTAACAATGCAATACTATCACATATAAAAAAAACATTTTTTACTCACATAAGTGTGTTGCTTCATTCATTCATGTAATCTCATCCTGTCTGCAAATCCAGTCTCTTGTTTACAAACGAATCCGTGGTGAAATGAAGGAACAAACGCGCAATGTCTTCCCCACGTGAGCTGGATCTTCATTAAAAAAAAAGTTCAACCATGCATTCATAATATTGGAATCCGAAGGAAGCTTTTGCAGCGACTGTGTTCTTCCACAACCAGGCACAGCGCAATATCTTGCTATCTTCGGCATGTTTATTGCTCGGTAGTGCGATCCGTTTAGCTCTATGAAGGCCCATGTTATTTATGTTACATTTCTTGCACGAGTCGGTGGGCGGGGCTACAGAATCAGGCGTACTTCTTCTTCTGTTGAGGCGGCGTTTCACCACACTCTGACGTCACAGGTTGGCACATTCTGAGATCGAGCGTTTTCTGGGCCTGGTGTCAATAAAAGCTTTTCTTTGACTAACAAGGAAGTTTTCAGCTCCGAAACTTACAGGATATTCTTATATCACGATGAACTTTTATATATCCAAGGCTGAATGAAAAGTTGATTTCTCAATTCATGACCCCTTTAAATCTGGGAGAGGGTGCTCTTTTTACTAGTCATCCTAATGTGCTATATGGCTTTTGCCATTTCTATCACAAGTATTCTGCAACCATTTCTATTTTGTTCTGCTTTTAGTAACTGAATTGTGTATATCTTTGAGTCTCAATGTTAATGCACAATGTTAGGTTTCACAACCTAATCTGGGTCCAGACTTCACAACCAACAGTTTGCTGGAGCACAGACATTTTCTCATTTGCCAGCCTAATAGTGTTGTAGCTTTTTTGACCAAAGGAGTTTTTTTTATTTTTTTTATAGCCTTTGCAACAAGTGGCCCTAATGTCCTAAATACTGTCCTTTGAGTTATTGGACAGTTGGTTGCTAACTATCACTTTGAACAAACCTGAATACCACAAACCAGTTTTTTTCCAATAGTTTTGAGAATTTTCATCAGCTATACACTATCTTTATCATGTGTAAAGTCCGAAGATGAAGGCAGGTTAAGAGATTCAAAATAGTAAAAAGGTTTATTAACAAAAGCAAACGAGACAGCGTTCATGGCAAACACCTAAAGTACTGGACCCAGACAGAAAGGAACTTAAATACTCAGTGATAATAAACATAATGATCAGCTGTGATAATTAAATAAATATCCATGGTAACAGATGACTAGCAAAAAAAACTAGAACAAAGGAAACAGGAAACAAACGATAAACAAACTAAAAGCCCATGAAAGTGAAACTAACGAAACACAATCGTGACAATCTTAAAAATATCTTAAATAAATGCAAAATAAGTTAATGCAAAATTCATCAAAGAATCCTAAAAAATGACCTCAAAATCAACCTTTACAAATTGCTTTACATATTGCAGGTTTTTATGAAAGTGCCATGGTGGAGTTTGTTGCTACTTTACCTGGTGTTTCAGAAGAAGTAAGAAGTCAAACCGGAAAGACCTACTCCAGAAGGCTTTAAGTCCTTTGTTGTTGCATTATGTGAGGTGCTCTTCCAAAAAGTTTGTTAGAAACTTCATTTACTTATAGTTACTTTTAGTAGATTTAGCAGACTCTTTTCCATCTAATACCCCTCTAATTACAATTGCTTTGATAGTTATCCTTGTAGCAAATTAGCTCAAAAGGGAAATATTAATAATCATAACTCGTTATAATTAATTATAAATATTTGGTTCAGTTAATCGAATTAACTTCATGTTACTGAATTAATATTACGATCAATGAATCTGTTCGTCCAGCGAACACTCAGTATTTGATATTCTATCAATTCTTCAGAAAGGATACTTTCCGTGGCCACAGAAAAATAACTCTTTCTTAGCATTTAGCTGTGATCTTATTGTTAAATTGACATTGATTTATAAGCACACCAGAATCAACTTGTATGAATGTGCACACAAGTTTATTTAACTAAAACACGAACACATAACTAATCTAAACAAAAACACATACACACAATCACGCATACATGGGTAGGATGGAAAGTGAAAGTGACTGGAAACAGAACAGAGGAATGAAGCTATGAAAAGAGTCAAAACCTGGAAGAACCATCAGTTTCTTACTACAAGCTCCTTTGTTAACAAAGGGGTTCACAGCTTTAACTAACTATGCAGCGATTTAGTATATCGTACGTTATTTGCATTTGCCTTCACGGTTGAAGTGCGTCCAGATATACAGTCGCAGGAGAAAGTCTTGATAGCTCGCTCCGATGGTGCTGAAGTTGCAATTGATTTCTTCCGCGTTTAATAAAGAAGCGATGGTAAACTCGCGGTGTTAGTTGACTCTCTTATAGTCAAAGAAGGTACACATGGCTTGATGTGTGTGGGGCTGGCCGGCGCAGCTGGCCGACGCCAGATGCGGTCTCACGCGAACAGCAATCAGGAACAGAAGCCAGCCAGCAAGCACTACATGGAGGGAACTTTGTGTTGGCTTTTAAGTTCAACAGAGGTCACACATTTGAGTTTTGGCTTGACCAATGACAAGGGTGCAATTCTCAAGCTTTTTTGGAAAGCTGATTTATTTACATGACTGAAGTAAGCTGTGGTTTGTACCCCTTTATATTCTGATAAATATAACGGACACACACTGCATTCTATGAAAAAAGTGATGTCCATCAAAGTGTGAGTCATTAAATGAGGAGTGTTTCGATAGGAGACATAACCTAGATGGGGCTACATTAACTACTAATTCTATTATCAGGCATGCATAATACTATACAATATAATATACATATATAACAATATACCAGACAATATACAGACAAAATGTACTGGGGAAATGCATGTTCATTCATGAGTGTCAATGAATTAATGGAGAGACTTCTATTTCTATGGGCCTGCATGTCTGTTTGTTGTATCCAATACTGTTCTCTCATTGAGAACAATCACTCTCCCAAGTGTCTTTGAAGTGTATGAGTGGAGCAAATTGTGATAATCCACAGTGGGGCAACCAGACATCACGGAGTCTGCCTGAGTGAGGGGTTTGATCAGTTTGTGTTTGATCGGCCCAGGAATTACATCCTGAAGGAAAGGAGTTGGTCTGGCTCAAATGCAAGATGGGGACAAAGGGTGTTCATTTGTGTGCAAGGTGATGAAGTTTTCTCAATAACTCGGTAACACTTTACAATAAGGTTGTCACAGACACGCCAGGCTCCCACGTCACACAATCACAGCGCATGCCTTCCCCTGAGTATTAATCACGCACACCTGCATTCCATCAACATGGCAATCTACCACAGCACAAAAGCCACTCTCACACACTCAGTCACTGTCCGGTCTCGTTTGCACCAAAGGTACTTACCTCTCTGCTGACTTCAAGGACTCCCCAACGATCTACTTACCTACATCTTGTGTTGCCTCCAAGTCTCCATCGTGTTCCCTCGTCTTGTGTGTTTCTCCAGAGTCTCCCACGCTCCAAGTCTGTCTCCAGCTCTCGTCACCTGCAAGTATAAAGACTGTGTCATTCCGGATATCTTCACCAGACTCGCACAAACTCTACATCAATCACCTACACTTCCGTCATCGTATTCTGGTTGTTCTTAATAAACATCACCAACCTGTAATCCTTGTCTCCGTCCCTTCTGTACTGTAACAAAGGTCTCATTTGTTAACATTAGTTAATGTATCAACTAACATGAACTAACCATGAACAGTACATTTGTTACTGTATTTGTTAATCTTTGTTAACGTTAGTTAATAAAAATACAGCTGTTCATGGTTTGTTCATGTTAGTTCACAGTGCATTAACTAATGTTGATAAGATTTTAATAATTTATTAGTAAATGTTGAAATTAGCATTAAAAAAGATAAATAAATGCTTTATAAGTGCAGTTCATTATTAGTTCATGTTAACTAATGTAGTTAACTAATGTTAACTAATGAAACCTTGTTGTAAAGTGTTACCAATAACTCTTTAGTTTACCCAATCAGATCTCAAACCCATTGTTTGTTCCAAACTAATCACCAGGTTAAATCATGCCCCCTTGTGTCCCTAAGTGCAGTAGGTAATATTATTTTTTCCATAGGTTATCGTTTTGTTTGTCATTAGTGTGCACATTTTCCATCTTAGCACCTCCCTGCTCTCCAAAGTGCTGCATGTCCCCTTGCATTTCCTAACCATGCACTACACCTTTCCTCTCTCACCCCCATCTTCCTCTGTTGATCCACTCTACCTCCATCTGTCCCCTTTGGCTGGCTCCATTCCCAAATGTCCAGTGATGGCCAGCTCGACAATATGGCACCCCGACCCTGCACATCAAAGCCCCACTCGAAGCTCTTAGCAGAGAGGAGATGGCCCCAGCAAAGCCCCTTCAATAATGCAGCAGCGCTCACAGTGCCATCATTCATGTAAACAGGTAGACATGCAGAATCACAGAAGAGGACATTCAGCAGACTACTTTAGAGTTAAAAACATATAGTTTCAACGCAATGGTTCACACATATATGAAAATGCTGTCATTGTTTACTCACCCGCATGTGGTGTGAACCCTCTGTGATGTTTTTCGTTTATGGTATATCTATATTCAATGACTTTCAAAGCCATACAATAACTACTTTGATTAATTCCTTGAATTACTTGTTTGCTGTTATTGAATAGATGCTGCAGTGACAATAACAAATACTGTTAAGTTGTTCTATGTCAAACCAGTCTGTATACGTGTCTATATGTACACAACCATTCAAAAGTATAGGGTCGGAAATGTTTTTAAATGAAGGAAGTCAGTTATGCTTTCCAAGGCTGCATTTATTTGATCAATAATACAGTAAAAACAGTAATATTGTGACATTTTTACTATTTAAAATACCTTTTTCTGTTTTAATATATTTTATAATGTAATTTATTCCTGTGATGACAAAGCTGACTTTTCAGCATCATTACTCCAGTCTTCAGTGTCACATGATCCTTCAGAAATCATTCTGATATCCTGATTTGATGCTCAAGAAACATTTCTTATTATTATCAGTGTCGAAAGCAGTTGTGCTGCTTTATATTTCTGTGGAAACTGTGATACATTTTCAGAGATTCTTTGATGAACAGAAAGTTCACAAGTGCAGCATTGATTTGGAATAGAAATCTTTTGCAACATTATAGATGTCTTTACTGTCAATTTTGATGAATTTAATGAATCCCTGCTGAATAAAAGTATTATTTTTCTTAAATTCGATGAGAAAACAATCAACAACGCAAAAAAATAAGTAAATAGATAAAACAGCTGAGGAAGCTTCCAGAGCTGAAATTAAGATGGTAATGAGTGTTTTGTTTCGGACTGTAAGCTGTAGACCAATCACAACAGACAGGGGCCATCTGACCAATCAGAGCAGAGTAGGCTCTCGGAAAGGAAGGATTTAGAGAGATTAAGGGCCCTATCATACACCAGGTGCAATGCAGTGCCAGGCACGACACAAGTGTTTTTTGCTAGTTTCAACCCGACACAGTTATCATTTTCACATCCTGCACCACATTGTTTAAATAGCAAATGCACTTGCACCCATCTGTTCGCCCCATGGGCGTGCTGGTCTGAAAATGAGGTGTGTTCAGGTGCGTTGTTGGTGCATTGCTATTTTGAGGCAACTGAAATAGACTGCGCCATTGACCAACAAAAACCTGGTCTAAAGTCAACAGCGCAATATTTTTTTTGTTATTTAAAGAGTGCGTTAGTAATATGCACCTATAGGTGGGTGCACAACGCGTGTACACTCTGCTTATTAAACACACAGGGTAATAATGCTGCAGCGCAGCAGCACACAAACATTTTTAAATATGAAAAATTAAAGGATTAAAATGTAAAAGATTATTATCGTGTACATAAATATAAAAATAACTACATGTAACGACTTGGCTACATATGTTAATAAATTAAAATTAGCTCAATAAGGAATTATGGGTATTTATAGTTAATTATTATTTATAATTAATCGTAACGTGTTATGATCAGATTATAAATCTCTAAATCACCCAAAAGGGGAATACCTAACCTAGGTATTTATGCAATATATATATATATATATATATATATATATATATATATATATACAGTGGGGAGAACAAGTATTTGATACACTGCCGATTTTGCAGGTTTTCCTACTTACAAAGCATGTAGAGGTCTGTAATTTTTATCATAGGTACTTTTCAACTGTGAGAGACGGAATCTAAAACAAAAATCCAGAAAATCACATTGTATGATTTTTAAATAATTAATTTGCATTTTATTGCATGACATAAGTATTTGATCACCTACCAACCAGTAAGAATTCCGGCTCTCACAGACCTGTTAGTTTTTCTTTAAGAAGCCCTCCTGTTCTCCACTCATTACCTGTATTAACTGCACCTGTTTGAACTTGTTACCTGTATAAAATACACCTGTCCACACACTCAATCAAACAGACTCCAACTTCTCCACAATGGCCAAGACCAGAGAGCTGTGTAAGGACATCAGGGATAAAATTGTAGACCTGCACAAGGCTGGGATGGGCTACAGGACAATAGGTAAGCAGCGTGGTGAGAAGGCAACAATTGTTGGCGCAATTATTAGAAAATGGAAGAAGTTCAAGATGATGGTCAATCTCCCTCGGTCTGGGGCACCATGCAAGATCTCATCTCGTGGGGCATCAATGATCATGAGGAAGGTGAGGGATCAGCCCAGTACTACACAGCAGGACCTGGTCAATGACCTGAAGAGAGCTGGGACCACAGTCTCAAAGAAAACCATTAGTAGCACACTACGCCGTCATGGATTAAAATCCTGCAGCGCACTCAAGCCAGCGCATGTCCAGGCCCGTCTGAAGTTTGCCAGTGACCATCTGGATGATCCAGAGGAGGAATGGGAGAAGCTCATGTGGTCTGATGAGACAGAAATAGAGCTTTTTGGTCTAAACTCCACTCGCCGTGTTTGGAGGAAGAAGAAGGATGAGTACAACCCCAAGAACACCATCCCAACCGTGAAGCATGGAGGTGGAAACATCATTCTTTGGGGATGCTTTTCTGCAAAGGGGACAGGACGACTGCACCGTATTGAGGGGAGGATGGATGGGACCATGTATCGCGAGATCTTGGCCAACAACCTCCTTCCCTCATTAAGAGCATTGAAGATGGGTCGTGGCTGGGTCTTCCAGCATGACAACGACCTGAAACACACAGCCAGGGCAACTAAGGAGTGTCTCCGTAAGAAGCATCTCAAGGTCCTGCAGTGGCCTAGCCAGTCTCCAGACCTGAACCCAATAGAAAATCTTTGGAGGGAGCTGAAAGTCCGTATTGCCCAGCGACAGCCCCGAAACCTGAAGGATCTGGAGAAGGTCTGTATGGAGGAGTGGGCCAAAATCCCTGCTGCAGTGTGTGCAAACCTGGTCAAGAACTACAGGAAACGTATGATCTCTGTAATTGCAAACAAAGGTTTCTGTACCAAATATTAAGTTCTGCTTTTCTGATGTATCAAATACTTATGTCATGCAATAAAATGCAAATTAATTACTTAAAAATCATACAATGTGATTTTCTGGATTTTTGTTTTAGATTCCGTCACTCACAGTTGAAGAGTACCTATGATAAAAATTACAAACTTCTACATGCTTTGTAAGTGGGCAAACCTGCAAAATCGGCAGTGTACCAAATACTTGTTCTCCCCACTGTATATGGTTAATAACAATGGATTGCAATTAACTACGAATATATATTTTAAATCAGTACAGAATAACCTTTAAAGAATTTATTTAAAAATCGACTGATCAGTTCGTTCAACAGTACAATCTTTTTTATTAATTCTCACGAAGTTTTATTCTTTCTATCAAATCTTCAGGAACATATCCTTCTGGCTGCAAAGAATAACTTTCTGAACTATTAGGATATTAATTAAAGTATTCAATGATACTATATGAAAGCTTATAGCAAAATCTGGACATTAAAGTGACTATGGTTTGTGAGCATCACCACTGACAATCAAACGTGAATACAATGGTTTTAATAATTGATACTACGAATACATACGACTAAATAAAGAATACATACACTCACCTAAAGGATTATTAGGAACACCTGTTCAATTTCTCATTAATGCAATTATCTAATCAACCAATCACATGGCAGTTGCTTCAATGCATTTAGGGGTGTGGTCCTGGTCAAGACAATCTCCTGAACTCCAAACTGAATGTCAGAATGGGAAAGAAAGGTGATTTAAGCAATTTTGAGCGTGGCATGGTTGTTGGTGCCAGACGGGCCGGTCTGAGTATTTCACAATCTGCTCAGTTACTGGGATTTTCACGCACAACCATATCTAGAGTTTACAAAGAATGGTGTGAAAAGGGAAAAACATCCAGTATGCGGCAGTCCTGTGGGCGAAAATGCCTTGTTGATGCTAGAGGTCAGAGGAGAATGGGCCGACTGATTCAAGCTGATAGAAGAGCAACTTTGACTGAAATAACCACTCGTTACAACCGAGGTATGCAGCAAAGCATTTGTGAAGCCACAACACGCACAACCTTGAGGCGGATGAGCTACAACAGCAGAAGACCCCACCGGGTACCACTCATCTCCACTACAAATAGGAAAAAGAGGCTACAATTTGCACGAGCTCACCAAAATTGGACAGTTGAAGACTGGAAAAATGTTGCCTGTTCTGATGAGTCTCGATTTCTGTTGAGACATTCAGATGGTAGAGTCAGAATTTGGCGTAAACAGAATGAGAACATGGATCCATCATGCCTTGTTACCACTGTGCAGGCTGGTGGTGGTGGTGTAATGGTGTGGGGGATGTTTTCTTGGCACACTTTAGGCCCCTTAGTGCCAATTGGGCATCGTTTAAATGCCACGGCCTACCTGAGCATTGTTTCTGACCATGTCCATCCCTTTATGACCACCATGTACCCATCCTCTGATGGCTACTTCCAGCAGGATAATGCACCATGTCACAAAGCTCGAATCATTTCAAATTGGTTTCTTGAACATGACAATGAGTTCACTGTACTAAAATGGCCCCCACAGTCACCAGATCTCAACCCAATAGAGCATCTTTGGGATGTGGTGGAACGGGAGCTTCGTGCCCTGGATGTGCATCCCACAAATCTCCATCAACTGCAAGATGCTATCCTATCAATATGGGCCAACATTTCTAAAGAATGCTTTCAGCACCTTGTTGAATCAATGCCACGTAGAATTAAGGCAGTTCTGAAGGCGAAAGGGGGTCAAACACAGTATTAGTATGGTGTTCCTAATAATCCTTTAGGTGAGTGTATATATATACAGAATAACGAAAAGTAGAGAAAGAAAGAAAGAAAGAAAGAAAGAAAGAAAGAAAGAAAGAAAGAAAGAAAGATCAAGAATGGCAAATTTCACAAACAGGTAACCAGAGAACCAGCAAGAATAATATCACCTTAAACAGGGGTACAAATCTTAAAACGCATCTAAATTTCAATGGAATTTATACTTGTATGGGTTCCTTTGTGCTGAGTATAAAAGAATACGTGTGAGTCCTCTCAGAGCGTTCTTTGAGCTGGAGCGTTCTCTCTCAGTTCTTCCGGTGATCGTGTCCCGATCCGCGGGAAGTTTGAAAGTGGTTAGCTTGAGAGCGAATGTCTTTGCCGAAAAGGGAGGAAGGGAAGTTCGTCTCCGTCGAAGTTGAGAAAAAGGTGACTGAGCGCTGAGATGATCGAGCTGAGATGGAGCACGCTGCGATGGAGTGCGCTGCCTGGCCGAACTTCAAAGGATCCAACCAACTAGACTGAGCCGCATAGCCAGGGCCTGAGCCCCTCCGGCCAGGGGACGAGCCGAGATGAGATGAAGGGAGGAAGATGCGAAGTAAGAGAAAAGCTAAGAAGACCTGTCCTTTGTCTTTTAAGACAAACTAGTCCACACCTCTCCTTGGTTAACTTGACCAATCCAGAGGGTGCTTTTTGAGCGGGAAAGATTTTCTTTGTCTCTGTTTAACAACCCACTTTGCATGTTTTATGATGTGTCAGAATTAGTACAGTTTTACACCCAAGGTTGCTAAACATACTAATGATACATCTCATAATCCCATACTGTGCACCATTGATTAAGAAAAAGAGAGAGGAACATTTAGATACCAAACAAGCTTTGGCTTGAAGGTATAAAAGCAGAAATACATCTTTTACACATTAATACAAGCATTTAAGATGACCTTAACATTACACACATCATGACTTCGTAGAGTATAACATAGGGAACATGCGTACACATAGGAATATTCCATATATATTCCGAAATAGTTTAGTTATAAGGGAAATTAGGAGAATGTCCGTGTTATGTGTATTGGATCTCTCAGTGTCTAGGTCCTGGGTGTATCGGGGGAGGACATGGTTAGAGACATGGGACGAGATAGCGATCGATTTGAAGTCGCCAGGGCTCTTTGAGGGGTTGTCTGCTTTGCATCAGCCAAGCCATAAAAGTGATGAGGGGGCAGTTCACCGTAGACGTCTTGGCCCCAGGACATTAATTTATATGCAAAAATCAAGAAGAGCATCTCTGATGTTCAGTGGAACTGACCATTTGTGAGACACTCCAGATGCTACATACATGTCATAATGGATAGTCATTGCATGTGTCAGAATTACCTATTTGCAGTAACGACGAATGAAATTGGCTAATTATTTGACCAACCGTGCCAATACGCACATTTTTTTTTTACGCACAGTATTTAAACTGACTCGTCAGGTTGAGGGTGACTATATTCCGCCATGTAAATAGCAAATCCGCCATGGTGCAAACACAACTGGCTTTTAAAGAGAATGAGAATGACACTCTGATTGGTTTATTGCATGTTACGCCCAAAACACACCCATTACTCATTAAGAGAATAGGGACAACCCTTTTAGTCCATGTGCTGGGCACACCGACCATTTTTTCCGTCATTAAACTAGCAAAAGTGGATTCGGACATGCCCTAAGTGCACTTGTGCCATGCGCTTTAGACCATGCGCTTAGATCGTTAAAATAAGGCCCCAAATCCTTTATCGAACCATTTAAACACTCTGAGAATGGTGATGCTACAGTGTATATTATAAGAAAAAAAGTGTTTTGACCTTGAATGCATGTAAACCTAATGTAGGAGACCTCCAAAACAAATTTTCCATCATCCATTTTTTGTTTTGTTTTAAAATTAGCTTTAAAATAGCATAAAAGGGGCACTTTAAAATAAAATGTAATCCATGTGCTTTTAATCCTGAAATGATGTAAACATCAAACTGAATGTCATGTATGAAAGTAGATATATATTTACAAGGATTTAAAATCCCCAAACCATAAAGAGGACTTGTGGATAATGTGCTGATGTGTGAGTGAGGTGTATACATGTGCGTCATTCACTCAGGGTCACCAGCCTCCACAGGTAGTTCACACTCTGATGTGTCATTTGCCGAGGGGGACGAAAACTCCACAGCATTCTAAAACAATTTACTGCTGCAAAAATTATAACTTCACTCAGACAGCTTTTATGTTCCTTAATGGAGGAAAATAAAAGGATGGGGGAGGGTGTCACATGTTCAGTCTGTGTTTCTTGTGTTTGATTTGTTCCTTTGTTCAGTTCCCCATCTGTTTGTCTCCTTGGTTACTGATTTGATTAGAATACTTAGTTCAGGTGTGTTTAGTTAATTAGTCTTGTTAGTCCTCTGTTTGCTATGTATATATGCCCTTAGTTTCAGTTTGGTCTTTGTCTTGCATTGATGTTGTTTAGTGCGGGTATGGTAATGTGGTTTTGTGTTCAGTTTTCTCCAAGTTATCGCCTACGTGTTTCCTAGTTTGATTCTACAATTAAAGGACTGTTTTGTGTATCTCCTGAGTCGTGCAATTCACTACAGCCACATCAACCGTGACAGAGCGGGAGAGGGACTTTATTATCAAAGCCGTATTCTCTCGTTCTACAGTAGATACAGTGAGTACAAGAATCCACAGTAAATCTAGGATTTATATAGAGTTTGAAAAATGTTAAACAAGAAATGTTAAATAACAAATAACGTTAAATAACGTAATATTTTAAGAAGAAATTCAGATTCTGCAAGTAAATTTGACATTGAGCATGTGAACCATCCATTGCTTCTGCCATTAAAATGTAAAAATTTAATTTTTTTTCATTTTTTTTCCCCCACACAAAGTATTATAATATAATTAAAATTAAATAAAATGTATTAAATTAAAAATATATAAAGCATTTTCATTGGTGAATCCCACTGACTGATGGTTAATAGTACATTGCATGATTCACAAACAGCAAGACTGAAACACAGGGAGTACAGACAGTAAAAAGAGAGAAATGGAAAGAGCGATTGTGAGAAATAAAGTGACATAACAGTTATTGCACTTTGTAGACCCCAGATTTCCTCATGGCTTAGCATTCTGCTCCCTCAGGTCTTAAACGTTCAGCAATCAATAGAGGAATCGACTTTGGTCATCACATTCAGAACAGTTCCTTCTCTGTTTTACTACTGCAGAGACACTGCACCAATAAAATGGAGGTATCAACATCCAGCCCAGCATCTCACTCTGTTGAATTACCTGGTGTCAAATAACAATGTGATACCTCAAAAGCGTGTCAGTAAATTGGTCTTGACCAATATTGCTGTTGGCTCTAACTATAGAGCATAGAATATGGCCAAATCCTGGGCAAGTCTGACAACTGACATGCTGTTCAACAACAATCATAGATGTGTTACAAATCAATGCAATGATAGCAAGCTAAGACATTTGGAGCTGTTAAGGGACTAGAAGCAACATGCCATCGTCTTTCCAATTTTTTTTTTTGAGACACTTTTTTTTTTTTTTTTTTGCCATTTATGTGCCGTTACCTTATTTGCATAATGTTTTAGTAGATAATGATAGTGACAGTTGGACATCTTATCACAGTAAACTTTCTGGAAATTGTAATAAAATAAAATATTAGATCGCAATCGGAAGTTATTGCAAACGCTAGTTGGTGGTTTAAAATGAGTTTTGAGTAAAATCATAGTATTAATCGTATAAATTGTCTTATGTAGCTTGATGCTAATTGTAGCTCTAATGCACCTGCTGCACAGGTGCAGTTATATTTCATGATGTATTATGTCAAGTAATTTTGTAAAGAAAAAAAAATTGTTCTCTAGAAAGACTATTTATAATAGATGGATTACAGTGTATACTGGGATCAAAACGATGTGGATGGGAAAGCCATGTATGCCAGAATAAAGTCTAATAGTTGCTGAGTAAAAACAAAATAATAATGATAAAAGAATAATGAAGATTAGGTCTCATACCGGCAGAGGTGTGAAAGGTTTGTCGAGTGAGAACAATAGAAACGTAAATGGTGCAGTCCGCCACACCAGACATAGAAAATAGACTGCAAGGGAGCTTAAAGGGGGCAATATATATTTTTATTAGCCTTTTATTAAAACACACATGACATGGTCTTAGAATATGTTTCATAAAATTAATAGTTTTAGATATAAAATCCTGAAGATTTGAAATGAAATGAGCAGACTTGTGGCTTCAGCTTCACTGTGTTTCTAAGTTGCAACACACACAAGAGATATACTATTCTTATACATTTAAAAATATATCCTTAATATTTTTATTTTTGTTTTTGTGTTTGAGCTTATTTATCTCCATATTAATCTTGAACTGTAATCTTTCAAGTGTTGGCTTTCTAAATATATTGGTTATGTGTCTATTCAGAATGACTTATGAGCAGGGGCATAGAATTTAGTAGGGATGCTAGGGACGTGTCCCTACCAATATCCAGTGACACTGATTGGTCCCTAGCAATAATTTCGATCAAAAATTTAAATATATTTATATATAACCACTGTGGTCCGATTGTGTCTTGTGATTTTTATGTATTACTTATTTAACGAGGAAACATCTCATTTAGATAAAAAAAATTCTTACAAGAGCGTTCTGTGAAAAAAAATGCGCAATTCCTGGTACACAAACGGTTAATAGATCTGAGTCCCGCCTCCCGAACTCACATCGTTAAACTGATTGGCTTTGTTTTTTCTTTCTAACTTGTGAGAGGCCGTAGCTACATTTGGTTGTGAGAAGCGGCAAAGCAAAGCTCCTCTGAAACCTAGATGCGGTAAGTAAGGGAGAAATTAACAGTTCTGTGCACGAAAATACTGGGCAAATCGCGTCACATATTGATTCATGGGACAGTGAAGTTTTTTCAATATATGACAATCACGGGATAAGTGGCAAACCTAAACGCTAGTGTGTATGTGTGTGTGTGTGTGTGTGTGAGTGAGAGAGTGTGTGAGTGTGTGTGACAGAGACATTTTGTCCCCATAATGTAGGGTTTCACACACACTCACAAGATGGCAATATCTTGAAAATTTTTTAGTCCCCATGAGAAAAATAAATCACACTAAGTGGTGTTTTTTGAAAATGTAAAAATGCAGAAAGTCTTGTGTGATTGGTAGGTTTAGTGTAAGGGGATGGAATATACAGTTTGTACAGTATATACAGTGGAGAGAACAAGTATTTGATACACTGCTGATTTTGCAGGTTTGCCCACTTGCGAAGCATGTAGAGGTCTGTAATTTTTATCATAGGTACACTTCAACTGTGAGAGACGGAATCTAAAACAAAAATCCAGAAAATCACATTGTATGATTTTTAAATAATTAATTTGCATTTTATTGCATGACATAAGTATTTGATCACCTACCAACCAGTAAGAATTCCGGCTCTCACAGACCTGTTCATTTTTCTTTAAGAAGCCCTCCTGTTCTCCACTCATTACCTGTATTAACTGCACCTGTTTGAACTCGTTACCTGTATAAAAGACACCTGTCCACACACTCAATCAAACAGACTCCAACCTCTCCACAATGGCCAAGACCAGAGAGCTGTGTAAGGACATGAGGGATAAAATTGCAGACCTGCACAAGGCTGGGATGGGCTACAGGACAATAGGCAAGCAGCTTGGTGAGAAGGCAATAACTGTTGGCGCAATTATTAGAAAATGGAAGAAGTTCAAGATGACGGTCAATCTTCCTCGGTCTGGGGCACCATGCAAGATCTCACCTCGTGGGGCATGTAAGGGTGGGTCGCCTGCAGTGGTTTAGGCTGCAGGGTTGCCGAATGACTAAAGAAACTTTATCAGCAAGAGGATAGAAAACTGTACATTTCTCGTCTTTACCACCCACTGCAACTTATACCAACGACGGAAATAAGCGCAGTTACAATAGCAAAATATGTGGGAGAGCGTTGCTAGAAGGTGACTATATTGTATTGCAATGGCACTTCAAAGTCAATACCAAATCAAAACTAGTTAGCACATCATTTGTAATAGAAAGGATTTAATGACAAAATCTGGTTATGGTTACACTTAAAATAGTTTCAAAATAGATGTATGAGATGATAAAAACTTATACCATTTATCGTACCCAGCATGAATAGAATGTTACCTGAGGGAGGGAGAGAGAGGGAGAGAGAGAGAAAGAGACAAAGCGAAGAAGAGAGCAAAGAAGAGAAGAGCCAAAGAGAAGGCCCCCAAGAAGAGAGAGAGCCAGAGAATCAAGAGAGACAGAGAATAAAAGAAGAGCCAGAGCAACAGTTACATCTTCTTTTTATCTGTTCCTTGACCATGTGACTGAAACCCTAATGTGAGACATTCAAACTGACCAATCAGACCAAACTTCCCCCACTGTACTAAAGGTGTGACACATTTTGGCCTACAGGCCTTCAGCATCTCTTTGTCTTTAGGAATTCCAAATGGCCCTTCTGATAAGAAAGATGGGGGTTGAAAACAGTGAAGCAAATGTCTTTGTTCAATTTCAAATATCAAATATCTTTGATTATTTTCAATCCTACAAAATCCCCCCTTGGCACCGTTGGCCACAATCATTGAGTCCAAAGGTGGCACAGTCCACGAAGAGATAATTTCTGTTGTGTGTAGATGTCATCTTCAGGCTTCTCGTCCAGACTTGTTGCAATAGCAGCTGGTCAGTCTTCAGTCTTTGTTCTCATTTCAGCCCTGCATGAGAAGGCTCCATCAAATGGTGTTGCATCAATCCTTGATATGCAAAACGTCCATTGAATACTTCACACCTTGAGAACAGTCACTGGAGATGAGAGCAAACGCTTGTCCCTCTTTCTGAGGACACAGGATGTGAACTTGTGCAGCAGGGATCCTGTGATTTAAAGAACTTATAGCACAACAAAGAGCAAAAGCATACATGACATTTGTCATTGGTCAGAAGTTTGATGTGGTCAGGTTAAAATAGTCTCTGGCAATAAGCCCTTAAATCGATGTACTTAATAAAGTGGTCAAGGCTGAGAATAAAAGAAGATCTCACAAGCTCTAACATTGTTTCTGGAAACATTAAAAACATTATCATTGTTGGTTTTAAACCCCCCTTTTCATGAAGAGTATCAGCAAAATATTCAGTGTAACCAAATACAGAGATTCAATTGAATTGAAAGTAAAATGGACAAAATACAAAGAATCAGAAATCAAATAAGTTCAAAATCAAATGCATTATTTCAATACAATGATAATACACATTTTTGCACTTAGATAAGAATGAGAAATACTCTTTTGATATTTAACTTGGTGAGACAAATAATAACTAACTGATTTAGCAATTCTAAAGAAAAACAAAACAAACAATAACTGGAAGAAATTCACAGTTGTAATACAGTCTAGATGTAAAGATTTTTTGTGAGGCTGATGTAGATGTAGATTTGACTTTTTGTGTGAAGATCAGATCTATGTGGCTGCATTTAGCTGTGGCTATGTGTAAATCATGCCCCAAACATGGTGAGGAGGGTTTACAATTGTGATGCAAATTTGGTCCTGTTGTAACAGGGAGCCAGCATGAGAATGTGAGTAAGGTGTGGTCTGGTTCAAAATCTTCCCACACCAATGTTTTTGTTAAGGAGCATGATAAAGTGCAAAGTTCAGAGTTACTGAATCCTGATGTGATGAAAGCATTTTCATGGTTAATACAATTGTAAATTACACTGTAGCCACATGGCAATTCTGTGCTCCTGTACATGGTTTTACTGCAGCTATATAGGAAATAGCAGAGTTTCCACTTAGGAGACAAACAAATTCAGCATAGACACACATGCAACTTGAAATTGCTATACAATTCCAGTATTAAAGTTATTCCAGTTTACACAAGATACATGGCCTAGAATGCATCGCATCTACAACCTTTATCCTAAGTGTTAAATACAACACTAACAGTAAAGCAATCATGTGTTTTAAAGAATAAACTAAACTAGTCTATGTGTATCTAGTAGCACAAACAACTATAATGTGTGTTCAATGCGCACAATGTGTTTAGTACAATTACAAATTTGAAAATACAAACAGGATCATTGCAATTTGGATGTTTAACTATTAAACTCATTGCTATGAGGCTGCTAGCCCACTAGCAAGTGAGGTTAATAGCTGAAGGCCTTGCATGAACAATGCAGTTAACTCACTAAGAGTTTTACCTGCAAATGAGCGCTGATCTTTGCCCTTAGAAAGTGATTTCCTATTTTTATGAAAATAAGGTGGAGGTCGACCCCTACCCAGTGACCAGCATTTTTCCTCTGAATGGCCTATTTTCTGACAGGAACTGCAAAACCTGTTCTCTTTTCCATAGGGTTGTGTGCTACGTTCTCCTGGAGTTTCAGGGTTTTCATGACTCTCTAATGCTTGTACACCATGCATTCTGGTACATGACTCTGCGCTATTACGGTGCTGCATCACCTTAAGAACTGAAATAGGCACACTTTCTTGAGTTGCACATGCATTTTCTGAACTAAACGTTTCAGATTCATTAGAGCAAGTCACCTCCTCTAAGACGTGAACATGCTTTTTAGTCCCATAGCTGTTAAGCGTTTTGGGAGACATGGACTTTAGCATTTAGCTTAGCCTTGAGATCTGCAATGGTCTCTTTGTGATTTTTACACTTTTCAGTCAGGGCTAACTGCTCAGCTAGTAATTCATCTAGCTGTGTTTGAAGATCTTGAATCTTTGCCTCAGACTTTTGTGTCTCTGCATTTTTAGAATGCACTTCTTTATATTTAGCATCTATACTTGAAAATAGATGTGTTGTCACATTACGTAGCCTTTTACAACTTATGAAGTTTAAAGCCTCAATTATTTCACCATGTTTCAATTTCTTTTAATGTGTGCCAATTATGTCCCAATATGTGAGCATTTCATCATCTGAGTTGAGATTATTTGGTATGTATTTACTGTTCAAGATAGGCTCAACTTTTTTGCTCCATAAAGCAAACAATACGTCACTTGAAATTTTCCCTTCCATCCCGAGGAGATAATCTGAATATTCTCGGATTGTACAGTAATGGGACTATTGAAGCTGTTTAAAACCTTCTACGTTCTGTTTCATGCAATTCATAAACAATGAAAACAGACTTACCCATTCCTTGGTCAGAAGTTCAGCTTTAATCCATTCACAAGATCAACTGTGAAAAAATGTCCTCATTCTGATGAATTTCAGAAAATTCACTGCAAGGGATCCCGGGTTTCGCCACCATCTGTAAGGGTGGGTCGCCTGCAGTGGTTCAGGCTGCAGGGTTGCCGAATGACTAAAGAAACGTTATCAGCAAGAGGATAGAAAACTGTACATTTCTCGTCTTTACCACCCACTGCAACTTATACCAACGACGGAAATAAGCGCAGTTACAATAGCAAAATATGTGGGAGAGCGTTGCTAGAAGGTGACTATATTGTATTGCAATAGCACTTCAAAGTCAATACCAAATCAAAACGAGTTAGCACATCATTTGTAATAGAAAGGATTTAATGACAAAATCTGGTTATGGTTACACTTAAAATAGTTTCAAAATAGATGTATGAGATGATAAAAACTTATACCATTTATCGTACCCAGCATGAACAGAATGTTACCTGAGGGATAGAAAGTGAGAGAGAGGGAGAGAGAGAGAAAGAGATAAAGAGAAGAAGAGAGCAAAGAAGAGAAGAGCCAAAGAGAAGAGCCAAAGAGAAGGCCCCCAAGAAGAGAGAGAGCCAGAGAATCAAGAGAGACAGAGAATAAAAGAAGAGCCAGAGCAACAGTTACATCTTCTTTTTATCTGTTCCTTGACCATGTGACTGAAACCCTAATGTGAGACATTCAAACTGACCAATCAGACCAAACTTCCCCCACTGTACTAAAGGTGTGACACATTTTGGCCTACAGGCCTTCAGCATCTCTTTGTCTTTAGGAATTCCAAATGGCCCTTCTGATAAGAAAGATGGGGGTTGAAAACAGTGAAGCAAATGTCTTTGTTCAATTTCAAATATCAAATATCTTTGATTATTTTCAATCCTACAGGCATCTATGATCATGAGGAAGGTGAGGGATCAGCCCAGAACTACACGGCAGGACCTGGTCAATGACCTGAAGAGAGCTGGGACCACAGTCTCAAAGAAAACCATTAGTAACACACTACGCCTTCATGGATTAAAATCCTGCAGCGCACGCAAGGTCCCCCTGCTCAAGCCAGCACATGTCCAGGCCCGTCTGAAGTTTGCCAGTGACCATCTGGATGATCCAGAGGAGGAATGGGAGAAGGTCATGTGGTCTGATGAGACAAAAATAGAGCTTTTTGGTCTAAACTCCACTCGCCGTGTTTGGAGGAAGAAGAAGGATGAGTACAACCCCAAGAACACCATCCCAACCGTGAAGCATGGAGGTGGAAACATCATTCTTTGGGGATGCTTTTCTGCAAAGGGGACAGGACGACTGCACCGTATTGAGGGGAGGATGGATGGGGCCATGTATCGCGAGATCTTGGCCAACAACCTCCTTCCCTCAGTAAGAGCATTGAAGATGGGTCGTAGCTGGGTCTTCCAGCATGACAACGACCCGAAACAGACAGCCAGGGCAAGTGGCTCCGTAAGAAGCATCTCAAGGTCCTGGAGTGGCCTAGCCAGTCTCCAGACCTGAACCCAATAGAAAATCTTTGGAGGGAGCTGAAAGTCTGTATTGCCCATCGACAGCCCCGAAACTTGAAGGATCTGGAGAAGGTCTGTGTGGAGGAGTGGGCCAAAATCCCTGCTGCAGTGTGTGCAAACCTGGTCAAGAACTACAGGAAAAGTATGATCTCTGTAATTGCAAACAAAGGTTTCTGTACCAAATATTAAGTTCTGCTTTTCTGATGTATCAAATACTTATGTCATGCAATAAAATGCAAATTAATTACTTAAAAATCATACAATGTGATTTTCTGGATTTTTGTTTTAGACTCACAGTTGAAGAGTACCTATGATAAAAATTACAGACTTCTACATGCAGGGCACACCTGCAAAATCGGCAGTGTATCAAATACTTGTTCTCCCCACTGTAAATCATGTCTGTGTAAATCCCCATAAAACATGAAAACACAACCTTGCTTGTTCTTGTTGAAGTGAGAGGCTTGTTTGATAAAGTTTGTCAGGCTACTTTTAGTCATCCCAGTCTCATCAGCTGAGGCTGAAAGAAGTTTCAGTGCTCGACTGAAAACATGGCTTACAACAACAATGGCACAAGTGAGACTTAACAGTATTGCTGTGTGCCATGTACACCAGGACAAACTGGACAATATTGATGTGAAACAAATATCACAACAGTTCATTTCTGTTAATGACAGACATAGACATGTGTTTGGCTTCTTCAAATAGCAAGGAACAAGACAGTAGGAACATTGACTTTTGCATTGCACTATAAACAGACTAAAGATACAGTGGGGAGAACAAGTATTTGATACACTGCCGATTTTGCAGGTTTGCCCACTTACAAAGCATGTAGAGGTCTGTAATTTTTATCATAGGTACTCTTCAACTGTGAGTGACGGAATCTAAAACAAAAATCCAGAAAATCACATTGTATGATTTTTAAGTAATTAATTTGCATTTTATTGCATGACATAAGTATTTGATACATCAGAAAAGCAGAACTTAATATTTGGTACAGAAACCTTTGTTTGCATTTACAGAGATCATACGTTTCCTGTAGTTCTTGACCAGGTTTGCACACACTGCAGCAGGGATTTTGGCCCACTCCTCCATACAGACCTTCTCCAGACCCTTCAGGTTTCGGGGCTGTCGCTGGGCAATACGGACTTTCAGCTCCCTCCAAAGATTTTCTATTGGGTTCAGGTCTGGAGACTGGCTAGGCCACTCCAGGACCTTGAGATGCTTCTTACGGAGCCACTCCTTAGTTGCCCTGGCTGTGTGTTTCAGGTCGTTGTCATGCTGGAAGACCCAGCCACGACCCATCTTCAATGCTCTTACTGAGGGAAGGAGGTTGTTGGCCAAGATCTCGTGATACATGGCCCCATCCATCCTCCCCTCAATACGGTGCAGTCGTCCTGTCCCCTTTGCAGAAAAGCATCCCCAAAGAATGATGTTTCCACCTCCATGCTTCACGGTTGGGATGGTGTTCTTGGGGTTGTACTCATCCTCCTTCTTCCTCCAAACACGGCGAGTGGAGTTTAGACCAAAAAGCTCTATTTTTGTCTCATCAGACCACATGACCTTCTCCCATTCCTCCTCTGGATCATCCAGATGGTCATTGGCAAACTTCAGATGGGCCTGGACATGCGCTGGCTTGAGCAGGGGGACCTTGCGTGCGCTGCAGGATTTTAATCCATGACGGCGTAGTGTGTTACTAATGGTTTTCTTTGAGACTGTGGTCCCAGCTCTCTTCAGGTCATTGACCAGGTCCTGCCGTGTAGTTCTGGGCTGATCCCTCACCTTCCTCATGATCATTGATGCCCCACGAGGTGAGATCTTGCATGGTGCCCCAGACTGAGGGAGACTGACCGTCATCTTGAACTTCTTCCATTTTCTGATAATTGAGCCAACAGTTGTTGCCTTCTCACCAAGCTGCTTGCCTATTGTCCTGTAGCCCATCCCAGCCTTGTGCAGGTCTACAATTTTATCCCTGATGTCCTTACACAGCTCTCTGGTCTTGGCCATTGTGGAGAGGTTGGAGTCTGTTTGACTGAGTGTGTGGACAGGTGTCTTTTATACAGGTAACGAGTTCAAACAGGTGCAGTTAATACAGGTAATGAGTGGAGAACAGGAGGGCTTCTTAAAGAAAAACTAACCGGTCTGTGAGAGCCGGAATTCTTACTGGTTGGTAGGTGATCAAATACTTATGTCATGCAATAAAATGCAAATTAATTATTTAAAAATCATACAATGTGATTTTCTGGATTTTTGTTTTAGATTCCGTCTCTCACAGTTGAAGTGTACCTATGATAAAAATTACAGACCTCTACATGCTTTGTAAGTAGGAAAACCTGCAAAATCGGCAGTGTATCAAATACTTGTTCTCCCCACTGTAAGTTTCTTTTAAACTGCCTCCTTGTCTTTATTTGTTACCTCTTTTGTCTTTATGTACTTCCTGACCATTTGGTATGACAAGCTCAGGGCACAGTTGTGCTTTTGTCTCTATGATAATGTGAATGTATTGGCAATACTGTCAGAGTGATTGGATTAGCATCTATGCATTTGAATGACTGATTGGATTAGAACTGGTGACTGGTCAGTCCTTTGTTTAGATTGTCTCCTCCTCTACTATGTGAATCCCTCCCCCTAAAAATGTAGATATATTACAGTGTTTATACTGTTTGAGTCAGACTTAATGACTACAGCGACCAAACAGCATGTGTTCTCAATAAAGAGTAACGTCTGCTTGAACGTCTCCTGGTCTCTGCTTCGACAAGGAAAAAAGTTTCCAACAGTTTTGGTGCCGTGACCCAGATAGAGCTCCTCACCTGAATCCAGACTGAATCAAGCTCAACAAAGATCTGACTACGTTCTGTACAACCAAGGGTTGGTGAGTGCCGCTCTATCCAAAAGAACCTTAAAGACCAGTACAAATTTGTTTTCCTCTGTGCTGTCAGAGAAGAGTTAACAGACAGCTGTAGGGTTTGGTTAACTAAGTTATCCTCTAAAAAATGTTATTTTAGAGATGAAAGTTACCCTCTTTTCAACAGGGAAGATTAGCATCACAAGCTAATAGTTGTTTAGCCTCTGTTTTTTCAGCAGGAAAGAATTGTTTTGCCTCTGTTTTCAGCAGGGAAGATTAGCATTATGGGCTAATATTTGTGTTGAACCGCAACTGTAGAGAAAACTGATGTGAATGAAGTTTGTCAGCCTGATAACACTTATCCTGACTTACAAGCTTTCTTTGAAACAGATGTAGCTATTCAATCAGTAACTGATATGCCTGTAGATTCAGTGAAGGTATGTGGCGCTAGGAGAAGATCTCAGAGAATTGAGGGAATTGAAAGTGTTCCTCCTAACTCTTCTGTTGTCCAAGTTCAAACTGTTGCCAAAGCGCTAGGACCTAAAGATATAGAAAGACTATCCCAGAGCTTACCCTCAGCACGAACAAATTTTTCTGAATTTAGAAGGGCATTGATAAGCAAAATGCGTCTCTACGACATGTCGTTAACAGAAGTCACACAGCTGATGTCACAAATTCTAACTGAATCTGAATTCAACAGTTTTGAGTCTGCTGTTACTTCTGAACTACAACATGTTAGTAAAGGTGATTTGAGAGAAGGTGTTTTGAAAATTCTAAAGAATATCATGGGACCCAAAATAGACTGGTCCAGAATCACTAACTGTGTGCAAAGGAAAGAAGAAACTGTTAGTGAATACACGGAAAGATTTTGTCAGTCAGCTGTAACTTACAGTGGAATAGTTGATGATTCTGAATGTGTGCTAGATGACAAGGGACCCTTAGTCCGCATCTGGTCAGATGGCCTTTTAGCCGAGTACAGAAAAGCATTGCCATTCCTAGAACTAACTTGGTCTAACAAAACCCTCAGAAGTAACCTAGAAAGGTTAGTTACATGGGAAAGAGATGCTGATGTTAAGGCAAAAGTGAGAGTAGCAGCAGCTACGTTTAGCACAAGGAATAAAGACAATAGATGGCCTAAGAGAGAAGGCAAATGCAACTACTGTAAAAAATCAGGTCACTGGGAGAAAGAGTGTAGGAAGAAGTTGCAAGATAGTAAAAGAAATACCATGCATAACTCTGTTCCTTCTCAGCCCGCCTACAACTCTAAAGTAGTTCCGCCAGGGTACACTGAAACTTTAGGACAGCTTGCTCAGGCTCTTCTAAAAGCACAAAAAGAACAGGAAAAAAAAACTAATTGTCAGGGCTGTGAGTAGCTACATTTCCTACATTTAGGTACATTTCATTTGTAATCCATGACAAAATAATTTTTGTGAAAGGTAGCATACAAGAGAAAGAGATTGACACTTTGCTTGATACAGGTGCAGAAATTACAGTAATTCCTAAAAAATTGGCTAAAGGTTTAAATATCCCGTACAAGAAAACTAAACTTTGTTTAACTGGTGTAATAGGTGAAGATTCTGTTTTGTATGAAACCCCGTCCATAGAGGTACAGTTAGGCCCAAAGATTCTGACTACAAAATTGCTATGTGCTCCATTAAATACAGGTGCAATTCTAGGCATATATCTACTCAGACAAGTACATCTAACTTTAGACATGTCCTCAGAATCTGCTAGCATAAAAATGTCCTCAGCACAAGATTCTACCAATAGTGCAACCACTCCTGAGTATGCTTCATCCAATTTGGGCTAAAGACAAGGATGATTGTGGGTTTCTGACAGGAGAACCAGTCAAACTGACAGGAACTCCACCTCTTGTAACCAAACAACATCTGATCAATAAGGAAGCTATACAGGGAATCAAACCTATTGTAGAAAAATTGCTGAAGCAAGGAGTGCTAGTTAAAACCAACAGTCCTTGTAACTCACCCATATGGCCCATCAAGAAATCCAATGGGACATGGAGACTCACTATAGACTACAGAGTAGCCAATAAACATATTGATAAAATCACACCCCTAGTAGCAGATCCATCTACAATTTGTAATGGCTTACCATTAGATTGTAAGGTTTTTTCAGTAATCGATATGTCTAATGGATTCTTTTCTGTACCCTTGCACTCTGACAGCCTGGTTAGCTTTCACAGTTAGCTTTCACAGTTGACTATGTGCAATACCAGTGGACACGGTTGCCACAGGGATTTCAGAATTCCCCAACCATATACCATCAGGCTGTCAGACGTGATTTGTGTGACCCAGAATGTCCAGTCAAACAGTCCACTATGATTCAATATGTCGATGATATTTTGATCGCCTCTACAGATCACGAGGTACATCAAACTGAATTGGAAGCATTGTTGGACTGTTTGCAGAAAAAAGGACACAAATGCAGCTTTCACAAAGCTCAAATCGCTAAAAACCAAGTCACATTTCTGGGTCAAACAATTGGTGCAGGAAATAGATCTATTACACAGGATCGAGTCGCTTCTGTCAAAGCTATACCTCCGCCTAATACAGTTAAAAGACTTCGATCATTTTTAGGAACAGCAGGTTACTGTAGACCTTGGATTGAAGAATATGCCTCGATTGCTCAGCCTCTCTATGACTTGTTGAAAGGCGAAGTTAAAGATTCTGATACTGTTTGTATGGAAGAAATTCAGCTCAAAGCTTTCAATGATTTGAAGAGAGCACTATGTCAAGCACCAGCATTAGGAATTGCACAATCTGATAGGCCCTTTGTGCTTTATGTCCATGAACACTTAGGCTTCATGACTGCATGTCTAATGCAAGATCATGGGGGCAGTTTATGCCCAATTCATTACTATTCTGGTAAACTTGACATAGTCGCTCAAGGGATGGGCCCTTGTCTTAGAGCAGTGCAGGCAGTTCATCTACAAACCCGATTCCAAAAAAGTTGGGACACTGTACAAATTGTGAATAAAAGCAGAATGCAATGATGTGGAAGTTTCAAATTTCAATATTTTATTCAGAATACAACATAGATGACATATCAAATGTTTAAACTGAGAAAATGTATCATTTTAAGGGAAAAAGAAGTTGATTTTAAATTTCATGGTATCAACACATCTCAAAAAAGCTGGGACAAGGCCATGTTTACCACTGTGTGGCATCCCCTCTTCTTTTTATAACAGTCTGCAAACGTCTGGGGACTGAGGAGACAAGTTGCTCAAGTTTAGGAATAGGAATGTTGTCCCATTCTTGTCTAATACAGGCTTCTAGTTGCTCAACTGTCTTAGGTCTTCTTTGTCGCATCTTCCTCTTTATGATGCGGCAATTGTTTTTTATGGGTGAAAGATCTGGACTGCAGGCTGGCCATTTCAGTACCCGGATCCTTCTTCTACGCAGCCATGATGTTGTAATTGATGCAGTATGTGGTCTGGCATTGTCATGTTGGAAAATGCAAGGTCTTCCCTGAAAGAGACGATGTCTGGATGGGAGCATATGTTGTTCTAGAACTTGGATATACACTCACCTAAAGGATTATTAGGAACACCATACTAATACTGTGTTTGACCCCCTTTCGCCTTCAGAACTGCCTTAATTCTACGTGGCATTGATTCAACAAGGT
Source organism: Coreius guichenoti (assembly GCA_039654105.1). NCBI lineage: Eukaryota > Metazoa > Chordata > Actinopteri > Cypriniformes > Gobionidae > Coreius > Coreius guichenoti. The sequence continues at coordinate 31,030,277 of CM077172.1, read as the reverse complement.
GCTGAAAGCATTCTTTAGAAATGTTGGCCCATATTGATTGGATAGCATCTTGCAGTTGATGGAGATTTGTGGGATGCACATCCAGGGCACGAAGCTCCCGTTCCACCACATCCCAAAGATGCTCTATTGGGTTGAGATCTGGTGACTGTGGGGGCCATTTTAGTACAGTGAACTCATTGTCATGTTCAAGAAACCAATTTGAAATGATTCGAGCTTTGTGACATGGTGCATTATCCTGCTGGAAGTAGCCATCAGAGGATGGGTACATGGTGGTCATAAAGGGATGGACATGGTCAGAAACAATGCTCAGGTAGGCCGTGGCATTTAAACGATGCCCAATTGGCACTAAGGGGCCTAAAGTGTGCCAAGAAAACATCCCCCACACCATTACACCACCACCACCAGCCTGCACAGTGGTAACAAGGCATGATGGATCCATGTTCTCATTCTGTTTACGCCAAATTCTGACTCTACCATCTGAATGTCTCAACAGAAATCGAGACTCATCAGACCAGGCAACATTTTTCCAGTCTTCAACTGTCCAATTTTGGTGAGCTCGTGCAAATTGTAGCCTCTTTTTCCTATTTGTAGTGGAGATGAGTGGTACCCGGTGGGGTCTTCTGCTGTTGTAGCCCATCCGCCTCAAGGTTGTGCGTGTTGTGGCTTCACAAATGCTTTGCTGCATACCTCGGTTGTAACGAGTGGTTATTTCAGTCAAAGTTGCTCTTCTATCAGCTTGAATCAGTCGGCCCATTCTCCTCTGACCTCTAGCATCAACAAGGCATTTTCGCCCACAGGACTGCCGCATACTGGATGTTTTTCCCTTTTCACACCATTCTTTGTAAACTCTAGAAATGGTTGTGCGTGAAAATCCCAGTAACTGAGCAGATTGTGAAATACTCAGACCGGCCCGTCTGGCACCAACAACCATGCCACGCTCAAAATTACTTAAATCACCTTTCTTTCCCATTCTGACATTCAGTTTGGAGTTCAGGAGATTGTCTTGACCAGGACCACACCCCTAAATGCATTGAAGCAACTGCCATGTGATTGGTTGATTAGATAATTGCATTAATGAGAAATTGAACAGGTGTTCCTAATAATCCTTTAGGTGAGTGTACCTTTCAGCATTGATGGTGCCTTTCCAGAGGTGTAAGCTGCCCATGCCACACGCACTCATGCAACCCCATACCATCAGAGATGCAGGCTTCTGAACTAAGCGCTGATAACAACTTGGGTTGTCCTTGTCCTCTTTAGTCCGGATGACATGGTGTCCCAGTTTTCCAAAAAGAACTTCAAATTTTGATTCGTCTGACCACAGAACAGTTTTCCACTTTGCCACAGTCCATTTTAAATGAGCCTTGGCCCAGAGAAAACGCCTGCGCTTCTGGATCATGTTTAGATATGGCTTCTTTTTTGACCTATAGAGTTTTAGCCGGCAACGGTGAATGGCACGGTGGATTGTGTTCACCGACAATGTTTTCTGGAAGTATTCCTGAGCCCATGTTGTGATTTCCATTACAGTAGCATTCCTGTATGTGATGCAGTGCCATCTAAGGGCCCGAAGATCACGGGCATCCAGTATGATTTTCCGGCCTTGACCCTTACGCACAGAGATTGTTCCAGATTCTCTGAATCTTTGGATGATATTATGCACTGTAGATGATGATAACTTCAAACTCTTTGCAATTTTTCTCTGAGAAACTCCTTTCTGATATTGCTCCACTATTTTTCGCAGCAGCATTGGGGGAATTGGTGATCCTCTGCCCATCTTGACTTCTGAGAGACACTGCCACTCTGAGAGGCTCTTTTTATACCCAATCATGTTGCCAATTGACCTAATAAGTTGCAAATTGGTCCTCCAGCTGTTCCTTATATGTACATTTAACTTTTCCGGCCTCTTATTGCTACCTGTCCCAACTTTTTTGGAATGTGTAGCTCTCATGAAATCCAAAATGAGCCAATATTTGGCATGACATTTCAAAATGTCTAACTTTCAACATTTGATATGTTATCTATATTCTATTGTGAATAAAATATAAGTTTATGAGATTTGTAAATTATTGCATTCCTTTTTTATTCACAATTTGTACAGTGTCCCAACTTTTTTGGAATCGGGTTTGTAGCTCTTCAGGCGTCATCAGGAATGGTGTTAGGACAGACTGTAAACGTAAGATGCCCTCATGTAGTGTCCGCACTAATGAATCAAGCAAAAGTCACTACTGTCACCTCCTCTCGATGGGGAAATTGGTTAACAACCCTCACTGCCCCGAACATTGTTTTACAGCGTGCGCCAGTCATGAACCCATCCTCATGTATGATGGCTGCAATGACTGAAGTTGTGTTAGAGGATGAAGGAGAAATGACTCACGATTGTGTTACGCTTACATACGTAGCTATGTCTGAAATAACAGAAACTCCCATAGAGAATGCAGAATTGGAGTTGTTTGTTGATGGTTCAGATCAAGTAATTGAAGGTAACAGGCGAGCAGGTTATGCAGTCACTTCCACCACTGAAGTGGTAGCTTCAGGTCGTCTTCCAGATCATTTTTCAGCTCAAGCTGCAGAACTTGTAGCCTTAACTAGAGCATGCACGCTAACTTCAGGATTGGTTGCAAATATCTACTAGGTATGCTTTTGGGGTAATTCATGATTTTGGTGTCATTTGGCAAAGTAGACAGTTTCTAACTTCTGCTGGATCCCTCATTAAGCATGCTGGATTAGTAAAAGATCTAATGTTTGCCATGTAACTTCCAAAGAAATTAGCGGTGATCAAAGTGAAAGCACATCTCACAACTAATACTATGGAAGCTAAAGGTAATGCTCTTGCTGATGTAGCTGCTAAACAAGCTTGCTCCTATGCAACTGTACAAGTGTGTTCAGGTAGTACAGCACAGAAGACAATTCTGCCTCCTGAATCAATCATTGATCTGTACAAAGACGCTCCTCTATATGAAGCATGGACATGGTTAGACAAAGGAGCCACAGTGGATTCATCACGCTATTGGACCAAAGGGGGAAAGTATGTCGCCCCAGAATCACTGCTGCCATATTTGGCTCAACAAATATGCGCACAATACACAATTTGGGTCACAGTGGTCCAGCAACAATGAATCACAGGTTCTCAAATCAATGGTGGAATCCAAAATTCAGAAATGTAGCCCCGAAACAGTCAAGAGATGCGTTACATGTCAGAAAAATAATGATGTGCCAGCAGCAGCTACAGCCACAACACATACCCCAGCTCCACTAGGACCATTTCGTCACCTGCAAGTTGATTACATATCGTTGCCTCCTTGTAAGGGAAAAACTGATGTTTTGGTAGTAATAGACAAGTTCTCGAGATGGATAGAAGCTTATCCAACAGGGCGTGCTACAGCTGCACACACTGCTAAATGTCTTGTCACTGATCTCATTCCCAGATGGGGATTACCAGATTCTATTGACTCAGATCAGGGTACACACTTCACAGGACAGGTAGTCAAGGAAGTGTCTAAAATGTTGAAAATTAAGTGGCATCTTCACTGCCCCTACAGGGCACAAGCACCAGGACAGGATGAACGAGCGAACAGAACAATCAAAACCAGGCTAAGCAAAATGCATCAGAAAGGAGTATCATGGGTTGAGGCGCTGCCAGCGGTACTGTGTAGTATGAGAGCGTCACCTAACAGATCCGTAGGACTGAGCCCTCATGAGATTATTACAGGACGCCCAATCCAGATGCGAGGTGTGACTGATCTTAGAAATGCTGATGTACACATTGCCTCAGATGCCCTGATTACTTACTGTGAAAACCTCACAAAGGCAGTACAGAGTGCCAGAGAGAGAGTTGAGTCGTGTTGGCCGACGCCACCAGAAGGTGGACACACGATCATCCCAGGTCAGTGGGTGATGATAAAGTAATTCAGAAACAAGCCGTTAGAGCCTAAATGTCACGGACCACATCAAGTGATGTTGATTACAGCAGCTGCAGTGTTGTGTCAGGGAAGGAAAACCTGGACTCATGTGTCACACTGTAAAGTTGTTCCCCCACCTACAGGGATAGGATAGGACACACGGACCAGTGAGGAGCCCGGGAAAGAACCTAATGCAACAGGCTTCGGGGGCCAATCCCGCGGTGAAGATTCCCTCATAGGCCTTCCCCCACCCACTAGTCCATCCTTACCTCACTGTTCTTTAGGTGTCGCAGGAATTAAGAAATAGGGAAAGAAGGAACAACAATAGCAGATTCAGATTGAACAGAGGATACAACCCTAATGTTTGCAGTCTTTTAGAACAAATACTGCTCTGTTGTCTTTTGTTTTCTTTCTTACTCTGTGCAGATACCACTTGATGGCTGTCCCCAGACCCATACGCACCAACCTCCTCACCTGCGTATGAAGCCACAACTTCTAACAACTAGACCCACTACTGAGCCAACTGTCACAAAAAAAAAATACACAACGCAGAGAATCACATACGGGAACTTCAGTCATCCATCAACATGATCAAGATTGCCGTACTAGTAATCATCATGGACATCGCACAAAGTGTAGACTCCAGAAACAACATATTCTTAGAGCTGATGAATATGTCGCCTTGTAAGAAACGCCTTGTTTGCTGGAAAGAATGTCTGCATGCCACACCCACCTTCAGTAAGAACAGAATCCCATGTGGACATTACTCCATCAGCAGGGAGAGAGGGAAAGGACTTAGAGGGGTGTCTCCACAGGACACCATCTCTCCAGAAACACTTATAAATCAGTGGTGTATGATTCCTCCACCGACTGGCACCTTTTGGTTATGTGGAACTTCTGTCTACAACATTCTACCCAGCCAATTCAACGGCAGGTGCACCCTGGTTTATGTTCTACCGGCTATCAGAGAAAATACACACTCCACCCCAAGCCCTCCACATCTACACAATTCAGCTCCTACCACAAACAAAGAAGATGGCTGCATTCCAGGACTCACTTGTGCACAAACATGATGGTCAAGAACTCTTGAACAAAATCCAACAGGACATTCTTGATCTTTCAGCAAAATTACATCAGATGACTGAAGATAATTCTTCATGTTTCGGAAACCTGTTAGGTCGACAAATGACCCATGAGGAAAGGACTGTTCCAACCAAAAGACTATTACCTGTAAGAACTACACGGACCCTATCGGCATGTTTGTTTCTGTATCAGCATGCCATTCGTAACTACAGACAATCAACACAGAGCAAGTGATATGTGCCTGTAACTTTTTCAAGTTACATGACTAGAAGATGGGGCTTATGGTAACAAACATAAGCTGCAGAATGGACTTATGAAGGTTTAAATTTGTATTATGTGAGAGTTATTAGAACTCTCAAAGGGGGGACTGTGGGATTACAAATTTTATTTCTATGAAGATCAAGTTAATCAGCCCAGGTGTTTGAGACATTAGTCTTTTGTCTTTATGCACTTCCTGACCATTTGGTATGACAAGCTCAGGGCACAGTTGTGCTTTTGTCTCTATGATAATGTTAATGTATGGGCAATACTGTCAGAGTGATTGGATTAGCATCTATGCATTTGAATGACTGATTGGATTAGAACTGGTGACTGGTCAGTCCTTTGTTTAGATTGTCTCCTCCTCCTCCTCTACTCCTCTACTGTGTCAAGAACATGTCAAGAATTTGACATGTACCGCCTATCACTATTTTATGATCAGTCCTGTTTATCGCCGCATTATGAGGTGCTATTGCGCATTCATGTGCTCATAATACTCACTCAAAGCAGGTGATACAGCTCCGGTGAGACTGAGAAGTGAAAGGGGTCCTGGACTTTTATGTGGTGAATAAATCGGTAAAACTTTACAATACGGGTGCACTAATATGCATTAATTCATGCTTAACTGATGCACAGATAATCATGAGTTAATATATGACTCATGAAGAACTCATGAATTAATGCATATTAGTGCACCCGTATTGTAAAGTGTTACCAATAAATACACAAAGGACACATTTTCCTGTGGCAAATATTCAGCGGGCCTCCCGCTCTGTTGAAAAGCACTGTATTACTTCATTAATCTTGTGTAATGACATCACTGCTTGCAGAATATGTTAAACAAATGCATGCTGAGATTGACACTCTATTATGAATGATTGTGTTTCCCAATCCTGTTTCCGAGACATTTCAGCAGACTGCATTTAGATACGGCCGTGACTCATAAATTTGCATCAGCTTCCCGAATACAACAAACAATTGCTTATTGCCAATCTACAAATCTTTCTGACGCCACCTTTGGTTTTTATCATTATCTTAATGCACAGTATAAAACACACCAATGATGAGGTAGACGTCACTCTTGTAATGTGATTGCAATGACCATTAGTTTCAATTGCCTTCCTGTGTATAAATCATAAACGTGTTCACACTGTTCCAATGTTTATAACACACATACACACACAAAAACAAACTAAGGCCTGGCAAGACATTTAGGAATATCACACTAATCAATCTCAATCCTAACCAGTAAATGTTAGGTGTACTGCTAGACAATGGAAATAACATTTGTCTAAAACTGTTGTGCAGATCTGTGATCGAGACATATAATTTATGATTTCTATATTTTCATAAATATAATTTATGATTTCTTTCATCTTTTTCCGAATCTTCCATGACCCCTGAAGTACATTTTTGGTTGATTTGTACTTATGGATCCTTTGGGAATGTCTTTGTGATTTGGTAATGACTTCTATAATGGGATTCTTAATGAACGTTTCAGTCCAAATGGGTGACTGACACTCCTCCAGCATGTCCTAATCAGAGATGATTACACGCCCCCCGCAGTTGTTGTAATTTATCTACATGAACTTCCAAAGAATACTGATTGTTTTGCTGGATAAAATCCGACCCAACCACAAGGAAACTGGAAATTTGAAATTCACTTAGTTGCAAACACGCATGCAAATAAACAATCAAAATGCACTGAGGTGTTTTGAGAGCATCCTCCCTTAGGAAAAGCTATGCTGCTAGAAAGGCTAGTTATTATACATACTGCATGAATAGGATGCTTATATTTGCGTATGCAGGAAGCTTCAAATCACAACATTAAAAAGAAGTCATTTGCTAATATGTGCACTGACTTCAGAGTAACTAAACAATGAAAATTAAGTGCTACATTTGAATTTATTCACTGTTTCTCACAAACAAAAGTCAGTATATGCCAAATCTCAAAGAGCACAGTTTATGAAATTGTTCATTTTAGCACTCATTTGTTGTAGAAGAACAGACACACAAAACTTTTTTTTCCCTAAGACCTGTTCATTTTTTTTATGATGGCTCACTTGATAATCTTGGCCCCATGGTATAGGTTTGGTTTAATGTTTGTAGAAACATTTTAAAGCAATTAAAGATGCATCTTTAATGACCAACTTCCAGTGAACAATTAAATAATTCATATTGGCTGGGTAAAATGTAAAGTCTGTGTTCATGTTACATTTTATATTATATTTCTTATACTAATTGTATTCAGACATAGCTGAAATCACAAGAAATCGTTTTAGGGATTATTGTACACCAAGTCACTGACCTACCAGTCAGGAAAAATAAAACTTATAATATATAAATCATTTTATATATCATTTATTTGTCCTCATGTTGTTCCAAAACTGTATGATTTTCTTTTTTCTTTGCAACACAAACACTGGTTTCCAAACAATACTGGTGTCACATGATAATCTCAGCTAGCACATTTTCAGGCAATAACACATCAAAGCAAACATTTCTATACAGTAACACTATTAACACTGAATTTTCCCAACTTCTGGATTAATAAGCGTAAACGGGTCATAGGAAAAACTCACATTGTATCATTGTGGTGAATATTCTTGCTGGCTAACATCTATTAAAAAAGTCTAACAAGTATTAAAACAGCTTGTTTGTACAATATACTGGGTCAGAAAACCATATCACTAGACAAACACTATGCTATTATATATTTTTTTCTTAGTCATGTCTTACCTAACCAAAGGCCAAGAAGTCAGGACTGTCTGTCACTGGTACCCTCTTAAAACAATAAATGCACTAACATGTGTATAAAAGCTTAAGAGTGTGGACAAAACAGAACCCTTTTAGAGTGACATCATATCCTGTTGACCATATTTATAGCAGGTAATTTAGCATGCTTAAAGTTTAGTGTGATACCTTTTAACACAACTCTATTTCTTTTCTGAGCTAGCTATTCAATCCATTATCCTGACATCATATCCCCATTTACCTACTATGCACTTTTGTCCTTTTCAGCAGTGTATAATCACAAACTACTTAACCAAAATTCCTAGTGAATTATTGTTGTTATTTTAGAGGAAAAAAAAACATTTTAAACCTACCATTTTAAACCTTTTAGAGAAAATGTTTTGTGTGAATCATTATAATAGGCTCGATATAGGGCAATCAAAAGTGACTAACTGTCTAATTTCTGCAGTGCTTGAATCATAAAAACAGCAGGATCATCCATGTGGCTTCGGTGCAATCAGGTCAGAGTGTAAGAAAGGTGGGAGTGAATGTCAGTATAATCCACTTATGGTGTGATAAGGCTTGAGTTTGGAGTGATGTGATTGGATATGATGACAATTTTTCAGACTGTCCTCCGACGAAAAACGACCCCATAGGTTGTTTGTGCATGCAGCGTATTACGACCTATAGTTACGTTTTAAAATTAAGCGCCCTTAGTTACTGAGGTAAAACCATGGTAAGTGTCGTGGTTACAGTGCTTCAACTACAAATATCACAGTAAAACTATGGTTACTGAGGTAAAACCATGGTAAGTGTCGTGGTTACTGTGCTTCAACTACAAATATCACAGTAAAACTATGGTTACTGAGGTAAAACCATGGTAAGTGTCGTGGTTACAGTGCTTCAACTACAAATATCACAGTAAAACTATGGTTACTGAGGTAAAACCATGGTAAGTGTCGTGGTTAATGTGCTTCAACTACAAATACCACAGTAAAGCTATGGTTACTGTGGTAAAACCATGGTAAGTGTCGTGGTTACAGTGCTTCAACTACAAATATCACAGTAAAACTATGGTTACTGAGGTAAAACCATGGTAAGTGTCGTGGTTAATGTGCTTCAACTACAAATACCACAGTAAAGCTATGGTTACCGTGGTAAAACCACAGAAAGTGTTGTATTTACTGTGCTTTAACAACAAAATACCACAGTAAAACTATTACTATGGTAAAACCACAGAAAGTGTTGCGTTTACTGTGCTTTAACAACAAAATACCACAGTGAAACTATGGTTACTGAGGTAAAAGCATTGCAAGTGTTGTGGTTACTGTGCTTTAACTACAAATACCACAGTAAATCTACAGTTACGCTGGGAGAAGCATGGGCTGTGCTTTTACTACACATGACATGGTAGAGCGATAGTTACTATGGTAAAAACATGGTAAACGTGTGGACCTTTAACATGATCCCTTTCCCACCACGTTACGTTTTAAAATTAAGCGCCCTCTAGCAGTCTGATAAATAACGACAGTCTCGTTTGTCGGGTGTGTCGTCATCAAATGACCTTTGACCGTCGTTTTCAATAAAAATGCGATGAGAGGAGTGACCCTGAACCTCGTAATCCAGGTGGGTTTTATTTTATGTTCTTTTTAAGTTATCGTTCTGATTGTCTGCAATTCATATGTAAGTGCAGTTTGACGTTTACAAATCAGTTGCGAATGCCACTGAACGAATGCGATTTTACCATAGTAACTGTAGCTCAATCCTGTTAGTAAAAGCCCAGTGACCACAAAGCTTACCATATTTTTACCATAGTAGCTGTAGTTTAATTGTGGTATTTGTATTTAAATAAGAGTAATAAAACATCATGCTTTTAACACTGTCGTTTTACTGTGGTATTTGTAGTTAAAACACAGTAACAACTTATACCATGCTTTTACCACAGCAACTGTGGTTTCACTGTGTACTATTTGTAAAGCATAGTAACACTTACCATGGTTTTACCAGAGTAACCATAGTTTTACTGTAGTATTTGTAGTTAAAGCACAGTAACCACAACACTTACCATGCTTTTACCACAGTAACTGTGTTTTTACTGTGTACTATTTGTATTAAAGCACTATAACCACAACACTTACCATGAATCCCGACTTTATAAAGCTTGATCACTTAAAATGGCAGACAACATAACCGCAGCACGTGCTTATAATAAACAGAACTTTATTGTCATGTTAAACTAGCATTTCCATACTCTTGCTTCTTAAACAGATGTGTTCAATAAAAATCAACATGGAGAAAAAAAGGCAGACTATGAGGTGTAGGCAGATATCATGTACTGTTGGAACGGAAGAGACATTCCCCATTTGTAAAGGTTAATAAAGAATACAATGGACTTAATATAAACTTTCTGATATAAACAGTCCGACTACTTGCAATAGGCACAATCGGCACGAGAGTTGAGGCAATAGCCAATGACAGCAGCAGGAATAAAAGCCATAGAATTTTGTACAAGTACGCTTGTCCAATATCTTGTGAATTTGCTGACTTGGTAAATTGTATGAATTATGGGCTTTTTCACACAGAAAGCGTGTTTGCTTTGAAAAACGCAAGACGCGGGCAGTGGAATGGGGAAAAAAAGAAAAAAGAAAAAAAAAAGATAAAAAACGCAAGGTCTTGAGATGAGAAGTTGAACTGATTTTAACTTGAGCGCCGAGTTTTTAAAACGTTGTGTTGTGCGAGACATTGCAGAAGACATAAGGTGTGAGCACAACAGTTATACACATCAGTCTAGTGCGTCTTTACATATAGAAACAATGGAAAAGTAGCGCATTGGAATGGAAAAACTTGATCTGTGTGAACTACTACTACTTTGACATGACACTTTATTAGGGGTTCTTACTGATGGGGCAGTGTGGTATGTAAAGTTTAAGAAACATCCAATGCTGTGCAAAATGTAACTGCAGTAATGTTCAATCAAGGGTTAAGACCAATACAGACATACCACTGGAAATGTTTGCCTTTGCAGCTTTTTGTCTTCTCCATAAACGCACAAGATGGCCAAATTCATCCCTCTCCACGAACTTGACATCACTTATTTTTCAGCTGAAACAAAGAGAATTATATACATGTTGAGACAGTGTGTTAAAAATTATCTGTGACCAAAATATTTGAGAGGAAGAACTTTAAGGAAAGTTCATAACATAAAATAATAATGATACATTCCTTAAAGCAAATCTGTTACAGCTAAATGTGTTCAACATTACCTGTGGAGGGTTGAACCTTGTTCAGCCTCTGGCAGCTTCTTCAAGATCAGCATTGGGAGCTTTGAGTTCAAGTTCCCTGTTAATACTAGCATACTAACTAGTATTAACTAGCTAATACTAGCATCTTTATGACATAATTGGTCAAAATTTGATTTTGAGTTTTAAAAATATGCCAAGATAAAGAAGAGAAAGAAAGAGAGCAAAAATATGTGTAAATTAATTACAGATTACAGTTCAGAAAAAAAGCTGAGAGAGAGACAGACAGAGAGACAGACAGACAGACAGACAGACAGACAGTGAGCTTTTGCGAGAGATGGGTTCTTAAAAGAGCTGTTGGATTTAAGGTTGTTGTGGGAGATGGACATGGAGGAGTAGGTGATCTGAAGTAACTGCAAGACAGAAAAAATATTAAATTACAATTACATAAATATTGAATTACAAAAAAGCATTAAAGGCATGGCAAGTGTTGTGGTTATTGTGGTAAAACCATGGTATGTTTTGTGGTTACTGTGCTTTAACTACAAATACCACAGTAAAGCTACGGTTACTGAGGTAAAGCCATGGTAAGTGTCGTGGTTACAGTGCTTCAACTACAAATATCACAGTAAAACTATGGTTACCGTGGTAAAACCACAGAAAGTGTTGTATTTACTGTGCTTTAACAACAAAATACCACAGTAAAACTATTACTATGGTAAAACCACAGAAAGTGTTGTGTTTACTGTGCTTTAACAACAAAATACCACAGTAAAACTATGGTTACTGAGGTAAAAGCATTGCAAGTGTTGTGGTTACCGTGCTTTAACTACAAATACCAAAGTAAATCTACAGTTACGCTGGGAGAAGCATGGGCTGTGCTTTTACTACACATGACATGGTAGAGCGATAGTTACTATAGTAAAAACATGGTAAACGTGTGGACCTTTAACATGATCCCTTTCCCACCACAGGCGAATTTCAAATTAATATTACAATGAAAACTAACTGTATGCTGGCGTCCGTTTGAATGATTTGAACGTCACAGTGCTTGAAAAAATCGGACAAAATGCGTCCCGTATCGATCCCGGGACGATCGACTACTTTACGGGATGGATGGAACCCCTACCTGTTCGTGTCTCAAAGTCATCTAAAATCCATATTTTTATAGAAATAAACCAATTCGAATAGCTGCGAGAGTTTAACATAAATAGCAAGTAGATAGAAAACCCACAATGCATTGAGGCGAGAGTTTCTGTGAGTGACATATCTCCAGCTGCCGGTAGGGGCGCTAATATAGTGAACGCTCGTATGGGTCGTATTTAAAGGTAGTGATAAACGACCTATAGACCAATTATCAGCCTACGTCACAGGTCATGCAGGTTCAGCTGCGCATGTCGGTTGCAAAAGACAATCGGGAAAATGTCATGTTGTGCAGTGGGATGCCAGAATCGTAAATTCTGTAAGCAGTGGTCTTAAGTTTTACCGAATACCATCAACTCACAGTACTTTTAATGCCAACCGCAGACATCTTTGGTTACAAGCCCTCAGAAGAGCCGATTGGAAAGAGGACCAAATTAAAAATGCCCGACTCTGCAGTTCACTCCCGCATATTTCACGCTCACATCTGAAGCGCACACACATACTGTAATAAAGCCGCCTCTGACATACAAGTGCAAAAATGAGCTCCTTTTCCCAGCTTATTAATGGTACACTCAAAAAAATGTCACAATGCCCATCTTGGTGAGTATTAACGTAAACACAGTCTTAAACAGTTCAGGAAGAATGTTGTGTAACAGCAACAGTATTTTGGATCCATGCGTCAGGTCTTAAAGGGACAGCAGCCGAATATTGTTAATGTTATTCAAACTACAAAAAGACAAACGATCACTTACTGCTCTTGACTCATTAACTTGTGTAACTTTAATGGATTAATCTGTATTTAATTTTTTACAATGAAGATTATCAAATGTTATTTTAAATTTGAATTCAGTTTCTTACCTGAATACTGTTAGACATACCTGAAAAATAAAGCAGTCTATTTCATTTGTATCTTTATTCTACTGTATTTACAAACCCGATTCCAAAAAAGTTGGGACACTGTACAAATTGTGAATAAAAACAGAATGCAATGATGTGGAAGTTTCAAATTTCAATATTTTATTCAGAATACAACATAGATGACATATCAAATGTTTAAACTGAGAAAATGCATAATTTTAAGGGAAAAATAAGTTGATTTTAAATGTCATGGCATCAACACATCTCAAAAAAGTTGGGACAAGGCCATGTTTACCACTGTGTGGCATCCCCTCTTCTTTGTATAACAGTCTGCAAACGTCTGGGGACTGAGGAGACAAGTTGCTCAAGTTTAGGAATAGGAATGTTGTCCCATTCTTGTCTAATACAGGCTTCTAGTTGCTCAACTGTCTTAGGTCTTCTTTGTCGCATCTTCCTCTTTATGATGCGCCAAATGTTTTCTATGGGTGAAAGATCTGGACTGCAGGCTGGCCATTTCAGTACCCGGATCCTTCTTCTACGCAGCCATGATGTTGTAATTGATGCAGTATGTGGTCTGGCATTGTCATGTTGGAAAATGCAAAGTCTTCCCTGAAAGAGACGACGTCTGGATGGGAGCATATGTTGTTCTAGAACTTGGATATACCTTTCAGCATTGATGGTGCCTTTCCAGATGTGTAAGCTGCCCATGCCACACGCACTCATGCAACCCCATACCATCAGAGATGCAGGCTTCTGAACTGAGCGCTGATAACAATTCGGGTTGTCCTTGTCCTCTTAAGTCCGGATGACATGGCGTCCCAGTTTTCCAAAAAGAACTTCAAATTTTGATTCGTCTGACCACAGAACAGTTTTCCACTTTGCCACAGTCCATTTTAAATGAGCCTTGGCCCAGAGAAAACGCCTGCGCTTCTGGATCATGTTTAGATATGGCTTCTTTTTTGACCTATAGAGTTTTAGCCGGCAACGGCGAATGGCACGGTGGATTGTGTTCACCGACAATGTTTTCTGGAAGTATTCCTGAGCCCATGTTGTGATTTCCATTACAGTAGCATTCCTGTATGTGATGCAGTGCCGTCTAAGGGCCCGAAGATCACGGGCATCCAGTATGGTTTTCCGGCCTTGACCCTTACGCACAGAGATTGTTCCAGATTCTCTGAATCTTTGGATGATATTATGCACTGTAGATGATGATAACTTCAAACTCTTTGCAATTTTTCTCTGAGAAACTCCTTTCTGATATTGCTCCACTATTTTTCGCCGCAGCATTGGGGGAATTGGTGATCCTCTGCCCATCTTGACTTCTGAGAGACACTGCCACTCTGAGAGGCTCTTTTTATACCCAATCATGTTGCCAATTGACCTAATAAGTTGCAAATTGGTCCTCCAGCTGTTCCTTATATGTACATTTAACTTTTCCGGCCTCTTATCGCTACCTGTCCCAACTTTTTTGGAATGTGTAGCTCTCATGAAATCCAAAATGAGCCAATATTTGGCATGACATTTCAAAATGTCTCACTTTCAACATTTGATATGTTATCTATATTCTATTGTGAATAAAATATAAGTTTATGAGATTTGTAAATTATTGCATTCCTTTTTTATTCACAATTTGTACGGTGTCCCAACTTTTTTGGAATCGGGTTTGTATTTGTGCTATTGTTAGTCATTTGTTTATTTGTTCTTATTTTGTTACTGTTTACTTGTCTTTTTAAATCTAATTTACCATTTGAAATCAAGCTTCCTTGTGCTGTGTGTAAGCTATTGCAACAAAATTACCCCACTGTAAAAAATACATTGAGTTATCAAATATTTGTGAGATAATTGTAATGGTAATGGATTGTTTAGCCTATATATGAAAAAAAGCTTAAAAGCTTTATCAAATAAAGTTATCTTTCAGAAGAAATTTTTGATTGCCTAGACTTTCAATAGATGGACAAAAAAAGAAATATTAAAAATATCTATTTGACAGTATATGCAGCGTTTTTTCCCCATGGTATCCACGTTTTCCACTGGATGCTTGGCCATTTCATTTCATCGTTTACCCATTGACAAGATGGTATAGCAAACGGATCTGTAAGATGTATTCCACTCACTAACGTTCGTTGAATAACACTCCTTATCGCTGGGTGACAAACTATTGTAATATAACTATTGTAAAATAACATCTAATTATCTATAATTAGTCATCTATAAATATATATCTATAAATAATCTATACTGTTTACAAACAAATAATTGGTCTATATGGTCGTATGGGTTGGAGGACTTGTTGCAATTTTTTCAGTTTAAAAAAGCATATAATGTGGGATAGGTGGGACAGGATTGACCCGGGGCGTTTCCTCCGAGGAGACAGTGCCTCCTCAAAAAATTGGATGAGAAAATAGTCCATATTACAAAAATATTACAAAATGTGACATTAAAAAGTGTATAAATCCCTAGTGGACCCACTTTCTATTAGGTGGCCTTAACTACTATGTACTAACATTTAAATTAATAATTTGATAGAATGCATTTATTGTGTACATACATGTTTTGCAATACAATATAAACACAATAATTACATTGTACTTATTTTTTGATGTAAGTACATAGTAGTTAAGGCCACCTAATATAAAGTGGAACCTCATTAGTTTTTCTAAAGTAACACTATTACAGCGACACCAGCGGGGAAAGTTACAGGCCGTGTCTCTCTTGCCTCCCCTTAGCCCATTGAATTTAACAGACCCCCTAAATGCGTACAGTGGGTTTGGTGAGGGGTAATTGAGAATGAATGGGGGGAAATCACACAAGAGGAGGCAATGTCTCCATCGCGCTGATTGGTTATGATTGGATATGATTGGTTTGTGGCCACCTCTTGTTTTCGTGCGTGTTTGCAGTCTGAATGAACAAGATTATGGTGTTAATGGAAAGATTAATTAAAAAGTAAGTAAACAACTCAGCCATGTAGATACCAGTGTTATATACTGTATCACGTCAAAATCAAACTTGAAATGCACTGAAAACATGATGATTTTTTTTTTGTGAGCAATCAGCTTAGTGAAATTAAAGGTATATCTTCGTGTCTGTGACCAGTGTTTACCAAGCTTGATGACTGATGAAAATAAGTTGACCTATTAAAAAGAACAGCTGAAAATCAGTTCACAAATAAAATCTATTGTTACTGCCTTTAGTTATTATTTTGGAAAACACTAACTTGATGAGATTTATACTAAATAGAACAATAATTATATAGTTAATGTAAAAAGCACAAGATAGATTTGTATTTGGTTTCTCTTTATGTACAGTTTATAAAAATATGGGAAATGTGACAACATTAACTGGGACATGAATTTACATTTGATTTATATTATGAAAAACATTAAAAATGGTGAGGACTTGCCACTGGATTTGGATTGTTCTTTAAACACCTTTTTTTAACCACTGTTTTACTGTTTCAGCATGCTTTTCAACTCATGGGTTTATAAAAGTCAATAGCTCACTTTCCCTTGACTTATTTTTGCCTGTATATGTTGTTTTGCAGTCCGCTTCGCGAGACATTATAAATGCTGCTTTGCTGACAGCTTTCCCTGCAGGTGTATAAGTGGAGCAAGAAATTGCATGTGGGAGGTAGCATTTCTATTATGGTCACTTGGATACATTGGCTTAGGGAGTGAGAAAAAGCAGGGAAATATAACCCAACAAGTGTTTACATGAATCTCTGCGTTTGGCACTGGGTTCTATCCAACCTTTTGAACTGGAACTTTGTAATTATTAATG
The DNA here is from genome assembly GCA_039654105.1 of Coreius guichenoti. Classification (NCBI taxonomy): domain Eukaryota; kingdom Metazoa; phylum Chordata; class Actinopteri; order Cypriniformes; family Gobionidae; genus Coreius; species Coreius guichenoti. The sequence continues at coordinate 31,013,290 of CM077172.1, read as the reverse complement.
TGTTTTAACCTTGAATTGAAAGTCTTGTATTATCCGATAATTGGAACAAAATGAAATGAGCCTTGAGTATTATCCGAGAAAGGTGCAATATGTTACTGTCATCAGGCAAACCACTAGAAAGCCTGCTTAATGTCAAATCACCTCTTGGGAAAAAGAGCCGAAAGGACAAATGAGTAATAAAGATGGTCAGTGGAGTGACCAACACTGCAGCCTTAAAGTGTTCAGTAAGGCTAGTCTCATGAGATGTGATTCAAAAGTACTTTCACGTTCATGTTATGTTCATGAAAGTGATAGAAGTGAGCAGGTTTGAGTTTCTGCTCATAATAGAAGGGATGAAGAACACGATTCAACTCAAGATCCATTCTCAATCATTTAAATGAACTGATTTATGATAGAGATAGAAATAAAGGTGGAACTAAATTTGTAATGCAAGTACCATTAATATAGATTTTAAAATGTGCAGTTGGCAAAATTCGTCATATGCATGTATTTTTAATATAGCTTTTAAAATTTGCCATATGCAAAATGTGTCATAACATTATGACCACCTTCCTAATATTGTGTTGGTCCCCCTTTTGCTGCCAAAACAGCCCTGACCCGTCGAGGCATGGACTCCACTAGACCCCTGAAGGTGTGCTGTGGTATCTGGCACCAAGATGTTAGCAGCAGATCCTTTAAGTCCTATAAGTTGCGAGGTGGGGCCTCCATGGATCGGACTTGTTTGTTCAGTACATCCCACAGATGCTCGATTGGATTGAGATTTGGGGAATTTGGAGGCCAAGTCAACACCTCAAACACGTTGTTGTGCTTGCTCCTCAAACCATTTCTGAACCATTTCTGCTTTGTGGCAGGGCGCATTAACCTACTGAAAGAAGCCACAGCCACCAGGGAATACCGCATCCCACAGATGCTCGATTGGATCGAGATCTGGGGAATTTGGAGGCCAAGTCAACACCTCAAACTCGTTGTTGTGCTCGCTCCTCAAACCATTCCTGAACCATTTTTGCTTTGTGGCATGGCGCATTATCCTGCTGAAAGTGCATTCTGGTGCCATGTGTTCCCCAGGTAAGCGATGCACATGCACCCGGCCATCCATGTGATGTTAAAGAAAACGTGATTCATCAGACCAGGCCACTTTCTTCCATTGCTCCGTGGTCCAGTTCTGATGCTCACGTGCCCACTGTTGGCGCTTTCGGCAGTGGACAGGGGTCAGCATGGGCAACCTGACTGGTCTGCGGCTATGCAGCCCCATACGCAACAAACTGCGATGCACTGTGTATTCTGACACCTTTCTATCAGAACCAGCATTAACTTCTTGAGCAGTTTGAGCTACAGTAGCTCATCTGTTTGATCGGACCACACAGGCCAGCCTTCGCTCCCCACGTGCATCAATGAGCCTTGGCCACCCATGACCCTGCCACCAGTTCACAACTGTTCCTTCCTTGGACCACTTTTGATAGATACTGACCACTGCATACCGGGAGCAAGAGCTGCAGTTTTGGAGATGCTCTGACCCAGTCGTCTAGCCATCACAATTTGGCCCTTGTCAAACTCGCTCAAATCCTTACGCTTGCCCATTTTTCCTGCTTCTAACACATCGACTTTGAGGACAAAATGTTCACTTGCTGCCTAATATATCCCACCCACTAACAGGTGCCGTGATGAAGAGATAATCAGTGTTATTCACTTCACCTGTCAGTGGTCATAATGCTATGCCTGATCGGTGTACATTTACCATATACAAAATTTGTCTCATGCAAGTACTTTTAATACAGCTTTTAAAATTTGCCATATGCAAGTATTTTTAAGCTTTTAAAATAGCTGTAACATTTGTCAAATGCAAGTTCTTTGATATACAAATACTCTTAATAGCTTTTAAATATATCTTTTAATACCATTTAAGTACAGTTTTATTTGTATAACACTTTAGCAAATGGTGAACCGTTTCTTATTTATTTTTTAATAATTTTGTAATTGTTTGTAGTAAAGCAATGGAGCACATCTATGAGTTACATTGTAGCATATGGCACACATTAATTTCCAATGTATGTGCATCTAGTAAGTGTTTACCATCAATACTATCCTTTTGCTTATTTGACAGTTTCTGAAAATCAGTTGATTTAATCAGCTTCAACAAAACAAAAATCATGAAGAAGTCTGTTGTCTCAAAATATACTGTTAGATAAACATACCTTGAATTTGATTTTTGTCACTGCATGCACTGACCTCACGGATCAGGATATTTTGCAGTCCATAGTTTCAAACAGGTTTTTAGGAAAGTGCTGTGCTGATGTCTGTAGTTATTTACTGTTTTGGGAGAAAATTAAATCAAACAGGACTTTTACCCCAGGGGTTCTTTCACCCTGCTTGTACCCTAATCATTAATTAAATGAACCAGGTTTAACATAATCACATTGATTTATTTAGCCACCAACTAACAAAATAACAGATCTTGATACTATTTTTGTTGGTTTGTTTTAATCTGTTCACACCTGCTGTTCAAACCTAGCTCTGTGTCTTTTATTAGTAAAATACAATCTATTTTTGCTTTGTTTGAATATACCATCATTATATTTTCCTCTCATTAATGTTTCTGTCATTCCACACAATGTTGATTTTCTTGACAGGGCACCACCAAGTTCAGTGATAAATGAAGTAGCACTTGCCAGTTCTTTCATCTCCATGTGGATTTCAGAATGGCATATGGGCATTCACTCTTGGATGGCAATGCCGATTCCTGCATTCTCTGAGTTACAGCTCCGTGTCTAGACTCGCAGATGAAGGTAAGTGGCTTTGGCATGAGGATTTTTCCCGGGGCAGTTTGTTTTTCCGCAGACAGCTGTCCCTTAACATGTCTGGATGGCTGCAGAGTCTTACTGGATGGTTGAGCAAAGCCTCAGGCAGGAAATTAAAGCTGGATTTAATAAACAAATAAGTGATGGAAAGCTGGAGATGAAAAGAAGCCAGCAGAAACATTTAAAACCACAAAGGCATCTTTAAATGAACACTGCAACAGTGACTGCTGAGGGATTTGCTATTGTGGGTAAAAATGGTTTGGTTTATTTTTGCATATCTTTAGCTCTAGTGCATTATTCATAATTTAACAATTCTGGGAAAATTATCATACTTTGTGGAGGAAACATTTTGACAAAGTCCTGTCATCATTTCCTCACTCTCACACTTTTGTTATGTGGTATGTTTAGCAAAATTCCCAGCATGTTTTTCCATATGCTCCTGAGCCCCCAAAATGACATAAAAAGCACAATAAAATGATGATAGAAATAGTCTATATAACGTGTGCACCTTATTTTCTCTTCCACCACAGCTCTCAAATCTTATTTGGATTAAAGGGTATGTTCACACTTCGCAGGTTTGGTTCGATTAAAATTAACTCTGGTGTGATTGCTATTAGTGTGGTTCATTTGAATAAGTGTGAACGCTGCCATCCAAACCCAGGTGCACACCAAACAAACTGTGGTGCAGTTCAGCTGAAATATGAACGCAGCCTAGACCAAAAGACATCCAAATTAAATAACATGCATTACAGTTTTGTACAGGCATCAGAACTGCCATCTCATTGCAGCAAATCTACATTTCTGTGTGCAATGGAGGAATTTCTGGTGCTGTTTTTAACTTTTTTTTTTACACATTTCATGAGCTCTTCATGAGTTCATAGCTGAGCGCGTTTAGCCCAGGCCCAGCATACAGCATTGTTTTGGATTTTCGGTAAGTTCCGTCACAAAATATACATCATAAAAGCTGTTCCATTTGGTTGTGACCTTATCCTTATGCCTTTAGTTTTGTATTTTTAATTTCAGTGTTGAAAATGACAGTGTGAATGCTAAGCAAACCAGGACTAAATATGTCATTTTCTTTTTTGGTCCGGACCAAAAGAACGAAGTGAATCGAACTACAAGTGTGAACACAACCTAAATCTTATGCATGTCATGGTTTGACGCCAATGACGATGCCATCATTGGTTGTATCAAATCATGACACCGTAATTTTTAACTTGCTTGATTGTGAATGTAATGACTGAATGAGAATTTTTGGTTTTTCTGCTGCAGCTTTCAAAAATGTATATTCAAACCAACACATCACATTCAGCTTCAACAATGACATTTTGGGCATGTTTTAACAACGTTAAACCTGATTTGACATTTGAGTCATTTTGCACATACATTGGTGTTCCTCAGTGGAGGAAATGATTTTCGGTAAATTACAATTTATATGCCAATGTGTTATCCCCACAAAGTTATTGTACGGCATCAGAAGACTTACAGTTTGTGTTCCACAGAATAAAATAACAGGCAGGCAGTAAATAATGAGATTTGTGAGAACTATCTATCTATAGAACTACTATAATGAGAACTATTGCTACTTCCGTTTCATGCCGTCTTTAAGAAGCTCTGCATTTAATGGTGCCTCTTTTCAAGAAATGTCTTTGTTACAGTCAGTATAGTTCATTCTTTGAACCACTAATGGGATATTCACTCATATTTTCCATCTGAATCAACATCACTGTGTGTAACTAAAGGGATCTGCCACAGGTGGCAACGTGAGGGCCATCTCCCCATTTCTGTTAACCTGTTTTTCCACAGGAAATGAACATAATGAACCAAATCACCCTGATCCGTAATCCAGCATATTTTATTTTAGTCTCTTTATGTCAAGCAAAATATCCCCCCCCCTTCTGTAAATAGCATGTTTCAATGTCTAAGGCTTTGTTTAGACAGGCAGCAAATACTGTATAACATTTTTTGGTGCATCAGACTGTAATCTGTTTTTTTTTCCCTCTTTTGTAGTCTAAATCAATGTAATCTCATGAGAATATGTGTCTATTTTTACGTAAAGTGTGGTTCTACAACACGTACATTTACTTAAGTTTTCATACTATAACGTACAATATTGACGTATTGACAACATTAAAACATAAATTATATACGTATTGACAGCACTAAAACGTGTGTCCGTACGTATCCGTGTGAATGAGTAGCAGTTCCCATGTATGAATATTAAAATCGTGGAATTAATGTTTTGATTCTATTGTATTTAATTGTCATATCAATTACATGTTTTCAGTCGCATTTATTAAATGCAGTTTACTCGTCTACTTACTGTAATATTTCTCCTATGCAGCGACAATAAAGTCATAAAATACACCAAAACACAACATAAATTCACAAAAGACATCAATTTTATTTGTTTGGTGTAATCCAAATCTTTAGAATCCATATGTTTGCGAGGAACAGATCCAAATTTAGCCCTTTATCCAGCGATCTTCATCTCCATTCTAAGCAGTGACTGTAAACGTCAAATCTCGTGCTTGACTTGTTATGAATTCAAAATTTTAAAAATTGCGCACTCAAGAAGCGTTACGACGTTTTACGGCAATGGTATCGAATGCTCATTGGCTCTCGCCTGCTTCGTCACAGATTGCGATATGTCGTGTTTTAGTCGATGTGCATTTGAAATGGGAAATGTGCGCCTTCATGGAAAGAAGCTGGATTAACATTTTCATTGATTAATAATTTAAATTCTGCTACTAGCAAAGCTAGGTAACTAAGTTTATTAAATTAATTCACAATATGCACACATTCATTACTAATCTTATGCCAATACAGACTGAAAAAAAGCTGAGCTTTTTTAATTTACTGAAGGCTACAAATGGAATTATATTAATTTACAATATATACACATTCATTATTATTTTTCGCCTAATCTGATGAAAACGTCTTTGTTAATATTTCTTGTTCGTTAATTACATTATGAATCACATAGGCCTATTTTCAATTCAAAATGGCGAAATTAGACAAAAGTTTATTAATTTGCCTGAATATTTTTGTCATTTGTTTAAAATTTCTGACTTGAAGCAGCTGTCAAATATGAAATGTTTAGTTTAGCTACTTACATATCTCTCACGACGTCGAGTCGCGCTGCTAAAATTCGCGCTCAGCCTCAGCAGCTTCTGTGTGAACATAAAGCCCGCCTACTCTGATTTGATTGGTTTTCTCAAATATTTTGACATTGACGAGCGGTGACAGACCAATGAGGCTCACCTGTGCTTCTGAAGTGCGCTCTGCTTGGCGCCGTGCGGATTGAAGAACACGCAGACTAAAAGACGGGACAAAGCCGAAGCCTCCCACCAGTTTCATATGTTTTAAAGGTTAATCACATATTTTTTAGGGGGGCTGGGGCCTAAAAAGGGCCTAGTGACGCCCATGTTTCTGTCCATTACGTTTTATTCTTTTAATATTCTGTATAAAATAGGTATGTTTAGGTTAGGGGATCTTACATTTATCTGTAAAATGGTAAAAGGGAAATTATACAGATATCTTTATGAAATGAAAGATTTGTAAATATTGTACATTTTTTTTAGCTGTAAAAACGTAATAATGCTACGTTTAAATGTCGCCAATACGTCCATATTTTACTTTTCAGCACCTATCCAAACGTACAAAAACGTACGTTTTGTGTCTTTGAAAGTTATGTATTAATACCTACATATTAACAATGAGACCAGGCTGTCTAAATACACTCATTTCTGCTCACTCTTTCCTTGAATAGCAAACATTCAATACGCAGTGAACAGTGAAAGAGAAAACAAGTTACCATTTTTGGGCACATTATACGCATGAATGCATTTAATGCCACCATCACATATTGATTGAACATTAAGAAAATGAAACTGGCTTCATAGAAGTACATTTCTGTAGCAGAACAAAATAATGTCCACTTTGACTTGGATGATTAATTTGTTTTCCCAGTGGCATTGATAGGACAGAAACCGCATCCTTATCATGCTGCCCATTTTAGGAAACCAGTTACTAATATCCATGCATGAGGAATGACTAAATTGGCTTGTCACTTTAATGACTAAATGTTTGTTGTTACTTGAAATTTTTTATTTTATTCAAAACTGTTTATTCTTTGTTGTTCAATAAAGTTCTTGCATAAGTTATATAGTGTTGATCTTATTTCCACAAATGCTCATTGTTACATCTATCCAGGGCCGCTGTTGTGGAAATGGGAGTTGTATTGTTGCGTAAAGTTTGTGAACATACCTGAAAGTGATGCACAGGATTCATCTTTTTTTCTTATGATGATTTTCAGCCAGCTGCAAACATGAGGTGAGGTGGGAGCGGGGCGGATGTAAGAATGGTGTCTCGCATGTGCTTACTGCGTTTTATATATATATATATATATATACATACATATATATACATACATATATATATATATATAGGTTTAACTTTACACATCTAAGTGAGTTTTATGGTCCCACTTTATATTAGGTGGCCTTAACTACTATGTACTTGCATCAAAAAATAAGTACAATGTACTTATTGTGTTTATATTGTATTGCAAAACACTTTTGATGATACTGAGGTGGGATACAGGTAAAGTTAGGGACATGTGTGGTTTAAGGGTTAGGTGTAAGGGAAGTGTCAACAGTGTAATTATACATGTAATTACAGAAATTAATTACAGATGTAATTACATGCAGGTATTTTTTAAAATATAAGTACAATGTAAAAACATGTATGTACACAATAAGTGCATTGTATCAAATGATTAATTTAAATGTTAGTACATAGTAGTTAAGGCCACCTAATATAAAGTGGGTCCAGTTTTATTTGTAACAGACAAATATGGCTACAATGTATCAAAGTCTGAGAGATCTAACACAAACAACCACTGAGTTACTGATGCTCAAAAAGTTACTTCTATCCCTGGTCTGCTCTACTGCTTTATACTCCTAATTATTTCATCTTGTCAAATATACTCCATAACAAAATCATCTACATATAACTTGACATGAGAAATCATGAAAATGGTCTCATAAAATAAATCCAGGCATTGATTTTGCTATATGAGGACCCTACAATCAACATAATCAAAGCACAAGTGGCATGAAGGCAGCATTTCAAGTAACTGTTGACAGCGTTCAGCTCTCTCTAAATCTGACCTTCAGCGTAGCATAACAATACTGGAAAAAGTCCAATATAAAAGCCTACAAGATGAATAAATACTTACACTAATAATCGGAAAACAGTTACAGTTTAGATATGGACAACAAAAAAATATTAATAAATAAAGAAGGTTGAAAAATAAATTAATCATGAATTGTTTTATTATTAATCACCATAATATAGAATAATATAATTAAAAATATGAAATAAATATGAAAAAGAGAGAAAATTAAATTAAAAAAATAGAAGATTGTATGTTGCTGTTCACTTCATTTAAGCAATTCATCTTGATTTAAGACCATTATATCAGGTTTCTGGTTCAAATGTGATTGCTTTATGTTAAATTGACTTGAAACTGTTACTCTTTGACATAACTTGATGTTTTCATTTTGAAATGACATGTTTCAATCAAGTAACCCAATTAAACAGGACTTTCACTTCCCATCATGCTTTGCAAAGGGGCTGAATTCGGAGAGTAAATGTTTAAATAAAGTGCTATTTTATGCATTTTTAACAAGATGAGAAAATGGAGATACTTTTTAATGTTTAATGTTTTGTTATGTTGGTATTTATAACTACTTTGGGCATGCCATGGATGTAACAAAACCATCTTCTGGCTAGCCAATAAGATTTTATAAAAGGTTTTCTTGTTAGATAACATTTGTAAATGTTGTAACAATTGTATTTCACTAAATAAAAATAATCAATTAAACTGGATTACTTGTTTTGGTTTTTGTTTGATATTCATTTTAGAATAATTTAACTTAATAGTTTTGGACAAAATTAAGAATGTTAACCTGATTTAACTAAATGGCATTGAATTAACCTTATGTAAAAAACTTAAGTTTACTGAAATAAACAATATTAATTAAATTCAACATAACCCAGTTACGTGGAACCTGTTGACATAAAAAAGTTAAGTAAATCCAATGTATCATTTTTTTGAGTAGGACCAGATAGCATTGTATTTTATGTATATCTCAGCAGGTGATATATTGCATTCACACTGCAATTTGTTGTTGTCTTTTCTGTAGACATTTATAATTGAATATACTTGTATGCATTTTCTAATGCACATTTAAGATGTTCAGGATTGGTAAACAGAATGTTGCTACAGTAGTTCGACATAACCCATTGCTCTATGTAACTTATTAAATTGTGTCAAGATAAAATAGTTCAATTTTGTCATGCAGTTAGTTCTGGTCCTTGAATCTGATTGGCCAACACATTCTCACTCCCAACTCGTCACATATTGACGCTCTTGGTCAGGACCCCTCGGCGTCACTTTTTACCGTACAGGGTTCCCCTTTAGCGTAATGTTTCGACGCGCAGGGTACCCCATAGCTTTCAATGGGAAACCTTTGCCATCATACACAGACGTGTCGGGCATGGGAATGTTGTCGTCATGATGAAATTATTTATTGTGTTAAAATTTTGCCATTATGACTGTTGGAGTGTGATTTCTCAATTTAATCAGCCAGCATATTTGTATTTACATTTATTTTATTTTTTTATTTACACTATTTAGACATGTTTGAACACATAACCCAAACCTACTCATCTGTGTATTATATGATATCAAACACAGGATATAACAGGCAGATACTACAGGCACAATTTATTCAAAAAGTACAAATATTCCAAGTGTTCCAAGGTCAAATGATTGATTTCTGTGAGGAAAAGACCCAAAAGCGATTACCGTCTCCATTTGCCGTAGATCATGCACACATTAAAAAATGTTATTTTCACAAACTTATGACTTGACCTAGAGAATGAAAGCTCTAACAGATGCAGGTAACAGACACTCACTCTTTCTCTTTTTTTATTACTCTATTATTCAGTAATACACTAATAACTTGAAGCAGCCCAAGCTGTCAATATAGTTCTAAAGTGGTATTTTTAAATTTGCTTTACTTCTAGCTTTACTTCTAGAGCACCTGTGTGGACGACTCATATGGACATTCTGGCTGTATCTTGCCTGCAGAACCGCTGTGGAGTCTGTGGTGAAATTGTGCACTCCACATACTATAAGAGAACAATGACTTCTATAGCAGATTCAGTGTTTTGATATTTTTTATTTAGTTTTTGATAGAACTAGAAATTCTTCAGGGAATTTGTTAAATCTCTCTGCACAAAACTACATTATACTAAGTACAGCAAGACTGTCAAACTTCCACTGGGCTGCAGGTGTTCCCTGCAGAGATGTGTGGGGGAGAGTGAAGAACTGAATTACAGTTATCAGAGCCCACCGTCTCCATTTGAGAGACCAATTATCTCTGATTTTTAAATTAGTCCCTTCTAGAATTCCCTACATTTCTGCTCAAGTCTTAGAAGTGCAATTCGGTTAATAGAAGAAAAATAATTAATTGCGTTTAAGGGCAATGCAAAATATTTGCCCATAGTCTTAATATAAGTGTACTATTTTTGATTTAGTGCACTTTCTATATATATATATATATATATATATATATATATATATATATATATATATATAAGTTCTGCTTTTATAACATTTCAGGGGGAAAAAAAGTAATTAATGAACATGCTTTTTTTAACATCATAATGTAATAAAATAAGTGTTTTATTTCCCTTCTTAGGATGGAGCTAAACAAGGATACAAACTCTTTTTAATAATTCATTGCATTGGCTACACTGCCGTCAGCTTTCAGCACAGTGTTGTATGACCGTGTGTGTGTGTGTGACTACCTACAAGGCCTTTTAGTGCAAACTCTGGAACAAAAGAGATTGCATGAATAATTGTCTAAACAAAATTGTCTGGGCCACTGCCTGCAAGGTTACGTCAGAGTCAGACTTCCAGAAACTCTTATGTAGCATTTTTTTGGCAGCTGACCATTAAGAAAAATAAAGTATTTTACCAAGAATCCACAAAAAAACAGCATTCACTTTGACTCCAAGACAGTAAGTGTTTCCATCAAATGCTGGTAACAAGAAAAATATGTCACTACACACCCTGCAGCTGTGGTTAAAAAGCCTTGAATTCAGAGATCAACATGGTGACAGATAAAAACTGCATCCATGAAAAAGAGAGAGAATATGTGTGAGGTGAACAGAGAGAAATCATGCCTTCAAACGTTCTAGAGAAATGTTCTTAGGGACAAGTGAAGCAGTCTGGCACTAGTCGCTTTGATCTAACACAACACTCTGAAACCCCCCGCTATGTTTGAAATATCCTGATACAGTAAAGTCACAACATCCGAGAAAAACAATTATAAGAGTTCTTTATCTGTTTGGCAGCATTCATTCACGTCAGTATAAATGGTAGACTGATGTGTACCATTTGCAGAACTGGCTCTGCTTCCATAAAGTACAGGCATTATTTCCCCAGTGCTGGATGTCATTATTTTGAGGGCGCAGTAAAGGATGTTGTAAATATGTTGTGAAACAGAAGTGACATGTTACCATCTCGTGGGAGCAATGCATCACTTTCAAATTAACATTCAATTACAACAGGTAGAACAAGTTGTATTGACCTGTATTTCAGCAATTTGTTCAGCAAAACCCCAAGGAGACACAGTGTCTCCCTGAAGTAATAATAGATTCATTTTAAAATGATATTGATTTACTTTCTGCAGCCTTCCTTTTGGTATTACAGTCATAAACCAGAGGAGACCAGGGCTTGTTGTCTAAAGGCAAGCTCACACTACAGGACTGTAAGACTACCTGAATCGCTCACACTACACAACAAGCTTTCTAGCCATCTGCCATCTTCTTGTCATAGCAGCGCTGACACTACACAACGCCGGTAGGGTGCATAAAAACTCAGTAGCGAACCGTGACTCATCATGACAGCTCTCAGACCAAAGCACACATTAGCGACAGACATTTCCGCATGTTGATAATAAATCACATCATTAGACTGGCACAGCAGCCGATTAAATATATGTAACAGACCGTATTAAACTTATGATTTGGGGAAAATGTAACAATTATGCAGAATTACAGCAAATGTGCATGGTCACTCAGATAGTAAATTTACAGACTGACCAGTAATTCTGCAAAATAACTGTTTTCTCAACTAAAGCTTAACATATAAAACAGTGGCAGCGCTGGCCAGAATAAAATCAGTCACGTAACCTATTAGATTTTAAAAAACTTACCCAAACAGCAAACAATTCCAGCAGTAAAGCTTTAACTTGTTGATTGATGCTGTCATCCAGTTGTATCAGTTATAATTGCTGTGGTTGAAACGAACAGCTTTGGCTTTCTGCTCAAAATTAAGCTCTGGTGTAGGTCTTCTTTTTCCAATCTCCAGCTTTTCTTTGAAAGTTATTCTTGAAAACGGCGGAAATAATAAATTAGCAACTATGTCCTCCTCATTATTGTTGCTTGCGGTTTCCAGAGGAAATAGCGCTAGCTATTTTATCAGCGTTTTTTTTTCGATCGTGTTCCTCACAGTGGGCGGAATGCGTCTTAATCGTAGCGATAACAAGTCTCACCCATTAAAAGGAACGATGTGATTGGTCAATTTTCCTGACACTTGAAATTCGCCTGTCATTGACTTGTTATGGCTTGGCCCTCTGTAATTTCACAGCTGGACCACCAATCACAGAGCTGAAAGCGTTAGGCAGAAAAATCCTAATATGGAGTAAATGGACGTCTATACAACACAACACAAACTGAATCGGCAGATTTGAAGGGTTTATTTCCTCAAAAAGATTTAGATGTTTTTTGTCAAATTATTAGAACTGATGACTTTTTATTAAAAAAGTTTTTACTTTTTAAACTATTATTTAAAAGTTTGTAAATATTATTTTTACAATAGTTTAGGCCCTCTCTGGGTCCTCCCTGTAAAACAAGTCCATATAATTTACAAGTCCATATAATTTAACGTGAGAAATTAGAGTCATTATGAGATTTTACTGTTTGTACCATCTGCACTGTGATTGGCTATATTAGTTCTACCTTGTTGCATTGCTCACACTACAAGATCACGTGGTGATTAATATCAAACAGGTTTGAAAATATCGTAGCGTCTGTGACTGCTCAACAGGCTCAGATCACATCGCTGACCTGCTCATACATAGGGAATTGTTACATTGGCCATGTCTCAATAACTATACACAAATATGTTTACTCTAGTAGTGGGTATGTATCACATTCAGGCTTGGATGCAATGACCAGAACTGAGGTAAAACTCAAACAGGAAGGTTTATTTGCAGATATGGCAGGAACACAATGCATACAGGTAAGTGATTATAGTTGAGATTGTTAGCAGATGAGATTAACTTTTATTGAGTCTTTGTCTTATGGAACAGTTAGAGCACACACACACACGAGGGAACAACGCTGAGACGAGGGATGACTGGAGGATGACTTGGATGATGTGATGACTGGAAGATGACTGGAGATCAGCTTGGATGAAGTAACAGTAGTAGCTATCGAGGTAGTCTGGAACATTAAGTCTGGGACATGGTAAGCAGTCTATAGAATTAGATGAGGTCAGACAATGACTGTGGGACTATGTGTGCTCTATATATGATGTTTTATTAAGTTCTGGAGGAGCACGTTCAAATGATCTACCCAGTCATTATGATTGGAGGCCTATATATATAGATAGTCGACTCACCTCCGTTCCTCTACAGTCTTTTCTGTATCCCTCCGCCACCCCGACTCCTCACTCTCTGCTAGTTCTTATGGTGCATTCCCCTCCTGGGAAGTTCGTATTTACGAGGTAGGAAGTCGTGTTTACGACGTCATGTGCATTCAAGGCAGAGTACTTTCTCTTAATTAATTACACAAGGTTCTTAAAATCTATTTCCAGAAAATTAAGAACAAGGAATGTGCATCAGGTGTGTTTTGCTTTTTTATGTTTTTAATTAATTTATGAAGCCACTGTAAACTTTATCGTTACATATTATATTGTTATATTATAATGCTATCATAGTTATCATATGCTATCGCTGTAAATAGAAAAACCTGACAATATCACTGCTAAATACCTTTAAATATTGTGGTATTTCGTGTAGGAATTGAGGACGCATCAGACACAAATGAATCTTCCAGATGATTTGTTCAGACATAATTCCACACAAAACCCAACTCACTCCAGATCCTCAAAATCAACCATCTATCACCAGGAAAGACCAGGCGCCGGTCAGTCTGCGTCAAGCCACAAAAACCCAAGCTAAGTACTTTATTGCCCTGCAAACTTTGACGAAAACAAAGATAACGCCGAAGTTGTTTGACTCCCAAGAAAAAGAGTCAGACCAGATCGCCGTTGTCTCAACGACCTTTAGATGAACTCTGAGTGACACGGTTAAATCCACAGAAACAACCCACAGAAACTGTTGTCACGTATAAACTGCATCAAACCACAAAATGATGATTGTCGGACTTGCATTCAAACAGCCTTCTACTGCATAATTCTATATCATGTCCATAACCAACACACGTGACCATTATGCATATACACTCACCTAAAGGATTATTAGGAACACCATACTAATACTGTGTTTGACCCCCTTTCGCCTTCAGAACTGCCTTAATTCTACGTGGCATTGATTCAACAAGGTGCTGAAAGCATTCTTTAGAAATGTTGGCCCATATTGATAGGATAGCATCTTGCAGTTGATGGAGATTTGTGGGATGCACATCCAGGGCACGAAGCTCCCGTTCCACCACATCCCAAAGATGCTCTATTGGGTTGAGATCTGGTGACTGTGGGGGCCATTTTAGTACAGTGAACTCATTGTCATGTTCAAGAAACCAATTTGAAATGATTCGAGCTTTGTGACATGGTGCATTATCCTGCTGGAAGTAGCCATCAGAGGATGGGTACATGGTGGTCATAAAGGGATGGACATGGTCAGAAACAATGCTCAGGTAGGCCGTGGCATTTAAACGATGCCCAATTGGCACTAAGGGGCCTAAAGTGTGCCAAGAAAACATCCCCCACACCATTACACCACCACCACCAGCCTGCACAGTGGTAACAAGGCATGATGGATCCATGTTCTCATTCTGTTTACGCCAAATTCTGACTCTACCATCTGAATGTCTCAACAGAAATCGAGACTCATCAGACCAGGCAACATTTTTCCAGTCTTCAACTGTCCAATTTTGGTGAGCTCGTGCAAATTGTAGCCTCTTTTTCCTATTTGTAGTGGAGATGAGTGGTACCCGGTGGGGTCTTCTGCTGTTGTAGCCCATCCGCCTCAAGGTTGTGCGTGTTGTGGCTTCACAAATGCTTTGCTGCATACCTCGGTTGTAACGAGTGGTTATTTCAGTCAAAGTTGCTCTTCTATCAGCTTGAATCAGTCGGCCCATTCTCCTCTGACCTCTAGCATCAACAAGGCATTTTCGCCCACAGGACTGCCGCATACTGGATGTTTTTCCCTTTTCACACCATTCTTTGTAAACTCTAGAAATGGTTGTGCGTGAAAATCCCAGTAACTGAGCAGATTGTGAAATACTCAGACTGGCCCATCTGGCACCAACAACCATGCCACGCTCAAAATTGCTTAAATCACCTTTCTTTCCCATTCTGACATTCAGTTTGGAGTTCAGGAGATTGTCTTGACCAGGACCACACTCCTAAATGCATTGAAGCAACTGCCATGTGATTGGTTGATTAGATAATTGCATTAATGAGAAATTGAACAGGTGTTCCTAATAATCCTTTAGGTGAGTGTATATATATATATATATATATATATATATATAATTCATTTATACAATTCATGTAATTGTATAAGTATTGAACGAGTGATTGAAAGTGTACCTTTCTTGGTATCTTTTTGTTTGTTTGTTTATATTTCAAAAGATGGTTTGATCGAATTTTGTCTAGAATGTATCGTGTTCTTATAATAAGAAATCATGTCTAATAGTACTCTGCTTAAGAGCGGGAAGTTAAGAGACCAGAGATAACATAATTTATGGTGAAGGGTGGGGACACAGTCAACCCTGAACCAAGATGATCCCTAATTGGCTAGAATCCATCCAGGAGGATGGGCCAATATTTGAGTATTAATCTTAGAACACGAACAAAGAAACAGTCTAATCAGTTCAAAACGGTCTAAAAGAGAGTCCAAATTGGTCAGATGACAGAGACCGAGACCGGTCAGAGGCAGACCAAGATCTGAGAAAATGGGTTAACGATTTCATTTCAAGCCATCTGAATACTCTCCTCTCACTTTCCTTTCTTTTACTTAAGTTTATTTTCTTTCCGTTGAGTCTCGTGTTTTAAGTTAAGTTTCGCCACAAAGTTTCTCTCGACGAATCTACAGCGAGTGCGCTTCAACTTCAAACAACACCCACGAGACTTTCCATCCAGCCGCCAACACGCCACGTGATTGGCTTCCCAAGACGTTGATCAAAGACACGGCAAGACCGTCAGCGAATCACCGAACCTGGGAAAGCCCTCTCAAGCCTGGACCAAAAAGGGAATCCCCATTGAAAGACGACACAAGATACAAAAGCAAGTAATACCTCCAGATTTGAACTGAACTGGTGCATTGATATCAGATTTAATAACCCCGCCTAAGAAACGATAGGAGGGTTAAAGTAATGATTGGTGGTTCGTTCAGGTCATGTGTTTTAAATGCATATATTGCTAGAAACTTGGGATTTCATCATTTCAATCTCTTAAAACTCAGTCTTTCCTCACTTTCTTTCTTTCTGCAACGCGTGTGAATGTGTGTATGCGTGTGTTTGTGTTAGATATTAGTTTTACGTGTTAGAGTAATCAATAAAGTTTCTTGTGTTATGTGCTTACGAATTTAATGTCTTAAACTGCTGATCTATGTTACCTGGCTATTGTAGTGTTTCACTACTGTGTGGATATTAATATCCGCTGCAGAGTTGATAGTTACGGCCCGTTCAAATGAACGCTGGACGAGTCATTTGCTCGGCCGTAAAATAATTGACTCTTTCAAAATTCCCTATGAATTAATTCATTCATTCATTTGAGCTAAATGGACCTGTTTCCCTTATACAGAGTCCCTACATCCACCATGTTTCTCACTGACACGGCCAACTCATAAAGATCGGGGCTTAAAGAAAATCCCGAGCTTCCCACTAGTATTTACGACTTTATGGTGGCGTTCATGTGCGTTCAACTCATAAATGCGATCTTTACGACATGACTTGAATGCACCATTATCCCAGCCAGGGATATGGGGGGAGTACTCTGGGTTGGGCCACATTCCAAGCTCGGAGCCCTCTCCTCGGACAGCACACTAAATACGCATACTCTTTTACTCTATCTAAATATTTGTAAGTGTGAACTCGTGAAAGTGCTGGTGATGAGTGCTAGATGAGATCCAGGTGTGTGGTTAGGTGCCAGGGAGGATGATGGGAAATGCAGTCTGTGACATTATGGTGGTTTCAAGAATCTAGTTCACAACCCTCTTAAATTAGGATAAATTTTGTGAATTCTATAATAGCCTGCTTGACATTAGGTTTCCATTATGGCAACTTATTCACCATGTTGCAGCTGTATTGTCCTGGCTAATAATAGTGGCATTTTTCAAAGTAACAAAGATTTGGTGTGTCCTTAATTGGTTTTCAGAAATAATAATAATGACAAGTAGCCCTGCTTTTTCTTATGACAAAAAAAAAAAAAAGCTTTGTTAGCAAAGTATTTTATTTTATTTTATTTATTTTTCATTTTATTTTATTTCTGTTAAATTTTTACTGCTATTTTTCTTTTTTAATCTTCTTTAATCTCCATATTTACATGTTTTGGCTGTCTGTAACAGAAATACTGAAATCCACCAAATACATTACACTCTTAAATATAAAAGTTCTTTATTGGCATCTATAGTTCCATGAAGAACCTTTAACATCCATGCAACCTTTCAACTGCAATAAAGGTTTTTTTTTTTATGGAAGGTTTTTTAGAATATTAAAATGTTCTTCACACTAAAACAATAACACAAAAAATGTTTTTACTGAAATTTTTTAGGGGAACCAAAATGGTTCTTTGATGCCGTTATTTGAGTGTACGTGAGAATTTTCCATTGCAAAAAATTTACACTTTCACATGGCTGGTTAGTTTGAGTTTTAAATCCAAGCAATCTAGGCTGTTTATTCCAGAAAATTATGTGCAACTTCCATTACAAAATGAAAAAAAAAAAAAATAATAATAATAATGAAGGTCATAATGTGTCAATTTAAATGCTAAATATTTCTGTTAGTGTTTTACATTTTTTTGTGATGTTTAAATCCAGTTATTTCTATAGGCTCTAGTGAATTAAAAGCCTTTAGTTGCTCGGGTCTCTGGCCAATTATCACTTGCCTTCTCTTAATTGAGAGTCTCTTAAAGGCACTCTAGACTGTGTAACCTTGAGTGTAAGAGCGTCCCAAACCATTAGAATAAATCATGTCTGTGCCTCTCAAGAATCACAACAATCTTTCACTATAACTTCTTTAGCTTTTAAGTGTTAAAGTCAACACAAAATGTTCCAATGAATTGTATGATTCATTTCAAACACGTTTTATTCTGAGTAACTATATGATGGTTATTTCAATTCAAAGTTGCAGAAATGGTAATTTAACACTCTTGGCCCTATTTTAACAATCTAAGCACATGGTCTAAAGTGCACGGCGCAAGTGCACTTAGGGCGTGTTCGAATCCACTTTTGCTAGTTTAACGACGGGAAAAATGGTCGGCTTGCCCGGCACATGGTCTAAAAGGGTTGTACCTAGTCTCTTAATGAGTAATGGGTGTGTTTTGGGCTTAACGTGCAATAAACCTGTCAGAGTCTCATCTCCCATTCCTTTTAAAAGCCAGTTGTGCTTGCACCATGGCGGATTTGCTATTTATATGGTGGAATATAGAATATAGACGAGTCAGTTTGAATACATGTGTGTATTGCCATGTTTGGTTAAAGGGGTCATGAACTGGCTTTTTTATTTTTTTTATACTGTTGTCTGAGGTCAACTTATGATGTTCGTGTGGTTTTTACATTCAAAAACATCATAATGAATAAGTAATAGGCTATTTTCTACCCTGGTTTTGAGCCTCTCTCCTGGAACGCTCGGTTTTTATGGGCGTGCCGCACTGAAGACTTGGAAGTAAACGCCCACTGCTATGATTGGATAAGCTTTGCATATTATAATGAGCTTCGGCTCCCCCTTGAGTACACGTGAGGAATTGTTTTGAAAGCGTGTGGGAAAACGGCAACCAGAATGATTCGCCCACAGGGCTTGCAAAATGTCTTTATCAAACAAACACAATGATTTATCTCTCATCCACCCGCAATTAATTGGAATGTTATTTTTTATTACTTGGCCCGCCCGAGCGGTGGATATAACCGTGAACCGTGCATCACTAACACACACACACGCACGCACAAGCCTCACTGCAGAGTCAGACAAATCAGCATGATCAAAACTTCCGCGATTGTATTTTTCTTTCAAATATCAAGTCAAGAGAGTGAACAACGTACATCAAGAAAGGAATGTTATTTCACTATTTAGCCCGTCGGGCAGGCTGGTGATACGTTTTCGTAGCCCGTCTGGAAAACACATAGCCCCGGGACGTTGGGCTTTGCGAGCCCTGGCCCATGACGTTACATATCCGAGTCTGATCACGAATTGCAGCACAATGAACCAACAACACCTCAAATAAAGGATTCTCCAGCCTGTGACAGCGTGCTAAATTATGTTCAGTTAGACACGTACACATAATCAATAGATATCAAATGATCTGTAACAATGCAATACTGTCACATATAAAAAAATTTTTTTTGTTGCTTCATTCATTCATGTAATCTCATCCTGTCTGCAAATCCAGTCTCTTGTTTACAAACGAATCCGTGGTGAAATGAAGGAACAAACGCGCAATGTCTTACTCACGTGAGCTGGATCTTCATTAAAAATAAAGTTCATCCATGCATTCATAATATTGGAATCCGAATTAAGCTTATGCAGCATGTTTATTGCTTGGAAGTTCGATCCGGTTTAGCTCCACGTAGGCCTATGTTATTTATCTATAACATGTCATGCACAAATCAGTGGGCGGGGCTACAGAATCATGCGTTCTTCTTCTTCTGTTGAGGCGGTGTTTCACCACACTCTGACGTCACAGCTTGGCACATTCTGAGATTGAGCGTTTGCTGGGCCTGGTGTCACTAAAAGCTTTTCTTTGACTAACAAGGAAGTTTTCAGCTCCGAAACTTACAGGATATTCTTATATCACGATGAACTTTTATATATCAAAGGCTGAATGAAAAGTTGATTTCTCAATTCATGACCCCTTTAAATAAGTAGCCAATTTCATTCGTCATTACTGCAAATAGGTAATTCTGATACAAGCAATGACTAGGCCTATCCATTATGACATGTAGGCAGTTGTATCTTTATATACACAATAATAATCTTTTACATTGCAATCCTTTTATTTTTAATATTTGGCATGTTTGTGTGCTGCATGTGTAATAAGCAGAGTATGCGCGTTGTGCACCCGCCTATAGGCCTTTAAATAACACAAAATCTACTGTGCTATTGACTTTAGACCAGGTTTCAGTTGGTAAATGGTGCAGTCGTTTTCAGTTGCCTCAAAAAAGCAATGCACCAACAATGCTCCTGAACACACCTCGTTTTCAGACCAGCACGCCCATGGGCGAACAGATGGGCGCGAGTGCATTTGCTATTTAAACATGCCGCTGGACGTGAAAATGATAACTGCGTCGGGCTGAAACTAGCAAAAAACACTTGCGTTGCGTCATGTATGATAGGGCCCTCTGTGTGTTCAGGAAGGGTAATAACTCTATTAACTCTATTTAATGACATCCTGTGGGTAAGGCATGTTGTTTTTTATGTATCAGATGTTCTATAATAATCTATAAAAATATGTAGTCGTCTTATTTTAATAAACAAGATACAGTGTAAGTTTGATTTACATTGTTATTTTGTTTTTCCAAAATAACAGAAGCAGAAATGGAAAATTTGCATCACATTGTCCTTTGACAATTTAAGGAAAGTTTTTCCACCTCGGGCACAATCATCTCCCTGGTGACTTAAGCCAAATAAGGCTTTAGAAGAATGGGATCTGAAAAAAAAACAGTGTTTCTGCCCAAAGACATCACTGGTAACCTTCACTGGCTTACCGTCAGGACATGTCAAGGTTATATTCTCACAAAAACGCACACAACTCCCAGAGTGCACTTGGATGTTATCAGGGATCAATCTGAGACCTTCCTGCAGAGCGAGGGAAACCTCAGGGTCAGATTGTTTTGTCTTGCGTATAATTACAGCATCACTGTGGGCAGAACTAAAGCTCTTTACCTGATGTTTATCTTATACTGTTTCATCAAAATATATTTCACCTAAGGTCAAGGGCAAAGTCTGTGGAACTTACATTAACAATATTGACCATCTGTATGCTTTGTATTATTACAATTTGTAATATTAATGGGTGGAAAATTAAGGAATAAAAAAAAAAATGGAGTGCTGTTTATCGTTATTGTCTGTGCTATGAACTAACAATAAACTTTACAGCATTTATTAGTCTAGGTTCATGTTAATTCATAGATCTACTATGTATTAGAATTAGTAAGTATTAGTATATGTAGAAATGAATATTGGCCTAGATTAATAAATGCTACAGTATTGTTCATGATCAGTGTTGCCAGATTGGGTTGACGATTTCCAGCCCAAAAGCTCATTAAAACCCGCCCACTCAAAGAAAAAAACGCCCAAAACTTTAACTGACAAAATAATGTTACAGAATTGTATTGCCATACCACTCAAGGTTGATAAGCACCATTTTTATCTCCTTAAAACTAAATAATTATGAAAAAAAAAAATCCCTGGAAAACTTTAACCCTCGGAAAAACACTTGCATCATTTTCAAATTTCAACAGTAAGAATAAGCATTTAATTGCATAAAGTGCCCAATATGGCATTTCACACACGTTAATGCACACACCACAGCCAAAATGTGTCATTCATTGATGCATACTGTTTATGATCTGACAAAAAAATAAATAAATAATAACAACAGTAAGGTGCCTTTGTGTTGCATTTTAACCTCAGACAGAACTACAGTACGTCTTTTGTGAAGTACATATTTATAGAACGTAAAGCACTTAGTAGTAGAGTCTGCTCAGTAGTGACCTTGGGACCGGAGTCTGCGCAGTAGAGAGCAGGAAGTAGAGCCGTGATATCAAAAGCCCGCCCACACTCTCGCAGATGCAGAACAATTCATTATGTAGGTGTGAAATAAACAGTTATGGAAATGTAGAAATTAAAGCTAAAGCTCCAATCTCCTCCCAAAAATACAGAAAAAAGTCTGTTAGTGCCTCAGTGACAACTTCACTCAGAGAAGCTCTTAATCTCAGCTGTCAATCATGACGTCACACCCCCCGTTTTTATAGCATCAAATAACGAACTAAAACCAAACTTATTTAAAAAAAAACGAACACTTGAAATTAAATCATCGTGATAAAAACTGCCTAAAATGATAGAAACCATCTTTGGGAAAAAAATATTTGAAGTGTAATTTGATTGTGTACTTTGTCTCGCGTTCATTAGAATACACGGAGGGTTATGAGCTATACTGCGACCAACCACCTGGGGGCGATCGAGACGTTTTGGCTTCAGTTTATTAACACCAGTGTGATAGGCTTGCTGTCCACAAACAAACTTAATTGACGAAATACAAGTGTTATTAAATTATATCGATGTACGCTATATTTCTTTACTTTATATCATCTATGATATCATGATATATAGATTTGTCACCCATCCCTACCTCAGGCTCACTAAAAGAGACTTGGCTAATAGAAGTTTAATCACCTTAAAGATGATGTTATTTTTAGTCTTATGGTAAGAAAAATAAACAGTTTTGACCATAACATACCATTTCAATTATATCCTTGTGTAAAAAAAATTAGTTTCCATAATGCCTTTGCTGTGCTGATTGTGTTAATGTGTTTTATATGTGATATGATTTAACATCATTTTATTAAGTTTTGATACGTTTGCAGTCATTTTATTTTTAAGATTGCTCTTTTAATGTGATTGATGTTCATATCACCAGATATCTTACCAGTTCCTCCCTGAATTTTTAGGTACAAGGCAGGGCAACAGACAGATGTCACACAGCCAACTATAGCGTAGTTTACGCTGAAAGTGCAGGTCTACAGCCTACGTTCACCAAGACAAGCCATCAGTAAAGCCATTATCCAAGATTTGATAATTGGGTGTTGTCTGCCTCTGTCACTTGTGGAAAATAGACATTTTACAGGCAGACATAGGTGGGGAGCGAATTGCTTCTGCCTTTGAGGAGATCACAGGAATATGGTATCCGTCAGAAGATAAGTTATATCATCACAGACAATGCTGCTAATATGAAATGCGCTTTCAAAGTTCACATGCCACAACAACAGTCTGATGACAGTGAGAGTGAGGAGGAGAATCTAGATGATGAACACTTGTGGGAGGATATGAATTTAGTGGAAGACACAGAATTACCCTGGTCATCAGGTGAACGTCTTTCCTGCTTTGCCCACTCTCTGCAGTTAGTTGTGAATGACGGCATGAAGGAGGTAAGGGTCATTTCCCGCATCATAGCCAAAACCTCACGGTTCACAACGCTGTTACATAGCAGCTCACAATTTAAAGACAAGTTTGAGGCTACGTTTGACTCTAATAAGACCATTCCAACAGCAAACACCACTCGATGGAACAGCACGTTCAAACATGTTAATGTGATGTTTGGTGCTCGTGAGTGGAACCAGCTGAAGGAACTGAGTGCAGTTCTTGCACCATTCTCTGAGGCAACAGACCAGATAGAAGGGGAGAAATCAGTTACCATCAGCATGGTGGTTCCAACTGTCCTGGACTTGAATACACACCTCCTCAAGATGGAGGATACCAGAATGCAGTGCCGGCCATTAGTTAAGGCCCTCCGTCAGTCAACCAAAACGAACATGGCCAAAGAGAGTGGAAGAGAGGAACCTTTTAACCACAATGTGTACTTCTTAGCTACCGTACTTAAGTTTATATTAACAGACAATGCTTATTTAAATAAGAAAAAAAGACTTGTCTAAAAATCACTTAAATTCTTTTTAAATTTGTCCTAAAAGTATAAATGTAACTCTCTGATATGTGCAGACACTCTATCTCTTTAAATCTAACCAATTTATTATGTTTTTGCTTCTCAGACACTTTGATCTCAGAGGAGGAGAAAATGATAAGCAGTGAAGGAGAAGCAACTGACTCAGAGGCCATGAATGTGGATCCACCCAGTGATTCGCCACCAGTCAAATGCCCGCGCCTTCTGTCCCGCTAGAAGGCTCACAAGAAGCGCAGCTCAACAACCCAGGATTCAAGTATTGAAACATAGATAAGCAAATACTTTGATACCATCCATGATACAGATACTGACAATGCACTCTCCTTCTGGGCCAAAAACCATGACAGATACCCTCAACTCCACAATCTGGCCATGAAAGTGCTGTCGGTCCCTGCCTCCTCTGCACCAGTGGAGAGAGTTTTTAGTAGAGGGGGCATTATAATAAGACCCCATCGTGCATGTTTGGGTCACAAAATGTTGCAATCTCTAATTTTTCTTAAATGTAACCAAACGCTACTTTAAACAAATTTCCCATTGATCGTATTTGATTTTTTTTTTCTCGTTAACTATACCTTTATGTTTATGCTTGGTGGCGAGCTTGTTAGGAGTGTTTTGCCACTGCAGTTCATTCAGGTTTAGCATGTGATGTCGTCATTGTTTAAGTTTCTCCCAATTACAATTTTTGTAATTTTATGGCTGAAACACCTGCATTGTGTTAGGTGGATGGCAAACCATGGAAAAAGAGTTCTGAATAAATGGTTAAGTTAAGCTCATAAGTGTTTGTTCGCATTTATTTGCTTATAGAAGAAAAAGATAAATTCCCACGTATCTGCAATGCCTTTTGATTATTTGATCAAAACTTCTCTTATCGTACACTTACACACACACACAAACATGAGAGAAGTGCCAATTGTATGCATATTCCACATTTTATGATAAGT
This sequence comes from Coreius guichenoti, assembly GCA_039654105.1. Taxonomy (NCBI): domain Eukaryota; kingdom Metazoa; phylum Chordata; class Actinopteri; order Cypriniformes; family Gobionidae; genus Coreius; species Coreius guichenoti. Next base: position 30,988,331 of record CM077172.1, on the reverse strand, counting down.
GTGTCATGCAGTGTGGGGACTTGCACTGGTCTTGGTCTTGACTCGGTCTCGGCCTGCCTTGGTCTTGACTTGGTCTCGACCCTTCAAAGTCTTGGTCTTGACTTGGTCTCGACCCTTCAAAGTCTTGGTCTTGTCTTGGTCTCGGTTTAGGTGGTCTTGACTACAACACTAGCACTTAGCACAGTCAAAACTGATTAATCGTTTATTCAAACCTCTTTCAGCAGCTGTCACGGACATCTAGACAGTTTAAAAGTTGCAGATGTCCTGATCCGTGTGCACATGACGATGGACAGGAGTCATATAGTCCCATATTCGGTTTCAATTAAGTCATTCACTATAGGCCTATTTATAAAGAGCCTTCGAGTCATCATCTCCCACAGGTGTAATCCACGTTTTGAGAGTTGGGTCACTCTCCCACTCTTTACTGTAGATAACTTACTGTATATTTATGCCACTTTGGCATAGCGATCACTTGAATACAAAGCTATAAGTTAGCGCGCTAAAAACCTGTCAGTCATGAATGAGCGCGTCTGTCTGCTGATCGGCTAAAAGTGCGTGCTCGTCGGCGACGTCAACACCAATGCCAGCTGACTCTGCATGGGCTCCTGTGTGGACTTCTGTGTTTAGTAACGTCATTATGATTGATTTTATGGAGTACTTGCACACTTCAGTTTTGTCTATTAACCTATTAGACTATAAAATGTAGATGTTTAAAAATCGCCAAACTGACCCCAAACCAGCCCAAATTTTGTCCACCCACCCAAACCCGCACAATCAAATTCAAAACAGCCCAATCTGGCAACACTGTTCATGATACCTAATGTATTAATCAATGTAAGAAATTAACCCTTATTTTAATGTGTTGCTATTATTATCATCATCTTTACTATTTATTATTATTCTTACTATTATTAAATTCACCATAATTGTGAATATGCAGATTCTTGCATTGCAATACTGCCCTGATGTAATATAGTTTGCCAAATCAGCCATGAGAAAAACTGCATATGAAAACTGAAACATACACACATATGAACACACCAGTGATCAGTCTTGGGAGGTCCCTGGAGCGTACGATCACACAGGTGTGATTAGAACATTCAGTGAGTCACGTGATCAACCGCTAAATTCAAAAGTGCTTTCGGGCTTTGGTTGGCGCTGAGCTAGAGACGGACGCGCTCAACGCTTTTCATATATCACAACTATTTTCAAGCACATAATGTTTAGTTTAGGTTTATTTTAGGTAAGTACTAGCAAAACAATACATTTATACTTTGTAAAATACAAACTGATGTCTATGGAAGCGGCAATAACAATCCTTTCAATTTTAAATTGATGACGTGTTTTCTTCATATCAGATACACATTGTGTAGGTAACTATACAAATTATTCTATTCTTCTCCCACTTCACCAGCCACTTACTTTCATGTATTTCGAGAGAAGTGGATGAATTTACAAACCCGATTCCAAAAAAGTTGGGACACTGTACAAATTGTGAATAAAAAAGGAATGCAATAATTTACAAATCTCATAAACTTATATTTTATTCACAATAGAATATAGATAACATATCAAATGTTGAAAGTGAGACATTTTAAAATGTCATGCCAAATATTGGCTCATTTTGGATTTCATGAGAGCTACACATTCCAAAAAAGTTGGGACAGGTAGCAATAAGAGGCCGGAAAAGTTAAATGTACATATAAGGAACATCTAGAGGACCAATTTGCAACTTATTAGGTCAATTGGCAACATGATTGGGCATAAAAAGAGCCTCTCAGAGTGGCAGTGTCTCTCAGAAGTCAAGATGGGCAGAGGATCACCAATTCCCCCAATGCTGCGGCGAAAAATAGTGGAGCAATATCAGAAAGGAGTTTCTCAGAGAAAAATTGCAAAGAGTTTGAAGTTATCATCATCTACAGTGCATAATATCATCCAAAGATTCAGAGAATCTGGAACAATCTCTGTGCGTAAGGGTCAAGGCCGGAAAACCATACTGGATGCCCGTGATCTTCGGGCCCTTAGACGGCACTGCATCACATACAGGAATGCTACTGTAATGGAAATCACAACATGGGCTCAGGAATACTTCCAGAAAACATTGTCGGTGAACACAATCCACCGTGCCATTCACCGTTGCCGGCTAAAACTCTATAGGTCAAAAAAGAAGCCATATCTAAACATGATCCAGAAGCGCAGGCGTTTTCTCTGGGCCAAGGCTCATTTAAAATGGACTGTGGCAAAGTGGAAAACTGTTCTGTGGTCAGACGAATCAAAATTTGAAGTTCTTTTTGGAAAACTGGGACGCCATGTCATCCGGACTAAAGAGGACAAGGACAACCCAAGTTGTTATCAGCGCTCAGTTCAGAAGCCTGCATCTCTGATGGTATGGGGTTGCATGAGTGCGTGTGGCATGGGCAGCTTACACATCTGGAAAGGCACCATCAATGCTGAAAGGTATATCCAAGTTCTAGAACAACATATGCTCCCATCCAGACGTCGTCTTTCAGGGAAGACCTTGCATTTTCCAACATGACAATGCCAGACCACATACTGCATCAATTACAACATCATGGCTGCGTAGAAGAAGGATCCGGGTACTGAAATGGCCAGCCTGCAGTCCAGATTTTTCACCCATAGAAAACATTTGGCGCATCATAAAAAGGAAGATGCGACAAAGAAGACCTAAGACAGTTGAGCAACTAGAAGCCTGTATTAGACAAGAATGGGACAACATTCCTATTCCTAAACTTGAGCAACTTGTCTCCTCAGTCCCCAGACGTTTGCAGACTGTTATAAAAAGAAGAGGGGATGCAACACAGTGGTAAACATGGCCTTGTCCCAACTTTTTTGAGATGTGTTGATGCCATGAAATTTAAAATCAACTTATTTTTCCCTTAAAATGATACATTTTCTCAGTTTAAACATTTGATATGTCATCTATGTTGTATTCTGAATAAAATATTGAAATTTGAAACTTCCACATCATTGCATTCTGTTTTTATTCACAATTTGTACAGTGTCCCAACTTTTTTGGAATCGGGTTTGTACATGTTGTAAATCCGACAGATATGATTCTCTGAATTGCGGTGCAAGCTAACATGGCGCCGCCCATCGCACGTTATAGATCAACTAATGGGGAAAAATTAATTGCTCTTTAATTAATTTTCTCGTAATTGCTAGTTTATATCTCACAATTCTGACTTTATAACTTGCAATTCTAAGAAATTATGTCAAAATTGTGAGACATAAACTGAGATAGAAGGTTTGCGAGAAATTATTTCAGACTTTATTTCTTAGAACTGTGAGATATAAACTTGCAATTGCGAGGGGAAATAAAAGAGTCCGAATTATGAGATACAATTACCTGAATTAGTCACAATTACCTTTTTTATGTCTTATTCCACTGTGGAATCAAGCTTCCATCGTTTTAAGCTAAATTCAAACAGTAACACAATTATAAAGCACAAAAATGGAAGGGTAACAGATACAAATATCCAAATTGTTTTTGCCAACAAATATTGCAATTAATGATTTGTGTAAAATAATAACATTTAAAACATTTACAAAATATGTTTGTCCTGAGAAATTTTTTTTACTCTTTTAATTTTATATTGTTTACAAAACTACTGCTATAAACACATTGGTGTAATTGGATTTTTCATTCAAAACCTTATAGCCTCTGAGAGAGAAAAAAAAAAAAGAGCAAAAACTATTATCATGCATAATAGAAAGCAGTTGTGGGTTATGCATTTCATTTTTTTTATAGCACACGCCAGTGTGTGATCAGAAATAATAGCACTAATAACCAAACCTTGCAATTATACATCCACAAGAAATCATACCGGAGCAATTTTAACCGAATGTCATGGTAATTTTCCAAGCTGCATGTGTCAGGCAATCCATCCCTCCCCAGAATTCAAATGAGCTTTCTATCAATGATTAACCTAACACACATAATTAATGTGAACAAAAAGATCCATTAATTTGTTAACATTTACCTCTGGCATGATCAAGTCTGTGTAGGGGCAGGTAATTAACTATATGAATCTGTTATACCGACATTCCTTCATCAGAACAGACTCTTAAGCAGGCACTAGATTTTGAAGCTTTCTTAGTAATTGCTAGCCATGGGGAGCAAGAATAGAAAGATTTATTGATTCAGCAACAGGTGCTTGGAAAAGAGCAATGGTGTTAAACAAGGAGGTGGTGTAAGTGTGCTCCATGTACAACCTCACCACAAAATTTATGCAGCTAAAAAGATTCATCCTCCTGTTACTAATGTCGCATTTAGTTAATGAAAACAACCTTCATTCAAAGAAAATGAGGGCCCGTTTATTGAATGTTAATGAGATGCCATATAAGAACTAACGCTTGCTACATATCAATATCTTATTAATCACAGCATGTCTGCCACCCGACACCTGCTCAGCTGTAGATCAGTCCGCTGTGAGACAGACAACACTGATGCACAAACATATACATTGCAAACACTGTATAAACCCCTGTAGCCTTATGCTCACCCAGAGCTTTATATGTTAACACAATGGTGTCTCATTGAGAACACAGGAGCATGCATGTTTTGTTGTTGACTGACTGCTGGTTTTCTGTAAAAGAAAAACAAAATAAATCGCCACCGTAATGGAAAACATTCATCAAGATAAGGAGCATCATAGTGTCAAATTAATGTAACTATAAGCAAAATTCGCTTGTGACCTGGGCAATCAACGCTGACTTTGCAGCACGGGTGCGCATGATCACGAGCTGATTGCCCTCACCTGTCGCTTGTTACCATTTCCCTTAGAGGGTATGTATTGATGTCACTTTCCCACCGGAACACGCCCGTTAGCCGGACTGAGTGGCAAAAGAGCTGCTGCATGACTGGATTTAATAAGGGAAACTGCAAAAATGTGAGTAAAACAAACGATTATCAGTTAAAACTAAAGTTTGGACTCCATATAGTGTTCCTTACAACTTGCCCAACATCCAGTGATCCATGGATATTGACATGCAGCCAGGAATCGTGTTTCCTGACATTTATATGAGTCTGATTTCAACACCGGGGGAATACAAAGCAAATTTGTCTGTGAATGCTTTATATAAATACAATATAGGTAGTTCTAAATCCGGGTGATTACTTATATCAATGTTATATATATCATCATTTCGTCCAGACCTAAAACTTGTATAGTTTTTGTCAGTTTATTTTAAAACATCCAATCATGCAGAATATAAGATGGTAAACATTTAACTGATGAGTTGTCAATACAATATATATGGTATGATTTTACCCCCAAATTCAACATATTGACACAAAATGATAACTGCAAATCCACGTTTCTCTGCCTGGAGTTCAGTTGTTTCTGTGAATTGCAGTGATCCATTTGCTTCTCTTTTCTGTAGCTTTGTAAAAATATACCTCAGATTTCTTGTCAAATCTATTTGTACAGTCAATCTCAAAGCTCTTTCCCGTTTTAGCTGTGTTTTGTTTGTTTTTTGCAGCATTCATGCTGAAAACCAATGCTGCCGCTCAGTCTTTTTTGCCACTCAGTGGGCGTAACTGCAGTGATTCCGGCCGACGGTGACGTCATGCGCATACCCTCTATATTCTCTGCTTTGTCTGCCCCTTGTTGTCAGTAGATCATTTCGTGCTTTGTCTCATGTTTTCGTAGGACTGTTCTGGGTATGATTTGTGTCTAACCTCTGTTTGCTGCTGCTGCACCAAGGACGCTTAAGGCAGGCTCACGCTACATGACTTTTGGCTGGTTTTTGCTGTCGCAGACAGATTTCCAAAATCTGCGACAAAATGGTCTTTGCACTATACTTTACATTATGATATATTTTATTTACCATCAGTTTTTGCTGAACAGACATGGACAGCCAGTCCGCATGTATTTCTGCCCAATTTTCCTTTTTTGTCTTATCTTTTTTTTTCTGCACATATGACTTGGACAGCGAGCATGAGTGGCTCTTTAATGTCTAAAGCCCGGAACACACTGCACAATTTTCGGCTGTCCCAGACGAAAGATTGCCATTGTGAAACAATGCCTCCTAATCGGTGGTCCTATGTCGTACAGTGAGAGAGGTTCAAAGTCGGCCGTTGTCACAGTCTTGAGACCAAATATAGCCTACGACAATTTTCTGACAGCGTGTTTGCTGCTACGACCTACGTCTACTGACCAGCCAATAAAAATGAGACATGAAATCAACGCAACATGGCGCTAAAACTTAAAAATGCTTACCTCAAGCTCTTTTCCCTTCCTCTTTCGCTGCGTTCTTTTTTTTTTTTTTAGCACATACAAAAACTACAACTGCCAAAGTGTGATTCATCATGGTCTTTTTGTTTACCACTAGCACATGCTGATGACGTTTTATTCTTCTATAGAAACTTGCATCGTAGCCTACGAGTCAATAGGTGTCATCATCGTACATCCATGTCGCACAGTGTGATTTGTAATGATCTCATAAGATCGCTAAAATCGTGCAGTGTATCCCGGGCTTTACATTAATTCATGTGAGAAAACATTTTTCCGTTGTTGGTCCAGGTTGCTGCTTGGCCAAGGTTCTTGTAGTTTGTGCACCTTATCGGCGTTGTTTTGTAGTATGAGCGCTGTTAACCCATTTAAGCCCACCGGCAACTATAGTTGCCGCAGTGTATAGTTGTCATTTTCCTTTTGTAAGTATTTTTCTAGATGTTATCCATGTTTTATGTCTCAATGACATGCAAGCAAACAACCAAATAAAGGATTTTTAAAAAAAAAGGTGTTAACTTCCTTCCTGTCGCATGAGGCTGCCAACTTCCTACCCCTACTTCCAGGAAGCATGGCGAAGGCAAACCCTCCCAAAGAAAGGTCATTTTCATGTTACTAATAAGTATTTTTTGTTGAGGTGTGTGTGTGTGTGTGTGTGTGTGTGTGTGTGTATAATCATGAAGGTCTCTAGAATCATCCAAACAAAACAAATCTTACAAGAGATCTATAGTTTTTTGCATACTTAGTCAAAAGTCCAAGCAGCAACTATAGTTGCCGGTGGGCAAATGACTTGTAAGTACATATATCATGGGGAAATGGGGTATACTGTGTTAATAGGTTAATAAATCAAGATTGTTGGTCTTGTTTAGTGCTTTTTGCTTTCATAATATCCCACCTAAAACATAACTTAACCCTTTAACTGACATCTCTACTGTACAGTAGACCTTAATTTGATAGGGAACTGTCAAAAGGAGGAGATGAGAGCGCAATCTTTCCACAGCTCGACTGTCCCACCCCTGTGTCTGCTGTCCATGGGTGGATGGGCCTTCCAGTTTTCAAACTTCAGTCAGTCACACAAAAGGAAGAATGGAAAGATAAAGAGTTAAAGCATGGGATTAATTGCTGTAGATTATCCTTTTCTCCCTTTTATGATATTTATGTCTTGTAAGGGCCAAAATATTGAGGCCCCTTCATCCAGTTTGGATGCGTTTCATTCTAATCGGTCAAGGACCCTAATTCTTTTTATGACTAGTAGCTTATGATTCCATTATAATGTGGAAATTCAGACAAGTAATGAGTTTACATTTACATTATTATATAAAATCACCTACTACAGTCAGCCATTGAATACTATGGGACAATTTTTTTTTTTTTTTTTGCTATATAGATGTAATTTTTTCATCATTCTATTTATTTATTTTCATTTAACTTTTTGATACACAATGCCCTGTTGGGGCAACTTAAAGGCTGCACTTTGTTCTGCACTATGTTCTACCACTTTAACACAAATGTATTTGTTGTTGTTTGTTGTGTTTTCATATTCAAAAGATTATAAGATAGATGCAGCTTTTTTGAGTTTGCATCGAATGTTCTTCGAATTTTATACATAATAAATTTGTTTATGAATAAAGATTGATCCGTTGAAAGCAGTTATTTTGAGTGAGATGCCAAATGTTCTCCTCCTATTCAAATTTGACATTTAAGGGGTGCTATAGTTGCCGCACATTCAAATGCGATTTTCAAGAAAAAAAAACAAAAACCTGGGGAAAATAATTGCAGAACATGTTCACATAGGACACTATTAACATGACTATATGCATGAAACCATTCAGAAAAATGTGGGCACAAATGGGTTAAGACCAGACGACAGGTGACAAGAAAACATGTGTAGTGTGAGCACAATGGCGATTCATGTAGTCTCATAGTTCTGTAGTGTGAGCTTGCCCTTAAATGAGGAGTGACAGCTGGTCGTTCCCTCTCTGTTCTCTCTGTCTCGTCTCGTTCCCCGTCCCGTGTGGGTGCTGCATCTTGGGTGGTCTCCACAGCTTGTGTGTCCGCTGAGCTTTGTACGGACAGCTCTGGAGCTCCCATACTATTTGTTATATTCTGTTCACATGTGTCACTTACTTTGGAGGTTGTTTTTTTTCCCAAAGTTCAATAAACTCTGTTCACAAACTCTCTGCATTTGAGTCCTCTGTTCACCGTTTCTGAGACTTTAATTTAATGGAAACAAAGGAATCAAACTTACTTTAAATAATATAATAAACATAATAAATAACTACAGTATTCATATTATTCATAAAAGTTATATAAAATAATGGGCCCTATTTTAACGATCTAAGCGCATGGTCTAAAGTGCACAGCGCAAGTGCACTTACGGCGTGTCCGAATCCACTTTTGCTAGCTTAACGGTGGGAAAAATGTTCGCCGCACCCGGCGCATGGTCTAAAAGGGTTGTCCCTATTCTCTTAATGAGTAATGGGTGTGTTTTGGGCGTAATGTGCAATAAACCAATCAGAGTCTCATCTCCCATTCCCTTAAAAGCCAGTTGCACTTGCACCATGGCGGATTGCTATTTACATGGAAGAATTTGCGAGCGGAAAGACTGAATGCTTCTCCAGAATCCTTTTATTTTTAATATTTAAAAATGTTTGTGTGCTGCTGCACATCCCTGTGTGTGTAATAAGCAGAGTGTATGCGTGTTGTGGACCCGCCTATAGGCGCATATTACTAACGCACTCTTTAAATAATACAAAAAAATTGCGTTCCAGGTTTCAGTTGGTCAATGGCGCAGTCTATTTCAGTTGCCTCAAAATAGCAACGCGCCAACAATGCACCTGAACACACCTCATTTTCAGACCAGCATGCCCATGGGCGAACAGATGGGCACGAGTCCATTTGCTATTTAAACAACGTGACGCTGGACGTGAAAATGATAACTGGCGCCGCATTGCACCAGGTGTATGATAGGGCCCAATACATTACTCAAATAATAAATACAATAATAATAATTATTATTAATATTATTTATATTATATATTGTAAATACATTCCATTTCTGTGCAGTTAAATGTCTTTTTATATTTCCATTCTAGTGGTGAAAATTTATTTTCCTGCCCATATGACAGTGAACCTTGGAAGCTTGTAAATGTGGATATTCTACACTCAAGAGAAAAACAAAAACATAAAATATTTCTGTAATGGTACTAATAAAAGAATATGTTTTAAATACATATTATTGTCATGATCATGCCAGGCTCTCCCTCACTCACTCAGCCTTGACACTCTCTGGAGTACTAATCATGCATACCTGACACTCATGAGCCCTCATCAACAGCGCTGTAAGAAGAGTACACACACCTTCACTGATTGTCTGGCCTCGTCTGATGCTACAGACTCTCTTACCTCGTTACTTTCCTGCTAGATGTTCCTGCTGTATCTTACCAGCGTTGTTACCTCAATCTCCAGACGGGCCTAATGGTTAGAGAGTCAGACTGGTAACCCGAAGGTTGTGGGTTCGATTCTTAATACCAGCAGGAAATGAGCAAGGCACCTAACCTCCAATCGCTCCCCGGGTGCCACAGCAAAAATGGATGCCCACTGCTCCGGCTGTGTGTGTGTGTGTTCACTACTCACTACTCCTAATGTGTGTGCACTAACTTGGATGGGTTAAATGCAGAGGACAGGTTCCGAGTATGGGTTACCATACTTGGCCTTCACATGTCACTTTCACTCCAATCGTCTGATCCCTTGTGTGTGTGTGTGTGTGTGTGTGTGTGTGCGCGCACCCTCTATAAGACGGTTACTGTAACCTCCATTACCTGAAATATCTACAACTGATACATCACATGGACTTACACTCAGGAAGTACTAAAAAAGTCCCTGCGGTAGGTCCTAACTGAAAAAATGGGGGGACTACTACAAACGCAGTGACTGGCAACAGAGACAAGGCTCTGTATAGGGGAAAACATGAGAAAATTTCTTGGAATACATCATATGGGATTACCAACAGGGAATCATTACATATGGAGCCCGCCGCATATAGCCTCAAGTATACGGGCTGATGAAAATGGCATGGAAAATGAGTACTGGGCCTGGCATCGAATTCCTCTCCGAATTCGACTGCAACAGGATGCTGAAAGTAAGATACATCCAGGGTTTGCCAGACTCGGGAACTCACGAGGAGAAAAAAAAAAAAACGCATGTTGTCGCTTCAGGGGAGGAAAAAGGCGCTGTGTGCAAGCGGAGCGACACACACAGGATGAAACTGTCTCAACCTGGAGATTGTAAAATCTCACAAAGGTATTAGGTGTCGCCCAGCCTGCCACTCTGCAAATGTCTGCTAGAGAGGTGCTGTTGGCTATAGCCCAGGAGGATGCCACACTCCTCGAGGAGTGTGCTTGAACTTTGAAGGGGCACGGCACATTCCCCTGTGCCTGATATGCCAAGGCAATAGCATCCACGATCCAGTGGGCCAACCTAATAAAGGCCTTCTGAAGCGGAGTGGCGCATTTGTGTAAGAAAAATATCCATATTTAAAATTTTAAAGACTAAAATAGCTAACTTCCGGCGGACCGCCGTACACATCGATTTACGGCGAAAGAGTAACCCTTGACCCTTGAACGCTTGACACGTGCATATTGACGAATGCAGCAGTGCAGAGGATAGAGCAAAACAAAACACCGATCATGAATTAGAAGTCTAAAACGAGAATTTTTAAAGAGAAATGGCGGAGGATTTTGATATAAGAGAAGAGGGGCTTGAGTTTGTTGCCCAGCCCTATCCGCGAGAGGCTTCAAAGCTTGCGATGCTCCTATACATCACGTCAAGGAATACTCTTTTGCCGTAAGTCGACTTGCGTATGGCTGTCCGCCGAAAGTTAGTTATTTTAGTCTATAAAGTTTTAAATATGGATATTTTCTTACACAAACGTGCCACTTCGCCTCAGAAGGCCTTTATTAACCCCCCGGAGCAGTTATATGATGGATAGATGCACTTTTATGGACTTCAAAAATGAATCAGCCATTCACTGCCATTATAAAGCTTGGAAGAGCCAGGACTTTTTTAATATAACTTGAATGTCATATACACCTAGGAAGACTTGAGGATGAGTAAATCATGGGCTAATTTTCATTTTTGGGTGAACTAACCCTTTAAATTCAGTCAGGACCACTTCGTCAAGTATATTATTTATTACAATTATAGTATACAGTTAGTGTTGGCGGTATGGTTCTGTTCTGGGCAAAACTCCCCCCGCCTGTCCATGCAGCCATGCCTGGACAGAGCGGGGAGAGCAGCATGTCAACCCCCCTGAGGGGTACAGAACAGAACCAGTATATGCATACATAATTACAATTCACAATTACATGAGATGTAGACGATACAAATACATGATAGAAAATGCTTGCAATGTAGTGAACTTTATGAAAAAAAAAACAGTCAGATTAAATACAGGTTCGGTTAGGTGGAGTTGGGGTTGGAGGAGGGAGTTTGGTTTGCGAGCAGCGATGCGATAGAAGAGATGCTGAAGAATGGGAATTTAAATGGGCTGCAGTGATAGATGTCAAAACTGGATTGGTACACGTCAGGACTGCCTGAACTGACGCAATGCTTAATATCCCTGGTAATAACACCAAATTTGGCACACACCAAGTCAAAACCAAATATCTATATGAAAAATATATATTCTTTTTTTCCCATGATACCATACTTGTTTGATTTTCCTTCAGAGTTTGATGGCTGTACATCTTTTGCTATTTGTTTAGTGCTTGTGCTTGACTGAGGTAAAGGAATGGTTTGCAAACAATTTTTCTACAATTAAATGAGGATAAGACTGAGTTTATTATATTTGGGAATAAACAACTTGAGAGAGGTCTGGTTGAAAGTTATAGACTGTTGTCTAACAATATGCATGTTTATGTGAAGAACTTGGGAGTAATTTTCGATCCTGAACTCTGATCTGATTCTGAACTTTGATCGTCATATAAACAGAGTTGTGAAAACATCTTTTTTTCAGTTAAGGTATAGTTCACCCAAAAATGAAAATTATTTACTCCCCCTCAAGCCATCCTGGGTGTATATGACTTTCTTCTTTCAGACTAATACAATCAGAGATCTATTAAAAAATGTCCTGGCAGTGAATGCATGTTGATATTTTGAAACCCAAAAAAGTGCATCCATCCATCATAAACATATTCCATACGGCTCCGGGGGGTTAAAAGAGGCATTCTGAAGTGAAGCGATGCGCTTGTGTAAGAAAAATATCCATATTTGAAACTCTATAAACTAAAATAACTAGCTTCCGACCGACAGCCACATACATCGATTTAAGGTGAAAGAGTAGGCAGTAAACTGAAACCTTTAAACCAAGGACTTGGGAACTGTTATGCATGCTTTTATTTCCACAAGGTGGAATTGTACGGATTATTGTAATGCTTTGTATTTAGGCATAAGTGAATCCTTGGTTACTCGACTTTAATATGTCCAAAATGCTACAGCAAGACTTTCAACAAACACCAGGAAAAGGGATAATACTGTATAACACCTGTGTTTATATCTCTTCACTGGCTACCTGTAAAATACAAGGTGTTAATGTTTGTTTACAAAGCATTGCATGATTGGGTTCCTGAGTATATAAAGGATATGTTAATACACCGCAACCAACAGGACCTGTTTTTTGTCCTCCCTGACCTTGCACAACGTCTGTGTAAGCAGGCGCACTGGGGGAAACGCATATTTGCGCAGACCCCACAACCAACTGTGTGCCAGTGCATCCGTGCCGAGGGGACTGGCAGTTTATGTACGCAACCGTTGCCGTGTTGGTCTTGCCCTAGATCAACGGCGGAAACGGCACCAACTGGGAGCGGTCGTTTATTAGATGCGCCATCATAGTGACTGAGTCCAACTCCATCCTGAGAAAAGAGATGCTCTGTACTGGAGAGAGCTTGCTGCTTTTCCCAGTTAACTTGAAGCCCCAATCGGCTGAGGTGCCTGAGCACCAGGTCCCTGTGTGCACACAATAGATCTCGAGAGTGAGATAGAATCAGTCAGTTGTTGCGATAATTGAGAATGTGAATGCCCACTTCCCTTAGCGGGGCAAGAGAAGCCTCGACTTTCGTGAAGACGTGAGGACACAGGGACAGCCCGAAGGGGAGGACCTTGTACTGATATGCCTGACTCTCAAAGGCAACCCAAAGAAAGCCAGGTTATCCCAGTATATTTTTCTGTTGAAATTAAAACTTGTGTATTTAGCAATATAGCGGGTGAATTATGTATATAATATATATATTACAATGTTATTGATGAACTATATGCCTTGCTCCACTGACGTTCCACGTTGTTCAAAGCGTTTCTAAGGATACTTCTCAATCAGTTTCTGGTTCAAACATACACTATATTGCCAAAAGTACTGGGACACCCTTCCAAATTCAGGTGTTCCAATCACTTCCATGGCCACAGGTCTATAAAATCAAGTACCTAGGCATGCAGACTCCTTCTACAAACATTTGTGAAAGAATGGGTCGCTCTCAGGAGCTCAGTGAATTCAAGCGTGGTACCATGATAGGTTGCCACCTGTGCAATAAGTCCATTTGTCAAATTTCCTCACTACTAAATATTCAACGGTCAACTGTTAGTGGTATTATTACAAAGTGGAAGCAATTGGGAACAACAGCAATTGCAAGTGCAATGCAAAGCGCCGGATGCAGTGGTGTAAAGCACGCCGCCACTGGATTCTAGAGCAGTGGAGACGTGTTCTCTGGCGTGATGAATGGATGTCTGGATTTGGCGGTTGCCAGGAGAATGATACTTGCCTGGCTGCGTTGTGCATTGTGCCAAGTGTAAAGTTTGGTGGAGGGGGGGATTATGGTGTGGGGTTGTTCTTCAGGGGTTGGGCATGGCCCCTTAGTTCCAGTGAAAGGAACTCTTAATGCTTCAGCATACCAAGACATTTTGGACAATTTCATGCTCCCAACTTTGTGGGAACAGTTTGGGGTTGGCCCCTTCCTGTTCCAACATGACTGCGCACCAGTGCACAAAGCAAGGTCCATAAAGACATGGATGAGCAAGTTTGGTGTGGAGGAACTTGACTGGCCTGCACAGAGTCCTGACCTCAACCCGATATAACACCTTTGGGATGAATTAGAGTGGAGACTGCAAGCCAGGCCTTCTCGTCCAACATCAGTGCCTGACCTCACAAATGCGCTTTTAGAAGAATGGTCAAAAATTCTCATAAACACACTCCTAAACCTTGTGGAAAACCTTCCCAGAAGAGTTGAAGCTGTTATAACTGCAAAGGGTGGGCCAACTACATATTAAACCCTGCGGATTAAGAATGGGATGTCATTAAAGTTCATGTGCATGTAAAGGCAGGTGTACCAAAACGTTTGGCAATATAGTGTATATAGCTGAATTAAACCAGTATTTCCACTTCCCACTGTGCAGCGTTTACTACAGTAAAGCTGACCAAGTGGATCAGGTATTCTGAGCTTGTGTGACTGAGTGGAGGCGGTGCATATTCATGAATCTGTGTATACTAAATGAAGCAAGTGTGTAGAGTTACATTTAAGCTATTTTAAGGCATAAATGTTTTTTTTTTTGTTGTTTTTTTTTCACAGGAAAAAAACATTTAAATGTGTCAATATGTCATTTTGGTGATCAAAGATGAGTTTTAAGGCATACAATTTTTGACTACAGGGGGGCTTAAATGTTTTTAAACAAAAACACCAACTTTTAACATCATGACATTGTTTGTAATTATTTAACATTTTTTAAAGAATGGATTAGTATATGTGGCACATGTAAAAGTAACTGTATTCTAACAGCATTCTCTAGCCCTCAGATCATTTTGTTACCAAGGGGCACTTTGGAGCTCTAAGTGACCATTTTTGGAAAAGGCACTAGCAAGAGTAAAAAAAAACGTTTTGTTATATCATCCTTGAACTTGAAACGTCTCGATTATGTATGTAACCCTCGTTCCCTGAGGAGGGAACGGAGACGTAACGTCAGTGACTGACGAATGGGGGGTTTCGCCTAGAAGCCTATCATCTTCGAGATCTAGAAAACGCCCAATGGCAGTGCCAATGCCATGGGCATGCGGAATTTGCATAGAGTGACTCCGTCCCACAGCGTGGGTATACACTCACCTAAAGGATTATTAGGAACACCATACTAATACTGTGTTTGACCCCCTTTCGCCTTCAGAACTGCCTTAATTCTACGTGGCATTGATTCAACAAGGTGCTGAAAGCATTCTTTAGAAATGTTGGCCCATATTGATAGGATAGCATCTTGCAGTTGTGGGATGCACATCCAGGGCACGAAGCTCCCGTTCCACCACATCCCAAAGATGCTCTATTGGGTTGAGATCTGGTGACTGTGGGGGCCATTTTAGTACAGTGAACTCATTGTCATGTTCAAGAAACCAATTTGAAATGATTCGAGCTTTGTGACATGGTGCATTATCCTGCTGGAAGTAGCCATCAGAGGATGGGTACATGGTGGTCATAAAGGGATGGACATGGTCAGAAACAATGCTCAGGTAGGCCGTGGCATTTAAACGATGCCCAATTGGCACTAAGGGGCCTAAAGTGTGCCAAGAAAACATCCCCCACACCATTACACCACCACCACCAGCCTGCACAGTGGTAACAAGGCATGATGGATCCATGTTCTCATTCTGTTTACGCCAAATTCTGACTCTACCATCTGAATGTCTCAACAGAAATCGAGACTCATCAGACCAGGCAACATTTTTCCAGTCTTCAACTGTCCAATTTTGGTGAGCTCGTGCAAATTGTAGCCTCTTTTTCCTATTTGTAGTGGAGATGAGTGGTACCCGGTGGGGTCTTCTGCTGTTGTAGCCCATCCGCCTCAAGGTTGTGCGTGTTGTGGCTTCACAAATGCTTTGCTGCATACCTCGGTTGTAACGCGTGGTTATTTCAGTCAAAGTTGCTCTTCTATCAGCTTGAATCAGTCGGCCCATTCTCCTCTGACCTCTAGCATCAACAAGGCATTTTCACCCACAGGACTGCCGCATACTGGATGTTTTTCCCTTTTCACACCATTCTTTGTAAACTCTAGAAATGGTTGTGCGTGAAAATCCCAGTAACTGAGCAGATTGTGAAATACTCAGACCGGCCCGTCTGGCACCAACAACCATGCCACGCTCAAAATTGCTTAAATCACCTTTCTTTCCCATTCTGACATTCAGTTTGGAGTTCAGGAGATTGTCTTGACCAGGACCACACCCCTAAATGCATTGAAGCAACTGCCATGTGATTGGTTGATTAGATAATTGCATTAATGAGAAATTGAACAGGTGTTCCTAATAATCCTTTAGGTGAGTGTATAAGGAAGTACGCTGGCAACATCGCATTATGTTTACCTGCTAAGGAGCCAAGACTGAACTCCCGGCCGTTCCAGCGGTACAGCGGAAGTGGCAGAGGGACGTTACGTCTCCGTTCCCTCCTCAGGGAATGAGGGTTACATACGTAACCGAGACGTTCCCTTTCGTCTGTGTCAGTCAGTGACTGACGAATGGGGGTCCCAATGTAATCACGCCACTCGGCTGTCATCCAGTGCCCTGCGTAAGCGTGAGCTCCCTGTCGTAAGCTAGTACGGACGAAGTACTTAACACAGGAATACCAAGGTACACTGGGAAGCATATTCCAGGTGGAAGTATACGCCAAGTGCGTATACTTCCTACCTGTAGGGAGGACTTAAGGATACACATATGACCCGCGAGGGGCTGCATATGGAAGAATTCTGGGGTAACCAGCCGAAGGTGGAAGAAATTTACCCCCAGGGGAGGCGAGGCTTGCCGAGGGAAATACACATGCGGGGAACCATGCACACGGTGGCACCTAGCCTAACACGAGGGCCTGGCCGAGTGGGCAGACGCACTGGTGTCGGCATCGACAGTTCTGGAGGAACTCAGGGCTTCAGGGAAACTACCTGAGGAAAATATCGCACGTATCCAGTCCATGGAGTGGAATGGCGAGTAAGCGAAGACACCTGAGCCTAGTCCGTTACCGGCCACTAGTAGAGGCGAGTACATGAGAGGACACTGGCTCCACTCGGAGATTATAGAATCTGGCAATGTGTTGGGTGTCGCCCAGCCTGCAGCTCTGCAGATGTCTGTTAGCGAGGTGCCATGCGCTAAAGCCCAAGAGGAGGCTACACTCCGGGTGGAGTGCGCCCTGACCCCTAGGGGGCATGGCCGCCCCTGCGTCTGGTAAGCCAAGACAATGGTGTCCACTATCCAGTGAGACAAACTTTGCTTGGAGAGAGCCTTTCCCTTCAGCTTCCCACCATAACAGACAAAGAGCTGGTCTGAGGTCCTGAAACACTGCGTTCTGTCTACATAAGCACGGAGGGCACGTACTGGACAGAGCAGTGCCAAGGCTGGGTCTGCCTCCTCCAAAGGCAGCGCTTGCAGGTTCACCACCTGGTCCCTGAACGGAGGGTGGAAGGAGACAGCCTTCGTTCCAACCCTTCTTGGAGGAATGAGAGCACGGACCCGATCGGGAATTTCCAGGGGTCTTCTTGGCGAGAAGAACACCAGGTGACGAAGAGGTTCCACTTCAACGCATAGGCGTGTCGAGTAGACAAGGCCCTAGTGGAAGTGATGGTAGCCACCACCTGAGGTGGTAGGGTACTCAAACCTCCCATCCATCCGGTGTCCCAATTTGGGCGCACGGCGGGAGCGGTGCGCTAGACGGGGGTGTGGCCCGAGGCATGAGCGTCTGGGCTTTGTTCCACACCGTCACCCTCAGGTCACCCTGGCCACCAGCCAAAGTGCCGCCTCGCGTAGAGACAGCAGATTGGGGTGTGGCAGAGGGGACTCTCGCTCCAGTATGGAGCTCATTGAGTCTCGACCGCAGCACCGAGATGGCCATGTCCCCGCAGTGGGAACATGACTCATCCACAAGCGCTGCCTGAGCGTGCTGAAAACCCAAGAAAGCCTCAGAGGGCGGCAGAAATCGACCGCACCCAGAAGCACACGGGCGAGACATCTTCAAAAAGACGTGCCACGTGTGAGCTCTTTTAGGAGAGGAAGCTTCACAGCGATTCTGAAGTGCCTAGGGACGGGATACCAGCTGGATGCAGACCACTGCACAGATCAGCAGGCAGGCAGTAAACACTCGCTGGAATGCGCCGTAACACCAACACCGACTGGAAAGCTGCTCGTCTCGAAGAAGCTTGACGATACTCAAAAGGCTTAAGGAGTGAAGAGAGAGATACTCTTGGATCCGAAGCAGAAACATAATGCGATGTTGCCAGCGTACTTCCTTATGTACCCACGCTGTGGGGTGGAGTCACGCTATGCAAATTTCGCATGCCCATGGCATTGGCACTGCCATTGGGCGTTTTCTAGATCTCGAAAATGATAGGCTTCTAGGCGAAACCCCCCATTCGTCAGTCTCGGAGTGACTGAACGAAAGGGAACATAACTTTTTAAGACTTGTGGCTTTGGGCCCTATTTCTAAGTGTTGCAGGCATCTTTATTATTATGATTATTATTATTATTAGTAGTAGTAGTAGTAGTAGTATTTAATGATAAAAAGAAGTTATGCAAAAAACAAAAAAAAAAAAAAAAAACAAACAAAAAAAAACATTTCCAAATCCAATATATTTCACCTTGTATAACTTTTCTTTTTTACTCATATTAATTCTGAAACTTGAAAAATAAAGCTCCAATTGTATTCTTTCAAAAGATACCACAACTATGCACATACTCCAAAGGGTTTAGGAAAGATAACCATTTGAGTTCAAGCATGTAATTTTCCTGTTGTGGGCTCAAAATGGAGGTGCATTTCAAGGGGTTAACCATTTGCTTGTTCAGCAGGTAGCCATTTAACCATATTCAAACTTTTAACATTTTAACAATGAACAGATTTATGCTGATTCTAAATTATTTGAATAAATGCATTGTTTTTATTATTTAAATACACTCACCTAAAGGATTATTAGGAACACCATACTAATACTGTGTTTGACCCCCTTTCGCCTTCAGAACTGCCTTAATTCTACGTGGCATTGATTCAACAAGGTGCTGAAAGCATTCTTTAGAAATGTTGGCCCATATTGATAGGATAGCATCTTGCAGTTGATGGAGATTTGTGGGATGCACATCCAGGGCACGAAGCTCCCGTTCCACCACATCCCAAAGATGCTCTATTGGGTTGAGATCTGGTGACTGTGGGGGCCATTTTAGTACAGTGAACTCATTGTCATGTTCAAGAAACCAATTTGAAATGATTCGAGCTTTGTGACATGGTGCATTATCCTGCTGGAAGTAGCCATCAGAGGATGGGTACATGGTGGTCATAAAGGGATGGACATGGTCAGAAACAATGCTCAGGTAGGCCGTGGCATTTAAACGATGCCCAATTGGCACTAAGGGGCCTAAAGTGTGCCAAGAAAACATCCCCCACACCATTACACCACCACCACCAGCCTGCACAGTGGTAACAAGGCATGATGGATCCATGTTCTCATTCTGTTTACGCCAAATTCTGACTCTACCATCTGAATGTCTCAACAGAAATCGAGACTCATCAGACCAGGCAACATTTTTCCAGTCTTCAACTGTCCAATTTTGGTGAGCTCGTGCAAATTGTAGCCTCTTTTTCCTATTTGTAGTGGAGATGAGTGGTACCCGGTGGGGTCTTCTGCTGTTGTAGCCCATCCGCCTCAAGGTTGTGCGTGTTGTGGCTTCACAAATGCTTTGCTGCATACCTCGGTTGTAACGAGTGGTTATTTCAGTCAAAGTTGCTCTTCTATCAGCTTGAATCAGTCGGCCCATTCTCCTCTGACCTCTAGCATCAACAAGGCATTTTCGCCCACAGGACTGCCGCATACTGGATGTTTTTCCCTTTTCACACCATTCTTTGTAAACTCTAGAAATGGTTGTGCGTGAAAATCCCAGTAACTGAGCAGATTGTGAAATACTCAGACCGGCCCGTCTGGCACCAACAACCATGCCACGCTCAAAATTGCTTAAATCACCTTTCTTTCCCATTCTGACATTCAGTTTGGAGTTCAGGAGATTGTCTTGACCAGGACCACACCCCTAAATGCATTGAAGCAACTGCCATGTGATTGGTTGATTAGATAATTGCATTAATGAGAAATTGAACAGGTGTTCCTAATAATCCTTTAGGTGAGTGTACAATCAATAGATCAAAATGGTTAATAAACTATGCCATCATTTATTTCATATTTGAGTACAGAAATCTTGAGGTTCTTACCCGTTTCATTTATGGATGATATTTGTTAGTTTATGTTAAAACTGTCTAATGCAAATTAATGGAAATTGTATATGCAATTCAAATACATAAATCTTAAATTTAGGATTAACTATTTTGGAGTGTACTTAAACAAAGCAGAGATGCACTGAGCATCCTCATTTGTTTTGAATTCTGAATTCTTCCATCCCTTTTCAGCTTCAGCAGCAGGTTGGATTATTTGTTTATTTCCCACAAAGCAGAGCTGTCCGTCACCCTGAAAATGCTGTTGGCATTCCGAAGTTTCTATGCCACTTACATTAACCCGAGCTGAACAGGACAATCCCACTCAGAATAAACACCGCCAAACGCATACATTACTGGCATTACATGGGCTATTTTGTTTTTTCTAAATATTCCAGAAAGACCTGGTTATTGAGTCCAGTATGGTTAAGGCAATTGATTGAGACTGTAATACAGTTTTTCCTTGTTTCAATATTACTGTTTTTATTTTATTTCGATCAAATAATCCTAACTATTGCAGATAAAAGTACAGTCACAATAAAAATAAAAAAATAAATAAAAAAAAAACTTGGGGTCCCCCTGTCACAGGGGGACGAAGGGCCCCCAAACTATATTCCAATCCATAGCCAGGGCAAACTGTATAACTGGGTAAAAGGGAGCTTGGCAACAGTGCTTTTAAGGCACAACATTGGCACATTTGATGCAACATAAAATGTAATTCATGTTGAAAAAGAACTGCTATTTTTGGACGAAGTTCTGAGTGCATTTATGTGTCAACATATTAAAATAATTACAGCTAAAACAATTACAGTCGTTGATTTTATGCCTGAGAGCTGCACGCTTTTGTTTTTTTTTGTTTTTTTGCTTCTAATAAAGACCACAACTTTTTAGTGATTTACATAATCTGAACATTAGGCTACTAAACAAAACAGCATGACATTAAATATAGGTTTAAATAGAGGCAGTCACAAAACCCCCCATGAGTATTTGCAATTCCACAGCATGCCATTTAAAAAAAAAAAAAAAAAAAAAAGGCTAATTTCCTGTCGGATGAAGCTAATGTCTGTGGTGTGAAAGTTGCCTGGCTTTATGATATCTATATATGTGCAAAGCTTGGTGAATATAGCTGAAAAGGTTGGAGCTATGGAGCCACCTCCACATCAATAAATGAACCTTGGACAAGCCATAATAGGAGATGACTCTGACAAGTGTGCAAAAGATCATGAATATTAAAGTATGACAAGTACTTTAAAAAGATATAATTAAACATAAAAAGGATAATGTTTAATGTGTTGCCACGGCAACAGTATTTAGGAGATCAATAATTCCTTGATCATTTTAAATCTTTACTTTACTGCCATTATTATAAAAAAAACATCTGAAGCAATTTATTGAAAGAGGAAAAAGGGATATTTCTAAATTTGCCTTCTGCCATTTGGTGGCGCTACAACCGTGACCCACACTAGCTACATCAGTGTGATCAGCCCGCGTGATTTTTTTTTTTTTTCCAAACCAGTTCAGCGGAAACTCCACCCTGCAGCCAATTCCTAAGATTGTCAAGTCACAGTAATGATTGCCAACACCAAACACTGATCCCTAAACCTACCCGTCACTGTGGACTTAACCAATGAAATTAGCTGCAGGGCGGGATTTCCGCTGAACTGGTTTGGGGAAAAAAAATCACGAGATCAGCCCACAAAGCCAAACATATGTGTCCAATCTGAAGTAAATCACATGATGCACGCAGAAGATGTGAGACACTCCCTGTTTCCAATTTTTTTGTTTGTTTCTTTATCGCGTTATAGAGATATAAAATATATCTTTGCAAATCAGTGTCTTGGCATGATCTTACTGAAGTTTGGTGGCACTTACATAATAGGGCTTTAGAACCTCCAGTGCAGGCCGCTAATAAAAGTGTTCAAAAACAAACCGTGTTGCAATCCAACGCCATTCCAAATCGTCTGAAGCCATGCGATAGCTTTGTCTGAGGAACAGAGTGAAACTGTTCAAGTCCCCATGAAATCAAAATTGAAGTTTTTTGGCTTTTAGTATGAATATGTTAGTCTAACTTTTATCTATAAGCTAATGTACTCCAAAAGCTCTGCAGCTCCGGTCCAGAGACACGATAGCACAGAGCAGATCATATACACGAGTAGGCGCAGACCAGAAAACATATTTGAATTCTGCACAGAATGCTGTATTTTAAAACGATATGGAGATTAGGAGGAGTAATGGTTGGAGATTAGGAGGAAACTGAGGTTTTACCGAGCTCAACGGCCGAACTGTGATAAATGAAACACTATTGGCTATTTTTTTAAAAAGTGTTTCAGTGGAAATTACATCAACACATTGAACAATGCTGTGCGTTTCAAGGCACTTCAGTGGGCCTTTAATTACTGAAAATATTACCTCTCTGTGAACACAGAACCATTTCATTAAAAGAGACATCTGAAATTTACCATCACAATCATTGGCAAAACACAAGAGAGCCATTGATGTTTGACATCAGTGACGTCATGGTGGCTCTTGGGGGAGAAAACGTAATGGTATTTCCCTAAATAAAACAAAAGTTGACAACATAATGAAATAAGCACACAACAGAACATAATTAGAATCAATATAAATTGAACATTTGCCAAGTAGCATTTCAAGTCATTCACAGAACAATGCATGCATAAACAATGCATTAATGTGATTTGGTTTTTCACATTAAATGGAATGGTCAGATTATTAGATTACTTATTGACAGGATACAGTTGTGAGGACTGTAAATACAACAAAATAGTGGATCTGAAACATTATTTGAGTAGGTGACTGTGCAGCAGATTCAATATTTCAGTCTTGTGAACTGTTGCTTCCATTATCCAGACTCATTTTACCACAGGTGCACAACTAAATTGAAAGGGACAGAGGAGCTTGCCCCCTGTGGGTAAGACTCTTTTCGGATAAAAATAACTAGATCTATTTCATCACAATGTTTTATCACAGTTAGTGAAATGGATAAATGGAACCTTCCAGAAGAACAACCATCTCTGCAGCATGGTAGAGTGGCCAGACGGAAGCCACTCCTCAGTAAAAGGCTGCATGGAGTTTGCCAAAAGGCACCTGAAGGACTCTCAGACCATGAGAAACAAAATTCTCTGGTCTGATGAAACAAAGATTGAACTCTTTGGCCTGACTGGCAAGTGTCATGTCTGGAGGAAACCAGGCACCGCTCATCACCTGGCCAATACCATCCCTACAGTGAAGCATGGTGGTGGCAGCATCATGCTGTGGGGATGTTTTTCAACGGCCGGAATTGGGAGACTAGTCAGTATCGAGGGAAAGATGAATGCAGCAATGTACAGAGACATCCTTGATGAAAACCTGCTCCAGAGTGCGCTGGATCTCAGACTGGGATAACGACCCTAAGCACACAGCCAAGATAACAAAGGAGTGGCTACGGGACAACTCTGTGAATGTCCTTGAGTTGCCAGCCAGAGCCCAGACTTGAACCCGATTGAACATCTCTGGAGAGATCAGAAAATGGCTGTGCAATGACGCTCCCCATCCAACCTGATGGAGCTTGAGAGGTCCTGCAAAGAAGAATGGGAGAAACTGCCCAAAAATTGGTGTGCCAAGCTTGTAGCATCATACTCAAAAAGACTTGAGGCTGTAATTGGTGCCAAAGGTGCTTCAACAAAGTATCAAGCAAAGGCTGTATGTACATGTGATTTCACTACATTTCACTACATCATTTGACTACAATTTTTGCGTTTTTTATTTTTTATTAAATTTGCAAAGATTTCAAACAACTTTTACGTTGTCATTATGGGCTATTGTTTGTAGAATTGAGGAAAAAAAATAATGAATTTAATCCATTTTCAAGAAAGGCTGTAACATAACAAAATGTGAAAAAAGTGAAGTGTTGTGAATACTTTCCGGATGCACTGTATGTTTAATGTGTCTAATTCTGACAAGCTGAGTCAAACCTTGCCTGACATTGGTCCCAGTGAAGCTTTCAGTCCCTTGTCTCCACTTTTGACATGCTAAATGCCAGAATGAATCTGCGGATTTAGAGAATGGAACACTAGTGACGCTCATCTAGATGAATAAGTGTTAGCTTATAATAATGACAAATTTGTGCAAATGCAGTTCTTGGAAAAGACACTGTGTTTTTGTTTTTGTTTTCCACTGAAGTGTCTGTTATCTTTTAGATAACATTTGTATGGAGTCAAAATAATGCCACATAGATTTGCAAAAAAATAAAGTATTGCAAAAGAAAATAAAGTTTTGCAAACAAAAATAAAGTATTGCAAAAGAAAAATAAAGTATTGAGAGAAAAAAAAAAGTTTTGCAAAAAAAAAAAAATTAAGAATTGCAAAAGGAAAATAAAGTGGTTTCATTTGCAACGCTCCTTTTATTCTGCGTTTCAGTCAAGTGAGTTTGCGATACTGTTTCCCCTTTGCGCTTAACTTTTCTGTGCGTTTCACTTCATGGCACTGTTTTGACATGGGGGTGGAGTCAAGAAACTGGGGCGTGTTCAGCGGACATGGTCACGCCTCCCTCCGAGTGACATCATCTTCTCGAGACGCAGATCAGCACAGATGAAGGCACCATGGCTGAGAGGCATGCGGGTGGATCGTTTCCTTGTACTCACACTTTTACTAGCATTAAAACGGGATAAAAAATGATTTTTGTTGTGTTACGACTAAATGTGTATTAAAAGCGTTCGCTTAAGTTAGAGATCATGTTAAAGTGGTGTTTATTATTAGCCGTGGACTACTGGCCAACGTAATCTGTCTGAAAATAGCCAACATCTGCTGTTTATTTCTCTCAGTCACAGTGTGCACACTTTTATAGCATTTAAATGTTTTGTTAATTAAATGTGTATTACCAGCGTTATACATGTTGTTATAACATGTGTCATGTTATATCAAGGAAACATTCAAATAAAGTAATCTGTGTCAATGCATATTTAAACAATCGAATAAAGTTATTTGCGTGAGTGCATTTTGTTGATTACTGTTAGTGATTAAGTTAATGGTGTTTGTGTTCACAGTTAATTCATTTATCCTTCACGTCGGATTCGACTGAAAATTGCGCAACTACAGCACACATTACAGGCACTGATCAAAAAATGCGGATATGTTCTTTATGTCTAAAGTATACTATAAAACGAGTAAACCAAACGTATCAACTCCTTGTTTATTGTCCTTTTAAACTCCTTGATTTAAAATATAATCTGTACGTGCAAAACCATAGTAAAAAAAACTTTTTTTTTTTCATGTGACTGACCAATATTGAGTAGCCCACATCTTGGATAAGATTCCTAAATGTTTTGCACATACAGCACACATTACAGACATGCATGAATGCGGATATGTTACATGTCTAAGTAGCCTATATAAAAAGAATAAACCAGTCTTATAAACTTAAAATATAATCTGCATGCACAATAAACTACAGTAAAATATATTTAAATCTCTCGATAGAAAGGTTTTTGCAGGTTTTAATAAAATGTTATTTAATAACAGTAGTCATAATAAGCATATTTCCAGTAGCCTACGTGCCTCAGATTTGTGTCGCCAACTCAATCATCAGAATCCTCGGTAATCCTCTGCAAACTTCGACAGCTGGTTGAACCGGCTCTTTCGGTTCTTTTTTAGTCGGACGTGCTTTCGGCTTTTGCGTCTTGCGTCATCATGTTCAGAGAGGCTTACAGTGGAAATACACATGTGGGGGCTGCCCAACGGGGGAACCATGCACATGGAGGCACCTAGCCTAACACGAGGGCTGACCGAGCGGGCATGCACTCTGGTGTCGGCATCGACAGTGCTGGAGGAACTCAGGGCTTCAGAGGAGGAAACTCACCTGAGGAATAATCGTACATATCCAGTCCTTGGAGTGGAATGGCGAGCAAGCGATGACACCGAGCAGGTCCTAGTTACTGGCTACTGGAAGCGAGTACATGGGAGGACACTGGCTCCACTCGGAGATTATAGAATCTTGCGAATGTGTAGGGTGTCGCCCAGCCTGCAGCTCTGCAGATGTCTGTTAGCGAGGCGCCATGCGCTAGCGCCCAGGAGGAGGCCACCCTCCGGGTGGAGTGCGCCCTCACCCCTAGGGGGCATGGACGACCCTGCATCTGATAAGCCAAGGCAATGGCGTCCACTATCCAGTGAGACAACCTTTGATTGGAGAGAGCCTTTCCCTTCAGCTTACCACCATAACAGACAAAGAGCTGGTCTGAGGTCCTAAAACACTGCGTTCTGTCTACGTAAGCACGGATGGCGCGTACTGGACAGAGCAGTGCCAAGGCTGGGTCTGCCTCCTCCAAGGGCAGTGCTTGCAGGTTCACCACCTGATCTCTGAAAGGAGTGGTGGGAACCTTGGGCACATATCCAGGCCGGGGTCTCAGGATCACGTGAGAGTTAGCCGGCCCGAATTCCAGGCATTCCCCGAATGCTTCATCAACCAAAAATACCTGCAGGTCCCCTACCCTCTTGATGGAGGCCAAAGCGACCAGAAGCGCTGTCTTCATAGACAGGAACTTAAGCTCCACTGACCGCAAAGGATTTAGTCTCCTAGCCCCCCTCAGGAACCTGATGACCAGGGCGTGCCGACCCACCTTTTTCGACTCCACAAGGTTGTGGTACGCAGAGATAGTGGCCACGTAAACCTTCAGGGTGGAAAGAGACAGCCTTCGTTCCAACCCTTCTTGGAGGAAGGAGAGCACGGACCTGATCGGGCATTTTCTGGGGTCTTCTCGGTGAGAAGAATACCATGTGACGAAGAGGTTCCACTTCAACGCATAGGCTTGTCTCGTGGACAAAGCCCTAGCGGAAGTGATGGTAGCCATCACCTGTGGTGGTAGGGTACTCAAACCTGCCGTGTCCCGTCCAGGACACACACGTGCAGGTTCCATAGATCGGGACGTGGGTGCCAGAGGGTGCCCCGTCTCTGAGAAAGGAATCGGCCAGGGAGGGGCTGTCGTGAGGAGCACCAGTTCGGAGAACCAAGTCCGGTTGGGCCAATGAGGCGCAACCAAAAGGACCTGCTCCTCGTCCTTCCTGATCTTGCACAGGGTCTGTGCAAGAAGGCTCACTGGGGGAAACACATACTTGCAGAGGTGCTGTGCACTAGTGCATCCGTTCCGAGGGTCCCTTCGGTCAGGGAGTAAAACAAGCGACAATGGGAAGAGTCGTGGGAGGCAAACAGATCTACCTGTGGATCGCCGAACTGTTCCCAAATCAGTTGAACCCTCTGGGGATGGAGTCTCCATTCCCCAGGAAGTGGCTGAAACCGTGAGAGCTCGTCGGCTGCACGATTCAGCTCTCCCAGGATGTGAATAGCACGAAGCGACCTCAGATGCTTCTGACTCCATATGAGGAGATGCCGGGCGAGTTGCGACATACGGCGGGAGCATAGACCACCTTGTCGATTGATGTATGCTACTGTGGCCGTGTTGTCTGACCGGACTAGTATGTTTTGGCCCTTAAGCCACTCCCGGAAGCGTTGCAGAGCGAAGTGTACTGCCAGCAACTCGAGGCAATTGACATGCAGGAGGCGCTGGGGTCCTGTCCAGGAGCCCGCGGCAGCATCTGTTGATACAACAACATGCCTGGAAACTCGTTCTAAGGGCACTCGTTCTAAGGGCCCGTAGAAAGGAGAGGTTCGACCACGGGGTGAAGGTCTGACGGCAGGCCAGAGTCACTGGTACCCGGAGCGTACCTGGTTGCCATGCCCATCTCCGGATTCGATCGCGAAGCCAGTGCTGAAGCGGTCTCAAATGAAGCAGTCCAAGCGGTGTGACCGCCGCTGCGGATGCCATATGCCCCAGGAGCCTCAGAAATAACTTCTGTGGAACTGCACTCTTGCACTCGAATTGATGCAGGCAAGTCAGCAGTGACTGCGCGCGCTTGCTTGTAAGCTGTGTGTACATGCCGACCGAGTCGATTTCCATACCGAGAAAAGAGATCCTCTGCACGGGGGAGAGTTTGCTCTTTTCCCAGTTGACCCGAAGGCCCAGACAGGCGAGGTGCTGGAGCACCATGTCCCTGTGTTCGCAAACCTGGTCTCGAGAGTGAGCTAGTATCAGCCAGTCGTCAAGATAGTTCAGGATGCGAACCCCGTGTTGCCTGAGTGGCACAAGGGCTGCCTCAACGACTTTCGTGAAGACGCAAGGAGACAGGGCTAACCCGAATGGGAGAACTGTGCACTGGTATGCCTGCCCCTCAAAGGCAAACCGTAGAAACAGTCTGTGTCGAGGAAGAATGGAGACATGAAAGTACGCATCCTTCAGGTCGATCGCTGCAAACCAATCCAATGGACGAACGCATTCGAAAATGCGTTTGGCTCTCAACATCTTGAATGGAAGCCTGGGAAGGGTTTGGTTCAAGACGCGCAGGTCCAGGATTGGTCGTAACCCACCGGTTTTCTTGGGTACAATGAAGTAAGGGTTGTAGAAGCCGAAGCCGGTGGACAGTCTCGATCGCACCCTTCGCCAGTAAGGTAGCGACCTCCGCACGCATGACAGGGGCATTGCCACCTACCATGGTATAGCGGACTCCCCGGAAGCGGGGAGGAGACCGTGCGAACTGAATCACATAGCTGAGCCTGATGGTTCTCACGAGCCAGCAGGACAGGTTGGGAAGCTCTAGCCAGGCTCCCAAGAACTGAACCAGTGGGGTCATGCGAACCACAGATGTACCCTGGGTGGTAGCGAAGCCGAGTGACCGGCCCAGACATGGGAGGCGGAGCGTCCCGGTGTGGGCATTCCACTGGGGTCTGCTCTGACAGGGGTCTGGGGCCAGAGGGGGACGAGAGTGGCGAGGCCCTTGAGCCTCCACTGGAGGAAGGAGTGGCCCTGCTACTATCTCCTGGAAAGAACTGGAACCCATCTCTGAGTTGTCCGCGTCAGGAGCGCCGCTTCGCCTGGCATTTGGCAGGCTGCGGGGCTGGAGCGGACTGGGGCGCCTTCCTGCGACCACCTCCACGGAGCTAACTGAGGTGACATCGCTGCAGACTATGTTTTTCAAGTGTTTATATTAATTGTGTAATCGCTGTGTTAGTTTCTAGTTGCCATACACAAATAACCCCTCCTGCGCTCTCTCGGATGGTTCTGTCACGCGCATGTAACGTTACTGTAAGTGTGGATGGCCAGATGCTCAGGTTACAGTGGTCTTTATCATGATATCAAAAATAATTATTGATTGCATATTAAGGCGAGACACAGCAGGTGAAAACATCGTGTTTTCATGCAGTGGTCAATTTTGAGACTTTGGGCCAGTTTGCTCCCTTAACATCTAAGCTTTCATGTCAAAATAAAAAATATGTCAACATTACACATTAAGGTGGTTATTTCATTATATTTTGTCAACTTGCGCCTTTAGATTTGTAAGGGTGGGTCGCCTACAGTGGTTCAGGCTGCAGGGTTGCCGAATGACTAAAGAAACGTTATCAGCAAGAGGATAGAAAACTGTACATTTCTTGTCTTTACCACCCACTGCAACTTATACCAACGACGGAAATAAGCGCAGTTACAATAGCAAAATATGTGGGAGAGCGTTGCTAGAATGTGACTATATTGTATTGCAATAGGTAGCACTTCAAAGTCAATACCAAATCAAAACTAGTTAGCACATCATTTGTAATAGAAAGGATTTAATGACAATTTCTGGTTATGGTTACACTTAAAATAGTTACAAAATAGATGTATGAGATGATAAAAACTTGTACCATTAATCGTACCCAGCATGAATGTTACCTGAGGGATAGAAAGGGAGAGAGAGAGAGAGAGAGAGAGAAAAAAAAAAACAAAGGGAAGAAGAGCGCAAAGAAGAGAAGAGCCAAAGAGAAGGCCCCCAAGAAGAGAGAGAGCCAGAGAATCAAGAGAGACAGAGAATAAAAGAAGAGCCAGAGCAACAGTTACATCTTCTTTTTATCTGTTCCTTGACCATGTGACTGAAACCCTAATGTGAGACATTCAAACTGACCAATCAGACCAAACTTCCCCCACTGTACTAAAGGTGTGACACATTTTGGCCTACAGGCCTTCAGCATCTCTTTGTCTTTAGGAATTCCAAATGGCCCTTCTGATAAGAAAGATGGGGGTTGAAAACAGTGAAGCAAATGTCTTTGTTCAATTTCAAATATCAAATATCTTTGATTATTTTCAATCCTACAGATTTCTACCGGAAATCACCAAAAGTTAGCATTCTAAGTCTCCATTCACAGAAACATGTCATGCCTGGTATCATTGTAAAGCTCTCAGTCTCATACACAGTGCTGTCTAATCCAAATATGGGCATTTCCTTTGTAGAACTAACCAACCGCGAAAGTTTGCCGGGGAATCTACAGCCGAAAACCACATCTAATTGGTCGATGTGAATTTCCGACTGCGGGATTGGCTGCCGCTTCCTTGTTTATTCTCCACCTGAGAGACAATGCAGACAACGCCGAAATCAGCTCATAAGTAAACAACAACAGATTATACGATGAAACCCCGTCAGCGAATTAGATTCAATTAGTTATAGATGGACAGTTCGTTTGCAGTTTTTGTGACTGTTGTTATGTGTGTTTGTTAAGGTACAAACCCGATTCCAAAAAAGTTGGGACACTGTACAAATTGTGAATAAAAACAGAACGCAATGATGTGGAAGTTTCAAATTTCAATATTTTATTCAGAATACAACATAGATGACATATCAAATGTTTAAACTGAGAAAATTTATAATTTTAAGGGAAAAATAAGTTGATTTTAAATTTCATGGCATCAACACATCTCAAAAAAGTTGGGACAAGGACATGTTTACCAATGTGTGGCATCCCCTCTTCTTTTTATAACAGTCTGCAAACGTCTGGGGACTGAGGAGACAAGTTGCTCAAGTTTAGGAATAGGAATGTTGTCCCATTCTTGTCTAATAAAGGCTTCT
Source organism: Coreius guichenoti (assembly GCA_039654105.1). NCBI lineage: Eukaryota > Metazoa > Chordata > Actinopteri > Cypriniformes > Gobionidae > Coreius > Coreius guichenoti. The sequence continues at coordinate 30,956,912 of CM077172.1, read as the reverse complement.
AGTTGCTCAACTGTCTTAGGTCTTCTTTGTCGCATCTTCCTCTTTATGATGCGCCAAATGTTTTCTATGGGTGAAAGATCTGGACTGCAGGCTGGCCATTTCAGTACCCGGATCCTTCTTCTACGCAGCCATGATGTTGTAATTGATGCAGTATGTGGTCTGGCATTCTCATGTTGGAAAATGCAAGGTCTTCCCTGAAAGAGACGACGTCTGGATGGGAGCATATGTTGTTCTAGAACGTGGATATACCTTTCAGCATTGATGGTGCCTTTCCAGATGTGTAAGCTGCCCATGCCACACGCACTCATGCAACCCCATACCATCAGAGATGCAGGCTTCTGAACTGAGCGCTGATAACAACTTGGGTTGTCCTTGTCCTCTTTAGTCCAGATGACATGGCGTCACAGTTTTCCAAAAAGAACTTCAAATTTTGATTCGTCTGACCACAGAACAGTTTTCCACTTTGCCACAGTCCATTTTAAATGAGCCATGACCCAGAGAAAACGCCTGCGCTTCTGGATCATGTTTAGATATGGCTTCTTTTTTGACCTATAGAGTTTTAGCTGGCAACGGCGAATGGCACGGTGGATTGTGTTCACCGACAATGTTTTCTGGAAGTATTCCTGAGCCCATGTGATTTCCATTACAGTAGCATTCCTGTATGTGATGCAGTGCCGTCTAAGGGCCCGAAGATCACGGCCATCCAGTATGGTTTTCCGGCCTTGACCCTTACGCACAGAGATTGTTCCAGATTCTCTGAATCTTTGGATGATATTATGCACTGTAGATGATGATAACTTCAAACTCTTTGCAATTTTTCTCGGAGAAACTCCTTTCTGATATTGCTCCACTATTTTTCGCCGCAGCATTGAGGGAATTGGTGATCCTCTGCCCATCTTGACTTCTGAGAGACACTGCCACTCTGAGAGGCTCTTTTTATACCCAATCATGTTGTCAATTGACCTAATAAGATGCAAATTGGTCCTCCAGCTGTTCCTTATATGTACATTTAACTTTTCCGGCCTCTTATTGCTACCTGTCCCAACTTTTTTGGAATGTGTAGCTCTCATGAAATCCAAAATGAGCCAATATTTGGCATGACATTTCAAAATGTCTCACTTTCAACATTTGATATGTTATCTATATTCTATTGTGAATAAAATATAAGTTTATGAGATTTGTAAATTATTGCATTCCTTTTTTATTCACAATTTGTACAGTGTCCCAACTTTTTTGGAATCGGGTTTGTAGTTCTCTTCAGCTTAAGGCTATTGCTATTAATAATTTATCAATTTCCATGTGTTTTAAATATTATACACTACTGATATTAATGAATTGAATATATATTGTGTTTGTAGGTTGGGGGTTTCAATAGAAATGTATGAAATTATACAATATAAAACTTTAAAGGCCGTTTTCTCAAAATGAGTTTTTTCTCACACTCAGAGTCAGATATATCCACTTCAGTAGCACCTATAAGTACCAACTTTTCCAGTCTTATACTTAACTATATTCTGAAGGCTTTTACAGAGGGATTTGTTGATATATCATTCCTAGAATCCCAGAATCCAGAATCCAGAATCCCCTCTGTAAAAGCCCTTTCATCTAATATGTCAACAAATAGAATTAAGAATTTTAAACCTGGTCCTTTCCAATTTCCAGATTTTGTTTTTGGAAATGTATGCAAATGAGCATATATTTAAGTATATAAGGCCTCATTTGCATATTAAAACATTAATTTATACAAAACTTGTAATATTTTTTTTTCTTATGTTTATGCCAGTAATAAACTGGAGAAGTTTCACAGTGATATCTTCTAATTTTAAAAAAATTCCCTATTCACCTGTAGTACCTCGCCTTAATATGTTAATGTTCAAGTTTAAAGTTGTGTTTACAGATACAATGCATCAACAATAAAATATTTAATCAGAAAAAAAATACTATCTTCTGTGTGTGCATTAATAATTAATAAATACATGATTCACAGGTGTTCACTTTATATTAAGGTGCACTTTCACAGGTTACTAATGTTTGTAACTCATTAATGAATTGTTCACACATGTTCACTTTACATTAAGGTGCACTTTCACAGGTTATTAATGTTTGTAACTCATTAATAAATGGTTCACATGTGTTCACTTTACATTAAGGTTCACTTAGGTTACTGTTTGCAACTCATTAATGAATGGTTCACAAGTAACTAAAATTGGAATTAAAATATTAATTATTAAGATCTCAAGTTATGGTTGTGCTCTTGTGTTGTTGTTTTTTATTTTCAAAATAAAGTTTGATAATTTCATCTTGATAAGCAGGAAATCAGTTTTATACACTGCTGTGGATAGGCATGAGCCTTTTGTGGAATATCATGGGTAAGACAGTAATTTCTGGTAAGGAACATCTTAAGAAAAGTGGCAGTCATGAGATATTAATGAGAAAACCACAAATATAACACCTTTCAGTCTCACTAAGATTGCTGCATCATGAAATAAATCAGGAATCTGGTTTTGAGTTAAATAAGTGTGAATAAATACATTTATTAAGCATCTATAACATGTGAGTTAAAAAGGGCTCACTATTTGGCAGGTATTGCGTTAAAGTCACCCTTTTTATTCATGCAGTTATAACTGCTTATCAATGATCTATAATGCATTTGTAAATGAGTTATTAGTCAAGTCACCTTCATTTATATAGCGCTTTTTACAACACAGATTGCTTCAAAGCAGCTTTACAGTAATAATAGGAAATTAATTTTGTTTTTGATGAAAAGTTTTTGATTAATTTCTGTTGTAAAAAATGATTAGTTATTTAATTTGGTGCCATTTAAACAACACCATCTTCAATTAAAACAGAAAACCCCCAATGCTTTCCGGACCACATCCACACGGCAACAGCTTCTGGTGGCCCGAGAACGCAAACCATGAAATAGGTTTGAAATAGTTTTGAAACTATACCATCATCATCCCCGCGCAAACCCCTAAAAAGGCAAATCTGTGAAAACGGCGACGGCATGTACGCAAGCATTACGTGTTCAGCCTATAGGCAAGCGCATTTGAATACGTATGTGTGCATATGTGTTTGTATCTGTATAGAGGGGAAGGGAAGGGAAGGGAAGGGAAGGAGGCCTTCACAGGGGAGAGTCTAGGTGACACGGCCTCTGCTGACACTTCAGGGATGCTTTGTGGTCATGTCTAGGCGCAGGTCCACCATCTGATCTGGATCCGGCTGACTACAGTAAACCTCGTGATAAACAGATAGACTAAAATTAGCATAGATGCCATTCTTTTTATGATGTAACGAGTACATCAGGTGTTATGGGAAGTGTTAGTCATTAACAAACACCTTTATAAACCCTTTACAAAGGGAACCTTAATGTAAAGTGTTACTGACTGTCTTTATGAGTGAGTCAGTAGCAAAGACTTTTATATTGAAATGGACTGAAATGAGGAAATAAACTTCTACTTTAAACAACTCCTTAAGACACAACTTTCAAATGCACTGACTAGTGCTGTCATGGGAAATTCCTCAGCATACATTCAAAATGATTTTGTGATTATGAATATAAGATTTACCAGAAGAATATCAGATAGATGCAGGTAATGCACTCACTTAGTCGATCTCTATCTCATAATACTCTACATAATACAATAAACTTCAATGAAGCGACTCAGTGTCAAACAGCTTGCGCTGTTTGCTGTGACTAAATCTGCTTAAATCTTGTGGTTGCTGAAAAAAACTTACTCAACCTCTGTGTGACAATGCAAAGACTTTTTTGTTGTTGTTTTTAAATAGAAAAACATTAACCTAATTAAGAATTATTGGAATTACTGTTAGGAATTTTAGTTTTAGCTTTGGACCCACTTTATATTAGGTGGCCTTAACTACTATGTACTAACATTTAAATTAATAATTTGATACAATGCACTTATTGTGTACATACATGTTTTTACATTGTACTTATATTTTTTTTTTAAAAATGCTGCATGTAATTACATCTGTAATTACATTTATAATTACACTGTTGACACTTCCCTTACACCGAACCCTACCCATAAACCTACCCATACCACCACACCTGTCCCTAACCTTACCCATATTCCACCTCAATATCAGCAAAAGTGTTTTGCAATACACTATGAACACAAGTACTTTGTACTTATTTTTTATGTAAGTACATAGTAGTTAAGGCCACCTAATATAAAATGGGACTGCAGCTTTTTATAGAAACTTTTGAGTTACTCTCGACATCATGTGTTAATGTATATAATAATATTATAAATCTGGAAACTAGGTGAGTAAATTAGTAAAATAAACCATATGTATTTGTGCTCATGGGTGAAAGTGCAATAATTCTGATAAAATGTACAAATAAATTTCTCCAATGACAACAATCTTGCTCAGTAGATTACAATTTTGAGAAAAATAATTATCAGTTTAACCATTATACAATAAAAACAGGATAGGTTGACTACTGATATAAACTAAATCAGAAATTTGACACAGCTTGAAATAGCTGAAAAAACTAACACTACATGCTGCTCGCAAAGGAGCAGACCAATAAAGAGAGACAGGGAGAGTTAAGACAGTTAAATGAGTACAATTATTGTAATTGCACCATTAATGCCGCAACATCACAACAGCATAATTTTCCCAGTTAACAGCCATACATAATTCATACTGGACAGAACAGGTTCTGAATGAATTTACAATCAGACACTTTATCATCTTAACTAAGCGCTTTATCAAACAAGCCCTGGTCAGAGATGAGGACCTTCTCCCCTTTTCTCCAGGCCCAAATGAACAGAACGAATGAGCCCGAGTGTGGAGAAGTGACATAATGAAAGGTCACCTGTCAGTTTGGGCTGTGTGGATGAAAGGGGTCCCCTACATAATGAGAATCACTGCTGCTTCAACAACACCCACCCCAATCCTCTGAGCACTGGGCGCTAAATGAGAGGAGAGTGGGAAATGTCAGATTTGTTCCACTATGCGAGTTACTCTCAAGTGGAATGCCCCATCATGAATTTTAATGAGTCCCATAAGTCATTAATAATTTCACTTATCAAATTGGATGACCATACTAACTTCATTTAAAGGCTTTCATTTCTGACTGGTAGAGCAGAGATAATGTGCAAACCACACCAAAAATGAACACTTTGGCTTTCAAGAGTCTTTATTGTCTCAGATTCTCTTTGACAGTCTCTCAATTTCATGCAGATATACAATTTAGAATTCAAAAGAAATAAAGTACATTTCCCAATAGACCTATTTTGATAGTACCGGGTTGGACCCCCCTTTTGCCTTCAGAACTGCCCTATTTCTTTGTGGCATAGATGCAACAAGATGCTGGAAACATTCCTCAAAGCCCATATTGACATGAAAGCATCACGCAGCTGCTGCAGATTTGTGGAGGCCATTTGAGTATAGCGAACTCATTATCAGGTTTAAGAAACCAGTTTGAGATGATTTGAGCTTTGTGACATGGCGAGTTATCCTGCTGGAAGTAGCCAGCAGAAGACGGGTACACTGTGTTCGTAAAAAGGGATGGACATGGTCAGCAATAATACTCAGGTAGGCTGTGGTGTTTAAATAATGCTCAGCTGCACTGCAGAAAATATAGAAAGACACAACAGGCATACACACCTTTACAATAATACTTACAATGACGTAACAGAAAATATCCCCCACACCATTACACCACCATCTTAGTTTGTATTAGTTTTTTCCTGTTTCCTTTCGTTGTTATGGAAATACTGATTTCTAAGTATGTTTTCATTGGTCGTTACGTGTTTGGTTTATTGACAGTGTTGCCAACTTAGCGACCTTGTCACTAGATTTAGCGACTTTTCAGACCCCTTTAGCGACTTTTTTTTCTGACGAAAAAAAGAGCACAAACAAGTTTGCAAAATTATTGTCAGGACACCCCTATGCTCCACGATCTTAGAACATAGTTTTAGACATAAGGGAACATGATCAGATGTTACAATTGGTACAATTTTCACTTGGCTGGAGGAGGGATCCAGGAGCTCTCAACCCGATTGCGACCAAACCAACAATGAGCTCTCAGTCGAGTGCCAGCAACTTCCTTATAAAGTTCACACCTCGACTGGATAACCAATGACGATCATACACCCCATCATTGGACAACCTATCAGAAATCAGACAGAACAAGAAAGGAAAGGGAGAGAAAGAGAGCAGCGCAATAGAACAATTACAAGGAACGCAGGTCGTAACAAAGCACCCAGCGACAAATCTAGCGACTTTTTGGACAAACCTCAGTAACTTTCCAAATGTCGCCAGTACTGTCCTGCGAGCGTGAGGTCTTGCTTTCCCCCTGCCATCTCTCTCTGCGTCTACCCTGTTCAGAATGGCTGAGAGGAGCAGCTGCACATTCCATTCCAGACGTGAATGAGCGAGTTGCACATGAGCACACAGTGTTGCCACAGACCAAACACTTATCTGCTTCTCCTTTGTTTTATTTAAAGAATTTAGTTTTAGTTTAGTTCTGGTTATTATTCTTCTCGTGTGCTTATCACCTAACTAAGCTATATAACCAGGGCCTAAAATTAACACTCACCAAGCTCCAAATGCGTGTACAAATCTGTGTTGGTGAGTAGGCTATATGAAACTTTGTCAATCGCTAGTTTGCCTGTAACATTTTTATGAATTCTAACAATGCAATGTTGTGAGAACATGAACATGTAAACAAACATGAACAACGCTCGGGACAGTTGGCGTGCCAGTGCTGTATGGCCGCAAAAGTTTAAGCCTTGGCAATTGAAATATTAGAGAACATGAAGATGCGAAAGGGAACTCAATTGATCTCAAGTGGCAAATCTCGTCAAATCAAACACTCCTAATATTTTAATAATTTAACATGATGTTCACGATTCTCTTATGTTAGTTATTGGTCACATGACATGCAGATAAACAAATAAAATATTTCTTTTTTTTTTTTTTAAAAATTGATTGTTTTTATTTTAAAGTTATTTGTTTTAATTTTTTATTTTTATAATTTACATATTAGCTTTTCGTGAACAAAAAAACCCTGTTTTAGAGGCCATAGCTCTCAGCATACTGCAAGTTTATACACAATTGTACACAAGGTGCTGACTGTTGTCTTCAAAGTTGTCTAAAGTAAAATATAACACACAGAAGTTTAGTTAATAAAGTATTTTTTTGTATATATAATGAACCAATAAAATCCACACAGAACCTCCAGCTGTCACAGAGTCAGTCTCATCACCCATCACTCAATCAGCACCAGTTCACCCAGCTCCGCCCACTCGTTCCCTGTCACCCGAGTTCTGATCACCTGCACCTGTTGCACCTCATCAACCCTCCAGTGTATATATACAGCACCCTCACCTCACTTCATTGTCTGGTCTCATCTCTACAAGGACAACCACAGACTCCAAGACCTTTATAATCACCTGAGAACTCACCTGATCGTCTGCCATCCGTCATCAGTCTTCTGCCTTATGTGGTCGTCAGCCTGTGTCATCCTTTCCAGCCCACTCTGTCCGTTCACCTTTCATCCTGCAAGAGAAAAGACATTTCATCACCAGATAAGACTTTGTCCATTCATCATCTACTGCTGTACTTACCTGTTCAGTGTGTCATCAATAAACCTGGTTAAACACATCCCTTGTCTGTGCCCTTCTGTTGTCTGACAGAAGACCAGACCAACAAACATGCAGAGCACTTCAGACACCGTTCAGCCACCGCCGTTTCCCACAATATCCGCTACTTCGCCATCTGCCTCTGCCTGCCCCATGTCCCGACCAGCGACATACACCGCCGTGGCGGAGGATTGCAGTGGGTTTCTGTTACAGTGCTCCCTGTATTTTGAGATGCAGTCTCATCTTTTCGCCACGGATCGAGCTCGTATCACCTTCATGATTTCTCTCCTTTCCGGCCGAGCTCTCCAATGGGCCCAATTGATTTGGGATGCTAACGGACCTGTCACAACCTCACTGTCATCCTTTATCAACCACTTCAAAGAAGTCTTCGGACAAACGGTATCTTCCCTGTCAGTTCATGACCAACTGTACAATCTACGTCTAGGTACATCATCAGTCAGTTCCTATGCTCTCCAATTCCGCACTCTAGCAGCCTCTAGCGGCTGGAATGAGACTGCCCTCATCGCTGCCTTTCGTCAAGGTCTCAGCCCGGAGATTCGCTGCCAGATGGTGATTTTATGATGCCACCTTTCACTCGTACTCCAGTGCTTATTATAACCCCTCAACTCTGTTTCAGCGCAAGCCCTCATTGACTCCGGTTCAGCGGGGAACTTCATCTCCCACCAACTCCTCCAGAAATTAAATGTATAAAGAAAACGGTGTGTCCAAGATCTTGAAGTACACACCATCCTCAGTAGATCCTGTTTGTCCCATCAAGCCCCGTTTCATGGCGCCTCCACGCTCTATTTTGTTCAACTCCACCTCCATCGAGAGTCCTGAAACCGAGAGCAAGGCTGAAACTCCCTCCAGAATACTTGGTGTTCCAGGATGTCTTCAGTAAGTGGTTGGCAACTAAATTACCACCTCACTGGCCATGGGACTGTGCCATTGACCTGCTGCCTGGGGCCACTCTACCTAAGGGACCCGTGTATCCTCTGTCCATCCTGGAGCAGAAGGCCATGTGCACTAAATGTCCAAACTGTCAAGTACAGCTATCCCCTTCCTCTGGTCCCAGCAGCACTGGAACAGCTGCATGGGGCTAGCATCTTCTCCAAGCTGGACCTGCGGAGCACGTATAATCTCATTCGAATATGTGAGGGTGATGAATGGAAGACCGCCTTCGTAACCCCTTCAGGTCACTACGAATATCTTGTGATGCCCTATGGACTGTCCAATTCACCCTCCGTATTTCAAGGTTACATGAATGAGGTGTTCCGGGAGTTCCTTCAAGCGTTCGTCATCGTCTACATCGACGATATCCTCATACTCCCGAAACCTGGCCGAACACCGCCACCATGTAACGCAGGTCCTGAAGAAACTGAGAGAACACCATCTATATCTCAAGCTGGAGAAGTGCGAGTTCCACACCACCTCAGTCCAGTTCCTGGGTTACATCATTGATCAGCAGGGCATCCATGTGGATCAGAGGAAGGTGGACACCATCCGGAACTGGCCACAACCTACCACCATCAAGGAGATGCAACGATTCCTGGGGTTCGCCAACTTTTACCGTCGTTTCATCAAGAACTACAGTCTCATCAGTTCTCCACTCACATCGTTGCTCAAGAACCGGCCCAAGTCTCTGTCCTGGACTCCATCCGCCCTTAATGCCTTCCAACACCTCAAGGACACATTCCTGACTGCTCCCATCCTCATCCACCCTGATCCTGATCGATCATTCGTGGTGGAGGTCGATGCATCCACCACAGGTGTCGGAGCAGTCCTGTCCCAGCGGCAGGGTGATCCATGCGCCTTCTACTCAAAGAAGCTGTCCCCTGCGGAGCACAATTATGACATTGGCAACTGGGAGCTACTGGCGATCAAGCTCGCCCTAGAGGAATGGAGACATTGGCTGGAGGGAGCAAACCATCGCTTTGAGGTAATCACTGATCACCGCAACTTAGAGTACCTCAGAGAGGCAAAACATTTAAACCCCCGTCAGGCTCGATGGGCCCTCTTCTTCACCCAATTCGACTTCGTTGTGACCTACCGACCCGGAAGCAAGAATGGCAGGGCAGATGCCTTGCCCCGATTGCACAGCCCTGAACCGGAAACCTGTCCACCTAAACCAGTCCTCCGTCCAGCCATGATAGTCAGCCCAATCCAATGGTCTCTAGATGAACAGATCTTACAGGCCATACGCTCTGCTCCAGCTCCACCAGGAGGTCCTGAGGGAAAGATTTATGTTCCACCCACCTACCGTCTTTCCCTCATGGACTCAGCTCACACCTCTCCGGGCTCTGGACACCCAGGCAGCCAGCGTACCCTCTCGCTACTCCACCATCGTTACTGGTGGCCCACGATGACCCATGATATCTCCCGATTCATAAAGGGATGCTCCGTCTGCACCATCACCAACACTCCACGCAAACTCCCAGAAGGAAAACTCATGCCACTGCCTATTTCTCATCGCCCTTGGTCTCATATAGGCATCGACTTCATGACAGATCTTCCTTCCTCCAAGTCACACACCTGCATCTTCGTCGTAGTAGACCGTTTCTCCAAGGCTTGTAAATTGATACCTCTCAAAGGTCTTCCTACTGTTGGAAACTCAGAAGCGAAGACCAGGAGACTTGGATGTATCTTCAGCAGGATTCTTTATTGAGAACACGTGCTGTCGGTAGCTGCAGTCCATCAGGTCTACTAAGGCAGTATACATTGTAGTTTATATAGATTTTAGGGTGCAGGGGAGACAAAGCAAATGGGTGACGACCTTAAACAAAGCATGCAAATGAAGTATCCAGGTAAAGAGACCTGCCCCAGACTCTAGAGTGCCACCAGTCCTAATCCAATCAGCATAACGATTTAAAAATGGGACAGGGGCTCCAAGAGCCATTAAAGACAAAAGGTGAGATTCTCAGTAATCTGGCTCATTTGATTTATAATAAAAAGAACAAGAACTGACAGAAAACTCTTGCTGGAAACTTTGCTTAACAGAATAATTCATCTGATGTCATCATCTTTACCTTAAATGCTAAATACAATGTACTTCCCTTAGTTTTAAACAGATTCTTAAATTTGTAATCCCACAGTCCCCCCTTTGAGAGTTCTAATAACTCTCACATAATACAAATTTAAACCTTCATAAATCTTGAAAAACTTGAAAAAGTTACAGGCACATATAACTTATTCTGTGACGTTTCCTAGATTTACATGAGTGTAATAGTTCTTTTCAAAACTATAACTGTTGACACGTGTATACAACGCTGGGTGGTAACGTGCCGTATAAACTACATGACACCATGTAGCATAAGAGTGGAAGTCTTGAAAGTCCATGTCACCTGAATAGCTGTGAAGTCTGTTTCCTGTAGAGTCCATTTCCCAGGTAGATTTGCTCAGATGACTCTTTGTCCTCATGAAGTTCTTTCATGGATGTCTGAGGTGATGCTTTACACCAAGGTGCTCTTAAGATGTCATGACGTACACACATACCTGTAACACAAGAAAACAACGAAACAGCAGATGAGAAGAATTTTTGCATAGACTTCATTCTTTCATACGTTTGTTGATCGTATAGTGGTTTTACATCTAACTTAACACAGTAAACTTCTGGTGATCATATAGTTTTTACATATAACCATATTACATTAAACGTGGTGATCGTATAGTGTTTTTCTTAACCTAGACTTAATTGATTTGACTCCTATGGACCAGTGAGGTGGGGATAAACTACTGAGAGGGGGAAACCTATGAGGAAGTCTTCACCAGGGATGGCCCCCGACGCCTGTTGCATTCCGGTTCTTCCCTGGGCTCCTCATTGATCTATGTGTCCTGTTCTGACCCTGTAAGTGGTGTGCACACTGTACAGTGTGAGACATGAATTCATTTTGCTTTGAAGCTTGCGAATAATCTTGCAGACAACAGAAACTTATTGTAGGAAGCAACAGCATATCCTGCCTGACTGTTGCCTTCAGTGACCTTATGCAGTATGCAATTATCCTTATGCAATAGTCACCTTCATTTATATAGCACTTTTTGCAACACAGATTGCTTCAAAGCAGCTTTACAGTGATAATAGGAAATTAATTTTGTTTTTGAAGAAAAGTTTTTGATTAATTTCTGTTGTAAAAACTGATTAGTTATTTAATTTGGTCCCATTTAAACAACACCATCTTCAATTAAAACAGAAAACCCCCAATGTGTTCTGGACCACATCCGCACGGCAACAGCTTCTGGTGGCCCGAGAATGCAAACCATGAAATAGGTTTGAAATAGTTTTGAAACTATACCATCATCATCCCCGCGCAAACCCCTAAAAAGTCGAATCTGTGAAAACGGTAACGGCATGTACGCAAGCATTACGTGTTCAGCCTATAGGCAAGCGTGTTTGAATATGTATGTGTGCATATGTGTTTTTATCTGTATAGAGGGGAAGGGAAGGAGGCCTTTACAGGGGAGAGTCTAGTTGACACGGTCTCTGCTGACACTTCAGGGATGCGTTGGTCGTATCTAGGCGCAGGTCCACCATCTGATCTGAATCCGGCAAACAGAGAGACTAACATTAGCGTAGATGCCATTCTTTTTATGATGTAACGAGTACATCAGGCGTTATGGGAAGTGTTCCCGGTTCCGGCTGACCTAGTTAATGCAGCCTAAAACAATCATTTAACTGATTTGAATAATAGAAATTGATAATGTTCTATGTGTATACCATAGTATAGAGATATGTTTTTAGTCTAGATTTAAACTGACAGAGTGTGTCTGCTTCCCGAACAATGCTAGGAAGACTGTTCCAGAGTTTAGGTGCTAAATAGGAAAAGGATCGACCGCCAGCAGTTGATTTTGATATTCTAGGTATTGTAGTGACTGAGGCAAATCAGACACATAATCGCCTGTTACATTTAACAAATATGTTTTAAATGCTTTGTGCTTAGTAACAGACCTTCCCCCAACACAACAGAGAAAGGTCCTCAGTTACCCTGGATACCAACTGATAAGACGTTTTATGGCCCTAAAAAATGTGGCCACATGGAAAAGGCCATAGTTAAGACACAAAGCCTGTAAAACACACGCTTTTGCCTCAAGTTATAGACAAACCGTCTATAAATGAACATGCACTCCAGGACATTGTATGTACGCATATAACTGTCTTGTAAAGTGTCCCTTGTATGTTATTTCGTTTATGCATGTCTTATGAGCAACTTGCTAGTTCATGTAACCTCATATATGTCACGTCTCCTATCAAATTAATGCTCATTTCACGACTTACACTTTCATGTATGTCACTTCCTTGTAAGAGGCAGTATGTGTTTGTTGCATTAATTGGAGTATAAATGGGCACAGACCCATTGAATCCTGCTTGAAATAAAGAGCCATAAATCTCCCACAGAGGAATTTCCCGCTGAGAAATCCCAACAATCCCATTGGTTAACTCGATCATAAAGGGTGGGACTTCTTGCAGACTCTTAAGGAGAGGCACACAGATTTTCCTTCTCTTCTCCCTCTGGACCAAAACGACACGTCATCTTGGCTGTCTATCAGCCGACCAACAGGCCAGGCCAGATAAGGCCTACACACACAGCCTCACATGTGTGTGTGGGACAGGAAACCAGATGCCACCAACTCCTCACGGCGTGTGCAACTTCCTCAACCTCGATGGAGTCAAAGCAACCATGCAAGCTCACCATCGTTCCTTTGCTCAACACGGAAGGAAACGATCGCCACTGCAAAGCCATCGGACGGAACCATCAAGACTTTCTCCTGCGACCGTATATCTGGACCTCTCCCGGGCAAATGCAAGTAATGTACTAAGAAATACAAGTTGCTGTGTAGTTAGTAAAACCGTAAACTCCTTTGCTCAGGCAAAGGAGCTTATCAGGGATGGTTCTCCCAGGTTTAGAGTCTTTGCATAACTTCATCCATCTGTACTGACCCGGTTCTTCTAACCACTTTAACTTTGCCTCTTGCCATGTATGTTTTGTGTATGTATGTTTTTTTTTTTTATGTCTGTTTAATCTTGTTCATGATTTAGTTATTAAAGTTTGTGCACAATATATGTTTGGTTCTGACTCCCTGCTGCAAACAAATTGTCACTTAAATGATCGATCTTGTTATGCGCTCTAAGCGCTTATGTAAGTACAAAGGAAGAATTATTTTTCTGTGGCCATGAAAAATATCCTTTTCTTAGAATTAATTAATAATCAATACTGAACATTCATAGGATGAACTGATTGATTGATTGATTGATTGATTGTAATGTTAATGTAGCCACGTCAAGTTAACCTATTTAACTGATTCATATACTCATAATTAATCATAATGAATAATCATAATGAGTTATGAATAATTATTAATATTTCCCCTCTGAGCTAATTCACTACAGTATCATCAACTGGCCAGAGTTTTGAGACCACAATAGATGTGATGGAGTATAATGCGTTAAGAGCTCTTTCAAGTACTGGGGAGCTAAACCATTTAGAGCTTTGTAAGTAATAAGCAAGATTTTAAAATGTATACAATGTTTAATAGGGAGCCAGTGCAGTGTTGACAGAACCGGGCTAATATGGTCATACTTCCTGGTTCTAGTAAGAACTCTAGCTGCTGCATTTTGGACCAGCTGCAGTTTATTTATTAAGCGAGCAGGGCAACCGCCCAGTAGAGCATTACAATAATCTAGCCATGAGGTCATGAACGCATGAACTAACTGTTCAGCATTTTGCATTGAAAGCATGTGCTGTAATTTAGATATATTTTTAAGATGGAAGAATGCAGTTTTACAGATGCTAGAAACGTGGCTTACAAATGAAAGATTGGTATTAAAGTGCACACCCAGGTTCCTAACTGACGATGAGGACTTGACAGAGCAGCCATCAAGTGTTAGACAGTATTCTAGGTTACTACTTGTGGAGTTTTTTTGTCCAATAATTAAAAATTCTGTTTTTTCAGAATTAAGTCATCCAATTTTTTATATCAGCTATGCATTCTGTCAATCTTTTGAATTGGTAAGTTTCGTCAGGGCGTGAAGAAATATAGAGCTGAGTATCGTCAGCATAACAATGAAAACAAACGCCATGCTTCCTAATGATATCTCCCAAGGGTAGCATGTACAGGGTGAAAAGCAACGGTCCTAGCACTGAGCCTTGCGGTACTCCATACTGAACTTGTGATCGGTGTGACATCTCTTCATTTACTGCTACAAACTGATAGCGGTCAGATAAGTATGATTTAAACCATGCCAATGCAAATCCACTAATGCCAACATAATTTTCGAGTCTATTCAGAAGAATGTTGTGGTCGATAGTATCGAATGCAGCACTAAGATCGAGTAACACTAATAGCGAGATACAACCACGATCAGATATAAGCGCAAATCATTTGTAACTCTAATGAGAGCAGTCTCAGTACTATGATACGGTCTAAATCCTGACTGGAAATCCTCACAAATACCATTTCTTTCTACAAAGGAGCATAGTTGTGAAGACACTGCCTTTTCTAGTATTTTTGACAGAAAGGGTAGATTTGAGATTGGCCTGTAATTTACTAATTCTGTAGGATAAAGTTGCATTTTTTTAATAAGTGGTTTAATAATAGCCAACTTAAAAGTTTTCGGTACATATCCTAATGACAAAGATGAATTAATGATATTAAGAAGAGGATCTATGACCTCTGGAAGCATCTCTTTTAGTAGCTTAGTCGGTATAGGGTCGAGCATGTTGTTGATTTAGATGATTTAAAGAGTTTAGCCAATTCTTCTTCTCCTATAGCAGTGAATGAGTGGAATTTTTCCTCAGTGTAGATGGTTGCATAGTTATAATTTTTTTCCTAATATTATCAATCTTGCATTTAAAGAAGTTCATAAAGTCATTACTGCTGTGCTGTTTGCAAATGTCAGAAGTTGAAGCTTTATTTCTTGTTAATTTAGCCACTGTATCAAATAAATACCTAGGGTTGTGTTTGTTTTCTTCTAAGAGAGTCGAAAAATAAGCAGATCTAACAATTTTTACGGCCTTTCTGTATGCAATCATGCTCTCTTTCCACAAAATGCGAAAAACCTTCCATTTTTCTTCCAGCTGCGCTCCATTTTTCTGGCTGCTGTTTTAAGGGCCCGAGTGTGCTCGTTGTACCACGACGTTGGACTATTTTCTTTAATCTTCTTTAAGCGCAGAGGAGCAACTGTGTCTAAAGTGCTGGAAAAGAGAGAGTCAATAGTTTCTGTTGCAACATCGAGTTCATCTAGGCTATCTGGGATGCTGAGGAGATGGAACTGATGAGGAAGATTATTTACAAAGCAGTCTTTAGTGGCAGTGTTGATAGTCCTGCCATATTTGAAACGAGGGGACGGCTTTGCAGCCTTTGCTAAATTAAGTATACACGATACTAGGTAATGATCTGAGATGTCGTCGCTCTGCTGCAGAATTTCAATGGTATCAACATTTATTCCATGTGACAATATTAAGTCTAAAGTATGATTACGACGATGAGTTGGTCCTGACACGTGTTGCCTAACTGCAATAGAGTTTAGAATGTCTCTAAATGCCAATCCCAATGCGTCTTTTTCATTGTCTACATGGATATTAAAATCACCAACAATTAGGACTTTATCTGCAGCCAGTACTAACTCTGATAGAAAATCAGCAAATTCTTTGGTAAAGTCTGTATGGTGCCCTGGTGGCCTGTATACAGTAGCCAAAATGTCAAACGGGATTTATCATTTACACTACATAACGTTACGTAAAGCACCAAAACTTCAAAAGAATTATATTTGAAACTAGACTTCTGAGTAATACTGAAGATATTATTATAATATACAGCAACACCTCCCCCTTTGCCTTTCAGACGTGGCTCTTGTTTATAACAATAATCTTGAGGGGTGGACTCAATTAAAGTAATGTAATCGTCAGGTTTTAGCCAGGTTTCTGTCAAACACAGCACATCTAGGTTATGGTCTGTAATCATATCATTAACAATAAGCGCTTTTGAGGAAAGAGATCGAATATTCAGCAGCCCGAGCTTTATCATTTGTTCATCTGTATTATATCTGTTATTTATTTGTTGAACATCAATTAAATTTTTACCCTTAAATTGTTTCGAGAGTTTTTTGTATTTACTAATTCGGGGAACAGACACAGTCTCTATGTAATAATATCTAGGTGAGAGAGTCTCTATGTGTTGGGATTTATCTGACTTCTGTGACATGAGACAGCTAGCAGACGATCGGTTAAGCCAGTCAGTCTGCTTCCTGACCTGGGCCCCAGTTAGTCAAAGTTCAGCTCTAAGACTATGTGCCAAATTACTAGAGAGAAGAGTGGCACTATCCCAGGAGGGATGAATACCATCTCTTTTTAACAGGTCAGGTCTGCCCCAAAAGCTTTTCCAATTGTCTATGAACCCTATGTTATTCTGCGGACACCACTTAGACAGCCAGCCATTGAGTGATGATAGTCTGCTAAGTATCTCATCACTCCTTCTAACTGGGAGGGGGCCAGAGCAAAAAACGTTAGCTGCCATCATACTTGCGAGTTCACACACCTCTTTAATGTTTTGGTGATCTCCGGCTGGTAAAGTCGAACATCATTAGTGCCGACATGAATAATAATCTTAGAGAATTTACGATTAGCATTAGCCAGCACGTTTAAATTTACTTTGATGTCAGGCGCTCTGGCTCCCGGTAAACGTGATTATGGTGGCTGGTGTCTCTATTTTCACGTTCCGTGTAATAGGATCGCCAATAACTAGAGCACTTTCAACAGAATTCTCAGTGGGTGTGTCACTGAGTGGGGAGAACCTGTTTGATCGGAACCTAATCGGAACGGAAAAGTGGTTTTTTGTTCCTCGACTATGCCGTCTCACAGTCACCCAGTTGCCCTGCTGCACGGGCTCTACAGCCGGAACCGAACAATGTACAGAGTTCACTAAGCTAGTCGCATCCAAAGCAGTGTCTAAAGCTATTACATTGTCATTATTCTCAATAAAAGTTTGGATGTGTGTCTCTAATTATGAAATCTTCTCCGTCAGCCTGACTATCTCCCTGCATTTATCACATTTGAAGCCCTCTTCGCCGACAGAGAAGGTTATGCTAAACATGTGACAGGCAGTGCAAGTGACAATAACAGGAGAAGATGACATGGCTTACCGTGTTTGTTGACTAATCCAACTCACCCAAATTGTTTGATGGACTTGTAAAAGGCGCGCGGGAGAAAACAGGAGACCCGGATGCACGGATGACAGGCTAACAGGCTAGCGAAATGCTAACGCGTTGTGATAGTGCTTTAGATTAAAAGCTAGCAATGTCAGATTTTAATGTGATAGGTAATATTAGACAATATATGGTGATGAGTAAGTTATATTTAGCAGTATAAACAGCAAGGAAATATATCAAATAGAGATTCAAAAGCAAAGCTGTACGGAGCTGCAGTGCAGACACAAAACACTCAGCAGCGAGGCAGACAGGAGCCCTATTTCTGAAAATTCCCAAAATAATATAATTATGAATTGCCACATTTCCCTTCTCCGGTGAAACATCAGTCATAGTAGACGCCATAGCAGAGGATGGTGTCTGACTGGAATATTCTGTAGTATAACATTTTAAGGCTGTGAATGTACTTAACCAGTGTTCCCCAATGGAAGGAAGAGACAGTCACCTTTCTTTTGTTCTATTTACAAAGAGTATTTCATCATTGTTGTAAATTACTAGGGAAATTAAGCACTCACAGCCCAAATGGTTAACACCTCAGCAAGCTGCCCCACGAGTTTAATGAAGAGGGGAGGGGCTGCTTCAGAGTAGCAAGCAGACTGAGTAGGAGCTGAGTAACATTGTTAATTTCTCTTAAGTTCTTTTTGTTTTTTTTTCTACACTCTTTCATCCAATGTCCAGGTTTACTACAGTAATGACAACTGCCCTCTCTCTTAGGACATTTAGGTTTCTGTTGATTCTCTGTGTTGACCTTAAACGATGCTTCTGCAATCTTTACTCTTGCCTTGACATTAGAGTCTCTTTACCAAGTAGCTAACTTGTCCAAGTTATTTCGCAGAGTTCCATTGGACCATGTAAGATCTAGGAAAGGTAGTGCATTTCTGTATTCTGGTAAAAGGCCATCAAACCATGTGCGAACTAGTGGTCCATTATCATCTAGCACCTTCTCTGGAGTATCAGCTATTCCACTGTATGCTGCAGCGGACTGACAAAATCTTTCAGTGTGCTCACTCAGTTTCATCCTTCTTCTGAACACAACTACTGATCTTTGACCAGTCCACTTTTGGTCCAACAATGTTCTTTAACACTCTCAGAACTCCCTCTCTCATATTTACTGGCATGTTGAAACTCAGAATTATTTACAGCACTTTCAAAATCATTAAATTTTGACTCAGTCAAGATCTGTGATATTAGCTGGGTGAATTCAGCTAATGACATATCATAGAGCCACATCTTTCTGGACAACTCTCTCCTAAACTCAGAAAAAATTCCATGCACTGATGGCAAACTCTCAGCAAGTCTCTCTATGGCTTCAGGTCCTAGAGTGTTACTGACTGCTTGTAACTGCACTATCAGGTTTAGAGATGGAACAGCGTCAACCCCTTTTACCCTAATCTGAGCCTTTTGTCTTGCTCCACACACTTCAACTGAATTTACATCTTTATTCATTAATCCAACATTGCTATTGTCTTCTATTTTACAGAAAGACTGTAAGTCAGGATAGCTTTCAAATCCAATCTGACTGACTCAGTCACTATTGAGTCCATGTGCTCTCCTAACAATGATTTGAATTTGTATTTCCATGAAGGGGTAGCTAGTCCACCTTTCTCCGTTGTTGGAATTAGTCTACTCCTTCTCAACATTTTGTAATGTCTTTCTGTCACAACAGGACACTTCCAACACCTCCCTGACAAAGCAGAGGATAAACTTGTAAATTTGTTAACACAGAGTAACTGTTAACCTTCTCTGACAGAGCAGAGTATAACCTAGTTAATATACATTATGTATTCAACCTTCCCTGGCAAGCAGAGGATGAACCTTCTCTGACTACACAGAGGATAAATCACCTTCTCTGGTAAAGCAGAGGATAAATCTTCTCTAACTTTACAGAGGATAAACCTTCTCTAGCAACGTAGAGGATAACTATCATTAACAAAACCCTGCAGCTGTTTGTTAACACTTCTCTGGCGGCGCAGAGGATAACTACATGTACTGGTCTGTAGCGGTTCTTTGGATAGAGTGAAACTCACCAACCCTTCGTTGTACAGAAAAATTCAGTCTGGAACGAAGTCAGATCTTTGTTGAGCTTGAAGTTTGAATCTGGATTCAGGTGAGGAGCTCTATCCGGGTCACGGCACCAAAACTGCTGGAAACTCAGAAGCGAAGACCAGGAGACTTGGATATATCTTCAGCAGGATTCTTTATTGAGAACACGTGCTGTCAGTAGCTGCAGTCCATCAAGTCTACTAAGGCAGTATACATAGTTTATATAGATTTTAGGGTGCAGGGGAGACAAAGCAAATGGGTGACGTCCTTAAACAAAGCATGCAAATGAAGCATCCAGGTAAAGAGACCTGGCCCAGACTCTAGAGTGTCACCAGTCCTATTCCAATCAGCATAACGAAAATTGGACAGGGGCTCCAAGAGCCATTAAAGAGAAATGATGAGATTCTCAGTAATCTGGCTCATTTGACTTATAATAAAGAGAACAAGAACTGACAGAAAACTCTTGCTGGAAACTTTGCTTAACAGAAGAACTCATCTGATGTCATCCTCTTTACCTTAAATGCTAAATACAATGTACTTCCCTTAGTTTTAAACAGATTCTTATATTTGTAATCCCACACCATGGCATTCGAGGCGGCCAAACTCCTCATCCAGAATGTGTTCTCACACCCTTTCAATGTATGCTAGGATACCAACCACCTCTATTCCCCTGGACTGGCGAACCATCTGAAGTTTCAGTGAGCGAGAGGGTTTGGGACTCAGCACACGTGCACCTCCAACAGGCAGTGCGGAGACACAAGAGCCAGGCCGATGCTCGAAGATCCACCACACCAAGGTATCATCCAGGACAGAAGGTCCGACTCTCCACCCGGGACATCCGTCTTCGCCTGCCTTGCCGTAAGCGAGTCCCCGCTATATAGGTCCCTTCACAGTGCAGAGGCAGATAAACGAAGTCACCTATAGACTCAACTTACCAGCACAGTACCGCATTTCACCTTCCTTTCACGTGTCTCTTCTCAAACCTTACACTGAACCTCTGTTGTCTTCTCCCACAGAACCCAGAGCTGACAATGTACCTCCTCCTCCTCCTGAAATTGCTGAAGAGGAAACCATCTACCAGGTTGGTGCCATCCTAAACTCCCGATGACGGGGTGGCCAACTAGAGTACCTGATCGACTGGGAGGGGTACGACCCAGAGGAGCAGTCCTGGGTCGTCCAGGACGATATTCTGGATCCCCTACTTCTTGATCAATTCCACCTGGAACATCCCAATCGCCCTGCTCCCAGAGGTTGTGGTCGCCCCCGTTGTCGCCCTCTCCGTCCGTCAGGAGCCGCCCGTGGAGGAGGGGGTACTGTCACAGAGTCAGTCTCATCACCCGTCACTCAATCAGCACCAGTTCACCCAACTCGTTCCCTGTCACCCAAGTTCTGATCACCTGCACCTGTTGCGCCTCATCAACCCTCCAGTGTGTATATATATATATATATACAGCACCCTCACCTCACTTCATTGTCTGGTCTCATCTCTACAAGGAGAACCACAGACTCCAAGACCTTTATAATCACCTGAGAACTCACCTGATCATCTGCCATCCGTCATCAGTCTTCTGCCTTCTGTGTTTGTCAGCCTGTGTCATCCATTCCAGCCCACTCTGTCCGTTCACCTTTCATCCTGCAAGAGAAAAGACATTTCATCATCAGATAAGACTTTATCCATTCATCATCTACTGCTATACTTACCCGCTCTGTGTGTCATCAATAAACCTGGTTAAACACATCCCTTGTCTGTGCCCTTCTGTTGTCTGACACCAGCACCCTAATGTAAGAAATAACTTTAGTTAACCTAATTTTAAAGGTTAATGATTAATTATAGCAAGACTGTAGGAAAGTAACTGCTGACTCAGAATGTGATTGTGAGAGGGTCAATCATATTCACCGCCAGACAATTTTCATTGTAAAGTAATATGAATGAAATTCGTTGGTGTGATTTCAAGAGTATTTCTTCACATGATTTCCTTTGAGGGATGTGTGAGGGATAGCTGTTTTTCTCAGAGTTCACTTTCTGCTGTCACTCCAGCATACACTTATAATTAGTGTAGAGTATTTCCTGACAGCTACTTTTATCGATAAAATCAAATAAAAAACATTTACTACAGTATCATTTATCTTTTATAAGTATGCTTATCAACAGCTACTTACAGAAAAATAACATCCCTTAACACTTTATTTATGATTATTATTTTCGCATATCTCACATAAGATGTCACTTGTACTGGAAATCCTTATGGAACATTTTAACGTCATTTTTAATTTTCAGTCCCACATGAATTTGGCTTATTGCCTATACAGTAGTGGACAAAAGTGATGTCTGGCCTGGGAAAACTGACATTCTTACCCTTTATTAAAATATTATTCAATATTTGTTTCAAATGTTGTAAGCATATATAATGTAGTTTTGCTTGGAGTACATTTTTTTTTATTTGTGATAATGCAATGAAACATGCCAAATGGTGCTGACATCATTTTTGGACAGGCTGTTATACAAAGAAATTATGAACGCATGTTTAGTCGAGGAATAAGGAATATAAACAACGGATAACACTTCAAAGTAGGCTTTACTTGACATTCAGGAGTAGTTCAACACATTACATGAAACTAGGGCTGTCACGATATTAGATTTTTCACACCATGGTTATTGTGGCCAAAAGAATTCACAATATCGATATATCGCGATATCTACAGAAACCCTGGGGGGAAAAGTTATCAAATTAATTTTTACTTTGTTTATTTAGTTTTTCTTTTTTACCCAATGAACATAATTGGATACTGATAAACACAGGGCACATGCATCTTCTTTGAAGCTCCCTATGAAATAACAAGAGAGAAAATACTGTCAAGTTCAACAGTATGATGAAGAAATATTAGCATCAAAACTGATACTTTAACCTGTTAACTTGTGTACACGTATTTTAAGCTCTTTAACCTATCGTTGCGCCGGCGCCAATGAAGTCATACAGTAAGCGCGCTGCTAATTCAGTTTTAATGTGCACCTACAACGGCCGCAGATGAGACATTAAGTGCATGGCACTGCGATCAACGTAACATTTTACAGAGTTTAATGTAGCAATGTGGTCGCACAGTTTTTCTAGATCCGTTTTAATCGTGTAATAGATTTGAACAAAAAAAATCAAGTGCTACGAACAGGCTGTATTGGCCATGACTAGATTGCAAATACAAAAATATACATTATGTAAATAGACATTCATTAATGAAAAGAAACTATGAGATGTGCTGCACTGGTGGAAACAACACGAGACCATATACTGCGACCGTCAAGACTGGCTCTGACTGGTGTTTAGAGTCCCCGCAGCAGCAGTAGCGAGCGTTCCTTCAGCGCAGCTGCAAGAGTTATGGCCTTTTTACACCTGTTCACTTCATTCGTTTTCTCTGATCAGATATCCATCATATTTTGAAAAGATCAGGAGTAAATAGCAGATTTAAATCCGATCACTCAAACAAATCAATTCAGAAGGTGGTCTGGGACGCATTTCAGACGAAACTGGACAAGTGTGAATGCATCTGGTTGTTTAGACCACATATATACATTTTACTCCTGGCAGATTGTTAAAAATAAACGTGTGAGAGCATGTTATAGGCTATATATGACATAGTCAGATATGACTGCGCTACTGCAACACGCATCGCCGCAAACTATAACTAAAGCATTAAGCCAACACCCAAACGGCCGCCAGTGAAACTGAAAGTAGCCTCAGATGCTCAAAAACACAATCATCTTCATTAAAACTAATGAGGCTAAATGCTCTTACCAGTGCTTAGGTCGCTTTTCTCCTATTGCGGTCTTAGATCTTGAAATTAGCTGATGATAAATAAAATGCAGCTCGAATCTTTTGCTTTCGTTGACGTGAACTCCGTTAAATTTGCATAGCCTATAGCGCGGGAATTGAAGATCAGATTTATATTCATTTTGCGGAGAGGTGTAAGGTAAGACAACCTGCATGTTTTTTTATTTTTTTTTTATTTAGTTTATTAGTAGATCGTAATAGCCCGTTTCGTTTGCAAGCGCCGTTGCAAGCAGCAGCAGCCTGCCTCAGCTTGTCAGAAATGCCTTTTTACTGTGGTGGTGATAGTAAAATTTTAAACTAACATTGTGATATGCTTTAAGTGTTTTATATCTATGGATTTTATTATAGGCAAGACAAGTCAAGTGTTGATTTGAGTGGCTTAATTGATCAAACATGTGGTTAACGACCGCTGGCCACTTGGTCATTATTTAAAAAAAAACAAAAAATTTAATTTAACAAACAAAAATTGCTCCAAACATTTTTTTTTCTAAATTAACTTAATAAAGAAACGAAACGAAATATAACTACTTTGAAATTAAAAACAAAGCTGAACTATTATGGCTGCAACAGTGTGTGATAGGGAGGATAAAAAAAAAAAAAAAAGGGCTCCAGTCGGACTCTTGACACTGGAGTATTTACGTGTCATGTTATCATAAGAGTCCCATTCATTTTAAATATTGTGGTTATCGCCAATACCGGTATATTGTCACACCCTAAATTAACACGATGTCGATATTTCGTGCTTTGAATATCACGATTATCGTCAATACCGGTATATTGCGACACCCCTACATGAAACAATAACTGACAAAGGACTGAACAGAATAGGGAGTATATATACACATAGTAAGTGAGGGAACTAAACAGGAACAGCTGGATGAAGATGAACTAATCTGTAACCATGGAAACTAACAACTCATACAGACATGACTGGAACCCGAAAGGCGTTTCCTTGCACCATACAATGTCCAACTGAGGAGGGAGGGAGGGGGCTTTGGAGGTGGGAGTGGAGCTGGTGATGGACAGGGATGACCAGGAGCAGACGGAGGAGACAAACACCATGGTGGAGCCGATGGTGGGAGGAGGCAGGGTGGAGCTTTGGCTGAAGGGCTGGGCGGAACCCGGGGACCAGTTGACGGAGGCGGAACCAGCGTGCGTAGAGGAACCGGCGTAGCAGAGAGGCTAAGGTGGAGCCAGAGGGAAAGAGAAGCCTGGTGGAGCCGAAGGGGTGGAGGGTCGAGCCGGATGGAGGAGGGAGCCCAGAGCGGGCCATGTTGGAGATGAGCGAACGCAGAGTGGCGGAGCCGAAGGGCTGACTGGCTGAGGTGGAGACATGGGCCTGGAGGCCCAAGGTGCAGCTGGGGACTTGGCCTCATGCCAAGCTGATGGATGGGAAGCCAGAGGCAAAGCTGATGAGCCGCACAGAGCTAGCGGGGGCAGAGCCGAGGAGCTAGACGACACCAATAGTGCCGGCGGATCCAGGGGACTGGCAGTGACCAGCAGAGGAGATAGGACCAGGAAATCAGGCAGGAACACTGGCGGAAGAAGAAGATCTCCGGACAGGACCAAAGCATCCAAATATCCGGACGGGACTGGTGTAGGTGGCGAGGACTCGGGAGTGGTAATCTGGGTGGGAACTGGATCCGCGGACCACAGATCTATCAGGTTTAGGTCTGCTCCTGGCTCTGAGATGGACTGGTCAGCATGCACAGTCTCCGGGGCTTTGTTGGTATCCGGCTCTGGTTCCAGGATGACCTCAGTGGCTGCCTCAGGCTCGCAGGCTGTGAGGGAGAGGCCGCCGTGTCGGAGCATCCAGCTCAAATACCCCAACATATTCCGGTTGTCTGGGAGGAGGAAGAGACGCAACACTGGTGAGTCCATGTTTTTTTTCTTTTTACTTGGTTTTGAGTGGTCAGTTATTCTGTAACATTTAGTCTAGGAATAAGGAATATAAACAACAGATAACACTTCAAAATAGACTTTTTTGCCAAATAATTTTGTCAGATAAATACCTTAACCAAGTTTAGTCTTTTGTTCTTCCTTTATATTTAAAAAATATAAGATATTTTCCTTATATTTTGATGGTTTCATCAAACTCATAGGGTCATTAAAAACATATATCACATTCTGCTCCATAGTGGTACAAACCACTAAATTCCAGTAAATCAGACACTGTCATCAGCTTCAGACTAATGGAAACCCTGTGTTGTTAAAGAGTCACAGGCTTTTTCTTTCCCCTGAGGTCCACTTATAAAGTTGTTTTGCACCAAAATCAGTCATAATCTAGTTAATTAGCTAACTGAGACAAGCCATTGCATTGAAAATAATCAGAAAGAATAAACTATTCTTATTGGGGCTGTAATGAAGTGTTCATTTTAAAATGCTTTTTATCTGCTATTTTTCTTTACAGAAATTGTTAAATTGCCCAGTAACTCGATTGCAGAAACTGAAAAGAGAGAAGACTTATCTAAGAGAGATTACAACTAATAACATGAGCGTAAGTGAACAAAACTGTTTCTAATGTTTCTACAATGCATTCACTATGCAAACTCTTTCATTATTAGCTGCAATAATGATGAATAAATCAATATGTTAATGAAATAACAAAGATAACAACATTAATTTACAAATGTAGATGTTTTTACTAATTTTACTTGTTTATTTGAGAATGAGAACTGACACAGTTTCATCCACAGAATGGACTTCTCAAGATTTATTTTATGATTTGGAAAACAGAAAAAATACTGCTTGTATCCTCTCTGTCACTAATATAGGTAGGTTGTTCTCAAACCTGGTCCTATAATGTACCCCTGATATTTTGTACATGTATTGTCATTTTAAACAGAATTTTTCACTGCATATGGTAACCATCATTGGTATCATTATGTCTTGAAAGACAATGGAATCTGCGCATTGGGGTCTCTAGACATTTGAGTTACAGCGCCTGCTATGACAGTAGAGCCCAATTTTTGAAAGACATGTTGCATCTAATTCAAGTGAAGATCATGCCTGTCTCTGTGGATGTTAGGTCTGTTCTGCGCTCTCTCCTCTCTTCCCACTGGTACTCTCTACTCTTTTGCGCTAATTTTGATGCCTAGCTTGACAGCGAGCCTCCATCAATCACGATCTATAGCTGCTTCTTCTAAGTGGTCTGAATTGATGCTTGCCTTTAGATCTTGTTTACACACATCTTTATACCGGAGTACAGGCCTGCCTATTGGCCTGGAGCCAGTGGCAAGTTTGCTGTACAGCAGGTCTTTAGGCATTCAGCTGGTGTGTAGGCATCCAATCCTCTGACATAAAGTAATGCCTTAATGAGAAGATCCCATTGTTGATCTTCCTGCTCTGAATCCACACTGTCCCATAGGATATACACGTTCTGTGAGTGACTGCAAACTGTTGAGAACTATGCTGGCAAAAGCCTTCCCAACAATACTGAGAAGGGATATCCCTTGATAGTTGTTGCAATCACTGCAGCCCCCTTTATTCTTATAAAGCATCATGATGTTTGCATCACGCATGTCATGGGGCACTGTCCCTTCCTCCCAAAACTGTAAAAGAAGTTCATGGAGATGACTAAAGAGAATGCTCTTCTTGCCAGCCTTGATGACTTCCGGAAGTATGCAGTCGTTTTCAGGAGCTTTGCCGAAAGCTAGTCAATGGCCTTGCTGGTGGAATGTTAAGCTCTTCCATGATATGCAGGGGACTGATGTTCTCATCCACAGTGTTAGTAACAATGTTCTGTTTCGGGTAGAGTTCCTGATAGTGCTCCGCCCATCTCTTCATTTGCTCGCCTCGGTCGGTTATGATGTCACCTGAGGTGGACTTTAGGGGTGCAATCTTGATGATGTTTGGGCCGAGGGCCTTCTTCATACCCTCGTACATTGCTCGGATGTTGCCACAGTTGGCAGAAAATTGGATACTGTGACAAAGATTCAGCCAGAAGTCATTGGCACATTTCCTTTTGGTGTCATTTCTGGCCTTCCTGAATGCTGATTGGCCTTCCTGATTGGCCATGGGACTGCTTATAGCAGCTGAGCCATCCTCAGGAACCACGGCTGGTTCTGCCAGAGTGGTGCCACAAGTAAACTCAAGCATCTGTCCTTCCTGGTCTGTGATGAGGGGCTATTTGGATATGAAAGTAAATGTCCTTCAGATCCTCTGATAAAAACCAATCCCCAGGGAAAATCTGCGAGAGGATTTGTTTCAAGGTTAACCTTCTTGGGCTGCTTGGGCTCAGGGTCTAGCACTAACTTAGGGTGGGGTCCCTGGTGCCTGGGAAATGGGTAGCCCACCTTGGGCTGGGGCTGAGTAGCCGTGGATGCTGGCTTGGTGTGCTGCTGAGTCAACGACGGCTTATGCCGAGTTCACACTGCCCGATTTTAGCCCCGATTTTCACTCGCTGACAGGTTTTGCAAAATCGCCGACAAATGCCCGAAATCATAGGCAAATCTGTGCTCATTCACGCGAGTGACAATCACGCAGTGTGAATTATCAAAGACGTGATCTGAGAGAATCGCAGACGAGTAGCTGACGCCCGTGAGATATTTGGCATGCTAAATATCTGGACCTGTCGGCGATTCAAAATCCTGCTGTGTGAAATGACTGAAAATTACATTGGCGATGACCTACAGCCAATGAGAGAGCAAGATACAGGGCAGCGGGAGGTTCAGGGAGGAGTTATAGACCAGAATATCAGTATTTTAATAAATATTTTTACAATTATATCAAACCGAAACAAAGCGCAAACATTTGCTTGACCAGCCGCAGAAGCAGCACATTGCAAAATTATTTATTTACCTCCAACTCTCTTTGCAGAACACTGTCCTTGATCCCCACGTCTCCCCAACCATTACCTTCATAATCTTTTTTCTTTTTCTCGCTGCAAATCAGCTCACAGATAATTTGGATTGCAAGCTTTCTGCAGTCTATATTTTTAATAACAATTCCAGTCTTGCACGAGAACTCCGATCTCATGCACGCGTGATCTCGCGTTGTTTCCTTGTCACTTCTCACGTGTGTTTTCTCATGTGTGTTTGCGGATGGGACAGAGTTGTCACAGATTTTTCCTCCTGTACAGGTTCCTCATGCAATGTGAATCCATCCGATCCATCGTGCAGTGTGAACACAGCAGCAACTGAATGCTACCCCAGATAGTCATGCAGTGTGAAAAGAACTGTGATCCGACGAGTTTGAAAATCGTGCAGTCCGAACTCGGCATTAGGGTGACTAGAAGCAGCAGAAGAACGGACGGTTAAAAGATAGGGCCATGCTTAGGGCCACGATAGGGCCATGCTTTGGAAGGAATGGCGCATCACCTGCATCAACTTCTGGGCCACTGTAAATTGCTAGCCATCCACTGCAGAACCTAACAGTTCTGAGGGAGAGATGGGGAAGTCAAGGAGTGCTGTCTTATCTGCGTCCTTGATCTCCATTAAATTAAGCCAAATTTGCCATAACTTGACCAATCGCTTGGGCAGTGGACTTAGTGGCGCACAGGGCAAGGTCGGTTGCGATGCGCAGCTCTTTGAAGGCCACTGGGTCAGGATCAGACTCGTCCATGGCACGAAGGGGTTTGGTCTGGTAGACCAGAAGGACCACCATTGTATGCAGGGCGGATCCAACTTGAACGTTTGCGGCATTTGCTCTAGCCGCAAGGGCTGACGTACTCCTGCCTGGCTTAGAGGGATGAGGTGGTTTGGTCTTCAAGCCGAGGGCCATGGGCAGGTGCTTGGCCGATGTGCGTTTGCTACACCCCTGTTGCTCAGCCCCGCGGCTCTTCTGTTCAGCAGTGCGAGACTCATGCTCTTGCAGTGAGAACAGCTGGTCACCGTGAGTGCAGCCTCGGCATGGGCACGGCCCAGGTAAGCGTTACACTCAGTGTGCTCATTCGAGGGAAGCAGCAGGAGCCACATTTGTGGCACGACATTTTGCAACAAACGTCGCTCAAATTTGTCTCTTTTAATAAGTGATTTTTTTTTTAATAAGTCACCGGATAGCTGCAGGGAAGAAGCGTCGAGTCAGCTGCAGTTTCTGAAGTGCCATTAATTCGCTGCTTGAGGCTTGTTTCAACGGCGAGCAGAAAGACTTCTATCTTCTTCTTCAGAGTCAGCGAGGAGATGATCTTCACGCTTGAAGGAGAAAAATTCTGACGAAAATGCCAATCAGCACGACTTAAATAGGCAGTTGGCCCTGCCTATTTTGGCAGGCTGAAATGCCATTTGTCTATGCAGGTGCACAGACGTGAACCAATCAGGCTTCAGTTTTCTTCAGTTCAGTTTTCCCCATTAGTGTCAGTAACTGACGCAATGCGAAGTGGACCGTATCAAAAGGGAAAGTATCTTCCATATAGTGTCAATGTGTGTCATATGAATGTACTCTGGGCTTTCAAAAGTAGTAGGTGATCATTGGTACTTTTCGCCTACTGTTTTAATGTGAATTTGGATATACTATTCTTTACACATACTGTTTTAGCCTACTATATAGTAGGGAAGTATGAAATATCAAATGCAGACTTTTTGTGTTTCAAAGTCTCACACCAGGAAGCTATGTATGTACATTAAATCATTTTTTGCAGCTTAGTTTTAATAAATGCTCTTTTGCACTTTAGAGAAAGTGTTAAAAATTACGTTTTCATGGTACAACAAAGTATTTTATCTCAAAAGATCAAGGACAATTGTATTTATTATGATATAACCCCTTAAAAGAAAACAGATTTAAAGTTGACATCTCGTATTTCACATTCAATGTGTACCAGCTCAGGGGAGATTTATCACAGCTGTGGAGAAAAGAAATAGAAATCTGAGAGGACTAGAGCTGCTTTTATAACCCTTCTCCAAAAACCCAATATAGTCATGTTCCCTGTCTTAAACTATTTTATTAATTCTTGGATCTTACTTTAAATTTTTCTGCACTACAGTATTAACCTTTAAATGATTGACTGGGCAATGAGAAAACCTAGATATCATTCACTTTCTGAAGGACTGCTATTTTCTCCTATTACCTTAGAATTTTATATTGAGGTCAAACTTCTTTAAGTTATTTTAAATGTATATAAACAGGTGAGTAGGTAAAAATATTTGTCTGTGATGGAGGTTTTGAGCATAAAACACTGATGTACTCCCCTGTACATCACAATTAATGAAGATGCTAGCCAACATTTCTGATAATGCAGAAATGCATGTTAGAGGAGTGAAGTAAACAGTTTATACTCTTGCATGGTAATTGACAGTATTGGGTAACACTTTAGAATACTGTTCCTTCATTAATAAATAACTACACAGGAACAAATGAGTAACACAATATTAACATTCTAGTAACTACTATTAACTAACAAGAAACTCTGATTAACGAGTTAGCAAGTAATAACGCTCAGCTGAAGTTGATGGTAGAAGATAAGCTAATACTGAAATCATTGTAAGCTTTTGAGGTTTTTGTAAGGTTTTGGATAGTAACATTTAAGTAATTACTAGTGGGTTATCATGATCTTCACTTTAGAATACTGATCCAAATAACTAGTAATTCCTATAGAAGTATGTAGTAACACTTGAGTCACTACTATCCAAAACCTTACAAAAACATCAAAAGTTTACAATGACTTCAGTAATTACTACAGAGTTATTATGTTTTTCACTTTAGAATACTGATCCAAATAATTTGTAGTTCCTTCTGAAGGATTTACTAACACTTGAGTCATTACTAGTGGGTTACCATGATGTTCACTTTATAATTAATTATACCTTATGCATTATTCACAGTAATTATGAACCTGTATATAGTAGTTCCTAGTACTCTGGGAGGTATGAAAAAAAAAATAGTAGTTACTGATTAGCTAATAGTGAACTACCATATTCAACTAAGCACTATTACTTACTAATTTATTAATTAGAGTTTCTTGTTAGTTAATAGTTACTAGAGTGTTAATACTGCATTACTCACTTGTTCCTGTGTAGTTATTCATTAATGATGGACCAGTATTCTAAAGTGTTACCCAGTATTGAATGAACATGCATTGAATTTCTTTAGTAGAACTGTTCTGTTACAGGTGCTTTTTTCAGTTTGATAATCTATAGCTGCTTCATTGGATGTGTTATAAATTAACAATCTGTCAGGTTGGCAAGTAACATAGAGATGTGCCAGGTTGTAAACTGGATTGTTTCTTTGATTTTGGCACTTTTTCAACTATATTCACTCAGTATCTTTAACCGCAAAACCTTAATCTCAGAGATATTTCCACACAAGTGATCCATCAACATGACAAATAAAATATGTGTTTTGGATGAACGTGCTTTCTGAATCCATTTTATTTTGTAATCTTACCAAATTTCCTTGATATCTGTAGGAAGTTGCCACAGTACATTTCACAAAAATTATAAGTAGTTTGGCTGATTTCAATAACCAGTATATTTTGAAGCTGGTAAATCTAAGTCTAGATGTATCTACATTTTGTAATACTGATTAAAAATGTACCACAATCATTAACCAAATGTAGCCTACTTCAGTCCAGTGGATTGAAATTACTTTCTCGTATAGAACTAGTACTTTGTAATAAATTACATACATGAACTGCTTTTAAATATACAGTGCATTTATAAACACTTCATTACACTTATTTCAAACCTGTCAAAAGATAACAATAAGGAATGTAAACAAGTCTCAAACTCAATGTAAAAAAATAGAAATAACAAATATAATAATATGAAGAAAGAAAATGTCTCTGTGCCATTTTTTCCCCCATATTATAATATCCATATTATTATTGAGTGGAACCTGCTGTATTCAATCACGTATTCCCAGAGTGTTACAATAGTTCATCATAAAATGTTTTCCATTTCAAACTTGATCTCATTGTTTAGTGTAGACAGCAGCCTGGTCTAAACAGAGGCCTCAGGACATTGTCTTGCGGTGGTGTGGGATATTACCCAGCCATCTTGCCATTCTGAAGATATATCTGATAGTTTATCTTTGATGGCTGATCTTAAACTGTACCAGCTGTAGCAGGTCCAGTGTTCATCTTGTTTACAAGATAGAAACTGAAATACTACACATTTCAAAAATATAAATATTATTTTAAATGACATGTTTTACATCTTTTTGCGTCAAGCCATTAGACTAATGCGTAGACAACAGTTCACATGCTGGCCATGTGGGGTAGGTTATTGCATCTCACTCCATCTCAGGGTTATTATCATTAACTAAAACTAAAACTGTTCATGAGTTTGTGTTATTAATTGAAATAAAGCTTAAATTAAAAAAATAATAATATATATATATATATATATATATTATAAAGAAAATATTTCCTTGGCAACAAACTAAAATATGTTTAAGCTGAAGCACTGAAAATACTAACTGGAAATAAATATAAACTAAAGCTGGACTAAAACTAAAACTAGAATACAAATAAATGAAACCTAAATAGTAAAATAATAAAAGAAAAACTTATAAAAATGACAAAACCACAACAATAACTAAGATTTCAGTCTTGGTTGCATTGAATGAAATCTAATAATTAATTAAAATAAACAAAATTTCAAAGAAAAGTTCACTCTACATAGACATTGAGATTTTTATGTATGCTTTGACAGACACTTTTATTCAAAACTAAAAAGTTGTATACTTATGAAACGTTTTATCAGTTCATGTAATCCTTGAGAATCGAAACCATGACCTCGACATTACTACAGGAATTCTTTCTTTGCCCTTTGCAAGGTGTTGTCAACATCATGATCATGGTGGTGTGATTTGATCAGGTGTGGTAATTGGCCTGAAGCAGTTGCTGAAAAACATCTGTTCTTGATGGAATACAAGGGCTGGAGTTTCTGTATCTGAGTCACAAAAGCCAAGAATGTTCTTGGTGGATTATGATTATTGCATCATATTTTAGCTCTGATCTGAGATAACCACAAGAGCAGTAAAGCATCCTGCACTCATTTACTTCTCAGAATTTAAGTGCCTTATTTTCCAATACTTTATTGGGGTGTAACACTCCACTCTCTTAATTAGTCAAATGCTGTTAAGGCACCATGAAACCAGATGGCAGTGCCACGTTGACAGTGTCGTGTTATCTGGGACTTTCACCAGCAACCACATGGGAACGCTGGGTGTTTTTATTATGCTCTGTTCTAGTTTTTTTTTTTTTCTCTCTCTTGTGAGCTTTTATTTTGAAGTGTCTCATGTTTAGCGTTGCCTTGTTAGCTCCTGCTGGTAGATGCTAGAACTTAAGCAGTAAATTCTGATGGAAAATATATTTTTGCGGGCAACATATAAATCAAAAATATTTCTTTGTTATAGCAGATGTTTTAACAGTGGTAGATGTTTTTGTAGGCTCTTTTTGAACAGGACGTTTTGGATATGTTTTTTCCTGTCTTCTGCCAGAACTCAGAACTCAGGATTGATGCTATTGAAGGGTTGGAGACTGTGTTTTTGTGATATCATCAGCAATGTATGTTTTCTTGTGGCTACAGAGGGATTACACTTGAGAAAAAGAAGTACACTTTAGCATGCTTTTAAAAAGAGTACTTTATACTGGAAAAAAACTTTAAAAGAATATACTTAACGTCTCGGTTACGTATGTAACCCTCATTCCCTGAAGGAATGCTGTCCGCTGGCGAAGGAGGAGGATGAGCGTGGTCCGGCGTTGGACCGTCCACAGCTCTCCGAACCCCCTTGGGACCCAGAGATAGAGGAACTGCTCTTTTCTTTTTCTTTTTCTTTTTTTTTTTTTAAGAATTTTGGGTACCACTGGTTGTGACACCAGCCCTCGGAACAGAATTTTGACTCCTTCCCCGGCCCTCCTCCGGGGAAGAGCAGCCTCGCCCATCTCCGGGTCGCCCGTCTCAGAGGTGATGTTTCACCGACCGCTTAAACAGCAGCAGAGACGGGTGGCGTCGTCTTCCTGCGGCGGACACAGTAGAGCAGGCTGTGCTGAAGTTTTTTTTTTTTTTTTTTTTGCAGGGGGCGACGCCTTTGCCGAAAGCAAACTGAGGGGCGGCCCACAAGGCACTCTGATGGTACGTCGGGAGAAGCTCTTGATTGCCTCAGCCTGTGATAGCAAGGAGAAAGGCCATCTTAAGGGTCAGGTTCTTTGCCTCAACCGACTCAAGCAGTTCAAAGGGAGCCATAGACAGCCAGAACCACTGCCAGATCCCAGGTTGGGACTCTGGAACAAGTCGCAGGCCTCATCCTCCGAGTACCGCAGAGGAAACGTACAACCAACTGGAAAGCCGTAATGGCAGCCACGTACACCTTAAGTGTGGACGGGGTAAGACCAGCAGAAAAGCGATCTTGAAGGAATTCCAGCACTGAAGCCACCGGGCAGTTAACTGGGTCCAACTCACGCTCTGTACACCAAGTGGAAAACACATTCCACTTTAGGCTGTACAACCTCCATGTGGAAGGAGCCCTGGAGCTAAGTATGGTCTCCACTACACCTGCCGACAGGCCAGCCTCTGGGTACTGGGCCCCCTCAGGGTCCAGACCCACAGCTTCCACAACTCTGGCCGGGGGTGAAATATTGTGCCCCCTGCTTGAGACAGCAGGTCCCTCCTCAAAAGGATCTGCCATGGAAGGCCTGGCAGCAGTGCCATTATGTCTGAGAACCATACTTGGCCCGGCCAATACGGGGCTACTAGAAGTAGACTGATCCCTTCTTGACGGACCCTCTCCAAGACTCCCGGGAGCAGAGCAATCGGGGGAAATGCATACAGACGTAGCCTCGGCCACTTCTGTACCATGGCATCCAACCCCAGTGGGGCTGGATGCGTGAGAGAAAACCACAGTGGACAGTAGGACGTCTCTTGAGACGTGAATAGATCTATATATTGTCTGCCCATATTAGGACATGGTGACCGCTGAGATCTGGGAGAAAGCTCCTCAGAGCTTTGTAGACCGCCAGCATTTCCAGACAATTTATGTGCCATGAGGAATGCCGGGCCTGCCACAGACCTCTTGAAAAGCGGCCGTCCATGACCGCACCCCAGCCAGTGAGGGAGGCGTCTGTCGAAACGGTTTTCCGGCGACATGACGCTCCCAACACTGGACCTTGGGACAGAAACCAAGATTTCTTCCATATGGACAGGGAACGAAAGCATCTGCACGTAACCCTGATCATACCGAACGGATTTCCCCTCGAGGAAAACCCCTTGGTTTCCAGCCACCACTCTAGGGGCCTCATGTGCAGCAGGCCAAAAGGTATTGTGTTGGACGCAGCTGCCATGAGCCCCAGCAGTCTTTGAAATTGATTTACAGTGATGGTGTGGCCTAGCTTCATTCTGGAGTCCACCACCCATATGGACTCGATACATGCAGGAGACAGTTGTGCCCATATCGTAGTCGAATCCCATACGACTCCCAGGAATGTGGTTCTCTGAGAAGGCGTCAACACACTCTTTTTCACGTTGAGTCTCAACCCCAAGCACCGAATGTGGCCAAGGACGACACCTCGATGCCGAACTGCCATTTCTCGCAACTGGGCCAATATGAGCAAGTCATCGATGTAGTTCAGTACACAGATGCCCTGGAGTCTCAGTGGAGCTAGAGCTGCATCCATGCACTTGGTGAACGTGCGAGGAGAAAGAGCTAGGCCGAACGGAAGAACATGACATTGGAACTCTTCGCCCCCGAAAGCGAACCTCAGGAACTTCCTGTGACATGGAAGGATGGATATGTGGAAGTATGCATCCTTTAGATCTAACATGACAAACCAGTCCTCGGATCTGATCTGACTCACGATGGTAGGAATTGTGAGCATCTTGAATCTGAATCTCCTCAGAGAACGATTCAAGTGCCGCAGATCTACAAACTCGATTCCAAAAAACTTGGGACACTGTACAAATTGTGAATAAAAACAGAATGCAATGATGTGGAAGTTTCAAATTTCAATATTTTATTCAGAATACATCATAGATGACATATCAAATGTTTAAACTGAGAAAATGTATCATTTTAAGGGAAGAATAAGTTGATTTTAAATTTCATGGCATCAACACATCTCAAAAAAGTTGGGACAAGGCCATGTTTACCACTGTGTGGCATCCCCTCTTCTTTTTATAACAGTCTGCAAACGTCTGGGGACTGAGGAGACAAGTTGCTCAAGTTTAGGAATAGGAATGTTGTCCCATTCTTGTCTAATACAGGCTTCTAGTTGCTCAACTGTCTTAGGTCTTCTTTGTCGCATCTTCCTCTTTATGATGCGCCAAATGTTTTTTATGGGTGAAAGATCTGGACTGCAGGCTGGCCATTTCAGTACCCGGATCCTTCTTCTACGCAGCCATGATGTTGTAATTGATGCAGTATGTGGTCTGGCATTGTCATGTTGGAAAATGCAAGGTCTTCCCTGAAAGAGACGACGTCTGGATGGGAGCATATGTTGTTCTAGAACTTGGATATACCTTTCAGCATTGATGGTGCCTTTCCAGATGTGTAAGCTGCCCATGCCACACGCACTCATGCAACCCCATACCATCAGAGATGCAGGCTTCTGAACGGAGCGCTGATAACAACTTGGGTTGTCCTTGTCCTCTTTAGTCCGGATGACATGGCGTCCCAGTTTTCCAAAAAGAACTTCAAATTTTGATTCGTCTGACCACAGAACAGTTTTCCACTTTGCCACAGTCCATTTTAAATGAGCCTTGGCCCAGAGAAAACGCCTGCGCTTCTGGATCATGTTTAGATATGGCTTCTTTTTTGACCTATAGAGTTTTAGCTGGCAACGGCGAATGGCACGGTGGATTGTGTTCACCGACAATGTTTTCTGGAAGTATTCCTGAGCCCATGTTGTGATTTCCATTACAGTAGCATTCCTGTATGTGATGCAGTGCCGTCTAAGGGCCCGAAGATCACGGGCATCCAGTATGGTTTTCCGGCCTTGACCCTCACGCACAGAGATTGTTCCAGATTCTCTGAATCTTTGGATGATATTATGCACTGTAGATGATGATAACTTCAAACTCTTTGCAAATTTTCTGAGAGAAACTCCTTTCTGATATTGCTCCACTATTTTTCGCCGCAGCATTGGGGGAATTGGTGATCCTCTGCCCATCTTGACTTCTGAGAGACACTGCCACTCTGAGAGGCTCTTTTTATACCCAATCATGTTGCCAATTGACCTAATAAATTGCAAATTGGTCCTCCAGCTGTTCCTTATATGTACGTTTAACTTTTCCGGCCTCTTATTGCTACCTGTCCCAACTTTTTTGGAATGTGTAGCTCTCATGAAATCCAAAATGAGCCAATATTTGGCATGACATTTCAAAATGTCTCACTTTCAAAATTTGATATGTTATCTATATTCTATTGTGAATAAAATATAAGTTTATGAGATTTGTAAATTATTGCATTCCTTTTTTATTCACAATTTGTACAGTGTCCCAACTTTTTTGGAATCGGGTTTGTAAAATTGGATGCGACCCTCCATCCTTCCTGGGAACTATGTAGTACCGGCTGTAGAACCCGGACTCCCTGTCTGGCAGAGGAACACGTTCCTTTACCAACAGGGAGTGAACTTCCTGTTCCATTACCCAAACCTGCTCTGGGACCACTGCAGTCTAGACCACCCCCTTGAACTTTGGGGGATGGTAACCGAACTGCAGTCTGTACCCCTTTTCTACGGTCTGCAGGGCCAATGCAGATATATTCGGAAGACATAACTATGCGCCGAGATAATCTGCTCTCGAGGCTGGCCTCGGGTGTTCTCCAAGCCTCGTTCCCGACCCCCTGAAGTGGCTGACCAGCAGAGTGCGGACGCGATCACTGCCTGGCCACAAGTTCTTGAGGCGGACGGAGCCTTCAGAGGTCCTGCCAGAGCTAGGACCTCTTTCCAAAGCAGCCTCTCGAGACTAACCTCGGGTATTTTACATTTACTTTATAGTTCAGTGCCCTGAAGCACAATTTTGTACAGGCCTCATCTAAGGGAGCAACTCGACAGGGCCACAACGACTTCGGGCGGACACTGCGATTAGCAATCACTGGAAACCGATGTGTCCCGAAGCGCATCCCGAGCCCCCTCAGGAACTGCCCATGCATGCTCTGCTCTCATCTTAGATGATTATTCAGACAAGTGAAACATGTGACTAACTTGTCAAAGTCAGATAATATTCCATTTTAATTCCTCAGAATTAAATGCCGCCATAATCACCCAACAAGTGAAACATGGTCTGAATGATAGGCTGAATTAAAATATCTAACTTTTCAAAGTCAGATAATATTTCATTTTAATTCCTCAGAATTAAATGCAGCCATAATCACCAGACGATACTGTTTTAATATTTATTTATACGGTCTCGTAATCTACACGTTGTCTCTGCAAACGCGAGATTCGAGCCGTTCATAATATATTTGGCTTTCATCCCTCGAAAAGAAAGTCAACAGGCGCAAGGCTGAAACACCCGAAAGCGCACGGCTGTACGCGTCAAGATATTTCTAAATGAACACAGCCAGCACCCTCAGGAGCTGACTGTGCATGCCTCGCACCCAAACAGTATCACATGCACACCGATCGCGTGTGTCACTCTTATTGCTGACCCGCAATCTACGCGCTGCCTCGGCAAACGCGAGATCGAGCCTTGCATTATGAAGTGGCGAGCTCTCATTTACTGTTTCAACTGCCTCGATGCTGAGCACATCTAATTCCTCAGAATTAGATCGCTCAGCCATCGGGTTCCGGAACTGTCAGAGGACTGAAAAAGTGCTGCAGCAGTCTCAAGCCCTCCTGACAGATCCACCTGCGAGCCCCACGTTCTGAGCCGCCTCGGCGGACACGGGACCCGAACCGCAGGGAGCGTGAGCCTGGCCGGCCTCATCGAACACAGCCAGGCGGGAGATTGGTAGTGGTACCACTCTGATTGGTAGTGCCTCACAGTGCTCACAGGCAGCTCCCTTGAGCGCTGCCCGAGCGTGCTGCGCTCCCAAACAGTTTACACACAACTGATGCGTGTCCCCACCCATAATAAATCTAGGGGTGCACACAATGTTTAAACTGTTCACTCAGTTTAAACTGAGGTCTTGTGTGTTGAACCACCTGACATACTTACATGACTTCTCTAGCACAGTTTCAAACAATGGTGCACCTACCATATTATTTCTCTGTTCCTTTGAACCACCTGACATACTTACATGACTTCTCTAGCACAGTTTCAAACAATGGTGCACCTACCATATTATTTCTCTGTTCCTTTGTTTTGCTTGCTTGTTATTTGCATTTGAATTGTATTGTTACTGACTGTTATTAGATACATTAAAAGTTATTAAAGTTAAAGCATCCACTTTTCTACATTCTTAAAAATGCATCTTGCTTTAGTAATGTTTATTGGGAATTTTCTGAATAAAGTTCTAACATCATTTAACAGATTTCTTGAAGTGCAGGAGACATGAACATGAGCAAGAATGTCACACTTCACACATAGCCCATGTCTTGCATCCATTAGTACATTACTATGTAGTCAATGGCTGCCGAGATCTGCTTGGTTACAAACATTCTTCCAAATATCTTCCATTATTGGCCATAGTTTCAACATTAACTTGGTACATCAGATGGCAACATTGTATTATGTTGTCATTACATTTCAGTTGTATTTTCAGTTTCAACAAAAATAACTTGAACATCACATTGTAACAATGATCAAACAATATTACCAAAGATTATTTTTGTTAATTTCAGTGTTGATTCAACAGCAGTGATGTAGAATCCATCATAACGTAATGTTGATTTCAATAGCATTACCAATGATTTTTTGTTCACCATTGTTTCAACATTAAATGCGGGTGCAAACGTGATACTGAACCAACATCACTTCATAACGTTGATTCAATGATATTATCATTGATTTGTGGTTGAAATCACAACATTGTTTCAACAGTAACTGAGGGAGCAAAAGTAATGTTAAAAAAAAATATCACTTTGTAATGTTGAATCAATAATATTACCATTGATTTGTGAAATTTAAAACAGACATTGCTTCAACATTAACTGAGGGTGCAAAAGTGATGTTGAAAAAATATAACTTTGTAATGTTGAATCAATAATATTACCATTGATTTGTGGTTAAAATCTCAACATTGTTTCAACAGTAACTGAGGGTGCAAAAGTTATGTTGAAAAAATATCTGTAACAAAGTTCGTATTTATAGGAGGGAACGGTGAACGTTCAAAATACTTTAATAAATAAATAAACAAACAAACTGAAAGTAAAAACAGCATCCTCCTCCCGGACGACTGCTGCAAACACAACATAAAATCCACTGTCGTCGCTCCTCCTTTTATGTTTCCATCGCTCCTCCGTGAGAGATCCGAGACTGGTGTGACGCGCAGCTGGCGCTCATCATCAATCACGCACCAGCCTCGCGGCGCTCTCTCACGGCTCTCGCCCATTGATTTGTGGTTGAAATCTCAACAATTGTTTCAACAGTAACTGAGGGTGCAAAAGTGATGTTGAAAAAATATCTCTTTGTAATGTTGAATCAATAATATTACCATTGATTTTGTAACTGAGGGTGCAAGAGTGATACTGAAGCAACATCACTTTGTAACATTAATTCAATACAATTAGTGTAGACGCATCAACACTGACTCAACATTGTTTCAATGATTACATGCTATCTGGGATGTCTCCTGATCGAATGGGAACAAACTCAGTTGCGTTTGCAATAATTGAATCTGTATTTTTTTTTGTATATATTTTATAGTTTTTACATGATTTTATATCATTTTATTAATTGGTTTGTTAAATACACACAGTATTGCCATGTTATTACTGTATTATGTTTAATACTGTATTTCTTCAGATAAAAAACATACACTCCACTCAAGT
This sequence comes from Coreius guichenoti, assembly GCA_039654105.1. Classification (NCBI taxonomy): domain Eukaryota; kingdom Metazoa; phylum Chordata; class Actinopteri; order Cypriniformes; family Gobionidae; genus Coreius; species Coreius guichenoti. Next base: position 30,915,425 of record CM077172.1, on the reverse strand, counting down.
GGACATCTGACAATCTCTTTGAAATATATGACAACACACTTCTTTTTTACAAGGCTTACAGCTTAGGTGATGGCTCAAAAAACAAAGCGCACACAAGCAAAGATGGAAGTTACAAATCCTGATGATTACAAGATGGGAATGCTTGCTCCAGGTATTATAGACCTCTTTTGCATAAACTGTATAACCTGTTTTATGTATTATGTATCTGATCTTGAATGTATCATGTTCCTGGTGAATCTGAGCTTGTATCTTTATTAAGTTCCTGTTATCATGATCATCCTTGTGTTTCACTTCTAAACTGCTGCACTTTATGTTTGAGTCATGGTTGTTACAGGCAGTCTATAAGTTGAAATTAGGTCACATCTTCTCTGTGGTTATTGACCATGTCTCATAACAATGGATGGCCAGGGTAAAATCTCTCGGATGACTGGCTCCTTTTCCTCCAGACAACCATTTTTTTATGACATGACTTAGAGACAGCCTATATGAATGAAGAAGGCCTCTTTAAAATGTATGGCCTCCGGTCAGATCTGGAGAGTGCTAATCCGCCTTACAATTTCCTCCTCCGCTGTCTTTTATCTTCTGGTGTCCAGATGCTTTGGGACTAGGAGCATAAATGCCAGGCCGCAGTGCACTATCATCCAGTGTTTCACAGATTCTTTCAGTCTTCATCTTTTCAGGTCACTAACAAGGTGGTTTTGTGACATCCTCCAAAACTTTGATGTTTGTGATGTTTTGGCTCAAGACAGCTCATTTGATGTGCAAGTCTTCCAAGCCAGGAAAGTTCAGAGATAAAGGAAAGGGCCACATTCTCATTTTTACTTTTGGTGATGTTTTCGTCACTGTGTCTGATCTCCAAAAAGCTTGATAAAGATCGACAAGTGTTTGATGTGTTTTCTTCTCTTGAACTCATGATATCTGATATGTGTGTGTGTGTGTGTGTGTGTGTTTCTACAAAGCTTGAAGGGGAAAACTTCCAACAGTATAAACCATTTTACAAGTTATACTAAATTTAGACATAATCAATAACGGAGAATCATGAAATTTAAAGTAAAAGCTGTTCAACAGTCCTTGAACATTGTGACCCTGATCTAATTTTACATGAAAGGTAGGCCTGAAACTATTTTATATTATTTGTTATCAATCATTTTAATACTTTATTAATAGTTTTATTAATTCACTATTTATTTTACATTTGCACTTTATTTCGATGGTCCACTTTAGACATTCTACTAACTATAAGTAAGTTTGCAACTACATGTCAGCTAAATCTCATTAGAGTATTAGTAGACTGTCTGCTTAATATACACTGCAAAATCCAACAGTTGTTCTAACACTTTTTAGTTAACTTTACTTAATGTCTTAACTTAATTGTAGAAATCTAGTAATCTGTACTATTCACATACTATGCCTTGTTTACTCAGAAAACCCAAGTTAAGATTAATTGATTGGTTTGAGTGCCATTTCGTCAAGGGAAAATAAGTTTTTGAGGCGGGGCATTTCTTAATAGACTTTTCACTAATTTCCTATACCTCTGCAGTTATCTTTCTCTAGTTGCGTTCACTCATTTTCCAAAGTCATCTTGAATGTTGAATTGTCAAATTTGAGAGAACATCACATAAGCTGATGATGACTTTCCTAAAACGTTTTTTGTTTGAACTCACCATTATGGTGATCAGTGTTCCCTTTGGCTGGGCACTTGGAACTCATTTATATTATTGTAATTCTCTTCCTATTGATGCAGAGATGCAACAAGAAATCACAGTTATTTGGTTTTAAAGGAAGGGAAGTAATAAAAAGGTTGCTTTTTAAAGGTGACCTAACTTCTAACTAAATCATTATATTTCATGTTGAATAATGCTTTTTTTTATTTTATTGCTAACACTTATGTCATAAACACCTTGAGAAACTTTTAATTGGGTTGATATAATCTCTCTATATTTGTGACAATATATCTTGCAATTGACCATGCTTGAGTCACACACATCAAGTACTCTCTACAGTTCTTTTTTAGTTACTAGAACTCTTGTTTAAGTGAACTATACTAAGCATTTGTCAGTACAACATACTATTCCTATTTCACTTTACTTAGTTTTTTTTAAGACAATCGGTTTGTCTAACTGTCTTAAAGTAAATCTAACTAATTAGATTTTACAGTGTATGCTAACACTTTATTGTAATGGTCGCCCAACAGACAAGTCAGCAAGCAATTTTGCATTTAAAAGACGTCTAATAGTCATCCAAACACAGCACTGAAGTCTAGGCTACGCTAGGCTAGGCTAATTTAATAGACATAGACTAATAATAGACTAGTCATCTAGAACATGAACATGTCAAAGAAATGAAACCAAACACCTTGTAATCACTGTTGACTTTGCTTACATGATGGAATATCATACATCTCCCAGGTTATTTTGGCAAAACAAAATGTAACCAAATTCAAGGTTATTTTGGCTAGAAATGGGTTACTCATAGCTGGACTTTATCGTGTCTATAGTTAACCGAGACAGTGAAATGGCGGTTATTGCTTGCTGGGAACCTACTCTAATGAGAGTTAGTTGACCTGTAATTGCAAAGTTACTTATAGTTAGTAGAGTGTCTAAAGTGGACCATCAAAATAAAGTGTAACCGTAAAATAGTATTTTCTTTGTCAAAAATTATGCTTTACACTCTGTCCACTTGTTCTTTAGTGGCATCAAAAGTTTGATCCGGAACATTTAGGAAGGCAGAAAATGTAGTGCTTAGATGGCAGAAAATTTTTCTGAGTGTACATTTTCCTCTATAATCCTTTGGGATATGAGATCAAAACCTTCGAGTACTTTAGGGTCATATTTGCTGTGAGAGGGAGTGAAGTAATCAGCTATAAATGTACAGCAATGCTGTTAGTTTGAAAGAATAATCAATATCCTTCTGCATCTCTTCCTCTCTGAAAGGTTTTGATGCTCAAAGCAAAGAACATCATAAACATCTTCCCGATATGACACAATGGAAATGATTCTTTAATATCACACACCCTTGCCCCCGTCCATTAAAGCTTGTAAACATATACCGCTATGGAATTCATATCTTCGATTTTGGCAAAGGTACATTTCTCTTAAACAACAAAAAAAGTTTTGCAAACATTGAACTTGGTGAACTTTGAAACTGTTTTGAACAGAGCCAACAACTCCAAAATAACCAAGGATCATACTTTTATGTTATGTCTTGAAGTTATTTATTGTGTTGAGAACGTTTTTGATTATGGTAATCTTCACAGCAGACACTACAGAGATGATGAGCTTTATTATTTGATTACCGTACAACATCAAATTACACAGCATCAGTGGCCCCAGACGGACTCACTGGTTTACATATACATTTACATGCTGTGAAAGCAACAAGCGTCAGTCTCTTGGGTTTGCAAGCACAATTTATACTCGCAGTGGAAATACAGAAAGGACATGATTCTGCAGCTGAAGAAAATTGAGACTATGAGCAAATATGCCATCTACTGCAATATTATTAAACCGAGTCCTCGTATACTCCTTTATATACTGTCATAATTAACTTACTGTTTATACTCCATCATATGGTGTCATATATGAGATATATATCATTATAGTCATATAATCACCATCACTTCTTAGCTTTTTTTCTTTACTTTGTTGCATGAGCAATGAGATAAACCATCTTTCAACAACCAAGGCAACACAAATGGCTGTCACAACAATCATAGTACAGATTAATATAGATTATAAGTAATATCAGTACAATGAACACAAGCCTGAATATGACATTCTTTAAAAACCAAGAAAGCAAATTCACAGCAGTGGTAAACAGATTATTTTAACCAATGTTCAATCTGCAAAGAAAATAAATAGAGATCACAAGCTTACAAAAAATATTTGCACACCTTCAATCCATACCCACAACCACCCCCACACGCACACTACACATACATAAGCATTTCCGTGCTTAAATAAGGACTATCAGCTAGTCATTAAGATCAATGAAGTCAGCTAGCTAGTAAAAAACACGTTTATCAACACACACACGTGAACACACACACACACACACACACACACATAGTTTTAAGGCATTGGTGGCCTAAAGTCTATAATGTTCCACGTTTTCCTGTAGTCTTGTTTTCTTATTTTTTTAGTCTTGTTTACATAATACACAGATTAAATGTAAAATCCTTTCAAATTCCTACAGTATTACACAAAAGTAATGAAATGTAACCATAGAGTAGATAGCATAACCCCAACATTCATTCATTGAAAAAAATAAAATAAATAATAATAATAATAATAATACAAATAAAATAAAATAAAATAAATAATAATCTGTGAGTTATACAACCTGAAATACATTTCAGGCATAGAGACCAGCATAAATCACTGCTAGCTGGAGGGGAGGACACATATTTTCATTTGTTTGGTTGCTTTTTTTTCTCTTAATCAGAAACACTAAGCCTTTGTATTTCAGCAATAACTTGTAGGTAGAAAAATGTAAGTCTGTGACAGGGTAATGAAATAAAAACTGTGATATAAAGTACATCATTTATAATACTAGCCAACAGCAATAACCAGCTGCAACACTAGTGGTGGTATGAGTTTTCTCCTTGGACTCTATACATGACATAACCTACATGGAGACGTACTTCCGTAGGGCATACAGCTATGGATTTGCTATGAGTTGGTGGCAGTATCCATCCTTTCATTCAGAATTTGCTGTATGGAACATGTCACACAGATCAGTAGATGTAATAACTTCCTCTAGACGTCTAGCTTCAACTCTAAGCCTCTGGAGGTGGTTACACTTTTAGAAAACATATTTACCTCAAGAGTAGGCTATATAACATGTCTGGTCACATTAGGGCCCCATTTACACTGCATGGTTCAGGTGACCCAATTCCGATTTTTCCCTCTCATGTGGCACAGATCGGATATGACGTGAACGTGTAAGCAGGAAAAAAACGCATGAATTCCGATATCCTCAGATCGGATTCAGGCCTCACTCATATGTGGTAATAAATCCGATATGATTCGGATACGTGCATTTGCGTCTGCCATGTAAGCGGTCAAATCGGATATTCCCCAGTAAATGCAAGTCGTACGTCATTGAAAAAGGGACGGAGGCGAACGACGTCAACTCAGGTGGACACGAACTGCGATCACATGACACTAATGGTGCGATGGAAGACGAGAGCAATGTTTTGCTGACCTTTAAAGATAGTGCGGAAAGCAAAACATTGAATAATCATTTCGTCTGCATCCATTGCGTCCAATGCATATCGCGCCGTTTTACTTCCTTTTCCGGGTCAGAACGTCTTGGGCTGTTTCGCCAGTGTATAGTGTAAATGCAGATATCGGATACGGGTCGCTTTTAAAAGATGGTGTAAGTGGGTCGTCAAAAAAAAACGGATATAGTCACCAAATCGGAATTGTGCATCAAGACCTGCAGTGTAAATGCGGCCTAGGTGTCTTTAACTACTATATGTACTTACATAACATTTTTAGGTACAACGCACTTATTGTGTTGATATTGTATTGCAAAACACTTTTGGTGGGATACGGATAAGTTTGGGGACGGGTTTGGTAGGTTTAAGGGTTAAAGAAAAGTCAACAGTATAATGATAGATGTAATTACAGAAATTAATTAAAGCTGTAATTACATGCAGGTAGTTTTTTAATACATACAATGTAAAACACAATAAGTACATTGTATCAAATGATTCATTTAAATGTTAGTACATAATAAAGACAATATAAAGTGAGACCACATTTCTTTTACTACTATTTCTTTGGTATATTCTTTTGTCAGTTATTCTATTTAAATGTAGCATATTTACATAAAAGATTTTAAAAATATTTATGAATGACTTTAACATTTATGTTCTGGCGAGATTTTGAATGTATGTCATAATTTATATGTAATTTAAATGATATGACACTATGTATTTAATTTATTTTATATTAAGTACATTTTTTTCAAGTTATTAAAATGGCCTTGTGATATAATGGCAATGCACATGTACATATATAGATTTTTTTTATGATGGATCTCTCCACCAGTTGCTTTGCTCTGTACAAATTATTTAACAAGCATTCACAAGGAAAATACAAGTCCACTAAATATAGAAACTATGAAACTAAGATTATGAAAGATTAAATTAACATATGCTTTTCATCTGTTTTATTATAAATGGCACTTTCCATCTTTATCTACACTTTTTGGTGACTGGGGCGATTTTTGGAGAATGTCACTTTAATTAAAAAAGTTCAAATTCATTGGTGTGATGGGCATAGGTTTGCTATTTGTTTTAGAAAGCACAATCTGTCATCAGTTTGCATGAGCCAGTAATAGATCATGATGCTTTCTGAGTGAAATCTGTCCACTGCCTTAGTAACAGATGCTGCTTAAACCTGGTTGCAAGGCTGTTAAGCCGCCTGCAAAAGAGATGAACGTTTTAATACATCATCAAATAAAGTTTAAAAGGACCTTTTGGTTTGACAATGTACATAAATCAAATCCAATCTTTCAGTCTGACTGTCATTGTGTAGGTGATGTCATTTGATTCATTTGTACGGATAGTTTCGTTCATATTCATTGTATCTAAATCTGCTGTAAGCGTCAAGAAAACCAAAAATTTCCATCCGCTCATGTCCATCATGACATATGTCACATAATGGGAAAAGGTGAGAGAAAAGTCTATTCGTACAATACTGCACACTTTGTATGACATTATTGATGATTCATCAGAAAAAAAATGACTTTAAATCTAGTCAGACTGAGATTGCAATAAAAAAAAAATCACATTTTAAAACCACATATGAATGTGGTTTGGATGGGGTTTGTGAAAATCATATGCCATGTGTTTTTTCTGACTACAAATGCTCTTCTGACTAAACATATTTTAGCCAAATATGCCCAAAATCTGTTATCTGTCTGTATGAAGTTGGCTGCCTCAGTGTTTCTCGTCATCTTGACTGATGAGGCTGATAAACTTTTATTTTCATCATGCTAACTTTGTCCATACAGAAGTAGCAAGGTGAAGTATTTCGAGGAAAGACTACGCAGAAAAGCTGAGAGGTTGTGTATGTAATCTAATGAGAACACTTGAGTTGTCTGTTGGTTAAACACCATGAGGAATGTGGTTAGTTTAGCCTTCAGATTATATTCTATTAATCAGAAGAGAGCTGTGGGCCACAACAACACAATGTGTTCTGAGCTCTCGTCGTAGACTTCTCAAATACACCTCAGGGAAATCAATGTTTTACAGCCCTTCCATTTTCAGCCACAGCACCCAAGCTTGAGAGCATTTACAACAGCGAAATGCCTCCAGACGGAGACAGGCGCTATGATGTCCGACTAAATAAAGTGTCCCACAGCTCATTTGTGAAATGAATTTTCCACAGGCATAGGCGTTTCCAATCTCTAAATGCTTATTGTTTTACTGAATTTACATGGCAGATGTTGTTGCAGTCTGTTCGGACGTATTCATTTAAGTGTTTAGGGTTTAATTGATTCCACGATCCGCTAATCCAAAAACATTATGTCAAATGTTTCCTTCATGAGAGCATTTCCTGAATGAAACTATCCTGTTTTTGTACTAAAAAACTGTGGGTTATGAAACATTGAATACACAATAGGGTTGTATCCATTATTATCCTTCACAAACAACATATGTGCCGCCTACAGCAGGCTATGCTACATTTTACTATTGCTTTCATAGTTCAATAAGCATTCAGACCCAACAAGTTAGTTATGGGTTTTTCTCTTGCTTTGGGACTTCTTTATAAATCTAGAAGCTTTATAGAAAAACATGTTGTAGCATGCCAGTTGTCATGCCAGTTGTTCACAGGAAACACATGGTTTCTCAGTCTGGATCCAAACCTGACGTCTGTTTCAAAATGTCTTTACAGGAGGATCTGTACCACTGGCTATATATTGGTTTCATTGGTCTTATAAAAAAGGAGTCATGATGGGCTTGGAAAGGTCAGAACTAAATACATCTGCTGACCTCATTTCTCTTCTAATTAGAATAATGCTGGAACATCTGCCGAACAGACATCCCTCCAAGCCCTCTTAAAGACGGAGTGATGCATGCAATTTAAAGACTGGCTCGTATAAAAATATTGCAAAGCATGCAATCAGGAAGAGTTCAAACGGTCAGTTTCAACTACGAATGCGGTCACCTTTTCTGAACTAAAAATAACACCCTGAACTAATGGGATGCTGTTTTAAAATGTCAGAAAAAAAGTGAATCCGACAACATTGTCTGGGTGATCTCATAAAACTAATCTTTGTTTGTGATCCTGAATACCGACCCATTATCCAAGGCATGAGCAACTCAGGGGAAGGATTCTATTAAAACCCTGGCTGGTGCATGAGGGAATGTTTGGATGGCCAAGCGGCATAAATTTAATGGGGGAATTGGCAGGTTTTAAGGGCTGCTGTGTGATGGGCGGCCATCAGGGCCATCAGAGAAGTGTGGATAGCAAGATATCAGTATTGTTGACATTGTTCACCGCAAAGTATAGGGTCAGGGAGCAGATGTACATTGATTAGAAAGCCAAGGGAAAAACAGAGGAACATAGAAAGCAAGGAAGAAAGGGAGAGACATTTGGAAAAAGAGAAGATATGTGGCAAAATAAACAAAGTAATAGGAATATTCCAGGGAGCATGTATGCTGGTTCCTGCTCAGTTATGACTATGCTTAACTGTACCTATGATGTAAAGAAACATTTTGCAGATAATGATGTGCAAAGTGAGCATGAGCAATGTAGAGTACAAGGACAGAAGTGACTCAATGCCATCTTTTAAACCAGTTTCTCAAGCATTTTTGTCTTATGTATATCAAAAGTCCCATCAGTAAAGCCCAAGAGTCTCTTTATCAACACCAAACCAGAAATGAATTTTGGTGAAAACAAGTCTTCATAGTCATCAAAGTTTTAAAACAAGTCTGTGTGTAGTTCAAATCAGTCATGTAAGAATTGTTTTGTGACCAATTTACACAAATTGCTTCATTAATGTTGCCCATTATTTGGTTTTCTTTCATTACAAAGGAATTGAAAAATATCATTACATGAATCATAATTAGTTATTCTAACTAATTACTGTTTTATATGTTTAAAAAAAATCAAAAATACCTCAGGGATTGACTTAATGTCAATGTGACCATTTCCTAATAAGTTGTAATGTTTGTAATTATAATATTTGGATGCAAACTGCAAATGAGTCACTTTTTTCAACATGAATGGTGTACATGCAAATTCATGAAGAATTATACACTGCCTGGCCAAAAACAAACCAAAAAAAAAAGTTGCTGTTTGGATTTAAATAGGCAAATGCTTAAGAGTCTATGATTGGATAATTATTGCAGTGATTATTATGTTTCTAGCATGTTATATGTTTGGCAACAGTTCTTCTAACCTTAATTGATGGAGTGTGTAGCTTTTCATTTCTTAAACAACCATGTAGATATTGACCAAAAATTGATACACCTCTTGATGGAAATAAATGTGGTGATGTTATTTCCATTAAGAGCTACATACATTTTTTTCGTTGTCAAGATCTTGCAATTCAAGAGTCAAGCACTCTGTAAAGTCTACTCAAGCACATCCCAAAGACTTTCAATGAATTTAAGGTCTGGACTCAGAGGTGCCAATTCATGTGTGAAAATGATCCTTCATGCTTCCTCCCAACCATTCTTTCACAGCCTGATGAATCTTGGCTTTGTCATCCTAGAATATGGCCATGGTGTGTCTTCTTACATGGTTGTTTAAGAAATGAAAAGCTACACACTCCATCAATTATGGTTAGAAGAGCTGTTGCCAAACATACAGTATAACATTCTAGACACATAATAATCACTGCAATAATGATCCAACCATTGACTCTTAAGCATTTGCCTATTTAAATCCAAACAGTGACATTTTTATGGCCGGGCAGAAAAAAAATCTTGTTTTCATCCAATGAAGGTGTCATAATTTCCTGTTTAATTTCAGCTTAATTTTCTTCATCAGTAATTAAAATCAAAGTGGCTGAGAAAGTGCAATGAACTCATCACTGCAGGTTCTCACTTTGGCAGCACTTTAATTTTACTTAAAGTCAGCAATCAAATTGATATTTTCAATTTTAGTGGCTTGGCCATTATTATAGTGACTAACTCATGTCTCACTTCCCATGGGTCACATGGCAGTCAAAAATATCTGACATTTAATCAAGCCTCTCTCTCTCTCTCTCTCTCTCTCTCTCTCTCTCTAACCTGCCTCCAAAACATGTTATTTTTTCTCTTCTAAAAGAAGGAGAATTTGTAACAAATCAGGTTTGAGTGATCTTATTTGATGAGGACCATCTGGGAAGACCTAAATAAGCTTATATCTATAAAATTTATGAGGGCACGTAAAAGCAGTCATAAATCAGTCTATGAGATTATGACAGATCGGTATGAGTTCATCCTAATTGGGGGTCTAAGCTTCTCATTCAGTTGAGGTGACCTGCATTTACCGACACTCAAGACGATGAGACACAGATTGTGAAGGCCACGAAGGACAACTTTAAAAACAAAACAAAACCTCTCTGGCTCCGAAAAATTAGATGAAACCAATTGTCTAGCAACAGACTATCAACATTAACCACCGTATTAGGTTTTTGTAATACTATAGAATATTGTGACTTTTACTAAAAGCCTGTTGGAACTCTTTGGAGAGCTGTTATAGTTCAGTGTTCAAGAGTTCTGATCATTTTGCATAAGTGAAATCTTTTACATTATGCAACTACTACTCTGAAGAAAACCTTGACCTCAGATTTTAAATATTCGTCTCTCAGTGAGCACTAACAGCTCCAGAAACTCTGCTTCCTGCTGAGTTGATGGTCTAGCTGACTCTGACAATAGCATTTTTGACATTATCATTATCACGATAAGGATGACGAATGAGCTTCTTCTCAATCTGAAGAACCGCTGTCAGGCTTGCATCTGATCCAAACTTCTCCTCAGCAAACTCTAAGCCACATACTGTACATCAAACGCTAATAGTTATTCATTGTAGTTACATAAATTTGTGTTTTATGGGGTTCTGCTACACCAAAATGACATTCTAATTCAGTCAGAAAAAAAAACTTTTGCATTCTTAATGAGTGAGAGTAACAGACCTTGAACAGAAGAGGATGAGGTTGGTGTAACCTCTCCTACCGAGTTGTTTTAGGTCGGCTTGTAGGATGCCACCTTAAGTATATACATTTATACAAGTCTTTAGTGAGTATGTCATGGATCATAAAACAATGACCGATGATGATGTAGCATGTGGTTTGCTTGGTTGCAAGTAGGCGATAAACAATCTAAGTCTGTTCATTTGAATACAGCTACTCCCTCCTACCAAAGTGTAAACCCTAACACTGTCAACATCAACACCAATTCTCCTCAATCTTTCCCAGCTTTGGTCCTCTGAGAATCAGCATGGTCCCATTGTGCTGACAGTGGTGTAGTTGAACTTAGACATGGACGCTCCGGTGGCAGTGACCTCATCATCACCTTCTCTGAAGCCTCTTCTACGGCAGGGCCAGCAGCAGCAAGAGAAAGTGGTGATAAGCGCCTTTCGAAAACGCTTGTTCATAAAGCAGTAGATGATAGGGTTGACACAGGCAGATGTGTAGGACAGCAGGTGGATGAATGAGATGGGGGCTCCAGAGAGAGCCCTGTGGGCGGAGGGAAGGTCGAACGCTTTCCAGGTGTTAACGGAGTACAGGGGCATCCAGCAGATGAAGAACATGGCCACGATGACGATGAGCATACGGATCACTCGCTTCTTTGCCATCAGTTTAGCCTCGGAGGTATTGCTGCGGGGTCGGTCCACCTTTGCGGAGCCCGTTGGGGTGAGGGCTGACATCTCCATGGAGTTGGGCCTCTTGGACACCTGGATGTAGCAGCCGTCTCCGTCATCGCTACTACATAAGACAGTGGCGCTGATACCATTTTTCATTCCTAGAGAGGAAACATTGCATTTTCCTTAAAAAGAAGCTCTGAGGGAGTACAGATAAACACACATCATGAGGATGCTTCCATTTTAAAGCAGATTTGCATTTTCTGAATGTACTGTAGTTCTTGCAAGGCGGCAGCAAAATAAAAGTGTTAAAGTTTTAGGTAAGCTCGGGTTTTAGGCTTTATTTTTTGTAAATGAAATGCTGCATCAAAACCGCTTTGTTGTTGTCATGACATGCAGCACAAGTCTTGTTTTCTATTGGTTGTGTAAAAAAAAATGACAGTCTTTGCAGTATAAATGTGGCCATATATGGTTAATAGATGGAGGAGATGGGGGAGATCCCAATTCAGTATGCAAATAAACAAAAACAAAAAAAGAAGATCATAATAGTGTGGTCATTGTTGGTTTCCTTTTTTCAATGAATGCATATTATCAATATAGATCAATTGGAGACTTTCAATTTGAATTCATCTTAAAATATAATATTCATGAAGACTGACGTTATTGATAAAATGTCATTTCAATTTAGTATGTTAAGTAGTTTGGGTGAATTGTAGAAATGTGTGGAGAAAAGATGAATACAAATACGCAAAAACTGTAATAATGAATCAAATCACTCATGATCAAATTAATCTCATGAACTGTCATTTTTAAACAAAACGACTCAAATCAGTTTCAAACTCATAGTTTTAGGGCCAGATTTAAACAGGGCAAATTAGCGTGAAAGTGCAATTCCAAAAAAGTGCAGATGGCAGTGGAAAGTTCAGCATATGATCTACTGACGACGCGCAAATTAAAGAACACAGACGCAGCCGGATCATTTCCATAATGACCAACGCAATCTACCAGTTAGTGTCTGGTTTAAGACGTGCTTTTTTTGGGCGGTAAATGATGGCGCAAACACCGGTAAATTGACAAGGGCAAACCTTAGTAAATCACCTTGCGTGATTGCGTTAAATGAGTTTTGAAAAGTATTTTGTAGTTACTGACCAATTTCTTAAAGCAAGGGTTCTCAACTCTGGCCCTTGAGGTCCACTTTCCTACAGAGTTTTTCTCCAACGTTGATCAAACTCAGCTGCCTGTAACTTTCTATTACTCCTTAAGACCTTGATTTGCTTGTTGGGGTGTGTTTTATTAGTGTTGGAGCAAAACTGGACCTTGAGGGCCAGAGTTGAGAACCCCCGCCTTAAGGAGCCATTCATTGGAATCATAATTTGTACATTACTTATGATTTCCAACCCTTGTTCCAACCCACTAAACAATAACCTTCATAAGACCACACAGCAGGTTGTATTTTGACATTCTTGAGTTTCCTTCTTTTGCACAAAATGTTACCAATAAAAATGGGAAAGAAAATGACATTTTTCTAATTCAATTGAAAACATCTTAATGGGTAGAGTGGTGACTCAGCACCGGAGAGTTTGAATGCTAGATTACTGCGGCCCAGGGGAAATGGGTCATATTTATAACATTAATAGAATGTGATTTAGTCAGAACAGCGGAATTCAGGATGGGACATAATCAAAGCAATCCAGCAGATATTAACTTCTAAGGGCTCCATCAATGAGCAATTTCAAGGAAATATTCAAGTTTATATTGCCTGCTTTTTTCTTGCTTTTTTTAAGGGGCAGTTACGGAAATTTTGCACAGCTGCAATTATCTTTTTTTAAAGTCCTATAGGTCATTACTTAGGAAATTGAGTCTCATTCACAAACAGATGGCCACGACTGTACACACAGACAATTAAATCCTCAGGGCAGGTCATGCAATATGTTCACAGTGACTAGAACGGTTAATACCTTTTGGGATGGTCTGAGGCTTTCTAAAACATGACACTAAATCAGACTGTAATGTGTTATCGCCTTCATAGGTCTCACCGCACTGTCCCTTCTTCTGTTCCAATTCGAACTGTATTCCACGGTAGAGCTCTCGAGATATGAGCCCGTAAGCGATGATCATCACCACTCCAGGAATGAAGAACAGAACAAATAGCAACAGGATGCACCTGAAACAAAGAGAAACCTTTTGAAACTCCCCATTATCACACAAGCTTGCTTGTATATTTCCCCAAGGGTGGCCACTTGTGGATAATCCAAAACATTCTGTTAATTCTATACTGCAGATTTATAAATTCTGATTATAATTATGCATTCATTTAAATATGAGTAATTAACATCAGAAGTGGATAGCCATGCATTCGCACATCTTGAAGGGAACATTTGTGATGTGCTAACACCTATTACCTGTGATAAAATCCCTGTAATGCCTAGCCTATCCTGACTTATTGCTTTAACAGAATATTCAGAAAGAATAAGGAACGTGTACAAGCAAACTCAGAGGAAGAGAGAGAGAGAGAGAGAGAGAGAGAGAGAGAGAGAGTGAGAGAGAGAGAGAGAGAGAGAGAGAGAGAGAGAGAGAGAGAGAGAGAGAGAGAGAGAGAGAGAGAGAGAGAGAGAGAGAGAGAATACTGTTGTCATTCCTTGCTGTCTACGTAGCAACAGCCGTCATTAAACATGAATGTTCCACAAGAGGCACCCAGCTGATGTTTAAGATCCTGGCTCCTTCTCTATATGTTTTTCTGTCTTTGTCTTGTACAGAGACAGACGCAGAGAGCCAATAATGTTAAATTATGACTGAGTAATAACAGGATGCTTTTCCCATTAAAGGAATGTTCCAGGTTCAAAACAACTTAAGCTCTATGGACAGCGTCTGTGTCATGCGTCAGCATCTGTGTCATGCGTTCTGGGGGCTTTAAAAACCGAAATGAGCAACCCATGTTTTAAATAAAGCTTGTTATTTTGAAGATAGTAACATTTACAAGTAAGATAACTTGTAACATAAGGTTAGTAAGCGATTTTATCTTGTTACCGTCAGTATGACATGTTTAACGCTTAAAGCTAAAGTGTGTCATTTAATGTTAAATTATTTTTCCTTACCCAAATTCATATGTGGAGACAACTATAAGTAGCAAACTTATTTTCTTAATGTACACTACTATTCAAAAATTTGGGGTCAGCAATATATATATATATATATATAATATTGTAACATGTTTTTGAAAGAAGACTCTTCTGCTTTCCAAGGCGGCATTAATTTGATAAAAATACAGTAAGAACAGTAAAATTGTGAAATATTTTTACAATCTAAAATATTTTCTATTCAAATACATTTTAAAATGTAATTTATTCCTGTGATGGCAAAGCATAAAATTTTCAGCATCATACTCCAGTCTTCAGTGTCACATGATCATTCAGAAATCATTCTAATATCCTGATTTGCTGCTCAAGAAACATTTCTGATTAGTATCAATGTTGAAAACAGTTGTGCTGCTTAATATTTTTATGTAAACCATTGATACATTTATTTCAGGATTCTTTGATGAATAAAAAAAAGTTAAAAAGAACAGCATTTATTTAAAATAGAAATCTTTTGTGAAATTAGTCTTCACTGTCACTTTGTATCAATTTAATGTGTCCTTGCTGAAAAATATTTTATTTAAAAATGAAAGTATTAACTATTTAATAAAAGTATTTAAAAACGTCTCGGTTACGTATGTAACCCTCGTTCCCTGAGAAGGGAACGGAAACGTAACGTCAGTGACTGACGAATGGGGGTTTCGCCTAGAAGCCTATCATCTTCGAGATCTAGAAAACGCCCAATGGCAGTGCCAATGCCATTTGCATAGCGCCCCACAGCGTGGGTATATAAGGACGCTGGCGACATCACATTGTGTTTACCTGCTGAGGAGCCAAGACTGAACTCCCGGCCGTTCCAGCGGTACAGCGGAAGTGGCAGAGGGACGTTACGTCTCCGTTCCCTCCTCAGGGAACGAGGGTTACATACGTAACCGAGACGTTCCCTTTCGTTCAGTCACTCCGAGTAACGTCAGTGACTGACGAATGGGGGTCCCAATGTAATCACGCCACTCGGCTGTCATCCAGTGCCCTGCGTAAGCGTGAGCTCCCTGTCGTAAGCTAGTACGGACGAAGGACTCCCACTTAACACAGGAATACCAAGGTACACTGGGAAGCATATTCCAGGTGGAAGTATGCGCCAAGCGCCTACCCGTAGGGAGGACTTAAGGATACACATATGACCCACTCAGGGCTACATATGGAGAACTCTGGGGTAACCAGCCGAAGGTGGAAGACATTTTTACCCCCAGGGGTGGCAAGGGGCTTGCCAAGGGAAAGACACATGCTCAGGGAGGCTTACAGTGGAAATACACATGTGGGGGTCGCCCAACGGGGGAACCATGCACACGGTGGCACATAGCCTAACACGAGGGCCTGACCGAGTGGGCAGACTTACTGGTGTCGGCATCAACAGTGCTGGAGGAACTCAGGGCTTCAGGGAAACTACCTGAGGAAATATCGCACGTATCCAGTCCGTGGAGTGGAATGGCGAGCAAGCGAAGACACCTGAGCCTAGTCCATTACCGGCCACTAGTAGAGGCGAGTACATGAGAGGACACTGGCTCCACTCGGAGATTATAGAATCTGGCGAATGTGTTGGGTGTCGCCCAGCCTGCAGCTCTGCAAATGTCTGTTAGCGAGGCGCCATGCGCTAGAGCCCAAGAGGAGGCTACACTCCGGGTGGAGTGAGCCCTGACCCCTAGGGGGCATGGACGCCCCTGCGTCTGGTAAGCCAAAACAATGGCGTACACTATCCAGTGAGACAACCTTTGCTTGGAGAGAGCCTTTCCCTTCAGCTTCCCACCAGACAAAGAGCTGGTCTGAGGTCCTGAAACACTACGTTCTGTCTACATAAGCACGGAGGGCGCGTACTGGACAGAGCAGTGCCAAGGCTGGGTCTGCCTCCTCCAAAGGCAGCGCTTGCAGGTTCACCACCTGGTCCCTGAAGGGAGTGGTGGGAACCTTGGGCACATATCCAGGCCAGGGTCTCAGGATCACGTGAGAGTAGGCCGGCCCGAATTCCAGGCACGCTTCGTCAACCGAAAATGCCTGCAGGTCCCCTACCCTCTTGATGGAGGCCAAGGCGATCAGGAGCGCTGTCTTCATAGACAGGAACTTAAGCTCGACTGACCGCAATGGCTCGAAGGGAGCCCTCTGCAGAGCACTTAAGACTACTGAGAGGTCCCAAGAGGGTACGAGGGGAGCGCGAGGAGGATTCAGTCTCCTCGCTCCCCTCAGGAACCTGATGACCAGGTCGTGCTGACTTACCTTTTCCGTCTCCACAAGGTCGTGGTAGGCTGATATAGCGGCCACATAAACCTTGAGGGTGGAAGGAGACAGCCTTCGTTCCAACCCTTCCTGGAGGAATGCGAGCACGGACCCGATCGGGCATTTCCAGGGGTCTTCTTGGCGAGAAGAACACCAGGTGACGAAGAGGTTCCACTTCAACGCATAGGCGTGTCGAGTAGACAGGGCCCTAGCGGAAGTGATGGTAGCCACCACCTGAGGTGGTAGGGTACTCAAACCTGCCGCGTCCCATCCAGGAGCCACACGTGGAGGTTCCAAAGATCGGGACGTGGGTGCCAAAGGGTGCCCCGTCTCTGAGAAAGGAGGTCCTTCCTCAGAGGAATCGACCAGGGAGGGGCTGTCGCAAGGAGTACGAGTTCGGAGAACCAGGTCCGGCCAGGCCAATACGGGGCGACCAAAAGGACCTGCTCCTTGTCCTCCCTGATCTTGCACAGAACCTGTGCAAGAAGGCTCACTGGGGGAAACGCATGCTTGCGAACGCATTCGAAAAGGCGTTTCGCTGTCAACATCCTGAACGGAAGCCTGTGAAGGGATCGGTTCAGGACGCGCAGGTCCAGGATAGGTCGTAACCCACCGGTTTTCTTGGGTACAATGAAGTAAGGGCTGTAGAAGCCGGACTCCATTTCGGCTAGAGGGACAGGCTCGATCGCACCCTTCGCCAGCAAGGTAGCAACTTCCGCACGCATGACAGGGGCGTTGGGCCCCACCATGGTGTATCGGACTCCCCGAAAACGGGGAGGAGCCTGAGCGAACTGAATCGCATAGCCGAGCCTGATGGTCTTCGCGACCCAGCGGGACAGTCCAGGAAGCTGAAGCCAGGCTCCCAAAAACTGCACCAGCGGGGTCATGCGAACCACAGACGTACCCCGGGTGGGGCAGCGAGGCGGCGCGACCGGCCCGGACGTGGGAGGCGTAGCGTCCCGGTGTGGAGGCACGGTCATCAGCCGCGTCCTGACAGAGGAGACCAGGGAAGGACGCGCGTTCCACTGGGGTCTGCTCTGAGAGGAGACTGCCGTCAGAGAGGGACGAGAGTGGCGTGGCCCGGGGGCGGCGCACACTGCCATCGGTCTCTGGTTGCTCAGGGATGGGCATATCAGTTCTTTCTTTGACCATAATAGGGTCCTGCTGACCCGGGGGCCAGCAGCGGAACAAAGGATTCTCCCCCGGCCCTCCACCGGGGGAAGGAGTGGCCCTGCTACCATCTCCTGGAAAGAACTGCCCATCCCTGAGCTGTCCGCGTCAGGAGCGCCGCTTAGCCTGGCGCTTGGCGGGCTGCGGGGCTGGAGCGGACTGGGGTTCCTTCCTGCGGTGTCCTCCACGGCGCGGCCCAGGTGGAGGCAGCTGCTGGGGCGGCGCGGGAGGGGCGGGAGCCGCGGGAGGGCGCCCTCGGCGGCGAGCAGGCTGAGGCAACTGTGCCGGCGGCTGGGTGGAAGCAGCAGCTGGCCGCCGGGGCAGTATGTGTTTAATAGCCTCAGTCTGCTTTTGGGCGGCTGAGAACTGTTGGGCGAAGTTCTCAACCGTGCCGCCGAATAGCCCATCCTGGGATATGGGAGCGTCGAGGAGACGAGTCTGCTCGGCGTCCCGCATATCAGCCAGGTTGAGCCATAGGTGTCTCTCCTGGACCACTGCTGTGGACATCACCTGGCCCAGGGAGCGTGCGGTCACCTTCGTCGCCCGGAGGGCGAGGTCGGTGGCGGCACGCAGCTCATTTCTGAGCCCTGGGTCAGCTCTACCCTCGTGCATGTCCCTGAGCATCCGGGCCTGGTAGGCCTGGAGGATGGCCATGGCATGCAGAGAGGCGGCAGCCTGCCCCGCAGCTCTGTAGGATTTCGCCACCAAGGTTGATGTGAAGCTACAGGCTTTGGAGGGGTGCTTTGGGTTGCCACGCCATGTTGAAGCACTCTGAGGACACAGTTGCATCACAACAGAGCGTTCAACCGGGGGAACCCCAGTGTACCCTTTGGCCGCGGCCCCGTCGAGGGCAGAGAAGGCGGAGGAGGCCGCCGATCGGTCACGGGAAGACAACGGGGACTTCCAGGACCGCGTGACCTCCTCATGCACCTCCGGGAAAAAAGGTATTGGGGGCGTGGTCCGACGGGTGTCAGAACGCGGCGCCCCCAAAAACCAATCGTCCAACAGCGAGCGTTCAGGACGGGGTGGAGGGTTCCACTCCAACCCGAGGCTCGCGGCTGCCCAGGAAAGCATGGCTGTCAACTCCGGGTCCGACTCGGGCAATGCTGGCACACCGGAAGCCAGCAGCATAGCTGAATCATCCTCCTCGGAGGACTCCAGCCCACCTTGTGATGCGGCGACCGACATCTGCTCGTCCTCTGCGGGCCCAAACGACACACTCGGAACAGCAGGAGCCGGCTCCGGTGTCTCAATCTGGGCGCACGGCGGGAACGGTGCGCTAGAGGGGGGTGTGGTCCGAGGCATGAGCGTCGGGGCTTTGTTCCACACCGTCACCCTCAGGTCACCCTGGCCACCAGCCAAAGTGCCGCCTCGCGTAGAGACCGCAGATTGGGGTGTGGCAGAGGGGACTCTCACTCTATTACGGAGCTCACTGAGTCTCGACCGCAGCACCGAGATGGCCATGTCCCCGCAGTGGGAACATGACTCATCCACAAACGCTGCCTGAGCGTGCTGAAAGCCCAAGCACATCAGGCAGTGATTGTGCCCATCAGAGGGCGGCAGTAATCGACCGCACCCAGAAGCACACGGGCGAGACATCTTGAAAAAGACGTGCCACGTGTGAGCTCTTTTAGGAGAGGAAGCTTCGCAGCGATGCTGAAGCGCCCAGGGACCGGATACCACCTGGATGCAGACCACTGCACAGATCAGCAGGCAGGCAGTAAACGATTGCTTGAACGCGCCGTAACACCAACACCGACTGGAAAGCTGTTCGTCTCGAAGAAGCTGACAATAACTCAGAAGGCTTAAGGAGTGAAGAGATACTCTTGGCTCTGAAGCAGAAACATAATGCGATGTCGCCAGCGTACTTCCTTACATACCCACACTGTGGGGCGGAGTTATGCTATGCAAATTCCGCATGCCCATGGCATTGGCACTGTCATTGGGCGTTTTCTAGATCTCGAAGATGATAGGCTTCTAGGCGAAACCCCCATTCGTCAGTCACTGACGTTACTCGGAGTGACTGAACGAAAGGGAAATCTGGTTACACTTTATTTTAAGGTGTCCATGTTACAGTGCAATTATACATTTAAGTACTGAGTAATATTAATTAACTATGTGTACTTACTATAGGGATTAGGATTTTTGTAGGGTTAGTTGCATGTAGTTATGCATAATTTATTGTTATTACTATAGTAACTACATGTAACATCTGTAACAAGAACACTGTAAAATAAAGTGTTACCAAAAATCTTACTAAGCAAAAACTTTACTCTATGGCCCTACCAAAATAGTGTTTGAAAATATTGTTTGTTTGCATATCAGCCTGAAACTGTCAGAGCTGTGGTTTAGTGGTCTATGCATGTGTTCTGGACACTGTTGGCTCAGGAGGAACCACATTTGAGTCTGACTCTGGTCCTGATCCCGCTCAAGTGTCCTATAAAATAAATGCAATAAAGCTATGATGTGTTTAAGTGACCAATAAAAGATGAGGGGAGTGTTAGTAAAAACGAACAATTTTCTTGGTTGACGAGAGTTACGCACACTACAAGTCTTGTGTTTTTTAAATGTATTTTAATATTTGTCCCATTGCAATGCATTGTCAAAGACTTTACAGAAAGACGGTGCACTCGTATTACTATGAATGGGAGAAAGTGCAACGCGCAATATGGATGAATAAGTCCCGCCTTCTAAAAAAGAGCCAATCGCCAATTGGTAAAGTCATTACGTCACTGCAGCTGCCGTTAGAAGCTCCGGTTCCTGTAGAAACAGTCAGTGTTATGAGACGCGCGCTTAGGAATTAGCTTGGTCCAGCCTGAAAAATTACGATTTTTGTCATGATTCGAGCGTTTAGGAACAACATTTATGAGACAGGTTTTGTCAGATTTCATTGGCGATTTCAAATATGAAATTTAATCGTAAGCTTGGCAAACAGTTTTGGAGAATTTTATGTTTCCCCATTCAAAGACATAGGAGCTGCACTTGCATGTCCGAGAGACGTTTCAAGGATGGCCATCAAGTGAAATGATTTGTCTTAAAGGGACTTTGGCATTGCCCCACATCCATACACTATAATCACTTACCACGCTTGCTCCACCTCGCTCTTTGGCCAGTCATGGCGGCACATGTGAGCCGTGATGTTGTTGGGTTTGATGAACTTCACCAGGGTGCTGAAAATGGGATAGGGTGTCATAATAAGGAAGGACAGAACCCAGGTGGAAGCGATGACTTTGTAGGCGTGAGATCGGGTCTGCCATGCACGTGACTTCAGCGGGTTGCAAATGGCACTGTACCTCTCAATGGCTATAGCCACCAGACTGAAGGTAGAAATGCAGACGGAAATTCCTGTGATAAAGCAGAAGAGTGACATTTTTGATAAAATTGGTACATTTACATTGCGTAAACTAGTTAAAAGCTCAAAGATCGTATCTAAATAGTATATCCACCAAGTTTTCTGATTCAGTTGCTCTTATCGCTACATGTATTCACTGCACATCTGTTATTTTTATCCGAAAGCTTGACGCCTTGCAAAATTGAAAGCGAAAAATCCTTAATACGTTCTCCTAAAAATACAAAGCTTTGTGAAAAACATTGCAAAATGGCATTCTTGTTGGTGAACGCTGTAAGGTGAGATTTCCGACAGCCCCTCATGTTTGAGGAATTACTGCCCCGATGCCCCAAGAGCTTTGATCTGATCTCGCCCTCCGCACCAGAGCTCATACCAGGAAAATTGTTCTTTGCTTTACAAATCCCCTTCCTTCTCTGCCTCCTCAAAAGAACAAACAGTGGGAGGGAGGTTGTGGTTACCACTGCGTGTTGGATGTGCTGCCCTGTCACACTCCGACACTGTATGGGCCACGGGCCACTCGCACACACTCAAGCAAATAAGATCTGCTCTCTTCTGAACTATGTCATCTCCAGGGCCTCCACAAGACAGTGACCATAATGCTAGAGAAAAACATCCGTTAGAAACTCTAGCCGACGCGAGTACAAAACATGTAATTGTTTTCCTGATTTGTTTCTTTTGTGACTTTGTGCCCATGAATTTTGTGCAAATACGTTACAATACACAGTATTCCGCTGCTGTCCAGAACAGAACTGTCTTAAGGTTGTTGTTTTTTTTCCTCCAATCCATTTGCCAGCAGACCTTGTGTGTCAAATATGACCTTGGCATTGTATTGGTTGTTATTGGATGAGCATTGACTTTCATTTAGGGAGGTAGTGATCCATGAAAAAGTGCAGATCAAGCAGAATGCATTCATACATATGTTTATATCAGTGACCAATTTTTCAAAGTGAGAGTCAGTGCCAAAGTCTGACATCCTGGTAATTGTATTACAAATAAACAGTAGTCTCACGTAGCAAATTTGACTTGCATTATATAGTCTGGTTCACTGATTTATTTTTACAGTATGTGCTGTTTAGGAGCCAAAAACTGAAATACATGAGACAGTGAAACAGTTTCTGCAAAGAGATGTACATGAAACACCAAACAAAATTAATGGAAATGTGTGTAAACTATAGACAACATGAGAAACACTTTATGTTGCACGTTACATGTATTTACTGTTGTAATAACTATAAATTATGCATAATTACATGCAACTAACCCTTAACCTAACCCTATAGTAAGTACATGTTGTTAAATATTACTCTGTACCTAAATGTATAATTGCACTGTAACAAGGACCCCTTAAAATAGTTTTAAAATGTAGTTGTTATGTGGTTGATTGGCTCACGGATATTATTTAGATCATGGATATTAAATAGGCACACAATTCTTCACTTTTGACTTTTGATATATAGTTGACATTAACTGTTGTTCAGGTCTGTAGCAGAGTATTGCTCATTAAGCTATAAACTATTAGCTCAATTTACTTTGTTAAAATGAAATAATGCAACAGTACTTGAACATTTTGTCATTTCATTGTGCACACTTAGGCCTGGTTTCACAATCAGGGCTTAGATTAAGCCAGGTTTAGGCCTTAGTTCAATTAGGATATTTAAGTAGCTTTTATAAATGTGCCTTAGAAAGACATTACTGGTGTGCATCTTGAGACAAAACAATGGCACTGAAGATTTGTCAATGCAAGTTGCTTTCAGTTAAAACAGCTCAAACATGCATTTTGGTCCGAGACTAGGGTTAAGAACTGTCTTTGAAATCAGGGGTTAAATTTGTAAAATAAAAGTTACGTAATGTTGGTGTATGAATCATTGGTGTTAACTGAACATGGGCAGAGAATTTCAAGGGCCAGATTTACTAAACAGGGCGAATTAGAGTGAGAGCAGAATTCCAAAAAAGCACAGATGGGAGTGGAAAGTTCTGCGAGTGATCTACTGACAACGCGCAAATTAAAGAACACAGACACAGCCGGATCATTTCGACAGTGGCCAACGCAATCTACCAAGAGCAGCGCAAATTAGCGTCTGGTTTAAGACATGTAAACAATGGCACACATACCAGTAAATTGACGAGCAAACCTTAGTAAATCACCTTGCATGATTCATTTAAATACTCTCCTCCCATTAATGTTGCGTCTGAAAGGGAAACTCCTACAAATGCATATGCAATAAGGTCAGCCACACCTTTTCAGCGCTAATTTTTCACTGTGTGTCTTTAGTAAATCCTGACCGTAGTTTTATAACGCCAAAAGAGGGTTTGCGTTGGCGCTAGCTGTTAGTAAATCTGGCCCCAGCATGTGGTTCATGGGACTAGATGAGCAAAGTAAATGTTGAAAGTAAAAGTTATCTTTAACAAAATGAAAAGGGGAAACTTGATAGTGTTTACTGTTCTTTTATGTTGGTGATTTAGAATAGTATCTGTTATGTTGGCATTTTGGCGATTGCCATTATACTAAAGAGCTTTTGTTTAAACTGTACTGTTTACTTTACTCATTAGGCAATTTACTGTGTAAATGCCGGAGCAATGCCATCTTATTTTCTTGTACTTCACCATGCTTTATTATGTAGTTTAAAAAGCATGTTTAGCATATTAGTGTGTGCTATTGCTGGCTAGCTGTGGCTAGGTTTTTTTTATTTTTTTTTATTGGGCTTTACTCAGTTCAGTTAGGTTTCTGCTTTCTGTGTTAGTTAAGTTTACATGGTAATTTCATAGTTATTTTTTCCACCATATGTGGAACCAATTATGTATAAACAATATTTTTGAGTAAATAACAAATGTCCAAAATAATAATCCAAGCAATAAATTCTTAATCCTTGGGTGTGGCAAGCATCGGCCACTTTACTACAGAGTGCATCAATTCAGTTCAGATGCTTTTTTCCATCATTTGATCATCATATGATGAATTACTGCTGCCACGGTTGAGAGAAAATGTATTCAAAAAAACAAAGAAGGTGTGTTTGCACAGACAATATTGACTTAATTTAAATATTCATGCCACAGCAAGCATTTCTATGCTGATTGCACCTGGATAGACTAAATTGAACAATTTTGAAGCCACATAAAGTTCTGCAGATTTAGGGAATAGTGCCTGAAGCTTGTGATTTTTTTACCAGTGCATGGGAAGAAATGAAAGTCCATCTTACCCATAAGATAGGCCACAATCTTGCACATGGCAGCTCCAAAGATGAAATCCTCCAGCAGGTTGGGAATAAGAGTGAATGGCATGCAGAAAACAGCCATCATAAGATCACTAATGGCCAGGGAGAGCAGGAATGAATTGGTCACCGTCCGCATTCTCTTATTCACTACCAAAACCACAATGATGAGCAGATTACCAAACACGCTCAGCAGGAATATGAGAGCGTATAGCAGTATGCGCAGCGAATCCATGTCTGAAAGACAAAGATCAAATAACAGATCGACATATTAAAAGATGGATCTCTGCTTTTGAAATGTCAAAATATCAACAACACTATAACCTAACCTACTCTATCATGTTTGATACACAAATTTACTAATAAAATTAATAAATACTAAATTTACTAAAATAAACTTAGGTTTATTTGATTATACATGCATATTTTGGTCACACTTTATATAAGGCGTCCTTAACTACTATGTACTTACACTAAAAAATGAGTACAATGAACTTATTGTGTTCATAGTGTATTGCAAAACACTTTTGCTGATATTGAGGTGGGATATGGGTATGTTTAGGGACATGTTTGGTGGTATCAATAGGTTTAAGTGTGGGTTAAAATGTAAGGGAAGGTCAAGAGTGTAATTATAGATGTATTTACAGATTATTATTACAGCTATAACTACATGCAGGTATTTTTTTAAATATAAGTATAATGTAAAAACATGTATGTACACAATAAGTTCATAAATTATTAATTTAAATGTTAGTGCATAGTTGTTAAAGACACCTAATATAAAGTGGGACCCATATATATATATATATATATATATATATATATATATATATATATATATTTTTTAGAAAAATCATGGTAAAATGTAAGTATCAAATATGATAGATTAGGCTTTTGAGGAACGTTTATTTGTATCTCTCAGTCACTGTATTGCTTTGCATTGTAAGTTTTGTCCCCCAAAATAAAAACTACAGAACTTTGATCATAAAACTTTGAGTAAAATTGGTCTAGTAAAATTGATTTAATAATTTAAATAATAAAATCAATTTTACTAGAATCAATTTCCCCCTCAATTATGAGACCTATATTATCCTATATCATACTATACGAGCCATAAAGGCCTGATGGATCAAATATGATCCTCAACAAAAACACACATGCAAACTTTCTTTGCAGATTTTCTTCAATAAACTTTTCCATTAAAAAAAAAAAATATTAAAAAACTATTTCATATGTAGCCTATGGCTTATTGTTCAATAATAGGAAAATAGTAAAACAAAGTAAATTAAGTAAATCAAGTCAACCAATGATGAAAAACTATTGGCTGGGGAAAGATATGGGAGGATGGTTTACGGGGCATTTAACTGATCACTTTTGAATATCACTAATTACTTTTTAATATGCCAGAACTTTGCACATATATTTATTTACTCTCACACTCTCCCTTGATTGTGTTTATTTTCCAGACTGCCAGCAATTTCCTGATGTAAATGATATATTTATATATGAACCCCAGATAAACTGTGTTATTAGTGGTTATTTTTAAATTGTGCACAGAGGAAAGTAAGACATGACCTAAGAAAAACAAAACACTTTAACAATTTAAGGATCATTGTGACGGGGTAGAGTTTTTAATTAGCAAGCAATGGGACTGGGGTCTAAATTAGGCAAGGCAAGGCGAGTTTATTTATATAGCACATTTCAGACACAGTGGTAATTCAAAGTGCTTTACACAGAAAAGGAATTAAAATATTCATAAAATAATCACATATGCATAAGGAATAAAAAATATAACCTGAATCACTAAGTTCAGAATACCCCTATCTGGAGTGCAAGAAATGGAGAGTCACGTTCACGATTTTACTACTTCTTAAAAATATTTGTTAGGTAACTGTGCATTTAAACAGTATTAGATTAATAAATGTTATTATTATTATTAGGTTGAACCTTTTTAAACTTTATTTACAAAGAACTTAATTATAAAGTATACATTTTGAGCTCAACAGTGACTAGATATAAAATCGTAAGATGACACACATTGTGTTAGCAAGTTAATCAATAAATCTGCAGGTTTTGCTGACTTCAGAGAATATTTAGAACTGATGAATGCCTCTAATGGTCCTCAATGCAACCGTGTGCTGATAATGGAAAAAATTCAGCCATCATCAAATAACATCCCCAGTATGTAACAGCTCACTCAAACACTTAAAGCTGTGTGTTTTTTCAGACATAGCTGATGGATTGTGTTTTTTTTAGCTGATCTCTGTGGCCATAAATCACAATTTTTACACAGAGAATCATTCTTCCTTACACAGCCCATCATTTCATTTAAGAAATGAGTTGGAAACTTGATATCTGTTACTGGAATGCTGATGTGCAATTGGAAAGTTGATCAATCAGAGGGAACTGCAGCGATTAACGGAGAAAAAAATGCACAATTACTGCAAAACAATATTAGACTATGAATTGGAACGTCGTAAGCTTCCAGTGAATTCATTTAATAGCATCATAAACATGGAGCCCTTCATAAGCCACTTCATATTTATAGTTTGAACCGAACGTTTTTGAGTATTCAAACCCTAAATGATTATAATGATTATCCATGTGGGTAATGATTTTTTTTTTTTAACTCTGCAGAAACTTTAATACATTTTAACCCAGGAACCAGAAAAAATTTGCATAAATGTTTCATAACTTCAAGAAATATTATGCAGATACTAGACTGTATGCATCTTATCGGAATTTGTGTGGTTCCTACAGAGCTGACATGGACTCAAAGTTTAATTTCCACTGAGTTTAATAAAGACATGCCATTTCATGTTAGACAAGATAAAATCATTGTAATGCCAACTAAAAAAAAAGGAACAGCAAAAAGATGAATGATTAGAGAAATAGATATATTATTGTATTTTATATGACATTTCAAATAATAAAACAAAAATAATTATTTGTTTAGTTGGACAGGAAAAAAGGAAAGTTCAGTGATTTAATGAAAGATTCAGGGTACCAAATGTAAAATGGTATAGAATCAGTCATTGAAAACCGTATAGTTACGCCACTATTCTGAATATGAGCACATACCCCTTAAAAAACAGTGGTGATGGCCTGACAGATATTTGAATTCTTCATTAAAGGTGCAGTGTGTAATATTTATGAGGATCTATTGACATAAATGCAATATAATATACATAACTATGTTTTCAGTGGTGTATAGAGACCTTACATAATGAACCGTTATGTTTTTATTACCTTAGAATGAGCCATTTCTATCTACATACACCGCGGGTCCCCTTACAGTGAAGTCGCCATTTTGCGCCGTCATGCTTCTACAGTAGCCCTAAACGGACAAACTTCTCTACAGGGCGCTAGTCACTCTCTGCTTTCTCTGATGGCGACATTTTTGTCCTGTGTCGGCCACCATAGCTTCTCTATGTGCTTCGAAAGGGAGGGGTGAGCACTGGGTTATTGCAATTCACAACCTCACCTCTAGATGCTGCACCTTTAAACTTAGTGCACATTATTTGGTTAATTTGACCAGTGCAATATATATCACTTCTGATAGTTTTACATCATCGCACCGCAACCCCTGCCCACTGGTGTTCAGTCTCTTATTGGCTGACACGTCTACACTGGATGTGAGCGTCGTGTCAAAAGAAAATATAACCCATTATAATCACTGACACTGTCTACACTGCTTACAGTATACTGATGCACGTTCAGTTTCTGACATACTCCACGCACTTGATTCTGCTGAAAAGACAAATGGAAGAGTAAAAGAATGCTTGCTTTGATATCACTTGTTTGAACTGCTCTTTTGTGTCTCTGTACTATGGAAGCTTGTTTTTAAAAGATAATTGTGACTTTTTATCTCACAATTGTGAGTTTACATCTCGCAATCCTGACTTAAATTTAATTTTTCTCAGAATTGCGAGATATAAAGTCAGAACTGCGAAATATAAAGTCAGAATTCTGAGATATAATCTCGCAATTCTGGCTTTATATCACAATTCTGACTTCTTTTCTCAGAATTGTGAGATATAAACTCGCAACTGTGAGTTATTAAGTCAGAATTGCATGTTATAATGTCAGAATTGCGAGTTATTAAGTCAGAATTGGGAGTTATAAAGTCAGAATTGCGTGATATAAAGTCAGAATTGCGAGATATAAAGTCACATATATAAAGTCTCAGACAAAGACTTTATATCATGCAATTCTGAGAAAAAAAGTCAGAATTGCAAGATGTAAACTCGCAATTGCGAGAAAAAAAGTCAGAATTGTGAGATAAAAAGTCGCAATTACCTTTTCTATTTTTTATTTTGTGGCGGAAACAAGCTTCCATACTGTACAGACAAATTCACCATAAAATTAAAACTGTCAATTCTCCTGTTTTATGGAATATTGCAGTTTATTTTAAATTATTTATCCATGCACATCAATATATTTTTTTTAATCTGTGTGCCCTTGTAATTTTTATTCAAAGTAGCTTCCCCTCCCTCTTGCGTTAACATCTCTTCTCTTCTCTGATGATGTGTTTACTGAGCGTGAGGGCGGGATCAACCTGTCACTCACATGACATCACAGCAATAGCAAACCACAACCATCCAATCAACTCCCAATAAACAAAATCAAGTCCTACCCTATGGTAACACTTTATAACAAGTATAGTGTAATAAAGTATTTACAAATCATTTACAAATAGTTAATTAATAGTTTATAAACTGTAGTTAATACATTAAAGACTATGTACAAATAGTGAGTTCTTCAGTCATTGTCACTGTAATTAAAAGGAAGTGCTATTGGTTAATTAGTTATATGTAAAGAGTTAAATAATGCTTTGTTAACAACGTATTAACCGTAAATAGTCCTCACTTTAGATTAGGTCATGGAAAATGGGAAAATTACATTTATGTGCTTTTTTCAGTTATGTGCTTTAAACCCAACTTTATTGGACATTAATTGCATTATTATTAAAAGTTCATTAAAATGTTTACAAATACATTAAGCCTATCCCCAAAGCTAAACATAAAACTAAAGTAAATAAATAAATAAATAATGCTGAGAACGTGAAAGTGAGAACTATTTACTGTTATTAAGTTGTTAACAAAGCATTATCTAACTCTTTACATATGAGCTAATTAAACAATAATAATTTGTTAATTACAGTGACAATGAATGAAGAACTCACTGGGATATACATCACAATAGGGAAGAAAAGATTATCGTAACTTCCCTATCATGGTGACTTTGTCAGGCATCCCGGATCACGTCAGTGGACTATATGTTTGTTCGGATCATTTGACTGCAGATTGTTTTGGCGAGGCACAGTGTAATGAAGAGTTCACAAAGAAACTTTTGTTTAAAGATGAAGCAGCCAACTGTATTGGATCAGACAGCAGCTGCATCGCAAACCGTAAGTAAACAATTTGATGATGCTTTGTCTGTAAATTATTTTTATGAATAATGTTTTCAAAATACTTACACGTGCAATAGCGAGGGAGCACTGATACTTTTTCCTATGCAATGACATTAGCCAGTCATAACAGTAGACGTTTACTGACAAGCCTTAAAGGAGCCGCCCCTTAAAACTGATCATTTCAGACAGAGGGTCAAAATGAGGGTTGAAAATAATATTTTTTCTGCTTTTATGATTCTTTTTTTGTGCAAAAAATGTCACAAGCCCTTTAAGTCTTAATTTTCTCCTGATGTAATGATTTTTGATGTAGAAAAGCTCCACAAACCTTACAAAAACAGTACTGCCTTAATTTTTGGGCCCACCTATCAGACATTGACAAGAAGCCATTTTTTGGCAAAGTTCTATGTATACCAGCTGCTTTCCATTACTGCATCTGCAAAGAGCAGCCAATGTGAGCCAGCATGAGCAGGGAGGCTTATGGGATGTGAACAGTCATATCCTGTTTGTGGCTTAGTCAGGCTAAAGCAATCAATCGAGGCCACCTTTGACTACAGCGCAGGGTTCGGCGTGTGCTCCGTTACTGATCGCCTGTAGCCACTAGTATTAAAGGATTAGATCCGCCAAAATGCTGCTGACATCCTCAGGACTTTGATCTCATAAGAGATGTGGTCCACATGAGTCGCTTGACTAAAATCGATATAATCTCTCACTTTCTCTTTCGTTGTTGCAAAGAAAGCTTCCACGTTTATCAAGTACTCTCCACATGGCACTACTGTCTGTGGAACGCATTAGCCTCATGTGGGAGAAGCTTGAACTAAACTGTTTAAGGATTGCTGTGAATTCTGTCATAGTGGTGGGTTTCACAGGCCTGTTAAGAACGTCTCGGTTACGTATGTAACCCTCGTACCCTGAAGGAGGGAACGGAGACGCCACGTCGGAGACTGACGAATAGGAATCTCGCTTGTGAGAGCCAGTCTATTTCGAGTGTAACTAAACGAGCCAATGTACATTGACATGCAATGATTGCACCAGCTGCTCATGTCACGCAGCGCGGGTATAAATGAGGCACAGGTGCTTGCGTCAAATTAGTTTTTTGCTGAGGAGCCGAGTAGGTACTCCAGCAGGGTACAGAGGACATGGCGATGGGACATAACCGAGACGTTCCCATTCAGTCAGTCAATCCCGATGCCACGTCGGAGACCGACGAATAGGAATCCCTACCAAGGCATCATGGCCTCTGCCCTCTTCCAGTGCCCTGTGTGAGCCTCCTGAGCTCTCTTACCTGATGAGACGGGGCTCACACATATCACACAAGTATATCACTGCTGTTCAGCATGACCCGCTCAGTGACTAATTTGATAAAACTGGGAAAGCGTGCCCTAGTAGAAGGGAACGCTGCGGAACCCACATCGTACCCCGAAGGAGTTATGTGGAGAACAATGCTAAGCCGTGGCCCGCAACCGAGAGGGGGCTCCAGCCCCACTGAAGGGGGGGCTCTCCCAAGGGGCGATAGTATAAAAATATATGGGATCCCCGCAGGGTCACTCATATAACCCCAGCCCAGTACCGGTTCTCAAGCATTCAGTGGCAAAGGGCCTGATGCCAGATGCTCCGCCACGTCTGGCACCGAGGGTGATGGAGGACTCGACAGAGTTTGCTTCTGGAGAATATAAGCGCCGTAGCGCAGCAAGCCGACAAGAGCCGATCCGTGCCAAGTGTGCCCTCGGTCAGCGAATAAAACCACTGGCAGTGGAACGTTTCTGGGGAGGCAAACAGGTCGACCTGCGCCTCCCCAAACTGTCTACAGATCAGCTGGACCACCTGGGGGTGGAGTCGCCACTCTCCCGGGAGCGCAGCTCGTGATAGCTCGTCGGCCACACGGTTGAGCACACCGGGGACATAAATGGCCCGAAGCAACCTCAGACACTTCTGACTCCAGAGGAGGAGATGGTGGGCGAGTTGCGACATGCGACGGGAGCGCAGACCACCTTGTCGATTGATGTACGCAACGGTCGGCTCAGTGCAAGATGTACTGCTAGCAACTCGAGGCAGTTGATGTGCCAATGCAGGTGCGGGCCTGTCCAATCCCCTGACACTGCATGCCCGTTGTACGTGGCCTGATCCCTGGACTGTGCTAGAATGAGCCAGTTGTCGAGATAGATGAGAATGCGAGCGCCCTGTTCTCTCATGGGCACAAGGGCCCCCTCCGCGACTTTCGTGAAGACACAGGGGGACCGGGGGGATGGGGAGTGTGGTCCGGCATTTGACCAGCCACAACTCTCTGACCCCCCTGAGGACCTGGACTTTTATTGAAAATTTGGGAACAGAAACAAAACAAAACAAAAGATTCTCCGCCCGGCCCTCCTCCGGGGGATGGAGCGGTGCGGTTACCATCTCCTGAAGAGCAGTCCTCCCCATCTCCGGGTCGCCCGTCTCAGGGCCGCTTGCCCTTGGCTTTGCCGCCCCGCCCGTCCAGGCCCCCGCCAAGAGGGGCGGCACGCCCAGCTCCTCGACGCTGCTTAGGTGGAGGCTGCTGCTGCTGCTGTGGCGGCGGGGTGGAGGCAGCAGCTGACTGCCGTGGCAGGATATGACTGATTGCCTCAGTCTGCTTCTGTGCGGCCGAGAACTGCTGGGCGAAGTTCTGGACCGCGTCGCTGAAGAGGCCGGTCTAGGAATCGGGGGAATTAAGAAAGGGCTCCACACGAGCCCGACTCTCTCAGCGGCCCGAGAAAGCATGGCCATTTTGCGCCGTCATGCTTCTACAGTAGCCCTAAACGGACAAACTTCTCTACAGAGCGCTAGTCACTCTCTGCTTTCTCTGACGACGACATTTTTGTCCTGTGTCGGCCACCGTAGCTTCTCTATGTGCTTCGAAAGGGAGGGGTGAGCACTGGGTTATTGCAATTCACAACCTCACCTCTAGATGCTGCACCTTTAAACTTAGTGCACATTATTTGGTTAATTTGACCAGTGCAATATATATAACTTCTGATAGTTTTACATCATCGCACCGCAACCCCTGCCCACTGGTGTTCAGTCTCTTATTGGCTGACACGTCTACACCGGATGTGAGCGTCGTGTCAAAAGAAAATATAATCCATTATAATCACTGACACTGTCTACACTGCTTACAGTATACTGATGCACGTTCAGTTTCTGACATACTCCACGCACTTGATTCTG
Source organism: Coreius guichenoti (assembly GCA_039654105.1). Taxonomy (NCBI): domain Eukaryota; kingdom Metazoa; phylum Chordata; class Actinopteri; order Cypriniformes; family Gobionidae; genus Coreius; species Coreius guichenoti. The sequence continues at coordinate 30,881,952 of CM077172.1, read as the reverse complement.
CTGAAAAGACAAATGGAAGAGTAAAAGAATGCTTGCTTTGATATCACTTGTTTGAACTGCTCTTTTGTGTCTCTGTACTATGAAAGCTTGTTTTTAAAAGATAATTGTGACTTTTTATCTCACAATTGTGAGTTTACGTCTCGCAATCCTGACTTAAATTTAATTTTAATTTTGACTTTTTCTCAGAATTGCGAGATATAAAGTCAGAACTGCGAAATATAAAGTCAGAATTCTGAGATATAAACTCGCAATTCTGGCTTTATAACACAATTCTGACTTCTTTTCTCAGAATTTTGAGATATAAACTCGCAACTGTGAGTTATAAAGTCAGAATTGCGTGATATATAGTCAGAATTGCGAGTTATAAAGTCAGAATTGTGAGTTATTAAGTCAGAATTGCATGTTATAATGTCAGAATTGCGAGTTATTAAGTCAGAATTGGGAATTATAAAGTCAGAATTGCGTGATATAAAGTCAGAATTGCGAGATATAAAGTCACATATATAAAGTCTCAGACAAAGACTTTATATCACGCAATTCTGAGAAAAAAAGTCAGAATTGCAAGATGTAAACTCGCAATTGCGAGAAGAAAAGTCAGAATTGTGAGATAAAAAGTCGCAATTACCTTTTCTATTTTTTATTTTGTGGCGGAAACAAGCTTCCATACTGTACAGACAAATTCACCATAAAATTAAAACTGTCAATTCTCCTGTTTTATGGAATATTGCAGTTTATTTTAAATTATTTATCCATGCACATCAATATATTTTTTGTGTGCCCTTGTAATTTTTATTCAAAGTAGCTTCCCCTCCCTCTTGCGTTAACATCTCTTCTCTTCTCTGATGATGTGTTTACTGAGCGTGAGGGCGGGATCAACCTGTCACTCACATGACATCACAGCAATAGCAAACCACAACCATCCAATCAACTCCCAATAAACAAAATCAAGTCCTACCCTATGGTAACACTTTATAACAAGTATAGTGTAATAAAGTATTTACAAATCATTTACAAATAGTTAATTAATAGTTTATAAACTGTGGTTAATACATTAAAGACTATGTACAAATAGTGAGTTCTTTAGTCATTGTCACTGCAATTAAAAGGAAGTGCCATTGGTTAATTAGTTCATATGTAAAGAGTTAAATAATGCTTTGTTAACAACGTATTAACCGTAAATAGTCCTCACTTTAGATTAGGTCATGGAAAATGGGAAAATTACATTTATGTGCTTTTTTCAGTTATGTGCTTTAAACCCAACTTTATTGGACATTAATTGCATTATTATTAAAAGTTCATTAAAATGTTTACAAATACATTAAGCCTATCCCCAAAGCTAAACATAAAACTAAAATAAAAAAATAAATAAATAATGCTGAGAACGTGAAAGTGAGAACTATTTACTGTTATTAAGTTGTTAACAAAGCATTATCTAACTCTTTACATATGAGCTAATTAAACAATAATAATTTGTTAATTACAGTGACAATGAATGAAGAACTCACTGGGATATACATCACAATAGGGAAGAAAAGATTATCGTAACTTCCCTATCATGGTGACTTTGTCAGGCATCCCGGATCACGTCAGTGGACTATATGTTCGTTCGGATCATTTGACTGCAGATTGTTTTGGCGAAGGCACCGTGTAATGGAGAGTTCACAAAGAAACTTTTGTTTAAAGATGAAGCAGCCAACTGTATTGGATCAGACAGCAGCTGCATCGCAAACCGTAAGTAAACAATTTGATGATGCTTCGTCTGTAAATTATTTTTATGAATAATGTTTTCAAAATACTTACACGTGCAATAGCGAGGGAGCACTGATACTTTTTCCTATGCAATGACATTAGCCAATCATAACAGTAGACGTTTACTGACAAGCCTTAAAGGAGCCGCCCCTTAAAACTGATCATTTCAGACAGAGGGTCAAAATGAGGGTTGAAAATAATATTTTTTCTGCTTTTATGATTCTTTTTTTGTGCAAAAAATGTCACAAGCCCTTTAAGTCTTAATTTTCTCCTGATGTAATGATTTTTGATGTAGAAAAGCTCCACAAACCTTACAAAAACAGTACTGCCTTAATTTTTGGGCCCACCTATCAGACATTGACAAGAAGCCATTTTTTGGCAAAGTTCTATGTATACCAGCTGCTTTCCATTACTGCATCTGCAGAGAGCAGCCAATGTGAGCCAGCATGAGCAGGGAGGCTTATGGGATGTGAACAGTCATATCCTGTTTGTGGCTTAGTCAGGCTAAAGCAATCAATCGAGGCCACCTTTGACTACAGCGCAGGGTTCGGCGTGTGCTCCGTTACTGATCGCCTGTAGCCACTAGTATTAAAGGATTAGATCCGCCAAAATGCTGCTGACATCCTCAGGACTTTGATCTCATAAGAGATGTGGTCCACATGAGTCGCTTGACTAAAATCTATATAATCTCTCACTTTCTCTTTCGTTGTTGCAAAGAAAGCTTCCACGTTTATCAAGTACTCTCCACATGGCACTACTGTCTGTGGAACGCATTAGCCTCATGTGGGAGAAGCTTGAACTAAACTGTTTAAGGATTGCTGTGAATTCTGTCATAGTGGTGGGTTTCACAGGCCTGTTAAGAACGTCTCGGTTACGAATGTAATCCTCGTTCCCTGAAGGAGGGAACGGAGACGCCACGTCGGAGACCGACGAATAGGAATCTCGCTTGCGAGAGCCAATCTCTTTCGAGTGTAACTAAACGAGCCAATGTACATTGACATGCAATGATTGCACCAGCTGCTCATGTCACGCAGCGCGGGTATAAATGAGGCACAGGTGCTTGCGTCAAATTAGTTTTTTGCTGAGGAGCCAAGTAGGTACCCCAGCAGGGTGATGGAGGACTCGACAGAGTTTGCTTCTGGAGAATATAAGCACCGTAGCGCAGCAAGCCGACAAGAGCCGATCCGTGCCAAGTGTGCCCTCAGTCAGCGAATAAAACCACTGGCAGTGGAACGTTTCTGGGGAGGCAAACAGGTCGACCTGCGCCTCCCCAAACTGTCTACAGATCAGCTGGACCACCTGGGGGTGGAGTCGCCACTCTCCCGGGAGCGCAGCTCGTGATAGCTCGTCGGCCACGCGGTTGAGCACACTGGGGACATAAATGGCCCGAAGCAACCTCAGACACTTCTGACTCCAGAGGAGGAGATGGTGGGCGAGTTGCGACATGCGACGGGAGCGCAGACCACCTTGTCGATTGATGTACGCAACGGTCGGCTCAGGGCAAGATGTACTGCTAGCAACTCGAGGCAGTTGATGTGCCAATGCAGGTGCGGGCCTGTCCAATCCCCTGACACTGCATGCCCGTTGTACATGGCCTGATCCCTGGACTGTGCTAGAATGAACCAGTTGTCGAGATAGATGAGAATGCGAGCGCCCTGTTCTCTCATGGGCACAAGGGCCCCCTCCGCGACTTTCGTGAAGACACGGGGGGACCGGGGGGACGGGGAGTGTGGTCCGGCATTTGACCAGCCACAACTCTCTGAGCCCCCTGAGGACCTGGAGATGGAGGAAACTGCTCTTTTATTGAAAATTTGGGAACACAGATTCTCCGCCCGGCCCTCCTCCGGGGGATGGAGCGGTGCGGTTACCATCTCCTGAAGAGCAGTCCTTCCCATCTCCGGGTCGCCCGTCTCAGGGCCGCTTGCCCTTGGCTTTGCCGCCCCGCCCGTCCAGGCCCCCGCCAAGAGGGGCGGCATGCCCAGCTCCTCGACGCTGCTTAGGTGGAGGCTGCTGCTGCGGCGGCGGGGTGGAGGCAGCAGCTGACTGCCGTGGCAGGATATGACCGATCGCCTCAGTCTGCTTCTGTGCTGCCGAGAACAGCTGGGCGAAGTTCTGGACCGCGTCGCCGAAGAGGCCGGTCTAGGAAACGGGGGAATTAAGAAAGGGCTCCACACGAGCCCAACTCTCTCAGCGGCCCGAGAAAGCATGGCCATCATTTCTGGATCCGTATCGGGCACAGCGAATCTTCCCGAAGGAGCCCCCTGCGCCGACATGTCATCTCCAGAAGCTTCTGACCCTCCCTCTGATGCAGCGATGGACATCTGGTCGTCAAGAGGAGCCCCGAAGGATACGGATGGTACACACCTTGTGGGTGGCCCACCGCATTCCAACGGCAGCTCTACTGGCTGCGAACTGCGGGAGGAGCGAGGGTTCCCCAGGGGTTGGGTCCCTGGGGGAAGCGCGCTCACCGTAACCCTCAGACCACCCGCGCTACTGCTTGAAGTAACCCTCTGTGGAGGGTTAGATCGAGGCAGAGGCGTGGGGACTCCACCCCTTGCGAGATGGAGTCTCGACTGCAACTCCGAGATGGTCATGTTCCCGCAGTGAGAACATGAATCATCCACCAGCGCTGCCTCAGCGTGCTGAACGCCCAAACACGAGATACAGCGCTGGTGACCATCCCTCGGTGACAGATAACCATTGCATCCAGAAACACACAGATAGAATGTCATCTTGAAAAAGACGCAAGCTCTATCTGTGTATGCTCTTTTAGAAGGACGCTCTCCTTGGTGCTGAAGTACGCAGGGGGAAAGGCCGCGGCGACACAGTCAGGGAAGTAGTGCAGCCTGACCTGCGCGCTCTCTCTCACGAAGGCGCTCTCTTACCAGCCGTAAGAATGGCTTTTTAGCGCTCTCCACCTAGCGCACCGAACCAGCTGTGAGAACAGCCTTTGTATTTGCTCTTACGAACAAAAAAGAGAGATGATATAAAAACCACACGACCCGCTGCTGTGCCGTCACACCAACACCGACTGAAGAGATCCACTTCCAAAAGGCAGGCTCAGTCAGTACCACTGCTTTGTAGAGAGTGATTTCAGGACGAACCATCCACCACTCGGCTCCGAAGCAAAAAGCTAATTTGATGCAAGCACTTGTGCCTCATTTATACATTTATACCGACTGAATGGGAAATGTAGTCATGAAAGTGTACTCTCTTTCAGTACAATTAAGTGGCCTATTATTTCATTCATATTATTATCTGCAAGTACACATATAAGAAACAGGGTAACACTTTATTTTAATGATCCCTTTTGAACATTCTGTTGACTATAAGTAACTTTGCAGCTACATGTCAACTACCAGTGTTAGTAGACTGTCGGCTTAATATCTGCAAATTCTTTATTGTGATGGTCCCCCAACAGACCTAACTATAAGTAACTTTGCAAGTGCAACTTATTCTATCCCTAACTCTACCTAATACTATACTAATACTCTAATGAGAGTTAGTAGACATGTAGGTAATGTAGGTAACAGAATGTGTTAAAGGCACCATCAAACCATATTTGAAGTAGTACAATACAAGTGCACATTCAATGCAATTAAGCACACTTCTTTTTTCACAAGGGTTGTTAAGCTAATCCTATAGTGAAAAATAAATATACTAAAATGTATATGAAATGTTTATGCTAAGTATACTACAAATACATTTACATATTTATGTACTTAATATAAATACCCTGCAAATATACTTTTGGTACACTTAATTGGTATATTTAAAGTGCTAAATTGGAACAACTAATTTTGTACTTAATGTATTTTAGTTATTCATAAATAGTGCTGAGGTCCAACTAAAAATATACTTTATTTAATTGTGCTAAAATGGGACTATTACAAGTATACTTTAAGTACCCTTTAAATATCTTGCATTTAAAGATATACATTATATTGCCGAGTATTGGGACACCCCTCCAAATCATTGAATTCAGGTGATCCAATCATTTCCATGGCCACAGGTGTATAAAATCAAGCACCTAGGCATGCAGACTGCTTCTACAAACATTTGTGAAAGAATGGGTCGCTCTCAGGAGCTCAGTGAATTCAAGCGTGGTACTGTGATAGGTTGCCACCTGTGCAATAAGTCCATTCATGAAATTTCCTCACTACTAAATATTCCACAGTCAACTGTTAGTGGTATTATAACAAAGTGGAAGCAATTGGGAACAACAGCAACTCAGCCACGAAGTGGTAGGCCACGTAAAATCACAGAGCGAGGTCAGGGCATGCTGAGACACACAATGCGCAGAAGTCGCCAACTTTCTGTAGAGTCAATAGCTACAGACCTCCAAATTTTGTGTGGCCTTCAGATTAGCTCAAGAACAGTGCGTAGAGAGCTTCATGGAATGGGTTTCCATGGCCGAGCAGCTGCATCCAAGCCTTACATCACCAAGTGCAATGCAAAGCGTCTCAAGCGATATGTCAGTAAATATATTAATGGATTTGTAGTATACTTAGTATAAAATAAATAGATTTTAAATAGATTTTGGTATAGGTTTTTTTCACTAGAGAACTTAGACCGACCGCCCACAAAGCCTAAACAAACAGGCTGAGACAAAGTAGAAACATATAAAAGAAATCAGAAACACACGCTGGTGAATTCAAACACAACTCAGTTAGAAGAAAAGAATTACGAGACAATAAATTAGATTACAGAGAAAGAAACAACTGTTCTCCTTCCACAATTGAAATGTTACAAAGGGATCATCTAATCAAATTCAACTCTTACCTCAGTGCTCTTCTCACTGTGAATGAATGTCTTCTTCTGCATATTTCACCACGTAATCTTGCCGTCTGTGACAGATGTTTGTTTTAGGATGATATCTCAACACGTCCTTTCTCGCACAAACCTGCACTGTCAACATTCGCAAGTCACATCGCTATTCAAACCATCCAAGGCAGCATGGTGTCATCTGCCAATAGCTCACTGCTTATGAGGAACTGACAATTTAGAATGAGGTCATTATAAAAACCAAACACTGTTGGTTATTGATCTTTTTTTTTAACCCTCTGAGGTTAGCAGACTAGTAGATCATTAAAAACATGTTTAAAGTGCTTATGCTTTTTCATATTACCTTACATGTATGTAATACAGCTGTTTGTGAATGTAAAATGTCTGCAAAGTGCAAGATAAATAAGGTTGTCTCCCAAAAATAAGGACCAATTCTGAACTGCCTGAAACAAGTCATCCGTAATTCAAATCTTACTTCCTGCACAAACCTGCATATATTTGTAAAACATTTGCATAATGCCAGCCTATTGGGTTTAATTGGCTGCCCACAAACAACATCTACTTTGACCTGCCCTTAAACACTGTAGTTGTAGCTGAGGACTGGAAGAGTTTAGAGACTGTTTTCTGCGCTGTGAAAGCAAATTCACTTGGCATGCACTTCAAAATGAATCAGGCTTGAATCAATATGGTAAAAATTGTGCCATTACTGTTCATATTACTGTGTATCGTGCTGAGGAAGCTTCCAGAGGTGATATTCAAATATGGTAATGGGTATTTTGTTTCCAACACGTGCAGTAAGCGGTAGACCAATAACAACAGACTGGGCCGTCTGACCAATCAGAGCAGAGTACACTCTCGGAAAGGAGGGGTTTATCAAATCGAATCCTTTATCAAACCGTTTCAGAAACTGTTAGAAAAGAGGTGATGCTGCAATGTATATTATAAGAAAAATAAAAAGTTTGGATGCATGTAAACCTATTGTAGGGGACCTCCAAAACAAAATTAAAGGGATAGTTCACCCAAAAAAAATGAATATCTGTCATCATTTATTCACCCTCAAGTTGTTCCAAACCTGTATGAACGTCTTTTTTCTGCTGAACAAAAAAGAAGATATTTTGAAAAATGTTTGTAACCAAGCAGATCTCGGCAGCCATTGACTACCATAGTGGGGGGGAAAATACTATGGTAGTCAATGGCTGCCGAGATGTGCTTGGTTACAGGTTTGGAACAACTTGAGTGTGACTAAATTATGACAGAATTTTCATTTGTGGGTGAACTATCCCTTTTAAGAACCTTTAAAATAGCATAATAGGGTAAGCAATAATATGCCCTTTTAAAACCATGAACCTTCATAAATTGTGGTTTAAAATAACAATAAATTAGGATCCCTCTTTAAATACCAGATGTCAATATTGTGTGTACACTGTTAAACCTTACCAGGTTTTTTATGAGTAAAATACTGGCAACACTGTTGCCAGCTAGTTACTGTAAAGAATCTGTTACAGTGACTAACTGGCAACAGTGTTGCCAGTAATTTACTGTCTCGGTACCAATACAGTGACAAACTGGCAACAGTGTTGCCAGTTTTATACCGTAAATCAGGCATTACAGTTGATAACTGGCAACAGTGGTTAGCAACATAAATTAAATGACCTTATATCCTTACAAGTAAAACATTAACAAAAATGCTTTCAGTTAGTTGCATGTTTTCCATTCAAATTCGGTGAGCCTCTGCAAAAATGTATGTACATGTGGATTTATGTTTTGAATCTTTCTTTTAACAGATGACCCAGTTTTACGGCTAGTTCCAGCTTTGGAAGCACACCTTGTCCCCTCAGGATTAATCCTCACTAAAAACCTGTTGAGTAAATCAGACAACAACTATTTTAGAAATGGAGTAACAAATCAAACAGTTCAGAAAAACAACAACATACTACAAAAAATATATATATAAATAAAAATAAAATGCACAACTGTGGCAAACTCATGTTACATTATTGCACAGTGTTTTAACATGTACCTTTGAATGAGTTCTAATGTGGCACTGGCTGACTCTTGGTATTCAATGTTAAAAACATAGAAGACGCTGAAAAACACTGAGAGTGCCGCAGAGAAATCTAACTGCTCATCAGTGCAATGTGTCACTTTCCCCTCAATGCTGATCATCCACTTAGATGAATTTAGAACTCACCATAAAAACTGCCAAAACACATTCATTATTTACCATATATTTCATACTTACCAAGCATGATGAGCCTTGGTGTGACTGGTAGATGTAGCTCATTTTCCACTGACATTTGGGTTGAAGTTTTCTTAGGAAAAAAATTTGCCAAGCATTAGAAAGATGTTCAAATTCATTTACAGCTAAGGTTGATTCTGATGTGTGAGCACACCCTTTAGAGGGAAGTGTCCATAGAAGGACTTATGCTCTGCATAACATCAAACAGGCCCATACTCCAAAAATAATTGTCAAACTTAGACAAGCCCTAACAGACTGTACTATGTGGCACAGACAGACATCATACATCCAACTACTTTTTTTAAACCTTTGCCCATGTTTATACAGGTATGTCACATCTGATCTGTGAAACCAAGCCTACATTTATTATTTCAAGGTATTTCTTTACTAGTCATGTAATGTACTAATTACTTACATCTACTAAAATGAAGAGAGAGTTTTCCTTCTCTTTGAAGTATTTCATTGTCAGTAGGATGGCTGATATGGCAGTCTTATTAGTGCTTGCTGGTGTGGCTTCAATTTCTCTGAGGAGAGCCTGGACCTCGGCATTCCATTTTAATGTCTGTTTTTGAAAGTAGTTCACAATCTGTATGCATTTTCCGTTCTGGCATTCACTCAAGCAACTGCTTATATCAACACCTGTAAGTGTTTCAAAATGATTGCATAGGCCTCTTTTACTGAAAAGATCTGGCCACTCCAGTGCTATGTCACTAATGGCAGGAGGGGGGCATGAATTAATCATTTTGCACTGAGCAATGTAAGTCTCTTTCATTAGCTTGTCCACATCAGACTTTTTTGACTATGTTGTCCTGTTCTTGATCTGCTGTGTTGGTTATTTTTGGTTGACGAATCATGTGTGCTACATTGTCTCTATTAACATGTTCTATTCTGGTTCTCATCTGTCTTTGAAGTGAACTATAGCCTTTCCCCAGCTGTTCCCCTTCCTCCGTAAAGTCTCCAAATGTTAAGGGAAATTTGGAAAAAATGTTTCTTGCCACTTCCCCACAGTCTGCTAAGCTTGGGTTTGGGCAAAATTCTCTTATGGCTGCTACAACAGCCCTTATAAACTCTCTTCTTGGTCCAAGTGGAGCCTTCTCCTTATTGGATGCTGTATGAAGAAGGGCTGCAGGCATGTGGTTCCAAGGAATCTGAAACATACTGAGCCAGTATGAATTTGGAGGAGTGTAAGAAATGGATGGCTGTTCTAAGTCTGGTGATGGTAACGAGGTGAATGTGATTTCTAATGATGTCTCGTCCACTTGGTCTCTCAATGCTTTAAAAAATACATACAGAAAAAGAAAGTTAGACATATAATGTACATAATATGCGTATTATACTGTAATATGAGTATATATGTCTACATATATAGAGATATGGAATATGATGTTGAAAATAATGATCACAGAGATGGAATCAGAATTGATTTGGCTTACCTCTTTGTTTAAAAGCCATCATTAGTTTTCGACATTGTATTGGAAGTAAGATGTCTTGAAGGTATGTCAGCTCTACTAGCGCAAGGTCCTGTGTCCTCTCAACGCCCACCACAAAACAGAGATGATTGACTACTACATTAAGTTTTGAAATATCCAATTCTGGAAGAATTTTTGTGATTTCTTGTTGAATCAGCTCAGTATCTAAAGTTAAAAATAACATATTGAGTGATGTAATGACACCACAGAAAGGCCTGCCACTTCATACACCGGGAGGGGATAGTAATTCAAGAGATCGTGAACATACTTAAGATCAGTGTTGTGCAGAGAGTGAACTCCAAGGTCAGACAATAGCACAGAGTCATACAGTTTGACAACAAAGTAGACATCGGTTGGATTAATAAGTATCAGTGATATTTTTCCAAAGACATACCCACAGCTGCTGTGGTCTACAACAACTACAAGGCCATTGGTATATTTGGTTCCTTTGTAAACAACCCCTGACACCTCTGAAGTACTCTGACTGACACAGTTAGCTGTCCTTATTGCATGTTGTATTTCTGTATTGTATAATTGGTCATTGTGTTTGCGTGCTTCACTGACAGACTGAATTTTAGGAGGGAATAAATTGCCACAAACTAGATAGGACTGAAGCAACTGGTGCCTTTCCACCAAAGTTTTACAAAGATGAACAAAATTATGCAGTTTCCTTGCACAGTTTTTAAAATATGAATGTTTACTTTCAAACCTGAGAGTCCACAAGCGAATCAATGGGCCAAAATGTAGTATAAGGTCTGCATAGTGCAACAAGTAGTGATGTTTTGCTTTCAGGCTCTTACCAGGAAACAAGGTACTTCTTAAAGAAACATATTCTTGCGTTAAAAACTTGAGGTAGCCTATCTCATTATGACTAATTTTGGGCGCACAAATCACCTCAACCATTTCCTTTAGTTTAAGGCACAACTGCCAAACCTCACTGTCCATGGCGTTTTGCATTTTATGGCCTATATAAATTGGTAAGAGCCTCAAGAGACACCAGTTCTGTGCAGCAGAACCACCAAGTCGTCTTGCATCAGCTTTAATCACACATGGGGTATTGTTACAATCACTTCCTAAATGTCTGAATTGTGCAATGGCTCTATTCAACTCATTGTAGGTGAAGTGCTTTTCAACTGAAACCAAATGTTTGATGTAAACTGCCAAGTCATCAGCCACAATACCTTCAAATAAATCATGCCCTAAGCATGGAGGCAGTCCACCACAGACATGAAAACAAGTAAGGGAATTGAAAACTGAATTGAATTTGATGCCCTCTATTACACACTGATCAGTAGTTGTGAGCTATGCACTATGTGCATAATTTTGGTTTGTTCTTTTTAGGCCAAGATGTAAAGGCTGCTGATGAAATGTGTCTCTGTCAATTAGACAGTAGCGACAGAAATGCTTGTTGGTACTGAAATTCTCAGAAAAGCCCCCTACACAATGAGACCCAAGATTATCTCCACAAATGGCAATAAGCCCTCCTCTAGGAGTAGTGCCGTCAATAGACTCAAATACAGACTCCTCTAAATCTTTCAGATCAGCAACAAGACAGGCAAAGACCTTCTGCTGACCAAACTGTTTAAAGTCTTTCTCTCTACACAGTAAGACAAGCTGCATTGGGTCAACTAAGGAGCGGTTGTGTGGCAAAATTTCACCTAGTGTCATGTACACTGCCAAGATTTTATGTTTCTTTCTACCCGAGCCAAGTGGATTTACAACTTCAAATGCATCCTGGTATAAGACAATTGATAATGATGATGGATGCTCATGAAAGATGGAATTTTTCGTAATGCATGTGCCATCCTTTATATCCTCTATTACTTTGTTAACGGAACCAAGCATTTTTGTCTGTTTGTACTGTTCCCTCATTGATGTCTGCCTAAACAGAGATGCCAGCGTTTCTTTAAGTGGCACATATTGACAAAAGCGTTCTTTACCAGCTGTGTCAGTGCCTAGATAGATCTGTTTCGGCTCAACAAAGTTAAACTTTTGTTTGAAGGTTCTTCCTGGTTCGGTCAGACCTTAACTGACCTTCATTGTACAAAGTTAACAAATCTTGTGACACTAGTTCATCGAGAAGTTTGTCTATATCACTTGAGGGTATGTCTGTTGATGACAACAACTTTTCCTTTAGTCTAACAAGCATGCCCTGCATTCTATGAACATGAAGTGCTTGAAACTCCTCAATAATACATTGAATAGAACTAGCAGGCAACAACATTTTGGCCTGCATCTTCAAGTAAAACAGAGCCAAGTTATGTACAAAAGGCTCTTCATCTATGGCATTTCTTTGACTTTCAATTGATGTTGACGGTATATCACTAAGACACTGATCTGTAGCAGTTAGTTCATTCTCAAGACACAAATCTGTTGTGGATGCAGTCTCACACTGTCTGTGGACACAAGACAGCTATGCTGGACCAGACTGCTTATGCTTCCGTGACAAATAAGTGGTGAAGGATGTTCTCACTCTAAAATAAAGCTGCCATCTCTAATGTGAATACGCAGGTGGACACACAGCTCTGAAAAAGTATTAGCCACAAATACACATCCAGGAACCTGACAGTGGAGGTTCACCTGTGGATGCCTATGTGTATCCTGTGTTTGTGACTGCCTGTGATTTCGGTGCATATGTGATCGTAATGATGAAAATTTCTTAAAAGTACAATAGCACTGCTGCATTCCACACACAAACTGAAAATTTGCTCTATGTTGGTGTTGTTTTATATGTGTATAAAAAACAGTTAGTTGGCGAAAAGGCAAATTGCAAAGTTTGCGTCTGTACATTGTGGCAAATCCTGACCAACCAAGAAAAACGAAAGCAATGATAAAACAAGTTGTTTATCAGCAAGAGTTCAATTGCTGATAAATGCAGTTACTTCAGGAAAAATGTTCTACACAAAGGGATATTACTTAGTGAGGAGTTGTGAGGAGAGGCTAAAAAAACTCGCTAATCAGGAAGCTATTTCAAACCATGCATATAAACGATCTAACTTTACATTATGTGTTTTAAAAACACAAATATTTGAATCGTTTACTTACTTGTAGTTGTACGATTCATTTTCAGTCTGAAAACATACAAATCCGCTATTGGAGTTCTCAACACAGCACGCTCAGTAGCAAACAAACTCAAGATAATCAAGGCAAAGGGGTGACACCAGCTCATTTAGGCTCAAACATTCAGTCCTTGTGTATGTATTTCTGTGCTCACATGCATGCTTCCATGCGTATGTGTATGTTAATGCATTAATCCTTGTTTTCTGACTGAAGATGTAAACAGTTTGAAATAAACAGTGACGTAATGCATCATGGGAATGTAGACCAGTAATTTACCAGTTAATATTACAGTTATTTCCCTTAATGGGCGCTGAAAGTAATGTACTGTAGTTTATTTTTAGTGCGGCATAACCTCACCTCATATCACAGTAAAATACCTTTCACTGATGTTAAAGCTAAATACTGGCGATTTTACAGTTATTTACCCAGAAATCTACAGCAAGGTTTAACGGTATACTTTATATCACTATTTGTCCCTATTTATAAAAAAATATAAGCATTGAAGTCAACAAAAAACCTTAAATATTATTTCATTAAAATATCCATGTTGCATGGATTTTATTTATTAACAATAGAGCTAAATGAAAATAACATTAAAATCCCCAATAAACAAACAAAAAGCCCTCACAAATGATGGTTTGAATGTAATATCACTCCCTGAATGGTTAACTACAAATTGCCTTTGGCTTACATTATATTAATTACAACCCTAAATGCTTAATGTCCTCTACAGTGCACAGACTCTCATTTTGATATAATAATAATTGTAATAATTATAATAAAATTTGGAAATAAAGTAAATAGATATTTTTGTCTTTTGTGATCAATTCTCATCTGTACTATGCCGTTCTATGCCTTTGGGGTGTTTACACTGTGAACCCAAAAAACAAAACTTATAGCGTGATGTCTACCACACTTTAACATTATCTAAAATGTGTATGCAAGATATACAGATCGTTAAATCAGATGGATATTGTTTAAAAGTGAACTGAATATTTGTTCCAAGATGGGATAAACTGCAGCTCATGTCATTAAATGCCTTGGCTCTGTGTCCTGTAAACAAAACATCACTATGATTTCTCATCATCCCTCGTCCATTTCCATCTTACAACACAACCGCACAGCTACCGTTTCAGCTGCTGAACTTTCCCTTAACAAACCTCTGCTTTTTCATCAATGCTTTTGGCCTCATAATCAATTCATGAGAAGATTGAACTGGGTTATGAATACAGGTCTCAAACCATAGAAGGAGAAATAATGAATACATTACAATCAAGAGGAATCAAGATATCATGGAAGTTAGTTGCATGAATTATGAATCTGAGGCCAAATGTGAGTGCATAAATATTTTGCATAATTTTGTTTCCTCACACGTCAGCTGCATTTTACATACTTGAGGTCATTGTTGTATAGCACCAGTGCTATAACTAACTTGAGGGAATAACTAAGCCATTGTAAAAACTGATATGTTTTAGTGTAATTGTTGCCTTGAACTATTTCTATTTTTGACTTGAATAAAATCAAATTACATTTTACCCCATAAAGTACATTTTCTGCTTTAAGTGGCGTGTCTCTATTGCTTTATGATATTTATCTATGTGTTTATATTCTAGATTTTCAGTTGTATTAAGTGTGATTTGTTTATTTAGTTTATTTTTGTAATTTATTTATTATTAATTTGAATGCTTTCACCCTAAATGGTCAACATTTTTTGAGCCACAGCAATATATTAAAATATAGAAATTTAAAATATAAATGATAAAATCCAAGAATAATATATTGCCCCTTTAAATAGCATCATATTTTTGTTAAAATGCCCCTATTATGCTATTTAAAGGTTCCTAATTTTGTTTTGGATGTCTCCAACAATAAGTTTACATACATCAAAGGTCAAAAAACACTTTAATTTTCTCATAATACAGATTGCACATCACCTCATTTCTCAAAGAGTCTAAAACAACTCGTTCGAAGATTCAGGGGCCGTTTACACTACACCCTATTCAACTAAAAACAGAAAACAATGCGTTTTGCGGCCCTGAAAATGCAAACTAAAAAAAAAAAAAAAAACGGGTATCAAAGTGCAAGTTTTTGAAAACTGCACCGTTATTGTCTCCATGTAAACTGGAATTTGTGAAAATGGTGATGTCATGCGCATATGTATTACATGTTCAGTCTATAGGTGCGTAGTTTTTCTTTACAAAGCGACATCGCCAACTACTGGCCTGGCATGAATAACTCAGCATTTTTAGTCGTTTTCGTGCATCCGTGTGAACGGGGATCCTTTTGACAACGTTGTCGTCTGTGCGCAAAAAACACAAAGGAAAAAGGTGTGTTCGACATGGGCTGCGGCTGGATGTAACCGATCTTCGAGAGTTGCAGCGTGCAGGCGGGGAGGAGCTGCAAACGGAGACGTGAAGTCGGACACTTTCTGCTTCCCGTAGTGACTCTCGCGCTGTGTTTGCATACTTTATCACAGCTGAAGTGAAATAAATGCTATATAATACACATATGTTTCAGAGGCATTGTCATGTAATACTTCATGTACTGCTTAATACAGCGTGTGTTTGTACAAGAATAAAGTTCAACATAAGTGAACTAGCAATGAAGTGGGGTATACGTTTTATTTTGATAAACATGACACAATATAACATCGCGACTACATGAAAATAGGTTTTACTATTATAAAAAACTGATTTGTGAGCATTAGTGGAACTGAAGGTTGTCCAAATAAACACAAAACACACGTGCTCGTTGTCATGCGGTGAATCCGGCCAATCGTGGAACAGCTGTGTCGTCATCAGAGCTCGTGCAGCCGCTCTGGAGAAGCTGCGCAGAATGCACTAGCTGGCTTCTCTCGAATCGCTCTCGCGGTACTTTGATGGCATATGTCACAGACACTTGGCGTCAGCGCTGTCTCAAGTCGGACAAAATTTCTAACCGGAATGCACTGCTTCATGTCAGCCGCTGATCAGTCTGTGCGGCGCTGTATGAAGTCGAACAAGCCTAAAATGTTTCCGTTTCTAGTACATTATTGTCGTGTAAACATATCATCAGTCTCTCTAAATCCCTCCTTTCCAAGAGCCTACTCTGACTGGTCAGATGGCCTATTCTGTTGTGATTGGTCTACCACTTACAGCGCGTGTCGGATACGAAACGCCCATCTGAATTTTAGCCTCGGAGGTTTCTTCAGCACTTGCATACACAGTAATACGAACTGTAACAATTGTATTGGTTTTAACGCATCAATTCGAGCCCGAGTTCTCATCCTTTGAAAGTGCATGTGAATTGGATTTGCTTTCACAGCACAGAAAACAGCGTCTTCTCGACATCTCTTCCAGACCTCAGCTACACCTACAGTGTTTGAGGGCGGGTCAAAGTAGATGTTGTTTGTGAGGAGCCAGTGAAGACCATAGGCTGGCACAAACCTACATAGGTTTGTGCATGGAAATAAGACCTAAATTACTGACGACTCATTTCAGGCCGTTCAGAATCGATTCATACTTTTGGGAGACATTCTCATTTACATTTACTTTAAATAGATGTATGTCTAATCATGGATTTTGGGAGAAAGCACGACTGTCAGGGAAAGTCAGCAGTTATCAGTCCTTTTAGGCTGCAGTCAATATTTCCAAAGCAGAGAAGTAATCCATGTTGTTTCCTGAATGCTGTTCGTAATTGGTGTCCACAGGGAGGCCAAGTGCCTGTCCGTAATTGAAATAATCAACTGTTTGCTAATTAAAATGCTGGACAAAACACATGAAAAACATCAGGAAAAAAACAATCTGCAACAGATTGTTTTTATTAACCATGTACTGTGGTAAATTTTGTAGAGATTTTGGCTATGTGTGTTTTGTGATTATACAAATACTATACTACAATAACTATATACTAGATTAGAGAGTGCACAGTATGTAATTTTTATCTGTATGCATAGAGTAACTAGATAACCTACTGTATTTGCCAAAAGTACACATCAAAGCACACTACATACTGCATACTATATCCCATAATGCAGTGTGCAAGACTTGACCTTCTATTTCAAGTGAACCATTTCTTTTCTGAACCCAATTATTTTGACTCATTTTTTTTTTTTGATCAGACTGCCAAAAGAAAAAGAAAAAGAAAAAAAAGCCTATTGTTCACTTACTATTTTTAAAGATCCCATTTAAGTGTTGCTGTAAATACCCAGCATCCCTCCATACAGTGATGTACAGAGTCCTTGAGCTGTGTTCTTAGATAAATTAATGGCTGTGGCTCATTCCTGCAAGCCGATGGCCTTCAGTGACCCCTCAGTTTGCTCATCTCCATCTGGATCATTCAGACCCACTGTACACATAAATGTCTGTAAACTGTTGTATAGTATTTCTGTATTTACAAGAATAGGCTACTTATTCGTGGTCCTGAGATACATTCTGTGAGCAAAACACAGCAGAAACTAATAGTATTCACCCCCACATCATGACATAAGCTGCTAACCGTCTGCGGAGAATCAGGGAGCTTTGCAGGTGTTAGTAACTGTAAAAGTGTCAGAGGATAAGATTGCATGTTGCTGAGTGGAAGAGCCCACACAAGTTTACAACTCAACAGTCTGAAGTGTCAGGTGAAGTCGTTATAGATGGCAACAATTTTATTAACATTCAGAAAAGTTATTAGGAAGATTCAGAAAACAGGAGTAACTGAATTTTTAAACATTGTTTATTCAATTAACTTTAAACCTTTGGGCAAGTGAAATCAGTTCAATGTAAGAATCTAGCAGGGATTTGGGGGGGAAATGCCACTGAAACAGAACAAAATACCATCAAAAATTAAAATGTTGGCGCAAAAGCCCCTGTAGTGATTTTCCTCCATTTTAACTATTATAACGTAGGATATTTCATTATATTCTACACTGTATAAAATAAAAACAGAAAATGTACTGGTAATTTTCTGCCAGTAATTTTACAGAAATGTCCGTTAACTCTTAAAACACAACCTAATGCAATGCATAATTCAAAATACAGGTAAAACACCTGTAAAAAAAACAATACGGAAAATTCCTTCATATTTATACAATACATTGTGCCCAATATTTACGGACTATTTTTACAGTCTATTCCAGTGTTATTTTAGTATTATTTAAATGTTATTATAGTATTTATTAATAGTTTGAATTAGCTTTTTTTTTCAGTTTTCTTTTTAATTTTGTTTTGTGCTTTTTTAAATATTTTAATTTACCTTTAACTTGTTTTATTTTAGTTTTAGTCATTTTTGTACTTTCAAAATGTTAAAAAAAAACTAACTTTTGTTAGTTCAAAATGTTCATCTTATATTTCTATTTTATTTGATTTCATCTATAGTTCAAATAATGAAAACATTTTTTAAGAGTTTTAGCTTTAGTTTTAGTTAACAATAGCAATCCTGTTCTATTCTAGTCTTGTGTATTTATCGGTTAATGTGTTTTTTTAGTTAACTTTTTTTTTATTGATTAAATTATACTATTTAAAAAAATCAATGGCATGCTGCATGTTATTATATGGTTATAATCGCATAATAAAGGTAAAAATGCTCGGGTAAGTCAATACCAGGGAGGAAATCTTGCCCTTTAAAAACAATTAATTTCTGACACTGCATTGCTTGTGTGAGATTGTTTTCACAGGCTGCGTCTGAAAGTCAACCTTGCTGCCTCACTGCCCTATCAGGCAATGACTTTGCAGGTAGCGTTTGGACATGAAGGTACCTCACGAAACCTTTCGGACAGACTTCTGCAGCCACAGTCTCTTTCCAAACACAAATATGTGAAAATCTTAAAAAAGGTAAGTAATGCAGTGTGGACACAAAATTATAATAAATTGGCTCTTAAATGAGTAGCAAATGTTCTTGAGTTATTTGCTTTTACATGAGAACCAGAAACGTAATGCCATCATTTTGATTCGGATCACTGTCTGATGTGCTGAAGACAACCAAACAGCACATTTGTCAATTAAGACCATTATACCCCTTTGGGCACACCATAAAATATTTTTATTATTAATGTATTATTGCATTTGTGACATACCCTTTTCACATTTTACCTTCTAAATGTGTTTATGTGTGCTCGATTATGTTTGTGTGTGCATCTTAGTGAGGTATGTGTATGTGTACACACAAACATAGTTGTGCACACATGGGCTCACACTCACTGAAAAGGGAAAGGGTGAAAGAGGTATTTTGATATAGAAGTGATAGGTGTTGAAATAAAGTAATGGTAAACTATTTATTATAGACAAACAGAAAGGATCAGAAAGGCACATAAAGGAGATAGAAAGGATGTCTGCCAAGGAAAGGGCAAAAAATAGAAATCGGTGGGTAGAGGAGAGGATGAGAGGAGCATTGGCTGAATAGGGAGACAGTTGAGAGAGGCCTAAAAGCAAATGTACGCTTTCTTGTGAGAGCTTGGGATATCCCACTAGCCATTGATTGAAATTGATGTTTTAATGTAATTTTACACTGCAATGTTACACTGTTACATTATAAAGTTAAAAATAATTAAATGTGTTTTATCAGAAATGTCTCTGTTTGGACTGGCCCATTTTTGCTAATCAGCCGGCCCATTTTACCTGAACATAGTTCATCTCAAAAAATGTGGGACAGTTAATGTTTCAAAACCTGTAGGGCCTGGACAATTATATTTTATTACATTAATTCAACACAAAAATATTAAGAGCACAGCTAAATGTCATACATAGGTTTTTAGTTAGTGCCGCAAGTGATTAACCAAAAAGTGCTATCACCCTAAATCACCCTACTGCAATAATATAACCACAATATCTTTTCTTTTCATTTTTTTTCTGTGAAAGATTCTTCTGCTTTGCTGCCTGCTAAATCACTGTAGCTGTATGAAGCCATACAGCATCCAATATATAACCAAGATACAGTGGGGAGAACAAGTATTTGATACACTGCCGATTTTGCAGGTTTGCCCACTTATAAAGCATGTAGAAGTCTGTAATTTTTATCATAGGTACTCTTCAACTGTGAGTGACGGAATCTAAAACAAAAATCCAGAAAATCACATTGTATGATTTTTAAGTAATTAATTTGCATTTTATTGCATGACATAAGTATTTGATACATCAGAAAAGCAGAACTTAATATTTGGTACAGAAACCTTTGTTTGCAATTACAGAGATCATACGTTTCCTGTAGTTCTTGACCAGGTTTGCACACACTGCAGCAGGGATTTTGGCCCACTCCTCCATACAGACCTTCTCCAGATCCTTCAGGTTTCTGGGCTGTCGCTGGGCAATACGGACTTTCAGCTACCTCCAAAGATTTTCTATTGGGTTCAGGTCTGGAGACTGGCTAGGCCACTCCAGGACCTTGAGATGCTTCTTACGGAGCCACTCCTTAGTTGCCCTGGCTGTGTGTTTCGGGTCGTTGTCATGCTGGAAGACCCATCATCAATGCTCTTACTGAGGGAAGGAGGTTGTTGGCCAAGATCTCGCGATACATGGCCCCATCCATCCTCCCCTCAATACGGTGCAGTCGTCCTGTCCCCATTGCAGAAAAGCATCCCCAAAGAATGATGTTTACACCTCCATGCTTCACGGTTGGGATTGTGTTCTTGGGGTTGTACTCATCCTTCTTCTTCCTCCAAACACGGCGAGTGGAGTTTAGACCAAAAAGCTCTATTTTTGTCTCATCAGACCACATGACCTTCTCCCATTCCTCCTCTAGATCATCCAGATTTTCATTGGCAAGCTTCAGACGGGCCTGGACATGCGCTGGCTTGAGCAGGGGGATCTTGCGTGCGCTGCAGGATTTTAATCCATGACGGCGTAGTGTGTTACTAATGGTTTTCTTTGAGACTGTGGTCCCAGCTCTCTTCAGGTCATTGACCAGGTCCTGCTGTGTAGTTCTGGGCTGATCCCTCACCTTCCTCATGATCATTGATGCCCCACGAGGTGAGATCTTGCATGGTGCCCCAGACCGAGGGAGATTGACCGTCATCTTGAACTTCTTCCATTTTCTAATAATTGCGCCAACAGTTGTTGCCTTCTCACCAAGCTGCTTGCCTATTGTCCTGTAGCCCATCCCAGCCTTGTGCAGGTCTACAGTTTTATCCCTGATGTCCTTACACAGCTCTCTGGTCTTGGCCATTGTGGAGAGGTTGGAGTCTGTTTGATTGAGTGTGTGGACAGGTGTCTTTTATACAGGTAATGAATTCAAACAGGTGCAGTTAATACAGGTAATGAGTGGAGAACAGGAGGGCATCCTAAAGAAAAACTAACAGGTCTGTGAGAGCCGGAATTCTTACTGGATTTTTGTTTTAGATTCCGTCTCTCACAGTTGAAGTGTACCTATGATAAAAATTACAGACCTCTACATGCTTTGTAAGTAGGAAAACCTGTAAAATCGGCAGTGTATCAAATACTTGTTCTCTCCACTGTATATCCATAGATGCATAACCCACTATGAAGAGAAGTGAAACAGACAGGCAGTAAAGCAATAAATTAACTCATGATTGGATCCTAAATATGTAAATATGCGTCAATCATCATCACGTCAAGAGATGAAGCTCTGTCAAGGAAATTTATTAATAACATAAAATGTTGCTATATTAAGCAAAAGCATGACGTTCTGCTAACCTTTGTGTCCTTTTAAATTACCCTGACAGAGCTTCATCTCTGGATTCATCTAAATGTTAAGGGCTCATGACTGATGACCTCATCCTGAGCGGACTCAACAGGGGTCTTACCGGAGATCAGAGGTTGCATTGCTTCCGGCCAAATGGCTTATACGACATACAGTACATTGTCAAGTTAACACAGCACATGTTTGAGCATATACTATAGTGCTTCCAACATCATTAAACTGACATCATTAAACACTATCACAATCATGCAATATTATTGACTGAAAAAGACTAAACTAAAATGGGTTACACTTTAAGGTGTCCGTGTTACAGTGTAATTATACATTTAAGTACTGAGTAATAATAACTAACTACATGTGAAGAGTTCAGATGCAAAAGCCGCTAAACACCACCTTCGTCAAAAATGAGATAATGATATTGAGTGAATGCTCCCCACACATAGTATACATTTATCAAATACTTTCATTTCAAATCCGCTAAATCCCAGCGTCAGCCCATTCAGAAATACCAGTTTGTTGGCAGAAACCTCTAAACGCCACTTCTCTTTTTCAGAAAAATCCTCTAAGTCCACAGAAACCATGAATCGAATCATATGATTTCACAATGAATGACGCTGTGCGAAAGAGCCGTCTTTCATTTGCCAATCGTTACAGTTGCAATGACAGGATTTTGCGAGTAGCAAGTAAACCCAACAGTGTTCCTTGTGCTGCTGTAAAACTCTGACAGAAACGGATGTGGCAGTCACTTTGCATCACAGCTCCCGCTACTGTGTGGATCAGTTTCTTCATTGTTACATTTTGAATTCTGCTTTCATCATTTGCAATGTTTCCAGTTGCATCTTTAGTGATTTTGCAACTGTTTACTATGTCTTTTTGTCCAAACAGGTGGACTTAGAGGTTTTTGCAAAAAAAGCACACATGGACTTAGCTGGTTTTGCTGCAAAAGACTAAAGTGACATTTCTGAAAATAAGGCATTTCAATAACTGACTAATAACCTTTTCATTGCCATTAAAGTGAAATTACTGAACCTAAACATAGGAGCCTGATAAAAAAATGCTAATTTAAAAGAAAACATATCAGATGGACTTTTTTGCATCTGAACTCATGTACTTACTATAGGGTTAGGGTTAGAAAAAGGGGTTGGTTTAGGGTTAGTTGCATGTAATTATACATAAGTTATAGTTATTACTACAGTAACTACATGTAACGTGTAACAAGGACACTGTAAAATTGACAGTTTAAAATTATTGGAATTACTATTAGCTCTTGAGAGAAACTCTTGCGTTAGAGACTGTGTTCATTTATACGATAATATTATAAATCAGGAAATTAGATGAGAAAATGTGTAAATAAATAAACCGTGTGTATAACATTCTCTTGATTTGTGCTTATAGGTGAAAGTGCAATAATTCTGATGAAATGCAAAAAGAAATTTCTCCAATGACAAAAATCATGCTCAGTAATCAAGATTACAATTTTGTGCAAAATAATTGTGATAATCAGTTTAACCATTATACACCATGACTAAAATACAGTATGACTAAGTTTTCACTGACTAAAACTAGACTAAAATTCCCAGACTTTTACCCCCGGTTTCATAGACAAGGCTTAAGCCTATTCCTAGACTAAAATGCATGTTTGAGCTGTTTTAACAGAAAGCAACTTGCACTGAGATATCTTAAAATATGTAATAATGTTTTTTTCATGTATAAAAATTCCTTAAATGTCCTAATTAAACTAAGGCCTAATCCTGGCTTAATCTAAGACCTGTTTGCAGGACATTGGCGGTTTTCACAGAGATGAAGCCTAGTCCTAGACTAAAATGGTCCTTTAAACCAGATTAATCTGCTTTCTCTGTCATGGTTTTAAATATTCCTAGACTTAGTCTAGTCCAGAGTTCCCAGCCAACATTTATGAAATGGGCTGAAAAATGGCCCCATATAGGATTGTCCGCGGGTTCCATAATGGCCCCATGTTAATTGTCCAGATGGATTTCATAAAGGATGGCACTTGCCACGGTGGGACCCAACTGGGCAACATTCGCAAGACCCATCTCGGTCCCAGCTTTAATTTAATAAACTGATTTCCTGGAGGAAGACTAGAGCTACTCCAGGACTAAATTGAGGCTTAAATTAAACCTACCAGGAGGCAGATTAATGTTATGTTTCAAAGAAGACACATGTATTACTTGGTGTTACATCCACCAGCTGGAGTGCGTTGATTTCCATTAGAGAGCACTCCTCTCGTCTCATTGGCTTTCCCATCATGAACTACACTTGCTATAACCAAAGCCACTAGAAGGCAAGCGTGCAACCATTAGCCAAAAAAGCGTAACAGCTAATGCTAACACTGCAGCTGTGTCTGTACACAGGAAAGGACCAGAGGCCATTTTTCTTTTCTTTTTTGCATGGATGTCAATGGAGAAGAGGCTTCACTACACTGAATAAACTGCTTTTGTGAGGAAATAGCTTATCATTTAATTAATCAATTGCTTGTCCACTAATCTTCAACATGTTTTACGCTAAACAATACTTTTGTTGGGAACGATATGTAGATTTTACCTTGATAAAAAGGTTATTTAATAAGAGAAGGCAGAGTAAGGAATTTCACGACACGTATGACTCATTTACAGCATTACTATAGTATTTAATAGTACTATTGAGTGAGTGATATTGTATATTGTCTAAAGAAAGTAAAAAATACAGATGTTTTCTTTCTTTGGCTTTCAGGTTTTACCAGTTATGATAAGAATTGAATTGTAATGCCTATTATAACGGCATGTATGCATATGATGCTGATATTATGCATTTTAATGAATAAAGAGAAAATTAATAATTTAATTATAAATATTGTGCTATATTGTATGTTGTTTAATGAAAAATTAAGTGTTCTTTCTATCGCTGCCAGGTTAATCTTATACTGTAATGATTTATGACTGCTGTGTGCCTAATGATGATGATATAATGCTTTTTAATGAATGATGGTAAAATACATATAATTTTAATGAATTAAATATGTATTAACTTACAATTAAGTTTTTAGTGTACTCTTAAATGTAGTTTTATGCACCCTGCAGTGACTAGTACTTTGCAGCTAAAAGAGATTTGCGCTATTTTTTTCTGCAGTAAAGCACATTCCACAAACAATGCAGTCCTACTGTACGTTTACTAGCAATATAATACTAAAAAAGAACATTTATTCACAAGACCAACGTGCTAATAATCCACAAGAAACTGATTAACGTAAACTGTAACTGACTGTCATAAAACTTTGAACGGCGGGCACTGACGTCACTGCCATTACACGATAGGCTGAGGTGCCTCACGTGATCCATGTTAGCCGTTACGCTTTCTCCAATGAGATACAGACCCTCTCATCTCCCTATAGAGGGTATGCACGTGACATCACCATTGGCCTGCGTGACTGCGGTTACGCCCACTGAGTGGCAAAAAGACTGAGCGGCAGCATTGGTTTTCAGTGTGAATGCCGCAAAAAACACACAAAACAACTAAAACGGGAAAGAGCTTTAAGATTGACTGTATAAACAGATTTGACAAGAAACCTGAGGTAGCTACAGAAAAGAGAAGCAAATGGATCGCTGAAATTCACAGAAACAACTGGACTCTAGGCAGCGAAATGTGCATTTGTAGTTATCATTTTGTGTCAATATGTTGAATTTTGGGGTAAAATCATACCCTATAAATTGTATTGTTATATATTGTATTGACAACTCATCAATTAAATATTTACTATCGCAGTGGCGTGCACGGGGGGGCGGGGGGCTTGAGCCCCTGCCCCTTTAATCGTGAAAGTGAAAGTACTCTTTTCGATCGCATCGCAGTGCCCCCATGAACGTGATTTCTAATTTCTACCGGAGGCGATTCAACCAACACCCCCGGAACGCGATTCTTACTGAGGGGGAACCCCCCCCCTCAGCATCTCTTTTGCCACTCAGTCCGGCTGAGGGGGCGTGTTCCGGTGGAAAAGTGATGTCAATGCATACCCTACGTATATAATAAGACAACCTCTGCCATAACCCATTGCCTGGACTCATTATTGTTTTTTTCACTTCCACCTGTGTGTCATTACCCATGTTAACTCTGTTTATATAAGCTCTTTTTATTCAGTCACTCTCCTGTGTTTTGGTTCTGACCCTCTGCCCGATTTCCTGGATTCCCCTGTTTGCCCGTGTTTTCTACCCTGTTGTTTGTTTTGGATCGTCTTCCCTGTGGTTTTGACCCTTGCCTGTCATATTTGATTATGATTGTGGATTATCCCTAATAAAAACTGTGTTTGGATCCTCAACCCGTGTTTCAGAGCAGTTTGTGACTTGGATACATACAGTTGTGGCCAGAATTATTTTCACCATTGTCAAATAAAACTTGAAAAAAACAGTATAGGTTTGCTAAATACTAAAAAGGGCTTTTGACACAGGACTAAGACTAAATAAAAAAAAGGCAGGTTTGTTCTGATGGGGGTCAACAGAGAAGAATATGCTAAATGCAAATGATAGAATTCAACTAATCATGTAATCATGCTTAGTTAGCAAAACAAATAGGCTTAGAGGAGAAAATGCTCCACTCACGATGGAAGTCAACAATATTGCATTGCCAAGTAAAGAGATTTACTAAGATTCAAAAAAATTCACTGAGACGATACAAGCATGTGTACGCCATCCTAGAGTCATCATGAAGAAGAATGAATGTGCAGTGCATGCTAACAGTCCAAAATCGGTGGATTTGAAGAGGCTGTTGGAGCACTATGTGATGCCGATAATGACAGACGTGTGTTTGATGATCAGGGTTTATTATGGACCCAACAACAGAGAGCCCAGCAGCCTCTGCTGATGGAGGAAATGGACAGCGAATTGTCGAGAAGTCTCTGATTAGGCTCCTCAGTGGCAATGCACTAAATTTAGCCTGGACCCCGGAGATATGCTGAATACTTACGCCAAACCACACTGCTTGTTTTTCGCTGTAAAATGTGAACATGTGTAGTAGTGTGTGTCTTAAAGAGCTGTTTCGACTCTTTAAAATGACGCTCATTGGTGTAACTTAATAAAGGCAGGTTCAATGAGTCTTTAAATAGCTTTTTTGACATAAATAAAACCAGTTAATTTAGATGTTGAAATAATCGTATGAATTTGTATAGCAATGAACAAAGACTTTTTGTTACAGACAGATTCATTATATATTTGAGTCTAATTACTGTTCTTTTGTTTTCTTCTGCTTATGTTTAATTCCATTATGATTAGTGTCTAGAAAGGCTCTAAAAATGATCTAATTTAATATTCAGTTTTCGAATTTTAGAAATCCAGTCACAACCATGAAGTTCACAATCCTGTTAAAGCGCACAACAGCCTGAAGCCTTGAGGACACTGTGGTTATGACTTGATATGCTGCAAGTGGCATTAGAGCCTGTCATGTAATGTCCATCAATAACATAAGGAAAATTTAACTTCTGTTTTCTTATAGTAAAGCAGCTAACCTCATTGCTAATACTGGCTTACCTCTCTTTAATGCTTTGGGATATTGTATACTTTGATATTTTGTTTAATGTTTTAACGTTAACATTTAAGGGGATGCTTTTATATAAGTCTGTACAAATTGTCATAACTACTGTACATTTGCACAATAGATTTTTCACGTCATAAAACAGTCCCTCGCGTCATAATGCCCAGAGGATAAACATGCAACGAATGCAGTGAAGTCGTCTGAATTATTTACATGGTTTGACTGTGATTTTAAAACTCATTTAGACCTCATTTAGATCTGTGAAATTAAATGAACCCGTTTAATCCAAAATTTTCCCATCAACATGAGCACGTGTATTGTACTCCTTGGATAGCCTAATGAAACATCAGCATGTCTTTACTAAGAGTTAGTAAAAGTGTGTTTTATTACTTAATTTTACAAGCACGCAGAGCTGGGTAGATTACTTACAAATTGTAATCGATTACTGATTACAAATTACATGACAAAAATTGTAGTTAGTAACGTAATCCATTATATTACATATTTAAGGTAATATAATCTGACTACTTTTGGATTACTTTTAGATTACTTTTGACCTAACTTATCACATTGATTTGAGTAGAATAATCTTGTACCATATTGATATAAAAATACAAAAAGAAAAATAGATATATTCCATTCTTTGTTATCAACAACATGAAGTGCATTAAATATTACATTACGTCAAGGTTTCCCAGACTGGAGTTCGTGAGTTTAATGAAAACCTATTAAGTAATTAAATCATAAAATTTTTAAATGAAAATAAATCATTTAAAAATAAAAATAATAAAAATAAAACACTATTAAAAAATATTTTAATTTGTTTGCCTGCATGTCATGTGACCATTAACCGACATCAGAGAACCGTGAACTTAATTTTATCATTATTTTTTTATTATTGACTTAATTTTATTATTTACCTAACTCACAAATTAAAATTTCAAGGGGTACTTCACGTAAATATGTTAGGTCAAAGAAATTTCAGATGACAAAAAAGTTGGGGAATCCCTGCACTGCATGCATGTATATGAAATTACATGAATTTGTACGTTTTAATGTGTTTGAAAGACAAAAGCATTCCAAAGACATTAATGCATGGTTAAATAACTCACTGAAACTGAGCGATAATTTAAATAATAATTCATGTGTTAATCAGGAGTTGATTAGATATGCAATGTTGCAATGTTGAGAAAACACTTGTTAAAAGTGAAATGATTTCTGTAAATCCAGTGATGAAATGCTGTGTGGGTCTCAGTTTTCAGTGATAGTCACATGACTAGTGGCTGGTCTGTGTGTGCAATTCCACAAACCTGGAAGACCTTCTGAACGTGTACAAGCAGTAGGCATTTTTAGAAAGGAAAATTTAAAAGATAAAAAATATGTAGTAGGGAGAATCAATGAATTATGATTATTTGACTGCCGTTGTTAGAATAACAACTGTTCTGTAGTCTGAATATGAGTATTTTAAAAAGTAATATAATCTAATTACAAGTACTTAATTTTTGGGAATCTGATTACATAATCCAGATTACATGTAATCAGTTACTACCCAGTTCTGTAAGCGTGATAGTCAAAAATTGCTAATTTGTTTAAAAATGTTGCAAATAAATTAACTTTCTTTCTTTCTTTCTACTATCAGACAGTTGTAGGGGGGAAGTGGATGATAATGCATACAAAGCCTGCTTCATTTTACTTTAACATAATGTAGTTTGAAATCTAAATTAATCAATTTATTTTTTTTCAAAATGGTGCTCTCTGTTTCTCAACTGGACCACTGACGTATGTACATGTATTATAATCGTGATTTACTGTATATGAAACACGGCATATTCATAACTTTTAAATATTATATGTCCCAAATATGGCAGAAGGACATTTAATATGGAGCATGACCAAGACAACTCTGGTCATGTGACTATTTACAACAGCCATGTTAAAATGTTCACATGAAAATCAGTGTATGCTTTGATTACAGTTCACACTAATGCACTAACAAGTCTTGTTAGATTCTTCACTCGTATGTAAATGTTGGTCACAGGTGGGATTAAAAGGGTTTAATTAAATCGCTAAACTACACCAGGTTTCCACATAGACACACTTCATTTTACTTTTGTTTTTATCATCTCCCGTTGGATTACTGCAAAAGCATTAGAAACTAATAAACCATAGGATTATAATCGCACCGGCATCTGAATTACTACTGTGTAGTGACAAATCAAGCTGTAGCGATACTGCCAGAAATTGATTTACAGTATGGGTCAAAATTATCAATTTTTCTTTTATGCCAAAAATCATTAGAATATTAAGTAAAGATCATGTTCCATGAAGATATTTTGTAAATTCCCTACTGTAAATATATCAAAAATGTATTATTAGTAGTAATATACATTGCCTAGGACTTCATTTGGACAACTTTAAAGGAGATTTTCTCAATATTTAGCTCAATATTTTGCCCCCTCAGATTCCAGATTTTCAAATAGTTGTATCTCTGCCAAATATTGTCCTATCCAAAAAATCAATGGAAAGCGTATTTATTCAGCTTTCAGATTATGTATAAATCTTAATTTTAAAAAAAAATGACCCCTATGACTGGTTTTGTGGTCCAGGGTCACATATGTGTTTTATCTAGAAGTCTCTGATTAGGCTCCTGCTAACTTAGTGTGTGAAGAGTGTTGAATAATTACCACATTCATGGTTATAATGTAAGAAAATGATACAGGACAAAACGTGTCACTAATATGGTATGCCATGTCCAGTGTGCGAATTATTCAGTGAGGGGCGGGGACGGCGCAACCGACTTGTATTTGGCGCACCTATAACCCAAACGTCGATTATCATCATCTAGACTTTTAAACAAAACTTTTTATATATACACTTGTGATATATAAATGTATTATAAAGTGATAAATAATAGGCTAGGCTACTTGTTTTGCAGGCTGAAAGCGCTAAAGTAGCCTATTGTTACTATGGTTACCTCCTCTCTAGATGTTGGCAAGCATACGCTCTGACTAACTAACTTTTGTGGTTACAGATTTTTATTTTATTTATTTATTATTATTATTTTTATGTATTTATATGTATAGGTAATATAATATTTAACACTCCAACCATTTCAACCTTTTAGGGGTTTCTCCAACCTGCACATAATGTCAAAACATGGTCACGATTTGGGTACAAACCTTTGGGTCGCGCTGGTTCCGTCTTGGGCAGCAGAAGCGCGTCTCCGCAGGTGCCGTTGGGGATCTCCATACTTCCGTTTGAGGTCCCGTTCAGAACCGAGCTGTTCTGAAGCTGGAGACATGCCCAAATCCCAGACGTATCATTTAAATCCATTTCGGACATAACCACAACTATTTTATATTAGCCGTTCCTCCCAATCATCAGTCAACAATAAGTGTCTAATGAGAGCGCAAAAGTGGCTTAGAGGGTATTTAACATTTAAAGAGGATAAATTAAGAATCAATAAAAAAAAACAACAAAACAAAAAGGTAATCAGGGAGAAATAGGATTAGTTTATGCTGTAATAAAAGGTTTCAGCCGTTGTTGCTCAGCAGTGTGAAGGCATAGTTGCTCTGTATGAGAATGTGATGAAGCGCGGAGCGGCACTGAGTCTCTCGCGCGTGGACTGAGGGTTTATTGATGAGCTCTTAAACAGCAGGGGTGGGAGTTTGGGGGTGTGTCGGTGGGATTCAGGGATTTGAGCATCCTGGAGAGGAGGAGACATTGAAAGGAGTTTGTGGAGTACGTGCACAAAAGGCTTAGGGAAAGTTATGAATGATGAGACAGGTGGAGTGAAGCATCAGCTCCCTCTTGTGGAAGCAAAACTTGTTGCAAGACGTCAATTTTCCAAGACTGGACATCACCTTTGGCCATTGCTGTACCTATATTACACTCTCTCTCAGATGAAGAATTTAGAATTGCATTGTAATTTTAACTACAAAAGATATATACGTAGTGCAGTCTGGTTACTTGGCTTGTATTTCGATATTGCCGTTAACTGTCACAAATGGCATGTTGTAGTGCTTAAAAATGAATACACCCTGAAATCATGAAATAGCCATGTAAATAGAGTGAATAAGAGGTATCCTTCATAGACTTACAAATGAAGGTGCCTGTCTTGTTAAAAAAAAAAACAAGATCTTTTTGTTTAAACTTCTTTAGGGTAGAGTATGGTCACTCGTAGCAACAGAGAATAAACCTCCAGCCACGAGACATGGTTAAATAACTCACCTTTTAGATCAACCTTTGGCCTGTCAAAGTCCTTCACACACACTTACACAGTGCTAGATAACACCTGAGCAGAAGCAAGCAGCCACCTCCTTTAGGCTGGGACACTGAGGAGACTGCAGCTGGTGAGTGACATCCACTTCTTTTCAGAACATAGATGCATATACATTTAAATATTATCTGCTTTGAGGCGTAACTTACAATATGGAAAATCAGTCATGTCATGTTAAAGTTTTTATTGAATAGAATAGAATAGAATAGAATAGAAATTTAACTTACAATTTGGAAAATATATACAGTCATGCCATTTTTTTTATCAGAACAGAATAGAATAGAAATGTAACAATTTGGAAAATATATTGTCATATAATTTGAAATTTTTATGAGAATAAAATAGAATAGAATTGTAAAATATATTCTTGTAATCATGAAAGTCTTTATCAGAATAGAATATAATAGAATAGAAATTTAACTTACAATTTGGAAAATATATTCAGAGTCATTTTTATTTGAAATTTTTATGAGAATAGAATAGAATAGATATGTAAAATATATTCATGTAATCATGAAAGTCTTTGTAGAATAGAATAGAATAGAATAGAAATTTAATTTACAACTTGGAAAATACATTCAGAGTCATGTCATTTGAATGTTTTCATAGAATAGAATGGAAATTTAACTTACAATTTGGAAAATATATTCAGAGTCATGTCATTTGAATTTTTTATCAGAATAGAATAGAATAGAATAGAATAGAATAGAATAGAATAGAATAGAATAGAATAGAAATTTTGTACCTGACCCCTAAGTTCTCCCTGGGAATCTTTTTGCGAAATGTTATCATGCGACTTCCTGACCCGTTTGACAGCTTAAGTCAAATTCTTGTTTTCAAATTATTTGTACCAGATGAGAAACTTGAAGTAAGTAGCATTAATTATTAAACAGCAGCAAGGAGGTAGTTTTAGGCATAATGTGAAGATGTGAAAACATTACCAGCTCATATAGCAGTTTATGGACCACTCAAGTGTGAGAAGTATACTTCAGCTCTCTGCTGATGTGTGAGGTATTATGTAATTGATATGGCATCTGTGGTGCTTGAATCTACAGCTAGATGTTTATGCATTTTCCCCTGGTCAAACATTTATGAATATGAACAAAGGCTGTAGGCAATCTTGCTAAGCCTTGATGATAGTTCCTCACATGTGTGTATACTGTTTTTTTTTTTTTTTTTGTGAGATGTCAATCAAAGATTTTATGATTGACATTCGTAATTACTAAGACAAGGTACAAGCGTTTTAGACCAAAACATACTTATATGTAAATAAACACATTCAACCACTTTGTTAAAAATTATGGAGTCAGAGCGCTCACACACTTTCTTTCTTTCTTTCTTTCTTTCTTTCTTTCTTTCTTTCTTTCTTTCTTTCTTTCTTTCTTTCTTTCTTTCTTTCTTTCTTTCTTTCTGATCTGTAATCGTAACTGCAGAGACAAGATACAAGCGTTTAAGAGCAAAGTGTACTTGGACATAAACACATTTAGACACTTTGTTAACAATTAACAGTTGGGTCAAAGCGCTGACTCTATTATTTATTTATTTATACTTTATTTATTTATTTGACACATTCCTGGTCTTATTGTGCATGATTAATTAGTACATTTAAAAAAAAAAAACTTTAATCAAAATGTTAATACATTTAATACATCAATTGAATACTCTTTTCTCTAATAATTTAATTTGATTTGATATCTAACTAAAGTTAAATGTTAAATTTATGTTAAATTAAGAAAACACTTGCTCTGAAATTATTTTTACCTTTTTTTGTGTTGTTAGCTAAATAACCTGAACAGAAAATAAGTAAAATATGTTACAAATATAATTTCGTGTTGACTTTAAACCTTAAGTGATTTACTGTAGATCGGCAGATGCACCCTAACACAGGGTGATGATTATATGGCCTTTGATAATTCTATATTACCCCAGTTATCACCTCCATTTCAAGAACATAAGATTACATAATCATATCAGCATGGAAGTGTTCCCCTCTGTCTAATCTGCACTGGTCTGCTGTTATTGATTACTAACACATGTGATTTATCTCATAACATTTTGTCATTATAACGCTGCTACATATAGTGAGAAATTAAATCGGTCTCCCCTCTCTCCATTGGTACATTCTGGATTGTAATTACCAATTTTATCAACAAATGAATCGTGTGCATCTGATAAGATAAAATCAAATGTACCAAGAAGAGCATATTATCACATCACATGTTAGATAACCTCAGCATGAAGGCAACACTGATCCATCAATGTTTCCTAACAGGAAAAATGGCTGGGCCAAAACCACGTATTATTAGTCTGACCAAGCGAGAGGGACAGGGCTATGGCTTCTACCTCCGAGTGGAGCAAGGCGAGGAGGGTCACCTGATCCGAGCCCTGGAGATGGGCGGCGCGGCTGAACTGGCCGGATTGAAGGATGGAGACCGCATTATCAGAGTCAATGGAACTTTTGTGGACAATTTGGAGCACAGTCAGGTTTGACACATTTGGAAATGGGCTTTCTGTACATGTTTAATTAATTTCATGATTGGGGCTACTGAAAGGAAAACAAAAAGTTTGGAGGTAAAGCTTGCACTTGTCTTTTTCTCGGGTCAGGTTGCAGATTTGGTGAGAAAGAGTGGGATGAGCGTCACATTGCATGTTCTTGGAGAGGAGGCATATAAGACGGCCAAAGCCAAGGGTGTGAATCTTGCCGACCCTCAGTCCCAGTCAGGTCAGAGCCAGCCCACCATGAATGGAGTGTCTGCACCAGCCGCTAAAGCCAAACTTTGTTATCTGCAAAAATCCAGCAGTGGATTTGGTTTCTCCTTAAAGTCCACCAAAGGTAAGCTATAAAACTCCCATAGCCAGATCGTTGACTAACAGCATAACACCTGGTCCACAATTTGGACCAAGAGTAGACTACTTGGACAAAATAGACCATCTGACAGAAAATGACAGAAATGTAAAATGTGTGTAGAAAAAAATGTGATGAGTTTGTGATCTGAATTCTTGTCCATCCAAAGTACATTTAAAAATAAAGATTCCAAAAGAGGGGTTTCACAGCAATGCCACAGAACTATTTTGGGTTCCCAAAAGAACCTCCCAGTGAACAGTTCTTAAAAGAACAATGTTTCTTAGTTTAAAGAACAATTTAATAATCTGAAGAACACTTTTCCACTATAATGAACCTTCTGTGCAATGGAAAGATTCCATGTATGTAAAAGACTCTTAATGGAATCATAGATGCCAATAAAAAACTTTATTTTTAAGAGTGTAATAAGTACAGATTTTTCCACAGCTATAACACACACACACACACACACACACACACACAAACAAAGCAGTGAATCTAGTTAAATTTGTCCCTCAGTCTGAATATCTTTTAAAGATGTGCCTCTAAACTGGCAAACGTTGGTAAATCCAGTCATTAGTTTATCCTCAGAAATGCTCATGGTCAGCTAGTCAGATTAGAGCTTGCCAACTCAAGAACGTGTTTTCCTGTGCTGTCAACAGTCAGAAAATGGTCGTCTGAGGCTGAGAAAGTTAAAAGTTAACTCATTTTCTTAAGGCCTGTCTAGGATAAATCAACCGATATGTTGATAATTGTCTGAAATATTTGGAATGTCACATGAAGTACTAACAGTAGTTATTTGTTTTAACCCTGTTTTCCCTCAGGTACTCATGGTGTATTCATGATAGATGTGGTGTCTGGAGGAGTAGCTGATCAGGCGGGTGTGAAGCTGGGTGATCGTTTGGTGGAGATAAATAGTGAAAATGTTGAGAGTCTCACACATGATCAGATTGTGCAAAAAGTAAGTTAGATTTCCTTCCTAACTATAATAATTCCTGTCTAACATTCCCTCTATGTCACCAATTTTATAATACAGTAGCTTTAACGTTTTAGAAAAGCTTTAAAGGGACAATTCTGTCATCATTTACTCACCCTCATGTCGTTCCAAACCTGTAGTCTTTCTTTCTTCCGCAGAATACAAAAGAAGATATTTTGAAAAATGTTGATAACCATACAGTTTCCGTTCCCATTGACTTCCAGTATATATTTGTATGACCATACAATGGAAGTCAGAGGGACCCAAAACTGTTTGGTTACCGACGTTCTTCAAAATATCTTCTTTTGTCTTCCACAGAAGAAAGAAAGTCATACAGGTTTAGAGCGACATGAGGGTGAGTAAATGATGACAGAATTTTCACTTTTTTGGGTGAACTTTCTCTTTAAAGAGGTCATATTATGCCTTTTTACAAAGTCTTTATTTTGTTTTTGAGAATCGGTTTTTATGTTTGAATGTTCAAAAACACATTTTTCACATATTTTACATTGTTGCAGCTCTTCTCATCCCAGTCTGTCATTAAAGCTCTGTTTAGTTCCTGTCTCTATGAAGCCCCTCCTTCCACAGTGTGCTCTGATTGGTCTGCTGGACCAGTGTGTTGTGATTGGTCAACCGCTTCAAGTGTTTTTTTTGGAAATGTCACATCCCTTACCATGACCGCGAGTTTCAACCATAGACCGTAGGTTTCAACACACTAGCCTACTAACGCAACTCGCTCCTTTTTTTGCGTATGCCTTGAACAGGAATTATACTAATGAGGAATATTGTGACATGTAGTTTTCTGGAAGAAAACTCAAGGCTACAATCTAGGCGTTTCAGGGAGTTCAGAAACAGTGCTTACTGATATAGAGAATAAATCCCTTTGGAGTGATTTTGTGCTTTCTAACTTTTCATCCTCAAACAGCAACATTACACACAAGTTGTAAATGTAAAAAAAAAAATGTATATGTAAGTAGAAAATGTACAAAAAAAAAAAAAATCATAATATGTCTAATACTTGCCATGCATGCGGCTGAAGACCTTGACCCAACTGTTTTACCCTGCATTACCCCAAATATCAGTACTTTGAGGAAAATATTATAATAATGTATTTCAATTGTTATTGTAGGTGAAAGCAGCCGGTGACAGAGTGATGCTTCTGCTGGTGGATGAGGATGCTGACAAATACTTCAAGAGCAAAGGCATTCGACCAGGGGTGGCTCATGCCACGGTCCGGCATCTCACACATAAGCCACGCATTGCAAACATGATCAAGAGAACAGATGGTTATGGCTTCATCCTGAAGGAAGATCCTAAACGTGCAGGTGAGTGTGTGCCATCGTATGGATATCAACATGAAATACACATTTGCCCTTTTACATTACTTGGGTAAAATGTGTTATCATGCCCATATTGACTTTGCGGCATTGTCAAAGTTAGATGCAATCTAAATTAAATCTGCTTCAGTTGTCCAAATACTTAAAATTAAAAAAATATTTTGGGTAAACAAAACCTTTCCGAATGTCTTGGTGGCTTATCTTTTGCTTCCTGCTAAGGGATTCTGTGGCAGTGCACTTAATATCCGATCAGCCAATGCATGTAAAAGTAGTTGTAGATATTGAATATTTAATAAGTCACAAGCTATTTATTCTTTTTGTAAGTAGTAAGAATTTCATCCTTCAATAGTAATTTTGCAGATGCATTTCATCTAAAGTGACTTAAGTACACTAATTGCATGGACTTCTCTCTGGAGCAACCGAAGATTAAGTGCACTGCACACAAGGGAAATACAGCAGGATTGTAATTTTCTGGGTCCTGGAAATTTGATGTTGGCAGCCCAGATTCTATTAACCATTGCATTACTATCATCCATTGTGTATAGCATGGTGGTGCCAACTGAACTTACTGAAGTTTATTGCAATGTAAGGACAATGTGTTAATGTTGGATAATTGACATTGCGTAACCTGAGGAATGTTAAAACATTGTACAATGCAAAGGTTATCTACCATAATGGCTCTATGATGCTGTAAAAAGCATTGCAGTGTGATTTAATGCCACACAATGTTCATAAGTTCAGTGATATGGGGTGTAAATTGTAAAAGAAGGCATTTTAACTGTAAAACAAAATATTGTTTCAACTTTGAAAAGTATTCATGCTGCCTTAAAATTTTAAGTTTAGTCAACTTGGATATTTGGATATTTTAAGGCAGCACAAACACTTTTTTAAGTTGAATTATTTATTTATTTATTTTTTTAGAGTGTAACAATATAATTAAACATTTATTTAATCAGCATTTGCTTATCATTAAAAAATTAATGAACACATTTCATTAAAAAAATTGAAATAAGTCAAGTCACCTTTAATTACATTGTGCTTTATACAATACAGATTGTTTCAAAGGAGCTTTACGGGATAAACAGGAAAATAACGTTTCAATGTGCAAACAAAATTTAATTCTCCTGTAAAGCAGATCTAAAAGGACAATAGTAAACAGTCATTATTCAGTTGAAATCAGTTTTCATTTCGGTTCAATAACTGTGTAAAGTATATCAATTATGAAATCAGTTCAGTTCAGTTAAAATAATACATCGAAATGCCTAAATCAGAGAGTCTATTTACACCATGTGCAAATAGGCTACCTTGTTGGCAGAGGCTATATTTACACTAACTCCGCTCACCATTGTCTGATTGAGCCAGACGAATTGCAAAAGAAACCCATGTGATAACAGGAGCAGTGGTGTGGAGAGTAAGTCAGGTGGTGTTAGCTTTCGACATGAACAACCCGAGTTTGAATCCGCCTTTTCCGAACTCACTCTTCTCCCTTTTCCCATCGCATATCAGTTCAGAGAGATGTTTATTTTAATTAAAATGATATTCAAAAAGTGAAAATAAAGTCCCCATACAGGTATTTCATAGTGGGAATAAAGTGTTTATCAGATAGGGTTATGGGTAGGTGTAGGGGAAGGGACAAGTAATGTCCCAATAAGGCAGTATCCATTTATGAATTGGAATGAATTTATGATTTGAATAAATATAATCTTATACACTAAATATGTTGTTATTATTGCATATTGTTTTATAATGTACTACAATACAGTGCAAACATCTGCCACTATGAACACTAAGGGCCAGATTTACTAAACAGGGCAAATTAGCATGAGAGCACAAATCCAAAAAAGCGCAGATGGGAGTGGAAAGTTCTGCGAGTGATCTACTGACGACGCGCAAATGAAAGAACATAGACGCAGCCGGATCATTTCCATAATGACCAGCGCAATCTACCAAGAGCAGCGCAAATTAGCGTCATGCTTTTTTGAGCGGTAAATAATGGCGCAAATCACCTTGCGTGAATCATTTAAATACTCTCCTCCCATAAATTTTGCGGCTGAAAGGGAAACTCCTACAAATGCATATGCAATAAGTTCAGCCGCAAAAATAACTCTGTCCACCCCTTTTCAGCGCTAATTTCTCACTGCATGTCTTCAGTAAATCCTGACAGTAGTTTTTTTAAAGCCAAAAGAGGGTTTGCGCTGGCAAGCTGTTGGTATATCTGGCCCTTAGTATAAATAGCATCTAACAACTATTTACATCTATCGCTATTTTCACTTAGTGTAGCATTTAATGCTAATAGCTGCTGCCTGATTAAATTCAAATGTTTGTGTCATGTTTAAATATTTGATTCATGTCATATTTTGTGCTGTATTTTAGGTCATTACATTGGAGAACTAGACAAAGGAAGCTCTGCGGAGCGAGCAGGACTGAAGAATATGGACCGACTAGTGGCTGTGAACGGAGAGGAAATCGATAACTTCACACATGACCAGGTGGTGAAAAAAATATCTAAAGATGGAAACAAGTGCTGCCTCCTTGTGCTGGATGCTGAAACTGAGAAAATGTACAAATTGGTGAGTCCTTTTCATTCACTTGATTCACGATCCACTTTTGCTAGTTTAACGACGGAAAAATCGGTCGTTCCACAAAGGTTATCTACCATAATGGCTCTATGATGCTGTAAAAAGCATAATCATAAGTTCAGTGATATGGGGTGTAAATTGTAAAAAAAGGCATTTTAACTGTAAAAAAAAAGTATTGTTTCAACTTTGAAAAGTATTCATGCTGCCTTAAAATTTTAAGTTTAGTCAACTTGGATATTTGAGTTGACTAAACTTAAAATTTTAAGGCAGCACAAACACTTTTTTAAGTTGAATTATTTATTTATTTATTTTTTACAGTGTAACAATATAATTAAACATTTATTTAATCAGCATTTGCTTATCATTAAAAAATTAATGAACACATTTCATTAAAAAAATTGAAATAAGTCGTCACCTTTAATTACATTGTGCTTTATACAATACAGATTGTTTCAAAGGAGCTTTACGGGATAAACAGGAAAATAACGTTTCAATGTGCAAACAAAATTTAATTTTCCTGTAAAGCAGATCTAAAAAGACAATAGTAAACAGTCATTATTCAGTTGAAATCAGTTTTCATTTCGGTTCAATAACTGTGTAAAGTATATCAATTATGAAATCAGTTCAATTCAGCTAAAATAATACATTGAAATGCCTAAATCAGAGAGTCACGAATCCACTTTTGCTAGTTTAACGACAGAAAAATCGGTCGACGTGCCAGGCGCATGGTCCAAAAGGGTTGTACCTAGTCTCTTAATGAGTCATGGGTGTGTTTTGGGCGTAACGTGCAATAAACCAATCAGAGTCTCATCTCCCCTGTTGTGCCATATGCTGTACCATGCCACAGATACAACACTGTTTTGTCAAGTGGCTAACATAGCGTAATCAGAAAGAGCTTTATTTGTAGTAACAGTAATACAGCGTTTTATCCACCATAAAATATATTTTAAAACGAATCGCATGCCATTTAGCAACACAAGTCATCCAGCTTTTATTAATATGTTATTCTAATATCGATCTAGCTTATTGCAGTGTGCAACAAGTGTCTCATAGCAGCCACCGAGCGGACACTTGATTCATCAAAAAAAGTGACCTGTATGAGTAGTAATTTAGCACTTGCGGCTGTTTTATTAGAATGAAATAAAATAATGTGAATGTAAGTGATCAAAAGCAACTATAACAAAGTTCAGGGAAGGAGGAGGTGACGTTAAATGTAACTTTAATAGTAAAATATGAAACGAATGGAGCGGCAGCAGACGACTGCGGCATAAGCATAATAAAAACAGCAATGTAAAACGTCCCAGGCTCTCGGCCCTGCCCGGTTTCATACCACTGTAGTGTTAATAAAACTAATAATAACTCACCCATGAACATGATTTCTGCTGTGAGTCCTGTCGGATGTCACACCATGACCGCAAAACTTACATACTGTGCCTTTAAATAGTCCACTTGCATTTGTATATTATACATTACATTCTATACTAAATTATTGAATAATACTGTATGTCAAGGGTGGTGCTTCTCCACTTCTGTACTGGGAGGAAATGAGAGGATCCCTGCCCGGCTATCCTGAGCATGAACCTGCTCCAGCAGTGCCCGTGCCTGTCCCAGCTGTACCTGCCTCAGCTGTACCTGCCACAGCAGATGTGGACCACAAACCCAAACTGTGCCGGCTGGCAAAGGCTGCTGCTGGATTCGGTTTCCATCTCAATGGCATCCAAGGAGTTAATGGACAGTACATCAAAGAGGTCTAAGAAATGACCTACACTCACATTTCTAGAAAGCTTGTCTAGACCTATTTTATTTATAGGTTTAGTGTTTCAATAGGTTCAAAGGGGATAGTTCACCCAAAAAGTCTGTCATCTTCTTTTCACCCTCTTGACATTTTAAACTCGTATGACTTATTTTCTTCAGCAGAACCCAAAAGGAAAATATTTGAAGAATATCCCTGCTGTTTTTGTGCATTTAATGAAAGTGAATGGGGACTAGTGTCTGTCAAGCTCCAAAATATCAGAAAAGGACCATAAAAGTATAAGTGTCCATAAACCATATAATCCAAGTGCCATATGCTCAAAATTTAGGTATACATTTAAAGTGTACATTCGAATTGTATATAAAATTTCCATCCATTTGGATTTCAGTTTTAACATTAATATAATAAACTTCATGTGATGCATTTTTTTTTTCAGTAATATACACCTGAAACCAATAAAAAAATAGGTAAGATTTCTGTAATAGGACTAATAAAAATGCACAATATTTATTTTTTAAAATACACAATAACCACATTTATATATGTATCATCAGTAAATCCCATTCATTTCAATCTTCAATCATTTAAACTAATTAAATATTGCTTATTCCACAGCTAGCCATATTTTACCCATGTTCATACTTGTTAACTGAATACATGTAATTGTTTTCACGATGAACAGATTCATGCTGATTCTAAGCAAAATGAATAAATGCATTTTTAAAATATTGTTTAAATAAAAATCTCAGTTTTGTCTGAGAATCTGAAACTTTACTGCAATCTAATTTGTTATTCATATATATATATATATATATATATATATATATATATATATATATATATATATATATATAAGTTTATTTATTTATTTTTTAATAAATCCGAAGTCCAATTTTTTTATGAATAAAGACAAAGCACTTGTATGATACTTTTATGGTGCTTTTGTCATTTTGAAGTCTAACAGACTTGCTCATTCACTTTCTTTATATGTAAAAGAGTGGATAGTAAAATAAAAAAAAAATCTTAAAATATTGTTCACACATATCCTTCAAATATAGAACATGAAGCCGAACCTGATTCCACCAAGTGCAACATTTTATTCAACCAATCAGATTTGAGGGACAAGTTATGTTGTTCCTCAAACATAGCACAAAATATGTTGATCCAGGAACATGTCTAAATTAGGAAAAATCAGGACGTGCGAACATGAGTAAATGTTTTTTTTTTTTTTTTTTTTCATTTAGAGCTAATTAATCCTTTAATGAATTTCTTGCCAGGTGGTGAAAGGTGGAGCAGCAGACAGAGCTGGACTGGAGGATGATGATATTGTTGTGGAGGTGAATGGGGTGAACGTGGAAATGAGCACACATGGGGAAGTTGTTAACCTCATCCGCAAGAGCGGGGACACGCTGGTCCTCCTAGTGGCTGAGAGGACAGCTTATGACCACCTGAAAGCACAAGGGATCGCCATCACCCCTCAACTGCTGAACAAAGAGCCCTCCACTGATGTCCCAGCACCAGCGTATGCTCAAGAGGACGAGAGGAAAGACACAGAAAGTGACAGTGAAAGACCAGCCACCCCACCAGCTCAAACCCGTTCAAGGGTCAGTACTGCTTTTCAACATTTCCCATTCTCAG
Source organism: Coreius guichenoti (assembly GCA_039654105.1). Taxonomy (NCBI): domain Eukaryota; kingdom Metazoa; phylum Chordata; class Actinopteri; order Cypriniformes; family Gobionidae; genus Coreius; species Coreius guichenoti. The sequence continues at coordinate 30,839,122 of CM077172.1, read as the reverse complement.
CAGACAGAAAAAAATAAGAGAGGTTTTAAACATTCACAATATACCGCACAATACTTTTTTCCATTCTGTCATCATTTACTCACCCTCATGTCATTCCAAACCTGTTTGATTTTTTTCTTCTTCTGTAAGACATAAAAAAGAAATTATGAAGACTGTACTGGCTTCTCTTTTCTCATTTTAAGCGCCAGATTTACTAAACAGGGCAAATTAGCGTGAGAGCGCAATTCCACAAAAGTGCCGATGGGAGTGGAAAGTTCTGCGAGTGATCTACTGACGACGCGCAAATGAAAGAACACAGACGCAGCCGGATCATTTCCATAATGACCACCAGTTAGCGTTTGGTTTAAGACGCGCTTTTTTTGGGGCGGTAAATAATGGCGCAAATACCAGTAAATTGACAAGCGCAAACCTTTGTAAATCACCTTGCGTGATTCATTAAAATACTCTCCTCCCATAAATTTTGCGGCTGAAAGGGAAACTACAAATGCATATGCAATAAGGTCAGCCGCAAAAATAACTCTGTCCACTCCTTTCAGCGCTAATTTATCACTGCACGTCTTTAGTAAATCCTGACAGTAGTTTTTTAACGCCAAAAGAGGGTTTGCGCTGGCGCAAGCTGTTAATAAATCTGGCCCTGGTTCTTCTGAATATGTATTTCTATGTGGATATGCTTTGTGTTTGGAATGGCATAAATGTAAGTAAATTATGCTAGAATTTTGTTTTATTTTTCCTTGTGTGGGGGGTGTGAAGACTGTTTAATTCAAGAGTTTGGGGGTCAGTTACTTTCTTACTCAAATAAATGCTTTTCTTTTGAGCTTTCTGTTCATCAAAGAAGTCTGAAAAGACAATGATTTCCATCAAATTCGATTACTATCATTAGAAAATAAGAAAGATTTACATATTAAGCAGCACAACTGTTTTTATCATTGATAATAACTCTATGATAATATATAGAGTAATGATGCTGAAAATTCAGCTTTGCATCACAGGAATAAATTACATTTGAAAATATATTCAGACAGAAAACAGTTATTTGACACTGTAAGAATATTTCACAATATTACTGTATTTTTGATCAAATAAATGCAGCCTTGGTGAGCATAAGAGACATAAAAAATCTTAACGACCACAAACTTTTGAACATTATTGCCTTTAAGAATACAAGCCATGATCGAATCCTAAAAGAGATACTAACTCCAGCATCTATCTTTTCACCCTAGGCTTCTTCTTCTTCTTCTTTATCCTCGTCATCATCATCATCATCAGCAGGATCAGAAGCGAGTCACGACGAAAGACTCTGAGCACACCACTTTCGTGTACCAACACATACTTTAAATAGTAACACTTTATTTTAGTGTTCTTGTTACACGTTATATGTACTTACTATAGTAATAACAGTTAAATTACATGCAGCTAACCCTAAACCAAACCCTATAGTAAGTACATGTTGATAATTAACATTATTCAGTACTTAAATGTATAGTTACACTGTAACAAGGGCACCTTAAAATAAAGTGTAACCCTTTCAATACTGTGATTTAGTGACAGGTCGATTCAATTACCTGATCAACTACTGCACAATCTATTAAGAGAGGAAATGTCTGTTTGAACAAGAGACTGTAAGACCATTGATTAAAGAATTTTAGTAAGGATATCAAATGTAACAGATTATTTCTGTACTGCTTTCAACAACGATGATCTATTTAAACTTTATTATACTTTTGATGCATGAAATATTAAATTACAAGCAGCTACGGACTTTCAGAAAATGCATACTTCTTGATATGTAATTTATACTACGGGATGGTTTGTCATTTTTTCTGTTTGAAGCCTATTGAATAAAACCTGTTCTTCATTTGGTGTGACATCAAATCGAATTCTGTGTAACCCATCCTTATCATTTTAAAGGTGCATTTAGCAAGTTCTTTGGCAAGTGTTGGAATTAGAGACCTGCACTCCCGAGCAATAGAGTGCGGCGCAGGACTAGATTTTATGGCGCGGGCGGTAAGGTACTCGTGTGCGGGTTGCAGTAGAAAAATTATTTGCGGGACTCCCACAAAATAGAAAAATCTAAAAATAAAACATCTAAAAACAAATAAATTGTTATTCATCTATTGCACAAAAGCAACAAGAACAACTAAAACAAAATAAAAACGATTTACAGGCGCAAGCATGGGCAGAGTTTCTGTTTATAACATGTTTTTGCAGCATTGTGCAATGTAGCCAATCACAGACATATGTGTTGATTTCTTGAACGCAATGGCCAATCAAATGCATTTAAGATAGAATCCACTCACTGCTCAAAGTGAGTTTTTGTTCAGTGCTGAATTCTGCATGCAGGCAATCCTCTGATTATAACAAAGAAAGTGTAGACATTATGAAAGATTAATTGTGCAGTCAGCTTCATAACGAAGCTTTGTGAGATCGCGATGAACTGAGATGTCAGCTTTTTAGGAATTATTAAGGGAGGCCATGCCAAACCATGCACGTGCTTGCTTTTATGTTAAATTACTTGAAACGATTTCATGAAACTATTTATACTTTTATGCTGGCTTTTGCGGGCGGGAGCGGGAGAAGGTAACTTATATTTTTGTGGGAGCGGGACGGAAAAATCCATTAAGAAACAGTGGAAATGCAGGACGGAAAAATCCTTTAAGAAACTGTGGAAATGCTTGAAAAGCCTTTTAATTGAATTCTGAGCTGACTTCATTTGAGCATAAACCCTAGACAATTACATCTCTGGCACAGCCTTTTTAGTAAATCAAAAGCACCCGTCCATCTAACACAAAAGAATAACACGACAGCCTAAACTATGACATATATTTCAGCATGATTTCAGATTATGACTCTCACTCACTCGATACAGTATCAACATGTGAATCATTCTTAATGTCCCTGGACAAGGCATGGAATGATAGTAACGATTAACAGGCCTGTAAGAAAAACAAGAGTCCAACAGTCCACTGTAACATCTCTGGGTGTTGCTGAGATATATACAGTATGTGTTGTCTATTAATGATAAAAGATGGCTTGAGACTGATTTCATGCTAAACAAATTAGTAAAACAGGTTAGTTTATTCACCTATCATGGAAAACACAATAACACCTGGTATGGGAAATTATATGCTCTTTATAAAAAATTAACACCTATATTGTATACGATTTTGCCCCCTCCAATAATATGTCTATTCAAATGATACAGTGAACCAGCATCACCGTCTTTGAACCCAAAGTGGAAGAAAAACTGTCTCTTGGGCCCCTCCTGATTCAGGAAATACAGACCCAATAATGCTCATTACAGGATAGAGGCATAAAAGTCCTTCTAAGAGTAGAGGCAAAAAAGGCACACTTTTCACAGTCCTGTGCATCTCTCTCTGATGAGGTCACTTGGGAGGTCACAGGGTCATGTGCTTCTCAGGTGCCTGTTTATGGGCCAGGTAGAGGAAGAGGATGCTGGAGAGAGCACTGACCAGGAAGATGACATCAAACCAGCGGTGGTAGAAGTTAAACTGCAGTTCTCCTAGTACCTCAGTCACTATAGTGCGGTACTCTAAAGGCATGCTCATCCGCATCAGGAGCACCGATGACACAAAATACATTCCCTACAAATAGACAGGAGAGAGAGAGAGAGAGAGAGAGAGAGAGAGAGAGAGAGAGAGAGAGAGAGAGAGAGAGAGAGAGAGAGAGAGAGAGAGAGAGAGAGAGAGAGAGAGAGAGAGAGAGAGAGAGAGAGAGAGAAAATGTAACAGCATTTTGGGACCCACTTTATATTAGGTGTCTTTAACTACTATGTACTAACATTTAATTAATAATTTGATACATTGCCCTTATTGTGTACATACATGTTTTTTTACATTGTACTTACATTTAAAAAATTACCTGCATGTAATTACATCTGTAATTAATTTCTGTAGTAACATTTATAATTACACTGTTGACACTTCCCTTACACCTAACCCTACCCTTAAACCTACCCATACCACCACACCTGTCCCTAACCTTACCCGTATCCCACCTCAATAACAGCAAAAGTGTTTTGCAATACAATATGAACACAATAAGTACATTGTACTTATTTTTTGATGTAAGTACATAGTAGTTAAGGCCACCTAATATAAAGTGGGACCTCATTTTGTAATGAGTTGTTTATTAATAGTTTAATAGAATTTATTGTTGGGAATCAAAAACAGTTGCACTATTTTAAACAATACTGGAACCAAACGTTTTTAGGACTTTTGACTCTGTTAATGATTCTTGAACATATATTGGTGTATATCGGATATATATATACACCAATATATATATATATATATATATATATAATATTTATATTATATATTGGAGACTATTAGTGTCTATCAGTCATATTTTTTTTCACGAGATGATATTGATTATAACATAATATTAGACTTTTTAAATTTGTATAAATATTATAAATAATGTATAAATTATTTATATAAATTATATAATTTCATTGTATAATTATATATATATATATATTTATTTTATTTTATTTATTTTTTTAAGTATTAATCACTTATCTATTATTTCTGCTGTACACTGAACTGTTTTTACACTTCCGGAGCCAGTAATAATTTGATGTTTTTGAAAAAAGTCTCTTATGCTCACAATACAGCGAAAATCTGCAATATTGTAAAGTATTATATTTGTATATATATTGTATAGTTTTCTATTTGAATACATTTTCTAATTTATTCCAGTGATGCAAAGCTGAATTTTAGCATTATTACTCCAGTCTTCAGTGACACATGATCCTTCAGAAATCAGTCTAACATGCTGATTTGCTGCTCAAGAAACATTTGTGCTGCTTAATATATTTGTGAAAACTGTACTACATATTTTTTTGATGAATAGAAAGTTCCAACAGAACAGCATTTATTTGAAACAGAAATCATTCGAAACACAAATGTCTATCACTATCACTTTTTATCAATGTAATATACATTTTGTGGAAAAACATAAAAAAAAATATTTTGTGGAAATCATGATACAATTTTTTCCAAGATTCTTTGATAAATAGAAGGTTCGAAAGAACAGCATTTATTTGGAATAGAAATCTTGTAAAACATTATAAATGTATTCACTGTAACTTTTTATTAATTGAATACGCATTTTGTGGAAATACTGTAAATATATATTTATTTTTATTTAATTTTTTTTCAGGATTCTTTGAACAGCATTTATTTGAAATATAAATCTTCCGTTGATCACTTTAGATCAATTTAACACACCCTTGCTAAAGTATTAATTTCGCAAAATAAATAAATCTTATTGACCCCAAACCTTTGAACGTGTATGAAATATAAAAAATGTTTCAATGACTATGATGTACAAATAATTATTAGTATTGGCCAAACTTTCGCTGATGTATGAATGTCTTAAATTAACAAAAGTTGTCCTTCTAAAATAGTGCACTTGTTTTTTTTTGTTGTCTATTTTATATTATGTCTCACCATGATCTGAGCCAAGACGAGCACAATGACATTGGAGGACTTGCTGCTGGAGATGGCATAGAAAAACTGTGAACAAAAGAAAGAGATAAACCAAAACTGCTTTATACGAGCTTTCAACATCATTAATGCTTCTCAGAAACTGAATTCGCCCAATACCATGCTGGAGTTACTCAAGGAAATAATCTCCTCCTTTTACACCGGCTGAACGCCTACGCAAATGTAATATGTGACTGTTTTCCCTTAAGTGATAAGACTGAATGAGAAGAAAAAAAAACATGTTCATCCTTCATTACCTTGGTGAGTGTGATTAAAAGGCCTCGTATGGACGTGACTATGATGATTCCCACCAGGATAAAGGAAATGTGCTGAGACCAGAACTTGACCTGTGGGAAAACAGAGGTTAAGTTCTTCTGCACATAAATTAAGATGGCTTTATCTATTAGAAAGGGATGAGCAGCATTTGCGCTTATAGCAGTGGAGAGCGAGAGTGAAGCCAGACCAAGATTACATGTTTAAGAGGCTGAATCATTACCTCCTCATGGGGAAAGATTAAACGTCATTTAACAGGCTGGGGAACAATTAACTGCCAACCAAAGCAGTAAATGTCAGCTGACACAGCACACACAAATCACAGCCTGCATATACAACTGCAGTCATGAGTATAAAGTCTATTAGGGTGGATAGTACACAACAATTATGTATATGAGTGTGGACTAACAAATGTAATCATTTACTATCATTAAAAAAGTAAACAAACAGCTGGTGTGGTAATTTGTCCTGCCGTGACAATGATGTGCTAAAATCTGATCTGTCTGATTCGTTTTATATATTGGCCAATAGGGGGCAGAGAAACACAAGAAGAAAGAGTTGCTGATGAATAAACATTAAAATATGTAAAAATGAAGGGATGATTTATGCACCTCTAGCATCCCCAAACGTTATCCTTGTTAAACGTTAATACTTTCATTTAGCAAGGATGCATTCAATTCTCAAAAGTAACAGTAAAGACATTTAAAATGTTACAAAAGGTTTCTAATTTAAATAAATATTGTTCTTTTGAACTTTCTATTCATCAAAGAATCCTAGAAAGAAAATCTATCACGGCAATAATATTACAAAATATTATTGTTTTACTGTATTTTTGATCAAATGAATGCAGCCTTGGTGAGCATAAGAAACTTTCAAAACACTACAAAAATCGAACCAACTCCAAACTTTCGAACAATAATGTACTTCATTCAATGCTGAGTAACAAAATGTAAGCAAAAAATAGAAAGAAAAGATTAAGACACAAAGTCTAAGGCTGCGTTTACACTGCAAGTCTTAATGCACAGATCTGAACTTATACGATTTTTACATTCACTTTAGACACAACTGGTATCCGATATCTGTGTTTACATTCATTCCCGCACAAAATAATTGTCGGTGATCGATTTACTATGCAAATGGTCTACCCTCTGTTTTTGAATGGCTATTAAAATAATTTATATAATTAATGTCGGGTGGCCATGATTATTTGCCAGCATGGACAAGATAACAGTTAAAATAATGGTAGTTATACAGACCAAAAATAATGGTAATTTTCATTTGTTATTTTATCTACGGCTTGTTAGATCTAGAATTCTGAAGTGAAATAAAGTATCGCTGTAACTTTTTTTTTTTTTGGATGAATGAGAGAGAGAGAGAGAGAGAGAGAGAGAGAGAGTAGCCTAATAGTAAAGCTTGTTGTTTTTATTACAGCGAAGTTATCACCTTATTGCTGAGAAATATAATGTAGCTTTCAGTAGTAAAGCTGTTTTTTTTAATAAAAATCACGGGGCAGAGGTTGAAAACCAGCTCCTGAATGTTTCTGTGTGCGCGCAATTTCTTTCCTTTATATACAGTTCCCACCTCAATAAAAAAGCTGCGAGAGCGCGCATACAGACACGTTTGCTTCATAACAACATTTAAAATATCTTTGTGGGCGAACGTGTCGCCCACATCTTGCGGTGGCTTGGAATTCCAAGGGGAATCGGATATATGCATTTAGACATAGGTCGGTTATTGGACATGTATCTGATTTAAAACCACATTTGGAAGTGGCTCATTGTGCGTATTTATCATCTTGTGCGTATTTTTGTGTTTACACGTGTGCAACAAATTCCGATCTGTGTCAAAAATCGGTAAACACAGCCTAAAGGAGAAAGAGATTTAGTTAGCCAAAATATATAAAGCAGCTTAAGTTGAGGATAATAACATACATCAAACTGAATTCCGAGATAGTTGACTGTGATCTCGATTCCTCTTGTCACTGGGTCAGTCTTCCCAACACGATCAAACACGATGTTTATAGTGGCCTGAGAAGAACACATTACGTCACTGATTGAGATTCATTCTTACAATACTCTATAGTACATAGCATGCCAAAAATAATGTGAGAAAACAATTCTTACCATGAATATTTTCCACACACAGTAGATGGAGAAGAAATACCCTAAGAAGTTGAAGTACTTCCCTTGAAATGTTTTTGAGTATTCTATCCGTTCCTTGGGATACAGAGACATAAGACTGCTTATATAGGGCTTTTAATATTAATTTTTATTTATATAGGGCTCCCACACATTTTGACCAAACATTTTCCATGACTTTCCTAGAATTTGTAATTACTGGATATTTTAAAGCCAAAAAAATACTTTATTCAATTTAATTCAGATGTTAATTTATTTATTTTTATGATTTTGTTCATGACTGTTAGGACTGGGAAATTACAATGTTTTAAATTGCCTGATACATCCAAGTTTTACATGACCATAGAATCTCTGTATATCCACGGTTTTCCTAAAGAGCCAACTGCGTTTTAGATTATGAGAGGCATTGCGAATGTTCCACTCAAAAAGACTAAAACAAATCATTTCGAATCATAAGGTTGCGCTACAAATAATCCTTATCCGTCAGTTTGACTGAATGAGCAGTAAAATTTCCTTTTTTCAGTTTCAGTCGCTGCATTTCTTTCCTCCTGATTATTTTCTTTTTTCCTTTGTACTCTGCTGTAACAGTATGAAAAAAGGACAACATATACTGCGCATTTGTGGTCTGCTCTCCCAATTTAATTTATGATGCATCCCACTGGAATGCACTAAGAATCTCTCGTTTTTCTCCCCTAATCCTCACGTCTTTTTCCAGGTCTGTTTTCACACAGATGCTTTAAAATGTAATTGTCTTCCCTTTTCACTTTTAATCCCTATAAGCAGTGTTTACTGGAATGTTTCTAAAGCAGGTAAATATAATATGTGTTGTCTGTCACAATGACGGTAACCACTTTGAAATATTATTACTCAATGTTCCAGTTAATTAACATTTTTTATTAAGGCAATGTGTTACATAATACAGACATACATCACTAAAGTGATATTTACCATGTCCGTAATGTTGCTGCGAAAAAGAATGGGGGGATATTCATGATCTGTGGTAGTAATTTGTTAATGCTTTTACACTTTTAAATGTCCTTTTAATGTTTGATGTTAAAGGGTGGGTAGAATATTGTCATCTCATTGTACCCAGTTTTTAAAAATGCTTTTTGCATTCATAGAGCGAACCTTTCGCTGATTGTTTACAGTTTAACGGAAGTTACTCCCATAATTCGTGCAAAGCGTCATGGGGCTAAGGAAAAAGGTGGATAGAAATAAATCTCAGGCATTGTATTTCAGTTGTTAAATACCTTGGTGGCCTGCAGGTCGACGGTCTCCAGGAAAAGCTGTCTACTGAGTTCCTCCAGAGCATCCACTTCCTGCTGGATCAGGGAAAGATCTGCAGTGCCAGAGTTAAGAAATATTCCTCCGAGAAACCACAAGTCATAGCAAACAAACTTTCAGCCTGTGGTCCTAAACCGGTACGCACCCCCAAAAAATGAGAGCTCTCAGCGTCGAAAACAGCAAACAATACAACATGAAGTAAAAGAAAATATAATCCTGACTACATTAAATATGGGTTTATTATGGAAGCTTTTTTCTGACATGGAATAAAATAATTAAAAAAAGGTAATTGTACTCTTTCTCTTACAATTTTTACTTTTTTTTTTTCAGAAGTGCGAGTTTATATCTTGCAGTTCGGACTTCATGACTCGCAATTGCGAGTTTATATCTCACAATTCGGAGAAAAAAAAGTCAGAATTGCAAGATGTAAACTCGCAATTGGAAGAAAAAAGTCAGAATTGTGAAATAAAAAGTTGCAATTACCTTTTTTCTATTTTTTTATTCCATGGTGGAAACTATTGGTGGGAATCAGGGTACCTCATGATACGATACGATACATGGCGCACGACACCAATATCACGATACAGCAATTCTGCGATAATCAATATATTGCTAGACAATCCTATAAGGATACATCACGATTTCTGTCTAATTATGAAAACAAAATGCCTGTGAAAAGGTTAAGTGCAGGTTTTCCAGACTTTGGACTTAAACGTAGCAGGGGCATCTATTATTTTACTCACATTGCTGTCTGCCATTCCGTTAAAAACCTCTTTTTCTTAGGCTAGTATATGTGTTGAGCGCCACCTTACAGAGCCATGAAGTAGCGACACTGGGAGCAGGGAAATCTACTGGACCGCCTTATTTTATTCATTACAAAAAAAATCAATATTTGGTGCCAGCATATCGATTCTCGTATCGCACGGAAAAGGACAATGATATATTGCCCTATCGATATTTTGTCCCACCCCTAGTGGAAACAAGCTTCCACAGTTTACATTTCAGTGTTTGACTGTGCAAATCATTGTTTGCTTTTGTCATAACTAAAAATGTGTATTGTAAAATCTGTGTCCTGAAACAAAACAAGTTGAGATTGAGAACCATAGCTTTTAGCCAGAAGGTTAACCAGTCTATTTAACATGCACACACACACGCACATTTTTTACTGGCCATTAACTAATGCTTTAAAGCAAACAGGGGTTAAGCGCTTTGCTCAGAGCACAGTAGTGATGAATATATATGATCTCAGTAACTCTCCAGTTGCGGGGTCACTCCTAAATGAGAATGAAGAAGGCCTGTAACCTAGGATAACTAGTATTAGCCTACTGTCTCAAAATGAACCAGATCATTAAGGATACTCTCACTGCTTGATGGCGAGGAGGTCACACTCTTTATCATCCCCCAAAATCCTGTCTGTTTATTCTGCTCCTCTCCACGCTGGTACATCTGCCTTCTTATCATGGCAATCCTAGAAAAAAAGAGACATTAAAAACGTATTAAAAAGAAAAATCTTATTCTGTTATGATAAAACTCTTGAATACAAAATATATGTTCTTAAATTATTCACTATTTTAGGTTCATATAACATCCATATACACTCACCTAAAGGATTATTAGGAACACCTGTTCAATTTCTCATTAATGCAATTATCTAATCAACCAATCACATGGCAGTTGCTTCAATGTATTTAGGGGTGTGGTCCTGGTCAAGACAATCTCCTGAACTCCAAACTGAATGTCAGAATGGGAAAGAAAGGTGATTTAAGCAATTTTGAGCGTGGCATGGTTGTTGGTGCCACACGGTCTGAGTATTTCACAATCTGCTCAGTTACTGGGATTTTCACGCACAACCATTTCTAGAGTTTACAAAGAATGGTGTGAAAAGAGAAAAACATCCAGTATGCGGCAGTCCTGTGGGCGAAAATGCCTTGTTGATGCTAGAGGTCAGAGGAGAATGGGCCGACTGATTTAAGCTGATAGAAGAGCAACTTTGACTGAAATAACCACTCGTTACAACCGAGGTATGCACCAAAGCATTTGTGAAGCCACAACACGCACAACCTTGAGGAGGATGGGCTACAACAGCAGAAGACCCCACCGGGTACCACTCATCTCCACTACAAATAGGAAAAAGAGGCTACAATTTGCACGAGCTCACCAAAATTGGATTTCTGTTGAGACATTCAGATGGTAGAGTCAGAATTTGGCGTAAACAGAATGAGAACATGGATCCATCATGCCTTGTTACCACTGTGCAGGCTGGTGGTGGTGGTGTAATGGTGTGGGGGATGTTTTCTTGGCACACTTTAAGCCCCTTAGTGCCAATTGGGCATCGTTTAAATGCCACGGCCTACCTGAGCATTGTTTCTGACCATGTCCATCCCTTTATGACCACCATGTACCCATCCTCTGATGGCTACTTCCAGCAGGATAATGCACCATGTCACAAAGCTCGAATCATTTCAAATTGGTTTCTTGAACATGACAATGAGTTCACTGTACTAAAATGGCCCCCACAGTCACCAGATCTCAACCCAATAGAGCATCTTTGGGATGTGGTGGAACGGGAGCTTCGTGCCCTGGATGTGCATCCCACAAATCTCCATCAACTGCAAGATGCTATCCTATCAATATGGGCCAACATTTCTAAAGAATGCTTTCAGCACCTTGTTGAATCAATGCCACGTAGAATTAAGGCAGTTCTGAAGGCGAAAGGGGGTCAAACACAGTATTAGTATGGTGTTCCTAATAATCCTTTAGGTCAGTGTATGTTGGGTCAGTAAGAAATAAATATTTCAATTTTCAAATATTTCAAGTGATCAAAAAGTGACAGTAAAGAAATTAATAAAGTTACAAAAGATTTCTATTTCAAATAAATGCCGTTCTTTTGAACTTTCTATTCATCAAAAAACCTTGAAAATGTATCACGGGTTCCACAAAATATTAAGCAGCACAACTGTTTTCAACACTGATAACAATAAGAAATGTTTCTTGTGCAGCAAATCAGCATATTAGAATGATTTCTGAAGGATTATGTGACACTAAAGACTGGAGTAATGATGCTGAACGTTCAGCTTTGCCATCACCGTAATAAATTACATTTTCAAAATATACTAAAACAAAAAAATGTGCTCTTTTGATTAAATAAATGCAGCTTTGGTGAGCATAAGAGACTTCTTACAAAAACATTTAAAGAATTTGTACGACCCTAACTTTTGAACAGTAGTGCGTTGTGGGTGAGTAACGATGACAGTATTTTCATTTTTGGAGTGAACTGATTGGACCACTCTCTTTATATCACTTACCTTTTCTTTTTACTGACAATCATGTCCATAGTCTGGAGCAGTCTTCTCTCCAGGGCCAGAATATCACTGTCCGTCACATTTCTGAGTAAACAAACCAAACAAATATCTAGCATAAAAAATACAAATACTGTACTTTTTTATGTTATTTTATGTGTCTGAGAGCAAAGATACCTCAGGAAATAAGACATGTATGTATAAGGACAGTTTACAGCACCAAAGCCAGACAGAAGAGCCATCAGTGTGACCCCAATGACCCCCACACGACTGATCAGCTGCTCTATGGACAGAATGCCTGAGAACACAAGAAAGAGATACACATCTACATATTAAGCTGGAAAACAAATTATTTTATACTATTATTAATATATTTACTTTCTTATTGCACACGTAATGTGCATGATTCACTGGTACCCATTATTTCAAATAAAACAAATTGTTGTTCTCCTAATCTACTAAAAACTTTTCATATACTAATCAATTCTATGTTTTTTTTCTTGTTAAGTATCCTGTTTCATTCATAAATACGTAGTAGGGGTAAGTGATACATACCGATAGACAAGAAACCAGTAGAAATTTTGGAGTATGTGACGTTGCCGTTGTGCATGGTTACGAAAGCTTATTGTTTACATCGTTTTTAAGCACTGCGGTTTAAAAACCAAGTGATTTTTAAACAATTCAAGCGCAATAAACAGCGAAAGACAACTCATTTCACTATATCACTATATGCGCTCACTGTCTGAGAGACTGGCTGCATCTGTCTGAAATCGCATACTGTAGGCGAAAAACAGTATGTGACAAAAGAAGCAGGCTATGTCCGATTTCACAGTACTCATAAAAGAGTGGGCAAAAAGTACCTGAATGACCTACTACTTCCGTCGAGATTCTGAAGTGTGCATACAATGGACACTTTACTATCCCATGAGACCACGGGAGAGGAGTTGGAATGGAAGTGAAGCAACGCAACTGATGCTGGTAGGTCACATGATAATGACAGCATGGTGGATGTAGTACGTCCGAATTACATACATTCATACTGCACAAATTCATACTATATAAAATGTACTTTTTAGCAGTCGTGAAGTAATTACTTATTCAAAATAAGTCTACTCAATAGAGTATGCAATTTCGGACGCAGTCACTGTTTCTGAGCACTGTCTGAGAGACGTGTGCACATAAAGCCGCTGCTCAGAAAGCGTGTGAGCACTAAACTGAGTTCTTTTTGCCACGTAATTGGGCTTGAACGGTTAAATACACATACTTAAGTGTCAAAATGGCCGTCTTTGCAGGCATCCTCATAAACACAATCATTTATGTCTTAAATGAACATAAACAATTGAGAAAGAAAACGCATGCGTAACAGTATATTGGATCCGTGCATTCGGTCTTAAAGGGATAGTTCACCCAAAAATGAAAATTCTGTCATCATTTAGTCATGCTCAAGTTGTTCCAAACCTGTATACATTTCTTTGTTCTGCTGAACACAAAGGAAGATATTTGGAAGAATGTTTGTAACCAAGCAGATCTCGGCAGCCATTGACTAGGCCTACCATAGTGGGGGAAAAAATCATGGCTGCCGAGATCTGCTTGGTTACAAACATTCTTCCAAATATCTTCCTTTGTGTTCAGCAGAAGGAAGACATTCATACAGGTTTGGAACAACTTGAGGGTGAGTAAATGATGACAGAATTTTCCTTTTTGGGTTAACTATCCCTTTAAAGTGACAAGAACAGTGCCTACCATGTTTTGGACTAAGAATAGGGAAAGGGTCGCCCAGTTTCCAGAAGAAGTACATGAATGTGAACCAGACCACGCATGAAAAAAGCAACCTTTGTCTATGCACTGTAAGAGAGAAGAAAACATGTGCGGTGCATAAGCAAACTTTGAGCAAATTTGACAAACAAATGGAAAAGTTAAGGAATATAAAGAGAGAACTGGATTTACTTACATAAACGTATATTACTGACCACAAAGTAGCCAATGTAGAAAGGCACCACAAATATTAGAACTAGTAATATTACATACAAATTCAGCTTCCAATGGAAATACCTGGACCTGTTTAGAAACAAACAGCATGTGACCATCTGATCTACAGTTCTCTTCAATGAGGATTTTATAAAGTAAATCATGAATACTTACGTGCTGCTTAATACACCGAGAATCTCAAAGATAATGAGCTCAAACATCGTGCAAGAAAAGGCAAATGTGACGGAGAAAACCACCTGCACAACATACTGTCGAACCTGATGAAGAATTGAGACAGATCACCTGTATGAGAAATCCTGAAAGGCCAGAGTCAACAAAACTGGTCTAAATTTACACTCTTATGCACAATACCTCATAATCTTTAAACAACTGCCGCATGAAAAACAGCCACCCGAACCCGAAAAACAGCACCTGTGTGTGGAAAACGATGTTAGCTGGAGCATTTAATACATTCTTCCAGCTTTTCTACATGGAACATATTGTATATTGTAATATATACAGTCAGCAACCCAAACCAAACTGCTTCAAAACTACTTGAACAAATACTGAGCAGATTGATGGCAAGAGAATTTTTATAAAGGATAACATTTATATTAATGAAGAAGATCCACACCCATAAAGCTCGAAATCAAGTTATTATTATTATTATTATTATTATTATTAACTATTTTAAATATTGATGTTTTTCGTTCATATGTAAAAGCAAAAATACTTGTAATTATTATTATTATTATTAGGCATCTGTTATAGACAGACGGACACAGTCATAATTTAAACCATTCATTTAATCCATTTAAACTTAGTAACATGTTGTTCATTGTACAATGAATGAAATAATGAAATTCTGTTAGCGTTGTTCATGTTGATATGTATTTAATAATGTCAGAGACATGAGACTTACCTGAGAAGTGACCATAATCACGGAATCTACGAAGAAAGACATGGCGTAGCATGTGGTATCAGGTTTAAATACAGAAAATGACAAACGCACTCTCAGCTCATAATGTTACAATGCTCGGTTAATACAGAGAAACAAATACTGAACAGAACAAGTGTCTGACCAAGCTGTCAAACTGCTGACGTCATGACATGGGGACACACAGGTTTTCCGGCGCACAGTAATGTCGTCATCGACTGTTTCGTAATGCGGTCACTAGAGGGCGTTACCACCTCAAAAATCATGAAAGCACAGACGACACTGCTATATCGATGGGGATAACGATGGGTCCCACTTTATATTAGATGTCTTTAACTACTATGTACTAACATTTAAATTAATAATTTGATACAATGCACTTATTGTGTACATATGTTTTGCATTGTACTTATATTTAAAAAAATACCTGCATGTAATTACAGCTGTAATTAATTTAAGTAATTACATCTATAATTACACTGTTGACCCTTCCCTTAGACCTTAACCCACCCTTAAACCTACCCATACCACCAAACCTGTCCCTAACCATACCCGTATCCCACCTCAATAACAGCAAAAGTGTTTTGCAATACAATATGAACACAATAACTACGTAACGTAGCCTACTTATTTTTTGATGTAAGTATAGATAGATCATGCTGCTCTGGTGTGTGATTGAAGCCAGGGCTGGGTGTTTCATTATTTAGATGAAATGTCTCATCAGACTGGTGCGACATATGGAACAGAGAACATGGGAGTCTTGGCTAAATTGCATCCTGTGAAAGCTGTCACCACACAGCAGTCCCAGTGTCCCATTGGTGTAATATTTATAACATATAAATATCAAAACGTCACTTAGTCTACATCATTTTAAGTTATTTTTCCTTTGTGTTATTAATTTTAGTTGTATGTCAAAATCAAATTCAAATGATTATATTTTTAAATTAAATAGTATTTTGCATATTGTTGGATCTTTATGGTAATAATTTTACCCACAAAAAATAGGAAGAATTAGGAAACATTATGATCATGTCATAAAGAGCAACAATATTAAACAGTGATCAATGATGACTTTAGATTTTTGGGATGCAGAATTCTCATGTGTTTCAGAAGAGATCTATACAGTTTCTCATACGCATAATGTTTGCATCGAAAAGTCAGAGATTTCACTATGAACTCAAACGTTTCTCATCTAATTTGTTGGTAACTGAGCCTTTAAATCTCCTTTGTAAAAGCTTCACAAGGCCTAAATAGTCTTCACTTTAGATGAGCGGCACAAAAATAGTTAACTGGCAACTACTAAATGTTTCATAACCTGAATTAATCACGAATTACAGTAGGAATACATGTTAATAAAGCATTTATCAACACACTGAGTAACTATTACTATATGTCTAAATAATAAGATGTATAAATGTACATTTAAATAGTTTATTAATCATTTACTTACACTTTCTAAATAGTCTTATTAACCACTGACAAATAATGTAATATGTAATTTAGAAATGATAAATTGATCATTAATAAAGTATGAAAATACAATTATTAAACACATTATAGATATGCTTATGTATAGCTGTATTTATAAACTGCTTATTGATGTCAATTAATGCTTTATAAATGCTGAATTAACTATTTACTAATGCTTAACTAATGATTCATAGCATGCAGTTATTATAAAGTGTTACTGAACCATTTTATTTCTTAGTGTGAAGAACATTTTAATAATCTAAAGATGTTTTTCCTATATAGAACCTTTTGTTCAATGGAAAGCTTCCATATAGGCCTATGTTAAAGGTTCTTCATGGAACCATAAATGCCAATATCCTCCCAAATAACCTGCCTCATCTCTCTCAGCTGCTCAGTGTACCTTCAATAAAATTTGTGTAACATACAAATGAACTTGAGGAAATGACTAGCAGTATATGGGTACCATTTTTAGTATTACTCATGCTATCAAGAGAGAAACTCGCAATCTAGAGCACAAATGGAAACAAACTCATTTAGAGGTCTAATTCTAGGAAAGAGTATGTCCTGCTATAAAAAGGCTCTGAAAGCAACCAGGACCGAGCATTTACGTAAACTCATAGAAAATAACCAAAACAATCCATGGTTTTTATTTGTGGCTATAACAAATAAACAAATGTCACCTGAACTGAATATTCCATCACAGTTTAGTAGTAATGACTTCATGAATTTCCCTCAAGAACAATTGGAGTGCTTTACAACTATAGGACAGGAAGAGTTAAATAAACTTATCATTGCATCTAAACCAACAACATGTTTATTAGATCCATTACCCACTAAACTACTGAAAGAGTTGTTAACTGTAGCAGAAGAGCCTCTTCTCAATATTATGAACTCATCCCTAACTCTAGGTAATATTCCAAGACTGTTCAAGCTGGCAGTTATTAAGCCTCTCATTAAGAAATCACATCTAAATTACAGACCAATTTCAAATCTTCCATTTGTCAAAATAGTTGTGTCCGCTCGATTGTGCTCCTTCCTGCAAAAAAATTATATCTCTGAAAAATTTCAGTCTGGATCCAGGCCCCATCATAGTATAGAAACTGCGCTCATTAAAATTACAAATGATTTACTTCTAGCTTCTGACCAAGCCTGTATCTTAATACTAGTTTTACTTGATCTTAGTGCTGTGTTCAACACTATAAATCATAAAATACTTAGATCAACTAAAAAAATTACACTGGTATTCAGGGACAGGCATTAAGGTCAGACCACTACCATTTTGTCTATTTAAACAGGGAAAATTAGCATCAGTAAATTATGGAGTGCCACAAGGATCTGTGTTAGGCCCTCTATTATTTTCAATATATATGCTGCCACTTAATAACATCATTTAAAAAAAACATGGAATATTCCAATGTTATGCCGATGATATCACGACCAGATGAAATCTCTAAATTATCCAAGATGAGTGTGTTAAAGATATAAAACACTGGATGACCAGTAATTTTTAAATTACTTCCAAAAACCTGTACACAGAATCTCTTAGAATACAGTCTGCATTTAGAAGGATGTACTGTTACTTCATCCTCTACATTTAAAGACCTAGATGTTATAACAGAAACAGAAACTCATATTTCATATGTTACAAAAACAGCCTTCTTCCACCTCAGAAACATTGCTAAGCTACAGAACATGCTATCTATCGCCGTACTATCCATCACACTCTTTAAAGGCACAAAAGTCTGGACTTTTGGTAGTACCTAGGATATCTAAGTACTAAAGGAGGAAGAGCGTTTTTGCATTAGGTTCCTAAACTCTAATGATGTTCGGAGCTTAAACTGGGAGACACTCTCCCAGTTTAAATCTAGATTAAAGACACGTCTCTTTAGCCAAGCATTCACATAATACATCTCATAACCTTGTACTCCGGTTATATCAGATCAAATGCACATGATTATTTGCTCGAAATGTTATGAACAGCAGTTATTTTCCATTTGCTTTTCTGTTTTATCTCGGGATGCCCATCCTGAGGTAACTAGAGACTTGTTTCTACCTTAAATTAATACATGATGTTTACTAACTGCATGATTTGTATTATCTTAGAACTGTACATTTCTGAAATATGGGCATTACTTGGACACAGCCACCTCTGATAACAGATCACTCTAAATTGTAATGTAGACACATGCATTTTCTGTGAAGCTGCTTTGAAATACAGTGGGGAGAACAAGTATTTGATACACTGCCGATTTTGCAGGTTTTCCTACTTACAAAGCATGTAGAGGTCTGTAATTTTTATCATAGGTACACTTCAACTGTGAGAGACGGAATCTAAAACAAAAATCCAGAAAATCACATTGTATGATTTTTAAATAATTAATTTACATTTTATTGCATGACATAAGTATTTGATCACCTACCAACCTGTAAGAATTCCAGCTCTCACAGACCTGTTCGTTTTTCTTTAAGAAGCCCTCCTGTTCTCCACTCATTACCTGTATTAACTGCACCTGTTTGAATTCGTTACCTGTATAAAAGACACCTGTCCACACACTTAATCAAACAGACTCCAACCTCTCCACAATGGCCAAGACCAGAGAGCTGTGTAAGGACATCAGGGATAAAATTGTAGACCTGCACAAGGCTGGGATGGGCTACAGGACAATAGGCAAGCAGCTTGGTGAGAAGGCAACAACTGTTGGCGCAGTTATTAGAAAATGGAAGAAGTTCAAGATGACGGTCAATCTCCCTCGGTCTGGGGCACCATGCAAGATCTCACCTCGTGGGGCATCAATGAGGAAGGTGAGGGATCAGCCCAGAACTACACGGCAGAACCTGGTCAATGACCTGAAGAGAGCTGGGACCACAGTCTCAAAGAAAACCGTTAGTAACACTCTACGCCGTCATGGATTAAAATCCTGCAGCGCACACAAGGTCCACCTGCTCAAGCCAGCGCATGTCCAGGCATGTCTGAAGTTTGCCAATGACCATCTGGATGATCCAGAGGAGGAATGGGAGAAGGTCATGTGGTCTGATGAAACAAAAATAGAGCTTTTTGGTCTAAACTCCACTCGCCGTGTTTGGAGGAAGAAGGATGAGTACAACCCCAAGAACACCATCCCAACGGTGAAGCATGGAGGTGGAAACATCATTCTTTGGGGATGCTTTTCTGCAAAGGGGACAGCACGACTGCACTGTATTGAGAGGAGGATGGATGGGGCCATGTATCGCAAGATCTTGGCCAACAACCTCCTTCCCTCAGTAAGAGCATTGAAGATGGGTCGTGGCTGGGTCTTCCAGCATGACAACGACCCGAAACACACAGCCAGGGCAACTAAGGAGTGGCTCCGTAAGAAGCATCTCAAGGTCCTGGAGTGGCCTAGCCCGTCTCCAGATCTGAACCCAATAGAAAATCTTTGGAGGGAGCTGAAAGTCCGTATTGCCCAGCGACAGCCCGAAACCTGAAGGATCTGGAGAAGGTCTGTATGGAGGAGTGGGCCAAAATCCCTGCTGCAGTGTGTGCAAACCTGGTCAAGAACTACAGGAAATGTATGATCTCTTAATTGCAAACAAAGGTTTCTGTACCAAATGTTAAGTTCTGCTTTTCTGATGTATCAAATACTTATGTCATGCAATAAAATGCAAATTAATTACTTAAAAATCATACAATGTGATTTTCTGGATTTTTGTTTTAGATTCTATCACTCACAGTTGAAGAGTACCTATGATAAAAATTACAGACTTCTACATGCTTTGTAAGTGGGCAAACCTGCAAAATTGACAGTGTATCAAATACTTGTTCTCCCCACTGTATTTTCAATTTGCAATTTCACTTTGGGCAATTTGAAGGGTAATGGAAACGCGGCTACTGCCAGAATGAGTGAGATGGCCAATCAAATCAAAGAAGGCGGGGCTTACTGTTAGTGCAATATTTGACAACTGTTTTACGATAAAAACGTTCAGCGACCAACAGTAATATCAAGTGATGCAAACTACTTGACATTTTTTATGAAATTTCACCATACCATTTTGAATTATGACATTATTCATGTAAATCATAACTGAATTTGATGTGACAAGAAACGTTTTGCATTTTTACATGTTAGGCAGACCAAAATAATAGTGAATGTGTGCACATTTAAAAAATATATTATTTGCAAATAGTTTACTTCATAACTACAATAGAACTGGAACTTTTATCTTTCTTATTTCTTTTTCTTTATTTCCTTAAATCCCTTTTAATCCTTTAATAATTTAATTCCTTTAAATAAA
The DNA here is from genome assembly GCA_039654105.1 of Coreius guichenoti. Taxonomy (NCBI): domain Eukaryota; kingdom Metazoa; phylum Chordata; class Actinopteri; order Cypriniformes; family Gobionidae; genus Coreius; species Coreius guichenoti. The sequence goes on along the minus strand of CM077172.1, from coordinate 30,817,971 downwards.
CCAATAAGACCAATAACCCCCCCCCCCCCCCCCCCCCCCCATACGCAAAAAAATAAATAAATAATTTGTTCTCCCCTAATGTCTAAGACATGGTTACGGCCTTAATGAAAAGCGCAACAAATAAATGTGAATTGACTTGTTATTGGAGTGATACTTGACTAAAGAGTGTCCTGTGAGCTTCAAAAGACCAATAAACATCTGATTCTTGAAGCAAACCCCATTGAGAACAGCTGCTTTAGCCAACCACCACTCTTCCTATGCTACAACTTGCCCAAAGAAAATAAGCATTAAGTCAAGACCTCCCACAACACCACAAAAGGCTTGACTTCTTCACAGCCCCTGAAGTGCTTCTTGACAGTGCTGAGGTGTGAATTGAAACAGATGCTCAGGTGTCCCACAGAACTGTCAGCAGACAATTGGAGGTGACAGAGAGTTTTCTAATTCATTGGCTGATTTATTTATACTGTAGGAGTCCAGGACTGATGTGTGGGGAAGCATCCGCCGTGAGACTACGACGTGATGCAAGCGATAAAGTGTTTTTTAATGAGCTTTTGGGAGTCTTGGGAAGTCAATATTCTTTGAATGTAAGAGAGTTAAAGAAACACATATCTCAGGCTTCTTTCAGATCCCAGCTTTTATTTTCATATTTTCGAATTTATACAGCAGCACATTGATTGGAGGTATTATGTGAATACGCTTTGTATATGCTAATTGAGAAAACACTGAACACAACAAAGCATTAAACCCTGCAAACAGCTTTAACATAATCCATTTATAGGGAGTCAATGAGAGTCACATAATAAGGGAGAATTACAAGTCACATAATTATCAGCACCTGGGTTTCTCATCCTTGTCTCAAAAGTGGCTCACCTTTCACTCATTTCACGCATTTCGTATTTATTTATTTATTTATTTTCCATTTTTATTTTTAAATGGTAATTTTCTTTTCCAGAGGAATGTTTTATCTCTGAAAGGGTCATGTGTCTGTGTGTGCATATGATCGAGAGGAAAAGAGAAAGTCTGAAAGCATGTTTGTATGTGTGGGAGGAAACAGCTGTCACACACAATCTGTGTCAGAGTCCTCTTCTGTGAGAGCTAAATTAAGCCTGTCCCACATGGGCGCTCCTTAAAGACACCTCTATAGTGGTGTACTGTACACACAGCTCAAACGTCCATTTCATGGTTCATGGCATCAGCGTCAGCTTTAACCTTCAGCTGTGGTGATTAATGTTATAATTCTACACAAATCTGCTAATTTTGCCGTCTAAACCTGTGCAAATACAACCCACAGATTTGCACAAATTGTGCACAAACGCATGAAGTGTCATTGGTTGAGGCAGTGATGCTGTGTCTAGCTGTTCGCAATGTTCAAACAAATTTTAACAGTGTCTCTGCAAAATGAGAAGGTACTTTAATATAATAAAATGTTCTATTCTATTGTATTCAAGGAACAGTATCTGAGGATGAACAGAAGGATTTGTTCTATTCTATTCTGTTCTATTCAGTTCTATTCTAGTCATAGAACAGCATCTGATGAAAATGGAACGATCAACTCTATTCTATTTTACTCTTCTATTCTGCTGTACTCTATTCATAGAACATTATCTGATGAAAACAGACGTATTCTATGCTATTCTATTCATGGGAAAAGCATCTATATAAAATCCATTCAGTTCTACTCTAATCATAGAGCATTATCTGATGAAATGAGAAGGATCCAACGAGAAGGATCCATTCTATTCTATTCTATTCACACATCACCTTACAAATTATTCTATTGGTCCACATCAATTATAAATTATAATTATAATTAAATATTTACTTTTTATATATATATATTTTTTTTTTAACAAAGTAATATTTAATATACTATATCAACACGGTTTGTAGTGTGTGTGTGTGTGTATGTATGTATGTGTGTGTGCACTAACTTGGATTGGTTAAATGCAGAGGACAAATTCTGAGTATGGGTTACCATATTTGGCCGTCACATCACATCACGTTACGTCAATCAGTCAACAATTTTGAAACGGTTGCTGAGCTACTACTAAAGAATTGTTTACTCTGATTTTTATTATCATAAATAAATCCTATTATTTATTCATCATTGCTTTTTTATAAAAGCAATAAGCCATTTGAGGTTGTGTTTACAGTGATTGCAAGGCCAGAACACCATATTGTAGGCCTGCACATTTCATACAGCACTTGAAAATAGAGCTCTTACAGCATCAAAAACATGTAACCGTGATATGATTCTTTTATTTAAGGTCTGAAAATATGAAACATTGAGGTGTGTTTACTTTGGCTGCAGCACTAGTACGCTGTATGCTTTACAGCCTCTACAGAGTTTGACAGTGGACATGTTGAGGCAAAGAATACCATCCCGCCACTGACAAACAGTGATACCGAACAGAGATAGATGCTGAGAGAGAGATCTAAAAGAGAGAGAGAGAGAGACAGAGATAGGTTCTGCTATTGCTTTACACATCACAAAAATAAAACATTCCCCAGGGCTGACACTTCAGAGCTTCATCAATGCAGTGAGGAGGAACTCTCTTCCCCAGGCCACACACAGAAAGGACGAGATATATTTCGATCTGCATGTTTGTGGTAATTAGAAGCCAAATGAGTCTTGTAAATTCTTTAAGATGCTACAAGGGGTTTAAGAGGTCAGGGGAGGATTATATAGGTATTGGGCAGTTTGGGGGAAGACTGTATAGACTGAGTATATGAGTATAGACTGGGTGCAAAACTGCACTACATACGTTCATTTTACTTCTCTTGTTTGCCTGTTCACCTGAAGTAAGTGATTTGCATTTTTCAAAGTCATTTGTGATGTTTGACATAAGCTATTTGCATTTGGCTGTATGCATGCATTAGGTGTAAACAACAATGAACAAATAAACATTTTTTACAGCATTTACCAATGTTCCTTTAAATCTCTGTTTGAAATAGGCCTACAATCTGTGTGGGATGACATAGTATAAAATTACTATGGTAATTGTCAATTCATTAACATTAATGCTACAGTTTTTCTCGATTGTTTACACACATTTTCTGAAAGCATGCCTCATACTCTCAGAACTCTATACACAAATCAAAAAACACACACACAATGGGCAAAACCCCTCAATTCTCCTGCAAAATGAAACTTTACATTCAAAACAATGTTATTTCTTCTCAAAATGGTATTTTGTTTTCAAATGACACACACAAACCATCATATGAATAGACATTTATAAGAACCAGTTAAACACTGATGTGCTCAATGTAAAACACTATGATGAATGGAAAACACTTCTTCTCCATTCATCATAATGACTTAGGTCTTTTTTTGGTTCAGTGTTACACTTACTACAGACAGTACATACATAAGTGTGTTGTAAAATATTTGAGAATATTGTTTTTATACTCAGAACACACAAATACACGGTAACAAATATATTTTATTTTTCCCACAAAAACAATGTACACAGTTGCACATACAGTGGTCTACATACAAAACACCAGAAGAATTGACTGTATACAGTTACAGTAAAAAAAAAAAAAGAGCTCCCCTGTTGCCCTTTTATGCTAAAGCTCTGTATGCTAATCGTAAAACTGTGTGACAGGTGTTTGCCCATGTGATGAGTCAGTGTGCATATTTGAATGGCAGTGTGTTCCTTGTGAAAACAAGAGATTTTCTGCATGAGGCCACTCCAGGACCTTGAGATGCTTCTTACGGAGCCACTCCTTAGTTGCCCTGGCTGTGTGTTTCGGGTCGTTGTCATGCTGGAAGACCCAGTCACGACCCATCTTCAATGCTCTTACTGAGGGAAGGAGGTTGTTGGCCAAGATCTTGCAATACATGGCCCCATCCATCCTCCCCTCAATACGGTGCAGTCGTCCTGTCCCCTTTGCAGAAAAGCATCCCCAAAGAATGATGTTTCCACCTCCATGCTTCACGGTTGGGATGGTGTTCTTGGGGTTGTACTCATCCTTCTTCTTCCTCCAAACACGGCGAGTGGAGTTTAGACCAAAAAGCTCTATTTTTGTCTCATCAGACCACATGACCTTCTCCCATTCCTCCTCTGGATCATCCAGATGGTCATTGGCAAACTTCAGACGGGCCTGGACATGCGCTGGCTTGAGCAGGGGTACCTTGCGTGCGCTGCAGGATTTTAATCCATGAAGGCGTAGTGTGTTACTAATGGTTTTCTTTGAGACTGTGGTCCCAGCTCTCTTCAGGTCATTGACCAGGTCCTGCCGTATAGTTCTGGGCTGATCCCTCACCTTCCTCATGATCATTGATGCCCCACGAGGTGAGATCTTGCATGGTGCCCCAGAACGAGGGAGACTGACCGTCATCTTGAACTTCTTCCATTTTCTAATAATTGCGCCAACAGTTGTTGCCTTCTCACCAAGCTGCTTGCCTATTGTCCTGTAGCCCATCCCAGCCTTGTGCAGGTCTACAGTTTTATCCCTGATGTCCTTACACAGCTCTCTGGTCTTGGCCATTGTGGAGAGGTTGGAGTCTGTTTGATTGAGTGTGTGGACAGGTGTCTTTTATACAGGTAACGAGTTCAAACAGGTGCAGTTAATACAGGTAATGAGTGGAGAACAGGAGGGCTTAAAGAAAAACTAATAGGTCTGTGATTCTTACTGGTTGGTAGGTGATCAAATACTTATGTCATGCAATAAAATGCAAATTAATTATTTAAAAATCATACAATGTGATTTTCTGGATTTTTGTTTAAGATTCCGTCTCTCACAGTTGAAGTGTACCTATGATAAAAATTACTTCTACATGCTTTGTAAGTGGGCAAACCTGCAAAATCGGCAGTGTATCAAATACTTGTTCTCCCCACTGTACATGTTGTGGTCATTGTGTCTCAAGTACCAGTATTTGTGTGTAAACAATTAAGAAAAACTGTAATTTATGCAAGTTAAACATTTCTTAGTATAGTAATTAACATTAACCTAGATTAATAAATGCTGTAAAAGTACATTGTTAGTTCATAATACCTAAAACATTAACTAATTAAATCTTGTTATAAAGTGTTACCTTCAAAAACAATCACTAAATGAAGTGAATACCTGAAATTATTAGGCTGTTCCTCTATTATCTAAGTGCTCCTTTATATATCCTTTTTGCTATAAAGGGAAATGTCCTGAACGCTGCACCGGATCATGGAAGGCCATGGGACTAATCTTACAAGGCTAATATCCTCTCTGTGTTAGGATTAAAACCATTTCTCATTTTACTTAAGGGATTAGTGCACCCAAAAATTGTATTCTGTCATTATAGTCGCCCTCATGTCGTTCAGAACCTGTATGACTTTCTTTCAGTTGTGGAAAAAAATTGTGAGTTTATTTGTTTTGTATAGTTTTGACCATTTGTGCTGGTCTCTCTTTCAATGCAATTCCAATAAATGGTGACTGAAGCTTTCAAGCTTCAAGAAAATGCCAAACACTGTTAAAGTGTCATTAAAGTGGTCTGAACAACTTTAGCTTCAAGCCTCCTGAAGCCAAACAATGTTTTTCTGTGAGGAACCTACAAAAAGACAGACTAACAAATTAACTAACAATCAGAAATCTTTGTCATTCACCATGGATAACAATCAGTGATTTGGCAACAATACAATTTTAACCTTATGCCGAAAAACCTTTGGAAATAGAGACTGTAAATGTGAAAATAAATAAATATAACCATATACACTCACCTAAAGGATTATTAGGAACACCTGTTCAATTTCTCATTAATGCAATTATCTAATCAACCAATCACATGGCAGTTGCTTCAATGCATTTAGGGGTGTGGTCCTGGTCAAGACAATCTCCTGAACTCCAAACTGAATGTCAGAATGGGAAAGAAAGGTGATTTAAGCAATTTTGAGCGTGGCATGGTTGTTGGTGCCAGACGGGCCGGTCTGAGTATTTCACAATCTGCTCAGTTACTGGGATTTTCACGCACAACCATTTCTAGAGTTTACAAAGAATGGTGTGAAAAGGGAAAAACATCCAGTATGCGGCAGTCCTGTGGGCGAAAATGCCTTGTTGATGCTAGAGGTCAGAGGAGAAAGGGCCGACTGATTCAAGCTGATAGAAGAGCAACTTTGACTGAAATAACCACTCGTTACAACCGAGGTATGCAGCAAAGCATTTGTGAAGCCACAACACGCACAACCTTGAGGCGGATGGGCTACAACAGCAGAAGACCCCACCGGGTACCACTCATCTCCACTACAAATAGGAAAAAGAGGCTACAATTTGCACGAGCTCACCAAAATTGGACAGTTGAAGACTGGAAAAATGTTGCCTGGTCTGATGAGTCTCGATTTCTGTTGAGACATTCAGATGGTAGAGTCAGAATTTGGCGTAAACAGAATGAGAACATGGATCCATCATGCCTTGTTACCACTGTGCAGGCTGGTGGTGGTGGTGGTGTAATGGTGTGGGGGATGTTTTCTTGGCACACTTTAGGCCCCTTAGTGCCAATTGGGCATCGTTTAAATGCCACGGCCTACCTGAGCATTGTTTCTGACCATGTCCATCCCTTTATGACCACCATGTACCCATCCTCTGATGGCTACTTCCAGCAGGATAATGCACCATGTCACAAAGCTCGAATCATTTCAAATTGGTTTCTTGAACATGACAATGAGTTCACTGTACTAAAATGGCCCCCACAGTCACCAGATCTCAACCCAATAGAGCATCTTTGGGATGTGGTGGAACGGGAGCTTCGTGCCCTGGATGTGCATCCCACAAATCTCCATCAACTGCAAGATGCTATCCTATCAATATGGGCCAACATTTCTAAAGAATGCTTTCAGCACCTTGTTGAATCAATGCCACGTAGAATTAAGGCAGTTCTGAAGGCGAAAGGGGGTCAAACACAGTATTAGTATGGTGTTCCTAATAATCCTTTAGGTGAGTGTACATTATTGTCATGATCCGCAGTACAATGCTAGCAGGGTCCAGACAAAGAAGAAGGTTGTGAGGTGATTTAGCTGAAAGTGCTGATTGAACCAGAGGGGTGTGTGTGTGTGTGTGTGTGTGTGTGTGTGTGTGTGTGTGTGTGTGTGTGTGTGTGTGTGTGTGTGTGTGTGTGTGTGTGTGTGTGAAGACCATGTGAATAAAGGGTGTCAGAGAAGCATCACAGGTGAGTACCTTCCAGAAAATTCTCATGTCATTATCGCCCCCAATACACCTTTAATGAACAGATTCAGAGCACAGAATCTCTTTCAGACAAAAGAACTGATAGATCACACTTTTCAAACAACACATTACACAGAGTTTTAAAAATAAAACAATAGATCATTTGGACATAGCCTATGATATACTAACATAATTGTGTTTGTTAGGACACCTGTGTGAACTTAACAACTGATTTCATCCACCAAAATACACTTTGTACAGGCATGTGAAATATCATTGAAACAGATAAGTGATTACTGAATATGTAGGGTACAATGGGGCTAAAAGCACACCTTAAGAAAAAATGTGCTTTTCACTACTCCCAAAGTGTATGATTGTAGAAAAAATATATATGTTTGTATTGAATATTGATGGAGCAACAGATTTTGTGTGAAAATAAATCGTAACAGTGGTTCATTTTGTTTGAAAATCTTATAAATGTATGAGGCGAGGGGGGCATTTTACCCCACACACGGGGTAAAAGGCTCACCAGCATGGGGCAAAAGGCACACAGTATTGATACAAATACTTTAGCTAAAATAATGTTTTTAATAATGTCTAAGTTAATACTTGTTCAAAACAATCACTTAGTGTGTACTATTTTCTGTTTTTTTTTTTTTTTATATATAAATAAAATAATACATTTTTGTTCAATAAATATACTCATATTTTACTAAACATACTAAACATATTTTAAAAATACAGAAATAAAATTATTTTAAAAAGTAAAGATTCTGAAAGCATTGAATGAGAGCCCATAATAATTAAACATAGATTTACAGTAGTAACAATAAATTATATTTTATTATATGATATGATTAATATCATAATTTTAAATATGATGGTTTCATTATAAATATGGGTATTATCTCTAAGGTGGACACGCAACTTAATATATGATATTTACCATCTGAATCTAACCATGTCATGTCAACAAATAGAAAAGTCAGCTAGATATTTTTTATCATGTTAATTATTGAGCCTTTAGTCTCAACAGCAGGGGCGCTTTTTACCCCACGACTTTTACATATTCTTCCGTTATTGAAAAACTTGCTTTAATTACCTTGAACAAAACTAAATATAAAATAATTATATAAAATAATTAAGAAGACCTTTGTTTCAAAATATAAACATTAATTTTATTGATTCTCATTTGTTACTTAAATCTACAACATTTAAAAAACAACATCAAATATTAGATCAAATTAGTGCTGAATCAACTTTGTGTTGCTGCCCGCAATCACGTCAAAGATCAGACAAATTTCAATGTGCATCTTGAAAAGTGGATGTTTTGGAAAGTGCTGCGGCAAGTTTTTGTGTCATCTAGTGGTTTAGGAAAATAAAATCAAAGGCGCCTTTTACCCCGTGGCGCCTTTAGCCCCGTTGTACCTAATGTAAAAGTTTACTCTATACTGAAGTTCTGAATGATCTCTATATCTATTTGGATGAAAGAGGAGATCAATTTATGAGGGTTATCAGACCCAATTTGAAATCTGTGTGGTAAGACAGAGAAACTTTAAGTGGACAAAAGTACCAAGGTCATCCGGAGTTCAAATTCATAGCGATTGAAAAGAATAGAGATGAGTAAATGTGAGAGCTGAGTTCAAACAAAGTTCATTCAGTTCAAAAGAATTGTAGATAAGTTTCATGTGGAGCATCAGACACCGAACGATTACCCAATCAGAAATTTGCTAGGAAGTGATTTGCTGACATATATCTGAGAGATTATAGGCCAGGGTCAAAAGCTGCCTGCTGTAAATGGTTCATCTCGTAGTGATGAGTTACGTCAAGCACTCATCTCACTTTAAGCCTCGTGATTTAACCTTTGTCCATCCCTCTGTCTGCCTCTCTCTCCTCCAGATGTTGAATGCTTTCTCTAATACTCCCTCTGGGCCAGACTCATAGCAGTACACAACTCAAATATATCTAACTGTTGGCTGATCAAACAAGCAGAAAGGGAATTAAATAAAAGGATAAAACTGTAACTAATAAATGATTCTTCAGATAGTCTGAGAAACCAGCTAAAGGAATAATGTTAGTGCTGTCAAGTGATTAAAAAATAAAAATAACTAATTAATCGCACATTTTCCTTTAATTGATCGCGATTAATCACATCTAACATGAGTGTTTAATATATATTGCATAGTTAATTTGAAGTTATCAAACACTTCACAGTCTTCACTGCATAAATTATAAATTAAATAGAGATTAATCCTTATTAAGGCTACAAAAGTTATTCATTCAAGAGCAGGGAGTGATATTATCTTTTTCTTTTGTTCTTTGATTAACATTAATGACACTTTATGACCTGCCGCACATGACGCGGATCTGACATGCATCCCATTTTCTCACAACTCTTAACGTTCATTACTTCAGGGGTTTTCAAACTTTATGATGCCGAGGACCAACAAATTTGACGAACCTTTTATGAGGGACCACCTTCCTAAAATCCATCTGTATATTTGTATGTATGAAAAAAAATTTAAACTGTTAGATAAATAGTAAGTGTGACATTATAAATACAACATATTGTTTCCAAACTTAAATTGGCATTACATAATGTTGGATGTATAAACATGAAGAAGAACATTTTCAATTAAAAATTATTTGTATAAGCAACTTTCACAATAAATGTATGTAAGCAGCTTACTGCGTTAAGAATCCTGCCTTACAACCCCAGTGAGCAAGATAAAGGGGACAATAGTGAGAAAAACTCACTAGAAAGATACAAAGCAAACATATACTGTACAGTTCTGGAAAGTATGTATACAGCAAGTAAGGAGAGAAACATTTAGATATGAAACATTTAGAATATTCGGTAGACTATCCATTTTTGCTTTGTCTTTTTATTTAGTCGTGTGTGTGTCACACAGACAGGAGATTCATTGTTCATTGCTCATTATTCATTGCTCTTGTGGGGTGTTCCCGGTCTGCAGTGGTCAGTATCTATCAAAAGTGGACCAAGGAAGGAACAGTGGTGAACCGGCGACAGGGTCATAGGTGGCCAAGGCTCATTGACGCACGTGGGGAGCGAAGGCTGGCCCGTGTGGTCCGAAAAAACAGACGAGCTGCTGTAGCTCAGATTGCTCAAGAATTTAATGCTGGTTCTGATAGAAAGGTGTCAGAATACACAGTGCATCGCAGTTTGTTGCGTATGGGGCTGCATAGCCGCAGACCAGTCAGGGTGCCCATGCTGGTGTGTCGCTTACCTGGCGAACACATGGCACCAGGATGCACTATGGGAAGAAGGCAAGCCGGCGGAGGCAGTGTGATGCTTTGGGCAATGTTCTGCTGGGAAACCTTGGGTCCTGCCATCAATGTGGATGTTACTTTGACACGTACCACCTACCTAAGCATTGTTGCAGACCATGTACACCCTTTCATGGAAACAGTATTCCCTGGTGGCTGTGGCCTCTTTCAGCAGGATAATGCGCCCTGCCACAAAGCAAAAATGGTTCAGGAGCAAGTTTGAGGTGTTGACTTGGCCTCCAAATTCCCCAGATCTCAATCCAATCGAGCATCTGTGGGATGTGCTGAACAAACAAGTCCGATCCATGGAGGGCCCACCTCACAACTTAAATCAAATCAAATCAAATCACCTTTATTTATATAGCGCTTTTTACAATGCCAATTGTTTCAAAGCAGCTTCACAGTGGTAACAGGAAAATAATGCAACAGAATTTGATTCAGCTGTACAGCCGCTCTGGTGAAAACGGTGATGTCATCCAGCTCATTTCAATTATCATATAGTGTCAATGCAGGCAGATCAGTAATATAATTGAAATTTAAGTGTCCCCAACTGAGCAAGCCAAAAGCCAAAGGCGACGGTGGCAAGGAACCAAAACTCCTTCAGGGCCAGAATGGAGAAAAAAACCTTGGGAGAAACCAGGCTCAGTCGGGGTGCCAGTTCTCCTCTGGCCGACAAACAAATAGTGTATGATTAGGATTCTGGCAACATTACAGGTCAGAAGTCATATTAGATCGAAAGATATTCGTAGAATTATTCGAAAAATTGGAGTCGTCACGCCGGGGATGGGTTTAATGAGGATGTCGTGTCGATGCGGCATTTACAGGGGGGAGTTTAATTGACACGGTCTCTGCAGACACTTCAGGGATGCATTCGTCATGTCCAGGCTAAGGTCCACCATCTGGTCCGGATACGGCCCGGATACGGCCGACTGCAGTAAACCTCGGGATAAACAGAGAGACTAACATTAGCGTAGATGCCATTCTTCTTATGATGTAACGAGTACATCAGGTGTTATGGGAAGTGTTCCCGGTTCCGGCTGACCTAGTTAATGCAGCCTAAAACAATCATTTAACTGATTTGAATAATATAAATTAAAAATGTTTTATGTGTATGCCATAGTAAAGAGATGTGTTTTTAGTCTAGATTTAAACTGACAGAGTGTGTCTGCTTCCCGAACAATGCTAGGAAGACTGTTCCAGAGTTTAGGTGCTAAATAGGAAAAGGATCGACCGCCTGCAGTTGATTTTGATATTCTAGGTATTATCAACTGGCCAGAATTTTGAGACCGCAATAGACTTGATGGAGTATAATGCGTTAAGAGCTCGCTCAAGTACTGGGGAGCTAAACCATTTAGTGCTTTGTAAGTAATCAGCAAGATTACTTACAGGACTTAAAGGATCTGCTGCTAACATCTTGGTGCCAGATACCACAGAACACCTTCAGGGGTGTAGCAGAGTCCTTGCTTCGACAGGTCAGGGCTGTTTTGGCAACGAAAGGGGGACCAACACAATATTAGGAAGGTGGTCATAATGTTATGCCTGATCGGTGTATGTATATATATATATATATATATATATATATATATATATATATATTCTTTCTCAGATCTCTCTTTCTCTCTCTCTCTCTCTCTCTCTCTCTCTCTCTCTCTCTGTCTCTCCCTCTCTCTCTGCTTTTTTCCCATCAAAATGCACTTTCAGCTTCACATTCAATAACTCTCACCTCTGAGGAAGTAAATATAGATATTTGCCAGCTACAGGCCACTTAGGAAATATATAAAATATTAAAAACAGATAAAAAAAACACCCAGAGGAATTCACCCCATGGTATTTGTCAAACCCACATTTTACATTTGGGGCATATTTGGCATTTTTGCACCAAGCCGTTCATTTCTGAATCTATTATATTTCTGAAAACATTAATTTCATTTTTTTAGTGTACATAACCCACAATTTTCTCAAATCAGTTCTTATAATGCTTTTTACTATAAATATTGCTCCAAGATTCCCTCTTCACTAAGGAGGAAGAAAGATGAAGATAGTAACAGATGGTTCCCTTTTGGCATGATCTTGATTTTTCTCGCTGCTTTGTGATATGAGGATCTTGAAAATTGGCTTCAGTGTGACCTATAGTGTAAGACACAGAATTCATCAGAGTAAAGTCTGTGGTTTTAATCTCTTCTTTCTCTTTCAGTTTAAACAACAGAAGAAATCTCAGGATTCAATGTCATATACACATCACGTCATGGGGGGTGGAAAAAAAGATCAGGATAGAACTGGTGATTTCTCCTGTAATCAGGAAATAGACGCCCTCTCATTAGTACAAAATGAGAGAGAAAGAGAGAACAGATTAGAGAGACTTAGATGAGTGGGCCAAAAATGAGTCGGATACTTTAGTCAAACTTAAAAATGTCTGAATGTCTAGATCTTTTTACAGAACTAACCACTTTTCTGAACAATTTTAATTATTTTTTAAAATAACTTTCAAAGGGCAAGGTTATTTTAGATTGTGGCGATGCAATACATCACATTAACATGTTCCACGAACATTTGACAACCACAAAGTGTACAGAAATGTTCTTTTTGCATTACAGTAGGCATTTTCTTGAGGACATTAGCAAAACAAATCAAACAAATTTATTTAATTTCCATATTTAGTTTTGTTTACCTTATGATTATGTTATTATGTTTGAAAGTGATTGTGAGAGAACTCAAATGAATAAAAAAAAACAAATTAACTATTTTTCAATATACAGTATGAGAATGAAAATATTTAACCTGTCCTCAGCATGAGGTCACAATGTAAAACTGCCAAATAAAGTGTTTAAAAATGCAACATATTTACAACAAACAATATACATTTAAATTGAAAGGCAGAGATATATAATATATCAAAGAATACAAAGTAAATATTGAATTATATTTTCCATAAAAAATCAAAGTTGTGTCCTCACTTTGTGTCAACTCCAACCCGATTTCACGGCAATTCGTAAGTATTTTACGAGGTGGCTAATTCATACGAATTTGTACAAATTTTGCAACATCCTACGTATTTGACGAGTTGGTCAATTCGTATGATTTTGTACGAATGACCTACCCCTAACCCCGCCCCTAAAACCTACCCATCACAGCAGTATAGACAAATCGTACGAATTCATACGAGTGAGGTCGTACGAATTCGTACAAATTAGCCACCTCGTACAAATACGTATGAATTGGTCGTGAGATAGCGTTGGTCAACTCTGTCAGGATTTTTTATAATTCTGAATAAATCAGGCAATGTCAGGGTCATCATTAACTCTGAAGACCCCTTTCCTATATTTTTTTATATTTTACACAAACAATGATGAAGTTATAACTGCATGAAAAAAAGGTTGACTTTAAGGCAATACCTGTCAAATAGTGAGCCATTTTTAACTCACATGTTATACATGCTTAATAAATGTATTTATTCACATTTCTTTAACTCAAAATCAAATTCCTTATTCATTTTTTTATGATGCAGCAAAAATAGTGAGACTGAGGGTGTTGTATTGTGGTTTTCACATTGATATCTCATGACTGCCACTTTTCTTACCAGAAGTTACTGTCTTACCCATGATATCCTGCAAAAAGGTCATGATGGCTATCCACAATGTATAAAAACTGATTTCTTGTTTATCAAGATAAAATGATCAAACTTTATTTAGAAAAAAAAAAAAAAAAAAAAAAAAAAACATAAGAGCACAACCATAACTTGATATTAATCAAGTTCAAGATATTAATAATGAAAAATGTAATCCCAGTATTACTTACTTGTGAACCTTAATGAAAAGTGGAATCCTGTGAACCATTTATTCATGAGTTACAAATATTAGTAACCTATGAAAGTGAACCTTAATGTAACGTGAAAACCTGTGATGTTTCCTGTGATGTAAAGTGGATGGTAAAGTGGCTTTAGAACCGCGCTGCCTAGTATCCATCTGGCAATTCTCCCCTCTCTACCCAACAAAACGGACCAGAACTTCCTCTCTCCCGAAAAAATAAGGACTTTTCAAACTCTGCTGCTCTGTGTTTCAGTGTATTAGTCAGTCTTTGTCAGCCGTTCTGTAATAAAACAAGAGGTAATCCAAACATGAACAAGAAATCCAAAACACGAGGAAAACAAGGCAAAACATAAAGTACATCCTAGCAGAGACGACTGACAAAGACTGTCTAAAACATTGGGCTATTTATACACAGAGTCGCTAATAAGATAACAAGGTAACAAGACACACCTAGGAATGCGATCAAGGGGACCAATGAAACAATAGGACTATAAAGTGACTACAACATGGCACTAGAAACAGGAAGTAACACAAAAGTCCCCACACAAGAAGAACACAGGTTGGGATCATGACACTACTGAAGCAGAGCAGGATTTACAAGCCTGCTTCGATTGCACTGATTGAACTGTTTTTGAAGCTGCTGACACTGATTTGGATGAGCTCACAGATTCTGTCACATCATATATCAGCTTCTGTGAGGATAGGTGCATTCCTATCAGGACTTATTTAACATACAACAACGACAAACCAGTCTGATCTCACAGCAATTCGTACGTATTTTATGAGGTGGCTAATTTGTACGAATTTGTATGACCTCACTATGAATTTGTATTTGTATTCATAAGAAAATCGTACGTATTTTTGCAAAATCGTACGTATTTTATGAGTTGCCCAATTTGTATGAATTCATATGAATGACCTAACCTCAAACCCGCCCATAAACCTACCCATCACTGGGGTTTAGACAAATTGTACAAATCGTACAAATTCGTATGAGTGAGGTCGTAAAAATTCATACGAATTAGCCACCTCGTAAAATATATACGAATTGGTCGTGAGATACAGTGGGGAGAACAAGTATTTGATACACTGCCGATTTTGCAGGTTTGCCCACTTACAAAGCATGTAGAAGTCTGTCATTTTTATCATAGGTACTCTTCAACTGTAAGTGACAGAATCTAAAACAAAAATCCAGAAAATCACATTGTATGATTTTTAAATAATTAATTTGCATTTTATTGCATGACATAAGTATTTGATCACCTACCAACCAGTAAGAATTCCGGCTCTCACAGACCTGTTAGTTTTTCTTTAAGAAGCCCTCCTGTTCTCCACTCATTACCTGTATTAACTGCACCTGTTTGAACTCGTTACCTGTATAAAAGACACCTGTCCACACACTCAATCAAACAGACTCCAACCTCTCCACAATGGCCAAGACCAGAGAGCTGTGTAAGAACATCAGGGATAAAATTGTAGACCTGCACAAGGCTGGGATGGGCTACAGGACAATAGGCAAGCAGCTTGGTGAGAAGGCAACAACTGTTGGCGCAATTATTAGAAAATGGAAGAAGTTCAAGATGACGGTCAATCTCCCTCGGTCTGGGGCATAATGCAAGATCTCACTTCGTGGGGCATCAATGATCATGAGGAAGGTGAGGGATCAGCCCAGAACTACACGGCAGGACCTGGTCAATGACCTGAAGAGAGCTGGGACCACAGTCTCAAAGAAAACCATTAGTAACACACTACGCCATCATGGATTAAAATCCTGCAGCGCACGCAAGGTCCCTCTGCTCAAGCCAGCGCATGTCCAGGCCCGTCTGAAGTTTGCCAATGACCATCTGGATGATTCAGAGGAGGAATGGGAGAAGGTCATGTGGTCTGATGAGACAAAAATAGAGCTTTTTGGTCTAAACTCCACTCGCCGTGTTTGGAGGAAGAAGAAGGATGAGTACAACCCCAAGAACACCATCCCAACCGTGAAGCATGGAGGTGGAAACATCATTCTTTGGGGATGCTTTTCTGCAATGGGGACAGGACGACTGCACCGTATTGAGGGGAGGATGGATGGGGCCATGTATCACGAGATCTTGGCCAACAACCTCCTTCCCTCAGTAAGAGCATTAAAGATGGGTCGTAGCTGGGTCTTCCAGCATGACAACGACCCGAAACACACAGCCAGGGCAACTAAGGAGTGGCTCCGTAAGAAGCATCTCAAGGTCCTGGAGTGGCCTAGCCAGTCTCCAGACCTGAACCCAATAGAAAATCTTTGGAGGGAGCTGAAAGTCCGTATTGCCCAGCGACAGCCCCGAAACCTGAAGGATCTGGAGAAGGTCTGTATGGAGGAGTGGGCCAAAATCCCTGCTGCAGTGTGTGCAAACCTGGTCAAGAACTACAGGAAACATATGATCTCTGTAAATGCAAACAAAGGTTTCTGTACCAAATATTAAGTTCTGCTTTTCTGATGTATCAAATACTTATGTCATGCAATAAAATGCAAATTAATTACTTAAAAATCATACAATGTGATTTTCTGGATTTTTGTTTTAGATTCCGTCACTCACAGTTGAAGAGTACCTATGATAAAAATTACAGACTTCTACATGCTTTGTAAGTGGGCAAACCTGCAAAATCGGCAGTGTATCAAATACTTGTTCTCCCCACTGTAACGTTGGACAAACCATGGTTTTCAGCGAAACTCAGACAGCTACGCCAGGCCAAAGAAGATGCCTACAGGATTGGGGACAAAATCTTGTACAATCAGGCCAAAAACACACTGACAAAAGAGATTAGAGTGGCTAAGAGGAGCTACTCTAAAAAGCTAGAAAACAGGTTTTCAGCCAATGACCCTGCGTCAGTGTGGAAAGGCCTGAAAGACATCACAAACTACAAGACACCATCCCCCAATTCTGTAAGGAATTAACAACTGGCCGACAACCTGAATGATTTCTGCTGCAGATTTAAAAATCCCAGACTCACACCCCACACCCACTCTGACGTTCTCTCTGCACAACAATCAGCAACTCCAGTAACCCCGCTCTCCCCCCCTCCTGCAATTCAGATCAGTGAAGAGGATGTGCGTCGGGTCTTCAGGAAACAGAACACAAGGAAGCACCAGGCCCAGATGGTGTCTCACCAGCCTTTCTAAAAACCTGATCTGTCCAGCTGGTCCTTATCTTCTCGCAGATCTTCAACAGATCACTGGAGCTGTGTGAAGTCCCTTCCTGCTTCAAACGCTCCACCATCATCTCCATCCCCCAAAAAAGAACTAAATCACTGGACTTATTGACTACAGACCTGTCACTCTCATGTCGGTGGTCATGAAGTCATTTGAAAGACTGGTTAGTTGGCATACCTGAAGGACATTACTGGACCCCTGCAGTTTTCTTATCGAACAAACAGGTCAGTGGACAATGCAGTCAACATGGGACTGCATTATATCCTGCAACATATGGACAAACCAGGGACTTATGTGAGGATCCTAATTATGAACTTCAGCTTGGCCTTCAATACCATCATCCCAGCACTCTTCCAGAATAAGTTAACCCAGCTCTCTGTTCCCAGTTCTATTTGTCAGTGGATCACCAGCTTTCTGACAGGCAGGCAACAGCTAGAGAGACTGGGGAAATTCTCATCCAACACCTGCACAGTCAGCACTGGCGCTCCTCAGGGATGTGTTCTCTCCCCACTACTCTTCTCCCTGTACACCAACGACTGCACTGCCAAAGACCCTTCTGAAGTTTGCAAACAACACTACCATCATCGGCCTTATACACAATGGTGATGTGTCTGCATATAGGCAGGAGGTTCAACAGCTGGCTGTCTGGTTAAGTCATAACATCCTGGAGCTGAACACACTCAAAACAGTGGAGATGATTGTGGACTTAAGGGGTCATGAAACTTCAAAACACATTTGAAGTTTCATGAAGTTTCATTTGAGATGTGAACAGATATGTACAGACTGCACATCATTGAAAACACTAAAGGTACTCATTAAGTTTATTCATACAGTGGGGAGAACAAGTATTTGATACACTGCCGATTTTGCAGGTTTTCCCACTTACAAAGTATGTAGAAGTCTATAATTTTTATCATAGGTACACTTCAACTGTGAGAGACGGAATCTAAAACAAAAATCCAGAAAATCACATTGTATGATTTTTAAGTAATTAATTTGCATTTTATTGCATGACATAAGTATTTGATACGTCAGAAAAGCAGAACTTAATATTTGGTACAGAAACCTTTGTTTGCAATTACAGAGATCATACGTTTCCTGTAGTTCTTGACCAGGTTTGCACACACTGCAGCAGGGATTTTGGCCCACTCCTTCAGGTTTCAGGGCTGTCGCTGGGCAATATGGACTTTCAGCTCCCTCCAAAGATTTTCTATTGGGTTCAGGTCTGGAGACTGGCTAGGCCACTCCAGGACCTTGAGATGCTTCTTACGGAACCACTCCTTAGTTGCCCTGGCTGTGTGTTTCAGGTCGTTGTCATGCTGGAAGACCCAGACACGACCCATCTTCAATGCTCTTACTGAGGGAAGGAGGTTGTTGGCCAAGATCTCGCGATACATGGTCCCATCCATCCTCCCCTCAATACAATGCAGTCGTCCTGTCCCCGATGCAGAAAAGCATCCCCAAAGAATGATGTTTCCGCCTCCATGCTTCACGGTTGGGATGGTGTTCTTGGGGTTGTACTCATCCTTCTTCCTCCAAACACGGCGAGTGGAGTTTAGACCAAAAAGCTCTATTTTTGTCTCATCAGACCACATGACCTTCTCCCATTCCTCCTCTAGATCATCCAGATGGTCATTGGCAAACTTCAGACGTGCCTGGACATGCGCTGGCTTGAGCAGGGGGACCTTGCGTGCGCTGCAGGATTTTAATCCATGACGGCGTAGTGTGTTACTAATGGTTTTCTTTGAGACTGTGGTCCCAGCTCTCTTCAGGTCATTGACCAGGTCCTGCCGTGTAGTTCTTGGCTGATCCTTCACCTTCCTCATGATCATTGATGCCCCACGAGGTGAGATCTTGCATGGTGCCCCAGACCGAGGGAGATTGACCGTCATCTTGAACTTCTTCCATTTTCTAATAATTGCGCCAACAGTTGTTGCCTTCTCACCAAGCTGCTTGCCTATTGTCCTGTAGCCCATCCCAGCCTTGTGCAGGTCTACAATTTTATCCCTGATGTCCTTACACAGCTCTCTGGTCTTGGCCATTGTGGAGAGATTGGAGTCTGTTTGATTGAGTGTATGGACAGGTGTCTTTTATACAGGAAACGAGTTCAAACAGGTGCAGTTAATACAGGTAATGAGTGGAGAACAGGAGGGCTTCTTAAAGAAAAACTAACAGGTCTGTGAGAGCCGGAATTCTTACTGGTTGGTAGGTGATCAAATACTTATGTCATGCAATAAAATGCAAATTAATTATTTAAAAATCATACAATGTGATTTCGTCACTCATAGTTGAAGAGTACCTATGATAAAAAATTACAGACCTCTACATGCTTTGTAAGTAGGAAAACCTGCAAAATCGGCAGTGTATCAAATACTTCTTCTCCCCACTGTAAGTGGAAAGTGGTTAATTTTGCATTTTTTAGAGCAATTTCTGTCAATTTTCTTTAAAAAAAAGCAAAGTCAGAGCAACGTCATGGATTCTGACGTCAATGTGTAATACAGACAAGATCCAGAGTGGTCACTGGCTGCGGGGCTCAAAGTAGCTGCTGGACGAACGAGCTCACGTCAACCGTTTCTGAGCGCTTCTCAGCATTTATTCATGAGTATGAACTCTTTTAGCCCAATCACTGTGCTGTATTACACATGAGATCGCATTACAGCGGAGAATTCAAACAACATGTGGTGCGCGCATGAGAACGGTTTCTGCACAGAGTGTCTCGGTTACGTATGTAACCCTCGTTCCCTGAGGAGGGAATGGAGACGTTACGTCAGTGACTGACGAAATGGGGGTTTCGCTTAGAAGCCTATCACCTTCGAGTTCTTACAAAACGAGCCAATGGCAAGGAAATGCTATGGGTCTGCGGAATTTGCATAGCGTAACTCCGCCCCACCGCGTGGGTATAAAGGAATGATGCTGGCAATCTTGCATTATGTTACCTGCTGAGGAGCCGAGACTGAACTCCCGGCCATTCCAGCGGTACAGCGGAAGTGGCAGAGGGACGTAACGTCTCTGTTCCCTCCTCAGGGAATGAGGGTTACATACGTAACCGAGACGTTCCCTTTCATTCAGTCACTCTGAGTTACGTCAGTGACTGACGAAATGGGGGTCCAATCTAATCACGTCACCTCGGCTGTCTTCCAGTGCCCTGTGCAAGTCTGAGCTCCATGTCGTGAGCCTAGCACGGACGAAGGACTCGACTTAACACAGGAATACCAAGGTACACTGGGAAGCATATCCAAGTGGAACATGCAACACAATGCCTGCCCGAAGGGAGGACTTACAGAATACACATATGACCCGCGAGCGGGATGCATATGCACTGTAAAACCCGATAAGTTACGGTAACTCAAACCATTTGAGGAAACCGATTGCGTTAAACCATTTAAGTTTTAAAACCAAGTATGAGTACTGTAAACTCATATACATTGAGTTAAATTAACTTATATTTTAGTGTTGTTTTAGTCAATCATTAGAGTAAACTGAACTTAAAGATTTTAAGTTTATTTTATTCGTTCAGTTTGAATTCAGGTAACAAATCTAACTAAATCTTAACAACTATATAGTTACTTAAATGGTTTTAGGAAACCGTTTGCGGCAAATGGTTTAAGTTCATCAAACTCAAGTTATTGAGTTACATAAGACTAAGCACAACCTAACATTGGTACAAAATGATGACAGAACAGGAGGGTATTCTTAAGTAATTTATTGAAATATAACATGTTCAATATGTTCAAGCATAAAACAAAATCAGTATGCTGTATAGTCAAAAATATAACATTAAAACAATCTTATCAGACTTTTTCACCAAATAAAACCACACAAACCACACAAAAAATAAAAATAACAAATATATAAAACAACTATGTTGTAACACCAAAAGAAACTGAGTGGATAATTTTTATGTAAAAAGGTAAAAAAAAATTTATTCAAAAGCACTGTATGAACTTAGTGTACTCTAAGTGCACTGCACTGACCGAAGACTTGGCAGACATCACCACCTCATCTTTAAAGACAATCAAAACATCCAGTGGGTTTAAAGGTAACGTTCCTTCTTCCTCCTCAACAGCAATGATGGTTACTGTTGCCTTCTGCACCTGGTCAAGCTCCTTTTTCTACAAACCCGATTCCAAAAAAGTTGGGACACTGTACAAATTGTGAATAAAAACAGAATGCAATGATGTGTAAGTTTCAAATTTCAATATTTTATTCAGAATACAACATAGATGACATATCAAATGTTTAAACTGAGAAAATGTATTATTTTAAGGGAAAAATAAGTTGATTTTAAATTTCATGGCATCAACACATCTCAAAAAAGTTGGGACAAGGCCATGTTTACCACTGTGTGGCATCCCCTCTTCTTTTTATAACAGTCTGCAAACGTCTAGGGACTGAGGAGACAAGTTGCTCAAGTTTAGGAATAGGAATGTTGTCCCATTCTTGTCTAATACAGGCTTCTAGTTGCTCAACTGTCAACTGCATCTTCCTCTTTATGATGCGCCAAATGTTTTCTATGGGTGAAAGATCTGGACTGCAGGCTGGCCATTTCAGTACCCGGATCCTTCTTCTACGCAGCCATGATGTTGTAATTGATGCAGTATGTGGTCTGGCATTGTCATGTTGGAAAATGCAAGGTCTTCCCTGAAAGAGACGACGTCTGGATGGGAGCAGATGTTGTTCTAGAACTTGGATATACCTTTCAGCGTTGATGGTGCCTTTCCAGATGTGTAAGCTGCCCATGCCACACGCACTCATGCAACCCCATACCATCAGAGATGCAGGCTTCTGAACTGAGCGCTGATAACAACTTGGGTTGTCCTCGTCCTCTTTAGTCCGGATGACATGGCGTCCCAGTTTTCCAAAAAGAACTTCAAATTTTGATTCGTCTGACCACAGAACAGTTTTCCACTTTGCCACAGTCCATTTTAAATGAGCCTTGGCCCAGAGAAAACGGCTGCGCTTCTGGATCATGTTTAGATATGGCTTCTTTTTTGACCTATAGAGTTTTAGCCGGCAACGGCGAATGGCACAGTGGATTGTGTTCACCGACAATGTTTTCTGGAAGTATTCCTGAGCCCATGTTGTGATTTCCATTACAGTAGCATTCCTGTATGTGATGCAGTGCCGTCTAAGGGCCCGAAGATCACGGCCATCCAGTATGGTTTTCCGGCCTTGACCCTTACGCACAGAGATTGTTCCAGATTCTCTGAATCTTTGGATGATATTATGCACTGTAGATGATGATAACTTCAAACTCTTTGCAATTTTTCTCTGAGAAACTCCTTTCTGATATTGCTCCACTATTTTTCGCCGCAGCATTGGGGGAATTGGTGATCCTCTGCCCATCTTGACTTCTGAGAGACACTGCCACTCTGAGAGGCTCTTTTTATACCCAATCATGTTGCCAATTGACCTAATAAGTTGCAAATTGGTCCTCCAGCTGTTCCTTATATGTACATTTAACTTTTCCGGCCTCTTATTGCTACCTGTCCCAACTTTTTTGGAATGTGTAGCTCTCATGAAATCCAAAATGAGCCAATATTTGGCATGACATTTCAAAATGTCTCATTTTCAACATTTGATATGTTATCTATATTCTATTGTGAATAAAATATAAGTTTATGAGATTTGTAAATTATTGCATTCCTTTTTTATTCACAATTTGTACAGTGTCCCAACTTTTTTGGAATCGGGTTTGTATATGCATTGGAAAAAAAATGTTAGTTTATGTCACCACATATAAAAATAACCCTTGTCAGGGCAGACACCATATTTAAAATTTCATAAATAAAAATAACATTGTGAAGGAACAGAGTATTGTTTATTCAATTGGGTGTGTGCTTATTTAAAACCCTGTAGTACTTTAATTTTCACAACATGTCTTCCAGAGTTATTTGTCAGCAAGGTTTAATTGGGAAAAAAATGTTCAGGGGTGTATCAGCTGAATGTTCTAGACCTTGAATTGAATGTTAATTTTCATAAAATTTAATTTGGCATCAACCTAAAGTTATTTATTACACAAACAAAAGAAATGTGGTGCTTAAAGGGATAGTTCACCACAAAATGAAAATTTACTTACTCACTTACTTTATTTACTCACTATCATGTCATACCAAACACATACCAAACAAAAATAGAGATATTTTTAATACTCTCTAATCATTTTGTCTGGCAATCAATATTTAGCTTCAAGAGGTACATAAAGACATAGTTAAATTGTAACTATGTAAATTTAATCTAAGTCTTCTAACACCATGTCTACACCAGGCGTGACCGTTGTCGCTCGCGCCACAAAAGCTAAAGGCTGTCTACACTGGACGTGACAAAGCGCACATTGCAAAGCATTTGTTTTTCATGTTAGTATGTCATAAATAGAAATAGGCATCTCTCTGTCGGAGATTTGTCGCTCGCGTCACGCCGCATCCAGTGTAGACAACATCACTGATTATAATGGGTTATTTTGTCACGACGATGGCGTTTGATGTTGCATAAGCGTTTTGAATCGCGAGAGGATATTTTTCTTACACAAACCCATAAATTTGCTTTAGAAGGCCTTTATTAACCCCCCGGAGCCGTGTGGATTACTTTTATAATGGATGGATGCACTTTTTTGCGCTTCAAATTTTGGGCTGCCATTCACTGCCATTATAAAGCTTGGAAGATCCAGGACGTGTTAATATAACTCTGATTGTATTCGTCTGAAAGAAGAATGTCATATACACCTAGGATGGCTTGAGGGTGAGTAAATCATGTGGTAATTTTCATTTTTGGGTGAACTATACCTTTACGCTTGAGCTGAGGTTGGTTTATTATGTGTCAAACAAGCTTTGAGCTTCCATTTACAATATTTGCTGTGCTCAATGTATATGTGAATAAAAGCCTAAATTAAAGTACTTTTGAAAGCTTGAAAATAAAGACTAGACAAAAATGATGAAAGAATTTCAAAAATATTTAATTTAGAATTTTTATTTGCAAGTGGACTATCCATTTAAGACAACTTGAATGCTCAACTATAAGTCACTGTACCCACGCCATGCATTTATGCTGATGGCAGCTAACGTTAAAAGGTTAACATGTCATGATAATTTTTCTGTTCATATTAGGAAAGTCAACTAACTATAACCAGAACTTTCAAGACTTGACTGGTATTCTTCTGAAGCAATACAGAATGACTTTGAATGATAGATAGACTGAAATTTGAGTTGTTCTTCACTCTGCCAATATAGAAAATGGTGGCATACTACATTACATCAAACATCATTGGTCCTTGGGTGTCATGATGCCATTCATGTGGTGTCTAATAACCAATATGGCTTGATGTTAGTTGAGCTTTGTGTTATTTTTCGTCTGGACTGTATATGCATTGATCAACATGTTTAGATTTAAATTTAATTCTGATAATTGAAAAAAAAAATCGTATTGCTTCAGAAGACTTACCATTTGTGCTGCAAGAAATTTCTGGTCATAATTACATTTGCAAAAATAGCAATTCATCCAAAAATGAAAATTGAAGAACGACATATTTAAATAACTGTTCATAACGTGATCATTTGTTTAATTTTTAGGGAATCCTGAAGCTTCTTTCAACATCCTGCTTGACGTTAAATAATATAGCATGTGTATATATTATAGTATGCAGTTTGTTAGATTATCTGTGCTACACTGTTGTAATGCAAGCGCATTTAAAAACTATAACGTTGCATGCCCTTGTGAAAGCTATAGACGAATTTTAAACATAATCTTTATACAGGAATTATATGTATACAATTTACTATGTGTGTACGACATATAAGAAAAGAGATCACGGGAAGACAACGGGGACTTCCAGGATCTCGTGACCTCCTCATGCACCTCGGGAAAGAAAGGTATTGGGGGCGCTGACGGCTTTCAGCACGTGCCGCCCCTAAAAACCAATCATCCAGCCGCGAGCGCTCAGGACAGGGCGGAGGGTTCCACTCCAGCCCGATGCTTGCTGCTGCCCGAGATAACATGGCTGTCAACTCCGGATCGGACTAGGGCAATGCTGGCACGCCTGAAGGCGGCAGCACAGCCGAATCTTCATCCCTAGAGGACTCCAGCCCACCTTGCGATGCGGCGATCGACATCTCGTCATCGTCTGGAGTGCCGAATGAAACACGCGGGGTGTCCGCAGACGGTCCCGCTGCTTCAGTGCGAACACTCGCGGGTAGCGGTGTGCAAGAGGGGGGTGTGGCCCGAGGAGGAATCGTCGGGGCTTTGTTCCACACCGTAACCCTCAGGTCACCCTGGCCACCAGATAAAGTATCGCCTCTCGTGGAGGGAATAGATTGGGGTGTGGCAGAGGGGAGGCCATTGAGTCTTGACCGCAACATCACGATGGTCATGTTCCCGCAGTGAGAACATGACTCATCCACAAACGCTGCTTGAGCGTTCTGTCAGCCCAAACATGCCAAGCAGCGATTGTGCCCATCAGATGGTGACAGAGAACGACCGCACCCAGAAGTGCACGAGCGAGACATCTTTAAAAAAACGTGCCATATGCAAGCTCTATTGTGAGAGAAAGGTCAGCAGAGTGTTGAAGCGCCCAGGGAAACACACACAGCTGTTGCAGATCACTGCACAGACCAGCAGGCAGGCAATGTGGAATCGCTTGAACGCGCCGTCACACTAACACACTGGAGAACCGCTCGTCTCGAAGAACTGAAGAGAGCTCAGATTTTCAGGCTTGCAGGAGTGAAGAATACTCTTGGCTCCGAAGCAGAAACATAATGCGAGATTGCCAGCGTCCTTCCTTTATACCCACACGGTGGGGCGGAGTTACGCTATGCAAATTCCACAGACCCATGGCATTTCCTTGCCATTGGCTCGTTTTGTAAGAACTCGAAGATGATAGGCTTCTAAGCGAAACCCCCATTTTGTCAGTCACTGACATAAACTGAACGAAGTGACTGAACGAAGGGGAACACGCGATGAGTTTAACAACGCTCGCAACGCGGATCATATACGGACCAGAGCAAGCACATTTCAAGATTTTATGGACATATTTCATATACTCTAGTGCTCTAAACATGTACCAGCACAGTGTATGCGCACATATTTAATTACGTCTTCTTCAAATGAAATATGTGCAAATAAGGACACTGATACAGCCGTACGTCTGATCAGGAACGCGATGACACTATGGATTATTCTGATACACAGAAGACAATGATGTAGACCGACAATTCAAAGAACAATGGACAAAAAAGTAATTATGCCTTTATTCTTTCTGTTAAACTGACGTGTGTTGTTACATAGTGCTCATAAACGTAGTGAAAATATTATTAAATCTTTTAAATGTTCTTCCGTGTTTCTCCCTCGTTTATTGTCATAGGAATACATTTTCAAAACACATCAAGGTGCTCTCAACTCTTTTCCCCCTCCGCTCATATTCTAATATACATTTGTCTGTATAATGAGTGTGTTGTAGGTCTGTTTTATTGGTTGTTGTCTCCCTTCTTCTCCCCCTCTACACTCCCACTTTTCCACAGCTTTACACGCCCATTTCTAGAGACTTTTTTTGCTATGATGTGTGAACGACCAGGATAAAACAGGAACGGGGGAGGGTCATGACACTTTAAGGAGAAACACCTCAGCCCCCCCTCATATCATGAACAACACTGAGCTTCCTGAGCTCTACCATCTAAGGCCCAGCAGAGGTTGTGCTTACTTCACCAGCTGAAGAAGTTCAACCTGCCACAGGTGCTGCTGATGCAGTTGTACTCTGCAGTCATTGAGTCTGTCCTCTGCACTTCCATAACTGTCTGGCTTGGCTCTGCTACAAAATCAGACATCAGAAGACTACAGAGGACGGTCAACCTGCCCCCTTCCCTTGACGTTTATCCAGAGTGAGGAAAAGGGCTCAGAAAATCACTCTGGATCCCTCACGTCCAAGTCACTTTCTCTTTGAACTGTTGCCGTCTGGCCGGCGCTACAGAGCACTGAGCACCAGAACAATCAGGCACAGTAGAAGTTTCTTCCCCCAGGCAATCTACATCATGAACAGTTAAATGCCCCATTAGGCAATGATAAATATTTGCAATACAACTTATACTTATTTGACAATGATCCACCTCTTTTATTCCATTCCCTGTAAAATCTATTCTACTCTGCTGTATATAGCACACTTGTACATACAAACGTGTCTATTTTTGTTTATTTATATATATACACATATACACTCACCTAAAGGATTATTAGGAACACCTGTTCAATTTCTCATTAATGCAATTATCTAATCAACCAATCACATGGCAGTTGCTTCAATGCATTTAGGGGTGTGGTCCTGGTCAAGACAATCTCCTGAACTCCAAACTGAATGTCAGAATGGGAAAGAAAGGTGATTTAAGCAATTTTGAGCGTGGCATGGTTGTTGGTGCCAGACGGGCCGGTCTGAGTATTTCACAATCTGCTCAGTTACTGGGATTTTCACGCACAACCATTTCTAGAGTTTACAAAGAATGGTGTGAAAAGGGAAAAACATCCAGTATGCGGCAGTCCTGTGGGCGAAAATTCCTTGTTGATGCTAGAGGTCAGAGGAGAATGGGCCGACTGATTCAAGCTGATAGAAGAGCAACTTTGACTGAAATAACCACTCGTTACAACCGAGGTATGCAGCAAAGCATTTGTGAAGCCACAACACGCACAACCTTGAGGCGGATGGGCTACAACAGCAGAAGACCCCACCGGGTACCACTCATCTCCACTACAAATAGGAAAAAGAGGCTACAATTTGCACGAGCTCACCAAAATTGGACAGTTGAAGACTGGAAAAATGTTGCCTGGTCTGATGAGTCTCGATTTCTGTTGAGACATTCAGATGGTAGAGTCAGAATTTGGCGTAAACAGAATGAGAACATGGATCCATCATGTCTTGTTACCACTGTGCAGGCTGGTGGTGGTGGTGTAATGGTGTGGGGGATGTTTTCTTGGCACACTTTAGGCCCCTTAGTGCCAATTGGGCATCGTTTAAATGCCACGGCCTACCTGAGCATTGTTTCTGACCATGTCCATCCCTTTATGACCACCATGTACCCATCCTCTGATGGCTACTTCCAGCAGGATAATGCACCATGTCACAAAGCTCGAATCATTTCAAATTGGTTTCTTGAACATGACAATGAGTTCACTGTACTAAAATGGCCCCCACAGTCACCAGATCTCAACCCAATAGAGCATCTTTGGGATGTGGTGGAACGGGAGCTTCGTGCCCTGGATGTGCATCCCACAAATCTCCATCAACTGCAAGATGCTATCCTATCAATATGGGCCAACATTTCTAAAGAATGCTTTCAGCACCTTGTTGAATCAATGCCACGTAGAATTAAGGCAGTTCTGAAGGCGAAAGGGCGTCAAACACAGTATTAGTATGGTGTTCCTAATAATCCTTTAGGTGAGTGTATGTGTATCTTATTTATATATCTTTATTCTTTATTTTTTATTTTAGTATCTGTGTACTGTTGTTGTCTCTCTGTACTGGAAGCTTCTTCTGTCACCAAGACAAATTCCTTGTGTGTGCAAACATACTTGGCAATAAAGCTCTTTCTGATTCTGAACCATTGTGGACACAGCCTCACTATTTTTGCTGCATCATGAAATAAATCAGAAATTTGGTTTTGAGTTAAATAAGTGTGAATAAATACATTTATTAAGCATTTATTACATGGCTCACTATATGACAGGTATTGTGTTAAAGCTTTTTATTCATGCCTTATAGCTGCTTATCAACGATAAATAATGCATTTGTAAATGACTTATTAGTCATTAACAAACACCTTTATAAATCCTTTACGAAGGGAACCTTAATGTAAAGTGTTGCCGATTTAATTAAGTATTTTTACAAGTATTTAAAAAAAGCCCCTGGAAATAATTACGTTTTCTAGAAGGGTAGTACAACACAGGGTAGAATGCAATATAGTACAATACAGCTTTATTAAGCAGTTTAGTAGTGGTACAGTTATGTTAGTGTAAGAATCGGTTTTACTGCTAAGACAAAAGCTGAAGATCCAACCCCCTGCAATAGAACAATAAAACTCACTAATCTGGAGAGAAGATCTCACAGAAAGAGTGTAGGACATCGGCCTGCCCAAACCTTCTCCCCCTCTCCCTCACCGACTCCCTTCCCTCTGATTCAAGTCACAGAATGCAAATATACCACAGATGATGTATCTTGTTAATCTCCCCTTTCATGTATGGTATCTTTTTAAAGGTCTCAGTGTGATTGGTAAAATGGTCTCAACTTCACTGCTGTCACTGGTAGGATGAGAAAGATTGAAACTTATGAGGATTCTGTTCTCCTTTTGAGTAGTCTCAGAAGATATCTGATCCTCTCCCCCGAAACCAGGTGTTTGTGTTTCAGATATTTACAACCCTTTTGTTCTGGTCTGGGTATTTAAGGAAGGGTGGCAGAGCTGCCATTTGGGAACATTCTGTAGCCAGAGCCCCCATGCAGTGCTGTGTCAGTGTCCGAGAGGCACTCACACACACTGTATGTACAGTGCCAGATATAATGACTCTTTGAAACTATTTTCATGTTACTTTGTAATTGTATTTTATATTTTTATGCTGAAAGTTGTGTACCATGGATTCGTGTTTAATTATTTTTATGTAAGTTCTGTCTGGCCAAAATAAATGTTAATCTTGATTTATCTTGTATTATTCTGAAATCATTATTCTAGTATGGATCAATGTGGAGTCCTTTATTTCCGCAAATCTTTGGCCAGAATAGATCAAACCGAGGACCCCATGACTGAAGCATGGAGCGCAGCATGCGGGGTAATCCGATTTCTGACTATTACTGTATTAGCAAGTTGCAGCTCTCGTGTCTATTAATCAAATTACACTTTTTGTTGAGTAAGCAGGTGCGACCACATCAAGGTAAAATATTCACTCTGCAATCCGCTGACTAATATTAGAACTGGCCAGTTTGTGTTCGTGAACGTGCGACTCGCAACGCGTCTGTTTCTGTGCGATATCGGGTCCCTTGATGAACGAATATTTGAAAATAAGAGATACTAAGAAAAATCAACGATCCAAATTAAATCACAACGAATCATCAGCTGTCAAATTACGAACGTAACAAATTGAACGAAGTCACATAAAATTGGAGTCAGATCACTTTATTCATGGAGTCAGATTTAAAATTAGATGTTAATAAATTAAGTGAATTTAACAGAAATGCTGAAAAGGCTTACACGCAGAATCCTTCAACCAAGCCGTTAGATTCCGTTTTTGGGCTAATGGATGGACCTTACATTAGTGTAGGGTTACAGATATTTCAGATGCTGGTAAACTCCTTAGGGAGTGCACTGAATATCATGTGATCCCACTCTCATTCATATACAACTCTCTACACATAAACATGCATGTTCAGAGATATTCTGTATCTTGTTAGATAACAGAATCAGGGCATCAGATAAACCCTCCCTGGAGAGAGAGAGAGAGAAATATAGAATAATCCTCATGCATTCACAACTATAAATACCTATGAATCAGTGAGAGACATTCAAAGCCCGAGTTGTGGCCCAATTTACAGCCTTCATATCGTATGAACAGACTCTATCAGTCTTTCTATCATTCTTTCTAGCTGGTAATATTTCTCTCCCTCCCTGTTTCCCATCATCCTTTCTGCTCAGGCCTATACATTTTCTTCAATCGCTCTCAAATGTAGGTCTCAGCATTTCTTGAACAGCACATTGTTGAAGACTTGAAAGAATGTTAGAATGACTCTCCTTGGATGACCATGATCTTCTGGCCAGTCCATCCAACTGTGGTCAAAGGACACAAGACCACAGCCCAGGCTTCATGACTATCTGACTCCTCTGTGGTTTTCTGAACCCATTGCTCCACTTAAGCCCTTCCACCCATCGGCTCCACTGTGGCTCATCATGCCCTGTGGCTCCACTATGGTCTGTCATCCCTCCGGCTGCACCGGGGTTCCTCGGCTGCGCCTTGGTCCGTCGACCCCCTAGCTCCACTATGAACTTCCAGCCCTTTGGCTGTGCCTGGGCCCTCCAACCCTTCGGTTCCACCGAATCCTCCATCCCTCCTCTCTACCTTGATTCTTTCTCTTACCGGCTCAACCTCGGTCTTTCAAGCCCCCAGCTCCGCTTGGTCCTCTGATTCTCCAGCTCTGCCTTGATCCTCCGAGAGTGCAATGTCACTGGTTCTCCATCCTTCTGTCTCCATCGTGGTCTCCACTCTCCAGCCCACCTGACTCTGTTTCAGTCTTCCTTTCCCCTGGCTCTTCCCTGGTCCACACCTTTAAAGACTCCACCATGGATCTTAAGTCCTCCGGGGTCATCAGGGTTTATGGGTCCAGCAGTTCCACTGTGGCCTCCTTCGCTAGCTTCTCCACAGTCTCTTCCTCCACTGCCCCCTCCGTGGATAGAAAATATACACCCCCCCCCCCCCACCCCGTTCTCTTTCCAATGATTGTATTTCCTAGTTTTCCTACTTTGATTCCTGTTTCCTTTGTCACTTGGTTACTCATTATAATCACATGTGTCTTGTTTTGTTCCTCATATACCTGTGTATTTATGCCCTCAGTTCAGTGTCTGGTATTGTCTTTATGTTACGTGTAAAGCTGTTACGAAGTTTTGCTCCTGCATTCCGTGTATTTTTCCAGTTAAAATTGTGAATAAACAACAGTACTGCTGCAATTAGATCCACATCTCCTCGTCCTTGCCTGCCATGCCGTAAGAGTAGGTCAATATAATATTTGGCTAACTTCATCACACTATAAACTAATAATATGAAAGTAGAATTTTCACTTAAGATCAAATTAAAAACATTTTTGTTAGTCAATGTTTAATTTAGTTTAAACTTCAAAAGACCTTAATGTTTATTGTGATGTCTTAAATGCATGTCATATGCATATGCTTCATGTTTTCTGTTATGTACAGTAATAATAACAACAATAACAACACAAAACAGAAAATTCATAAAAATTATTAATTTTGTTCAAACTAAAGTAAAACTAGCCTGTTCTGCACATCAACACTCTGGTGACAAGCGAACATACAATTTAAACAAAATTGTTTCTTTTAATTTTGTTATTGTTCTATGGGAAGTGTTAGTAATTGTACTCCATACTACAACAGCTTCTTGTATATCTCACTGATTATGGGTTCATCTCACTTCTATTGTTTAACACTTATTGCTTCCTAACTGCTTTGGGCGTTTTTTTTTTCTTAGCTTCTTTCAAAGTGTTGTCGCACTTTTTTCCTGTTCATGATATTTTAATTGTTATGCCTGCCTTTCAATTTCTTTGTCTTCCTGTCCCTCATTCTCCTGTTTAGTGTGTGTCATGCCCTACTGTCTCCGGCTCTCAGAAAGAGAAAAACAGACAGTGCAGCTGCAGAACTTTTTCTGCTGCGTCAGGGAATTTCTCAAAGAAATCACACCAGTATACACACACACCCCTAGCAACATCATCATTTCATTTGAATTAATTCACATAAAAATCACAATTCTGTCATTATTTACTCGCCCTCATGTTTTTATAAACTTCTGTGGAACAAAAGAAGAAATGATAACACTTAGAAGAAATGATAAGGCAATAAGCAACATGTCCTCCAACCAATACGCATGTCCTCCAACCAATACGCCTATATAGGTAGTTTTTCACTTCCCTGAAATACGACCCATAGGAGCGTTTACTACAGTTGCGCCCCTATCGACAACAGGACACTTTCATTTTAATTCATGAAATACAACCCATGGAAGCGTTTACTATGGTTGCGCCCCTTTCGACAACAGGACACTTTCATTTCAATTCATGAAATACGACCCATGGAAGCGTTTACTATGGTTGCGCCCCTGTCGACAACAGGACACTTTCATTTCATGAAATACGACCCATGGAAGCGTTTACTACAGTTGTGCCCCTATCGACAACAGGACACTTTCATTTTAATGCATTCCCTTTTATCTGCGTCATATTTCAGGTTTTGCATAGCTCAATTGGTCGAGCATTGCAATATACACTCACCTAAAGGATTATTAGGAACACCTGTTCAATTTCTCATTAATGCAATTATCTAATCAACCAATCACATGGCAGTTGCTTCAATGCATTTAGGGGTGTGGTCCTGGTCAAGACAATCTCCTGAACTCCAAACTGAATGTCAGAATGGGAAAGAAAGGTGATTTAAGCAATTTTGAGCGTGGCATGGTTGTTGGTGCCAGACGGGCCGGTCTGAGTATTTCACAATCTGCTCAGTTACTGGGATTTTCACGCACAACCATTTCTAGAGTTTACAAAGAATGGTGTGAAAAGGGAAAAACATCCAGTATGCGGCAGTCCTGTGGGCGAAAATGCCTTGTTGATGCTAGAGGTCAGAGGAGAATGGGCCGACTGATTCAAGCTGATAGAAGAGCAATTTTGACTGAAATAACCACTCGTTACAACCGAGGTATGCAGCAAAGCATTTGTGAAGCCACAACACGCACAACCTTGAGGCGGATGGGCTACAACAGCAGAAGACCCCACCGGGTACCACTCATCTCCACTACAAATAGGAAAAAGAGGCTACAATTTGCACGAGCTCACCAAAATTGGACAGTTGAAGACTGGAAAAATGTTGCCTGGTCTGATGAGTCTCGATTTCTGTTGAGACATTCAGATGGTAGAGTCAGAATTTGGCGTAAACAGAATGAGAACATGGATCCATCATGCCTTGTTACCACTGTGCAGGCTGGTGGTGGTGGTGTAATGGTGTGGGGGATGTTTTCTTGGCACACTTTAGGCCCCTTAGTGCCAATTGGGCATCGTTTAAATGCCACGGCCTACCTGAGCATTGTTTCTGACCATGTCCATCCCTTTATGACCACCATGTACCCATCCTCTGATGGCTACTTCCAGCAGGATAATGCACCATGTCACAAAGCTCGAATCATTTCAAATTGGTTTCTTGAACATGACAATGAGTTCACTGTACTAAAATGGCCCCCACAGTCACCAGATCTCAACCCAATAGAGCATCTTTGGGATGTGGTGGAACGGGAGCTTCGTGCCCTGGATGTGCATCCCACAAATCTCCATCAACTGCAAGATGCTATCCTATCAATATGGGCCAACATTTCTAAAGAATGCTTTCGGCACCTTGTTGAATCAATGTCACGTAGAATTAAGGCAGTTCTGAAGGCGAAAGGGGGTCAAACACAGTATTAGTATGGTGTTCCTAATAATCCTTTAGGTGAGTGTACAGCAACATGTTCTCATGTGATCATAAAGTGTATATGCACTATAAATCACTATAAATCACTGGGGAGGTTTAGGTTTAGGTTTAGGGGTGGGGTGGGGTGGGTGTAGTTGTTAATAAAAAACGATTTTTGCTAAATGGAAATATGACAAATGGTGGTAAAAAGTCCACACATTGCATTTAAATGAGCACGCATTTTTATTGGTAACGACAGTCATACGTCATTTCATGACGTCAGACGTAACACGACACTGTCATTATTTTTACGCCAGCTAGAGGGCGCATGACTTTAAAACGTAAATAAAGGTCGTAATAAGGTGCTTGAAAAACAACCTATAGAGTCGTTATTTTTGGAGGACAGTTTGCAATAAGGCTTGATTTTTTTTAACACTTGTTAACAATATTAGTTAACATGAACTAACAATGAAAAATGTTTTTCCACTGTTTTCTGTGACTTGTGCTAGAATCAGGAAACAGGACAAAATTAGCCCATCGATGTGTGTTACACAACCTGCTTTTGCTCCAGATGTAGCCTAATGCTTAAAGTCTTATATTTGGAGTAATTTAGTCTTTGTAATAAGTAAAGCATCATGTGCAGTCAATTATAGTTCAATAAACACTGACAGGGTGATCAGGATTTGTATCACCCTTACGTTTATTAGGTTTACTGTATGATAATGACTGTCCGCTTATTACACAGCTGCTTAATAAATAAATAAATAGACATTAAATGTTATGCTATGTAGAAAATAAGTTGCTATTCAATAATATAGTTGAGTGGATCTGAACGCAAAATGCCACTGTTGACCAATCAGATTCAGGTATTCCAGGGAGTATATGCAGCACTGGAATGAGTTAGGTCATCTTGAATCACTGAGCTAAAAGACTGACACATGACCCTTGACCCTTGAGGTCATTTAATCTATGAGCAAATTACACAACCATATGTTGCCTCATCTGGACCAGCAAGTGTATCTATTCAAGAAATTCAAATTAATGAACTTCCACGGATGAGCTGTATTGGACAGTGATTATTTCATTTGAAGCGACTGTTCGTGACTGCTCATAGAAGTGTAATGTCTCCATGGCGGTTGTTCCCCACAGGCTTCCTGTTGGGAGTTTCACTGGGACCTGAAATCAAATGGCCTCTGGGCACATAAACATACACACACACAGACACACTCACGCACACACACACGCACGCACACACACACACAGGGAAAGACAGTTTGTTGACACACATGGTCAGATAATGCAAAATAGAAAGGTCATGCAAAAAGTTTATTTTTGTGGCAACACAGCTGTGTTGTGTGTGAATGTACTGTATGTTTTTGTGCGTGTGATGATGTACTCAACAGAACGTAAAAGGAAATGTGAAGAGCTCAGCTGGAAAGGTAAAAGGATTACTTCATCCGTATAAAGGAAGCTCTGTTATCTTTACTTGTAACACTTTACAATAAGGTTCAACTTTTAAACATTAGTTAACTACTATACATTATTTAACATGATCTAACAAGCGGGGAAAAGGCTAACACTTTACAATAAGATTCCATTAGTTAACATTAGTTAATGCATTAACTAACATTAACTAACAATGAGAAAAAACATTTGTTATAGTATTTATTAATCTTTGTTAACATTAGTTAATAAGGTTACACTTTATTTTAAGGAGATGTAGTTAGATTGTACATACTCAGATAAGTGCTGAGTAATATTACAGTTTTTTTCAAATTGCTTACACACTAAAAGTGGAACTTGAGGCTCACTTAGCGAAATCGTTCACTCGTGTACCTGATCTTCAAGAGCCCCTATTATGGATTTTTGAAAATTAACTTTCATGTAGTGTGTAACATAGTTCTAAGTGAATGAAAACATCCTGCAAAGTTTTAAATCTGAAAGTGCAGCGTATATAAAGTTATTGTCTCTCAAAAGTAAGAGTTGAATTAAACGAAGTTTAAACAAGTCGCAAGCCGTTTCGTTGTGAAGTCACGACGAAACATTAGCATATTGCCTGTCCACTTATTGCACGCGCAGACACCAGGGACAACTTGAACCACCTCAAACACTGCAGCTGATTCATGTGGATACTGGATAGCATCATGTCTAGAAGACGCTGTGCTCTACAATGTGTTTATTGTGTTTTATATTGTGTAAGTATCTGGCTAACCGGCTAACTCACGTTATTACTGTCTTACTGAAATACTACTGTAAATCAGCTGTGGGCTGCACTATTACCTAAAACTGTGTCTATTAAAGCAGATTGTCTGTCATTCTTACTATTTTGAGTAAAGATAAAGGATGGAGCAAGATTTGTTTTGCAAACGTTAATGTTTACATCAGCTAGGCTAACGTATGCACTGTTACTGATACACTTCCACTGTTTCATCATCGATTCGGACTTGCGCTTGGATTGGTGTAAAATCAATGTCATCATTACTGCCTTTACAGTGTGTACTATTGCTGAGCTTTAGGAACATGAAGCCTCCGGACAGAGCTGAAGTTGTTATGGTAATGGGCGTTTGTTTCCGAAATACACGCTGTACGCGGTAGACCAATCACAACAGACTGGGCCATCTGACCAATCAGAGCAGAGTAGGCTCGCAGAAAGGAGGGATTTAGAGAGACTGATTCATCCATCGAGTTGTTTGAGAATCATTGAACATTGTGGTGATGTGCAATGTATATTATGAGAAAATTAAACAGTTTTTTGACCTTTGATGCATGTAAACCAGTTGTCGGAGACCTCCAAAACAAAATTAGGAAACTTTAAAATAACATAATAGGGGCACTTTCAGACCTAGTCTGCAAAACTACAAGCACATTATACGCTTTACACTCATTTTGTAATTGAAAAACAAACATTAAACACATCACTCAAAACTAATAACTAGTTTGTTTTATTTGGGAAACACTGCCATTTAAATGGCACAATCATATCCTGATTATCTACACCCAACGATCATGTGTGAAAACACTTATAGGGCCCTATCATACACCCGCCAGGCGCGACGCAAGTGTTTTTTGCTAGTTTCAGCCTGACGCAGTTATCATTTTCACGTCCTGCGCCACGTTGCGCAAATGCATTTGCGCCCATCTGTTCACCCATGGGCGTGCTGGTCTGAAAACGAGGTGTGTTCAGGTGCATTGTTGGCACATTGCTATTTTGAGACAAATGAAATCGACTGCACTATTGACAAACTGAAACCTGGTCTAAAGTCAATAGCGCAGTATTTTTTTTTTTTTAAAGGGAATGGGACATGAGACTCTGATTGATTTATTGCACGTTATGCCCAGAACATACCCATTACTCATTAAGAGAATAGAGACAATCCTTTTAGACCATGCGCCGGGCGCGCCAACCAATTTTTTCCGTCGTTAAACTAGCAAAAGTAGATTCGGACACGCCCTAAGCAGGGGCGAGGCCAGAAATGTTCAGATGGGTGGGCCTTCATAAAACAGGGTGGGCAAATCATATTCGAGTATGAAAACGGCATTCCAAATTATCAGAAATAAACGCAGCACAGTTTCAAGTTCAAAGTTACAAAAGAGCAAATAAGAAATAACCTACACTAATGAATGAATGTATATATGGTCAGACACTTGCACGTGTCACCATATTATTAACATTTTACCAAAATCAAGCTCAAATGGAGTTTTGAGGTTTTTGAACAGCGAATTTCAGAGAATTCATGTCAGAGATGCATGCTTTGTCCGCCAATAAAAGCCGCATCCGAGGCAATAAGTGCATTACGTTTTCATTACAGGCTATAAAGTTTACTGTAGCTATGCGGGCAGTTTTTTTCTGACATTTGGCCAAAATCTCATGTTATTAAAAGTGAAGTGCTACACACAGGCTATTTAGGAGAGTATTGGCTATGACAATGACAAATGCTACACTAAGACACTCTTCTCTGCTCCTCAAACACATAAAACATTAGCCTTTATATATAGTGTTTCTTGAGTAAAGAAAATGCTGTACTTATTCAAAGAAGCATTTCTTTATTTACCCTAATATTGTAAACAAACAGCGATCTATCTCCAATCAGCATGCGGCAGCGACACTTCATTCATGACAGAGGCGGGACGGAGTTATGAGGTTTGACTGACAGTTTGAAGAGCCAATGGAGTTACGAGGTTTAGTCACAAGCTCTTTTTAATACTTTTCATTGGTTAAATATTTCAAAACCCACAGAGAGACATAAAGGGTGACCAATTGTAATGATTTATGAAAAAAATGACGAAATTTGGAGACGTTTCTGCAAGACAGAGGCAGCAATATGTTTAACATCTTTTAACTATAACTATACACTATAAATGTTTGTGCTTACCTTTGCATGTCCTTCTGCAATATTAATCTGAGAAGACAGGGCTTCTGGTTAAACACTGGGAAGATCTCATAATCAATTGTCTCTGTTATTGTGCATTGTGGGAATTGCGCGGTTTCATTGGTTGGTTTCTTGCAGCAGTACATATTCAAATCTAAATTAGGCTTTTAAAGTATCGACTGATTTGCTTCACAATTTTCAAATTCAACTCCACGTTCCACAAACGAGGAAAATTTTACCATTACATCCTGGGCGGGACTAACAGAAACTGACGAATCAAACTTTTCATTATGACAAGCGTGTGAAATGCACCTATAGGGAGAGGGGAAACTACGAAACCCCCTGCGATTGACTATTGAAAACTGCATTTAATCATTCTTTTAACTAAATAAATAAAGTTATAGTGTGATAAGACGTTTATTATAATTATTATCGCTTATTAAATTATTTCATGGAAAATTACCAACTATGTTTTGGGTGGGCCACAATTCAAAGTGGGTAGGCCCAGGCCCAGGCCCACCCGGCCCCACCCGGCCCCACCCGGGCCCACCCGTAGCTTCGCCACTGGCCCTAATTGCACTTGCGCCGTGTGCTTTAGACCAGGGGTTTTCAAACTTTATGATGCTAAGGACCCCCAAATATGATGAATCTTTTATGAGGGACCCCCTTCCTAACCTATATATTTTTATGTATGAAAAAACATTCAAACTGTTAGATAAATAGTAAGTGTGACATTATAAATACAACATATTGTATTAAATTGGCTATACTTAATGTTGGATGTTAAACCTGAAGAAGAACATTTTCAATTAAAAATTATTTATATAAGAAACTTTCAAAATAAATGTATATAAGCAGCTTACATACTGCATTGAGAATACTGCTTTACAGCCCAGTGAGCAAGATAAAGGGGACAATAGTGAGAAAAACTCACTAGAAAGATACAAAGCAAACATACACAATTCTAGAAAGTATAC
Organism: Coreius guichenoti; assembly: GCA_039654105.1. NCBI lineage: Eukaryota > Metazoa > Chordata > Actinopteri > Cypriniformes > Gobionidae > Coreius > Coreius guichenoti. The sequence continues at coordinate 30,778,032 of CM077172.1, read as the reverse complement.
GGCAAGAAAGGAGAGAAACATTTAGAAATGAAACAGTTAGAATGTTCGGTAGACTTTATCCATTTTTGCTTTGTCTTTTTATTCTCTGAACTTTTCTGAGGACCCCTTAGAACCATCTGGAGGACCCCTGGGGATTCCCGGACCCCAGTTTGAGAACCCCTGCTTTAGACCATGCGCTTAGCCTTAGATCGTTCAAATAGGGCCAATACATAAATTGATCATTTAGAAATCAAAACAAATATATTTTTCACCCTTGCATTTTTGTTTTTTGTAAATATATACTGAATATACATATACCGGTAAGTTGTCACCTTTTAGTGCTTTATACTGTACAATACAGATTGTTTCTAAGCAGCTTCACAATAGTAACAAATTCAAATTCTCCTGAAATGCAGCTCTAACAAGCCAAAAGTGTCATTATTCGGCTAAAGTCAGTTCAGCTCAATAACTGTAAAATACATCAACTGTGCATACATACTATATACAGTGTATTTGTGCACATACATACGGTGGCTAAAAGAGCTCGACGTGCTGCAACTGAAGAAAACACATGCAAATAGAAAAAAACACCAGCAAATAAAAAAAAAACATCTTCATCAGTTTGACAACACGTGCTGCAAAAGTTCACAACACAACCAAATACAGAAACGCGCTGCAAAAGTTCACAACCAAATACAGAAATTGGAAGTTACAGTTTTTTCCAATTGCTAACACACTAAAATGACATGCACAGCACAATTATTTAAACTGACACATAGAGAGAAAAACCTCTACTCAAGTCTCCTAAAGTCTAAACACATTTTTCTGCTTTACACACATTTTGCAATTCAAAATGGCACTTTTTAAATGCACTGAACACGGTTCTCTGCATAAGACACAACAATCTGACATAAAGTCACATGTTTGTCATTTCAAAACACTGCCATTCAAAATGACACTACATGAGCTAATTGGCCAATACATGTGCCACCTGGCCAAACACCTCATTGGTTAATGGTTAACACTTCAATCAGGATGTAAGCACTATGAAAAGACCACAGGTGAGCACCTTTTTTTTACAACAGCAATGGAAGAAGGTGCAGAGAGAGGAAGAGGAAGAGGAAGAGGGAGGATGCAATTTTCTTTTTCAGTTTACTGTTTTTTGTGAGCATATTTTTGTTCAGTCCAATGTAAATATATCTACTGTGCATATGTTGCACTGACTTGTTTGGTGAAAACTTAAAAAAATAAATGTTTCAAAAGCATGTGTGTGTATCTGCAAATATTTCTGTGCATGTGAACAATCTGAATAATTTTCTACAATTTGAACTACATATTTTAGTATTATGGCAAAGCATGCTAAAGATGAGAGTGCTTTTCATTATGCCCAACACTGTGTAGTTGGTTAGACAAAAATCTGGTAATATGAATGAAGTGTGTGCCATTTCGTGCAAAAGTTTGATTTTGATAATGCTATATGTAGTTTTGGTTGCAGTGCTTCATTTTGCAAGATATATGAGGTATTTTGCAGTTTGGGTGTGTGGTTTTGTGAATTGTGTTAAGTATTTTGATAAAACCAGCCTAGTTTGCAAAATTGTGTGTTAGCAATTGGAAAAAAATGTAAACAAGTTCAAGCAGTTTAGACATTATTTGCAAATGTCATGCACTCTTTTTGCAAAACTCTAAACATATTCTCACTCACTAAACACATTTCACACTTTGATACATTTGTGTCGCAAAACACTAAACACAAGAGGCAAAAGTTAAACACAGTTGTCATCATTTACAAACAAAGGGTGCATCTCAGTCAGCTCCCTAGTTCAGTAGTCAGGGCACTGATCAGGAAGTCGGCCATTTTAAGGGCTGTCTCAATCGCAGAATCCTTCCAGTGCACTGAAATGTTCGCTCCCTAAAAAGTCCCACAATGCACCGCAAAACCCAGCGTGAAGCAAATCACGTGAGCCAACTCACTACACATAATGACCGATAACGACACGCGATATATGTTTTTAAAAACAGAAACCATTATTTTATTATATTTCAGCATAAACATACATCGTTAGACAGGTAATGAACACAATCTAGCTAACATTTATAATTTATTTATGGCTGAAATGTTGCACGTACACTCACCTAAAGGATTATTAGGAACACCATACTAATACTGTGTTTGACCCCCTTTCGCCTTCAGAACTGCCTTAATTCTACGTGGCATTGATTCAACAAGGTGCTGAAAGCATTCTTTAGAAATGTTGGCCCATATTGATAGGATAGCATCTTGCAGTTGATGGAGATTTGTGAGATGCACATCCAGGGCACGAAGCTCCCGTTCCACCACATCCCAAAGATGCTCTATTGGGTTGAGATCTGGTGACTGTGGGGGCCATTTTAGTACAGTGAACTCATTGTCATGTTCAAGATACCAATTTGAAATGATTCGAGCTTTGTGACATGGTGCATTATCCTGCTGGAAGTAGCCATCAGAGGATGGGTACATGGTGGTCATAAAGGGATGGACATGGTCAGAAACAATGCTTAGGTAGGCCGTGGCATTTAAACGATGCCCAATTGGCACTAAGGGGCCTAAAGTGTGCCAAGAAAACATCCCCCACACCATTACACCACCACCACCAGCCTGCACAGTGGTAACAAGGCATGTTCTCATTCTGTTTACGCCAAATTCTGACTCTACCATCTGAATGTCTCAACAGAAATCGAGACTCATCAGACCAGGCAACATTTTTCCAGTCTTCAACTGTCCAATTTTGGTGAGCTCGTGCAAATTGTAGCCTCTTTTTCCTATTTGTAGTGGCGATGAGTGGTACCCGGTGGGGTCTTCTGCTGTTGTAGCCCATCCGCCTCAAGGTTGTGCGTGTTGTGGCTTCACAAATGCTTTGCTGCATACCTCGGTTGTAACGAGTGGTTATTTCAGTCAAAGTTGCTCTTCTATCAGCTTGAATCAGTCGGCCCATTCTCCTTTTGACCTCTAGCATCAACAAGGCAATTTTCGCCCACAGGACTGCCGCATACTGGATGTTTTTCCCTTTTCACACCATTCTTTGTAAACTCTAGAAATGGTTGTGCGTGAAAATCCCAGTAACTGAGCAGATTGTGAAATACTCAGACCGGCCCGTCTGGCACCAACAACCATGGCACGCTCAAAATTGCTTAAATCACCTTTCTTTCCCATTCTGACATTCAGTTTGGAGTTCAGGAGATTGTCTTGACCAGGACCACACCCCTAAATGCATTGAAGCAACTGCCATGTGATTGGTTGATTAGATAATTGCATTAATGAGAAATTGAACAGGTGTTCCTAATAATCCTTTAGGTGAGTGTATATGTAACAAGCAAAGTATTTATCATAATGTACTTTAAATAACATTACAAGTAATGTCAGAAAGATATAAGCTCTGCTGTTGTTTATAAATACCAGTAATGATGTTGTACAATGAGGACGTTGTCACGTCGCCGGAAATAGAGTCATCAGTGTGCCAATGTGTAGTGAGCCAGCGTCTTTTACTGTCCTTACCAGTGCCCGAACTCGTGTACACGATATACTGATTCACGAGCTCGGGAACTAGGGAACTGAATGAGACATACCCAACGATTCAAAATTGTTCACACGTTTTTCTAATGATGTGATCAAACCAACTGTACATAATATAAGCCAGTTCAGGTGCACAGGTGACACAGGTGCACTGAATATTGATACCAACAATAGATGGAAACAGTGAGAGGGAGAGGGGGAAGAGTACATATAAGAGGTGGTGGATGAGGAGGGAGAAGATGAGGACAAGAAAGAGCAAGGTGCATTGTGGGACTTTTTAGGGAGCAAACGTTTCAGTGCCCTGGAAGGATTCTGTGATTGAGACAGCCCTTAAAATGACTCCCTGTTCAGTGCCCTGACTATTGAACTAGGGAGCTGATTTAGACGCACCCTGAGTAATCCATGTACAAAAAATGGGCCACAGGAACTGAGGAAAACGGAAAGCTTAAATACACAGGATAACAAAGCAGTCTAGAAACAGGTGTGCAACTAAATCAGTACCCATGGTAAGAAATGAAAAACGAGAAAGTGGGGAACAAAGGAAACAGGACCAGAACACAGGAAAACAAGGTGATACAAACTAAAAGTCCATCAAAACAGAACATATATTGTACCTAACAATGATTTGATGAAAAATGAAAAAGAAACCATAAGTGGCTGTTCACACAGAAAGCATTTTCGCTGCTTGAATCAAGTCTCACCTTACAATTTTTTCATGTACGAGAAGCTGTTTCACTCAGATATAGAAAAAATGCAGCACTCATATTACAGTTTTTTCCAACTGCTTACACACAAAATCTGTTCATGATTTTTGAAACCCCTCACTCAAAGTGCAAAACTACACACCAAATCTCCAAAACCATAAGCTATTTCTCAGCCTTTGACTCAGTTTTCAATTGCATAAAACACTTTTTTCAAAACACTAAACACAATTCTCTACCTAAAACACAAAAATCTAACAGGAAGTGACTTGCTTTCCTTTTCCGAACACAACCAATCAAAATGCTACACTTATTCACCAGGTCACACACACACTCCTCACATGTGCAAACACTAATTGCTTAACTGATCACTAACCAATCACTGCTTTACTGTAGTATAGGCCTATAAATAGGTCAAAGGTCAGATTACCTGTTTTGAACAATGGATGCTAACAATGGACAGAGAGCAAGAGGAGTAGGAGGGAGAGGCAGGGGACAACAACGAGGACAAATTCAAAGACGAAGATTTGGAAGAGGAGGAGGAGGAGCAGGAGGAAGAGGAAGAGGAAGAAGAGGACGAGGGCAAAGAAGAGAAGGAAGGAGAGCCATCTCTGATGAGATTAGGGCAACACTTGTTAATCATGTGATCAACCACGGTTTGACCATGAGAGAGGCTGGACTGAGAGTCCAGCCCAACTTGAGTCGATTTACAGTGGCGTCCATAATTCGAACCTTCAGAAATGAGAACAGGTATGCAACTCTCTGACTATTTTAGCATTACAGTAATGTACTGTAAAATACGTATGACTGCATAGTATTGCATAAACATTTGTAACTCTAAGCCATCCATTTACTGCACTGCATTGAATGAATGAGGTTGGTTATCATGCTGTACTACATTTTTTTTGTAAATTGTTTACAGTTCCTATGCTGAACACATACTGTGTTTGAATTTTGTACAGAGTGAAAAGGCAAAGACATCATGGAGGACGAGGACGCTTGTTTACAGATGTACAAGAGACTGCAATTATAAATATGGTTTTGGCCAACAATGCAATTAGGATTTGAGAGATGAGAGCGCATATCTTGAATAATGACACCATATTTAACAACATCAATGCCGTAAGCCTGTCGACCATACAACGCATCCTCCAACGGCACCAAGTGACGATGAAACAACTTTACAAGGTGCCATTTGAGAGAAACTCTGACAGAGTCAAGAATCTGCGACATGACTTTGTAGAGGTATGTATGCAACACTACTTCCAGTACTTCAGACATACCATATTTACTCATCTGTATATCCTTTTGTCTGTTACAGAGAGTATTGGAGATAGATGCCCATGTAATTCGCCATGAATTTATTTATTGGCTTCAACCTCACCAAAACCAGGCGCCGCGGAAGAAATGTAATAGGACAGAGAGCAATTATCAATATCTCTGGACAGCGTGGGGGATAATATAACTATGTGTGCTGCCATCCCTCAAAACGGGGTCCTCCATCACAATGCCACACTGGGTCCGTACAACACCGGCCATATGCTCACTTTTCTGGATGCAATTTACACAATGCTTGTCCCTGATCCAGATCAGGAGCTGCTAGATTTGTGGTTATATGGGACAATGTTAGTTTTCACCAGGCTGTTCTGGTCCAAAACTGGTTTGCCACCCATCCACAATTTGTAGTTTTGTACCTACCCACCAACCCCCCCACCCCCGGGACCCCACACACACAATTGTGTTCTTTACTGTATTCTAAAGAATATACTTTTGGTTTACATATGTTTATGGTTTTGTTGTATGCTACTGTACAACAGTAATGTTTGGCCTAATACATTTTTTTTTTCTACATTGCATTGATGTTTACAGTGTACTTGTTACCCCTCTCAGCAGATTACTTTCACTGTAGAACATTGTATTGAAATGTAGATATAAGCTTATGAAAAACCAAAGAGCTTTAGATTTAGAACAACAGTGTTTACATGGTATATCCAAAAATGTACTATTATGAAAGAAGTGTTTGCCATTTTATGCAAATGCTTCATTCTGATATGTATGTATGGCATTTTGAATGCAGTGTTACATTTTGAAGGACATATGAGGCATTTTGTGTGTGCAGTTTTGGGAATTGTGTGTAGAGTTTTGAAAAAAGGAGACATAGTTTTGAAAATGTGTGCAAGCAGTTGGAAAAAAACTGTAAAATAAGAACCAAGAACCATTTTTCTCGATATTACTTAAGTAAATTATTGATTTGAAGAAGTCACGTGGACTCCTGATGACTGACACATTTTTTACATGTTGATGTTGTTTTTCTCCCTGCTGCTAAAGCCTGAACTATTTACAAGAATTTATAATTAATTAAAGAATTCATTCTTAATTATTTTTATTTTTGCAGTAGTCTGGACATGAAAAAAGCCCTCAGAAACTCCTGGGCCACCATGTACATGATGGATTTCACTCCATATCTGGATAGTAAGGCTCAAAAGATTTGCTTTGTCTATGAACACTCACTAAAAATGCACACACTCTTCTTTTCTTAGTCTTAACTTTGTCTTTGTGTTGATGTGCTACTAAAGCCAAACTGAATAAACAAACACAGTCACATTTTAGATTAGGGTCCAATTCTCACTATTAACTAATTATTAACCATGACTTCTGCCTCAGTAAACTCCTAATCACTGCTTATTAATGGTTAGAAAGGTAGTTGTTAAGTTTAAGTGTTGGTTAGGTTTAAGGGATGCTGAATATGGTCATGCAGAATAAGCAGTAGGCTATAATGCACAATAATACTAATAAACAGCCAATATCCTAGTAATATGCATGCTATAAGCAACTAGTTAATGGTGAGAACTGGACCCTAAACTAAAGTGTTACCTCAAACTCTTTTTGCAACAACTGATTAGAAACTAGGGTTAATATATATATATATATATATATATATATAATTTTTTTTTTTTTTTTTTTTAATATATATATATATATATATAAAAGTTGGCTAAAGTTTAAACCTGCCTTCTCTTTTATCTGATTCTCCTATCCTGAACTGAATAAATATTATCTCAATTTATATAATATATCATCTGTTAAGGAGCCATGAAAACAAATATGACAATGGATGACATGCTCAGATTAATTTCCAACCACCTCAACCTCACCCTAGTCTTGAGAAGAGTTCTAGAAGGGCTGGCGTTGAGCTCTGAGGCTTGATAGAGGGCCAGGTGCCACTGGATCAGTCTGAACATGGCTGAAGAAATGAGCTCACGTTCCCTAAGGCAATAAGAGCTGAGAAACGAGAGTTTTGAAAGCAGCTCTTCATTGGTGCATTTGTACAGCAGCACAGGCTTTGAGCATATACAGTACTGAGGCCTACAGCAAACTGCACTAATGTTAAGACGTTAGTGCTTCAGGCAAGTGTCTAGCCCCTCCAGGTTGCTTGCGTGTGTGTTTTTGTTCATAGATGCCACTTGGAAACATACAATACATTTTTTCAGTATGACCTAACACAGGGGTTCTCAACTCACAGGGTCTGTTTTGGATTTGTGGACAGCAGAAAAAACAGTGATAAATGCAAATAATTTGTGTGTAGTTATGATGGCAAAATAAATGATTAGCTTGTTGGTGCAAATTCATCTGTAGAAGTAGCTAGTCAAATTACGTGGATGCAACATGAACAAGTGGCATGACATTCTCAAAAATCATAAACAAATCTATGCAAAGCATAAAAGACCTACACTGTTTTATAAATGTTTATTTGTGCAATTATTGACTGTTAAGAGCATGAAATTCTTGAAATTCAAAAGACATTTAGAAATCAGTATTATTTTCAGATTTGGTTATCAGTTTTTATATTCAGTTTATGCTATGTTACTAATTTGCATATTGTTTGGCCTTTACAGATTATAGTCATATTAATCCATTTCAGTATTGGATTTTAGTAAAATGTTTAGTTACTTTTGATGAGACCCAACTAACAGGGAACATTCTCAGAACTTTGGATAACAAAGGTTCTCTTAAAGTTATGAACAAACTTTCTTTTAGTAATGTTAACAAAAAGTTTGTTCAAAGTTATCTGGTCTTTAACATTCTCAAAACGTTAACATAAAAACATTATTTATTCATGGAACGTATTTCTGAAGCATTTTTGGTAACACTTTAGTATGGGGAAGACATATTCACTATTAACTACAACTTATGGCTCAATAAACTCCGAATTTACTGCTTATTAATAGTTAGTAAGGTAGTTGTTAAGGTTAGGTATGGGGTAGGATTAGGGGATGTGAATATGGTCATGCAGAATAAGACATTAATATGTGCTTTATAAGTACTAATAAACAGCCAATATCATAGTAATATGCATGCTAATAAGCATCTAGTTAATAGCGAGAATTGAACCCTAAAATTGTCACAGTTATGTTCAGTTATGTTCAGTTCGTATTAGTTTTCATGGACATTTTAGTTCGTTTTCATTCTCATCATGTGTTCCTTGTGTTCAGTTTTCCCGCTTCTTATTATTAGTTAATTCTGTTCAGGTGCACGTCTTTAATCATCTTGTTTGAGTCACTATTTTAGTTCTCCCTTCACAGTCTGTCTTTGTTCGGTCTACGTTCACAGTTAGTGTGTGTTGCTCCTGCCTGTCTGATGTTCATTTGTATTTTCTTCATGAAACTTTGAATTGGAATTCTATAATCAGCGTATTGTTCTGCCTTCCTGCAACCACCTGTGACAGAAGACCGAACCACAAAAAGAAAAAATGAAATGGCTTTAAGAAAGCAATTTATTGCATTGGCTCAGGAGAGCCACGAATTCTACACCTTCACTGCTGGGTTTTTCTGTCTTGCTGTCACCAGCCCGCTTGACAATGAGACAGTAAAGACCCTGTTCTGGATTGGGGTGAACTTCCACAACCCCATCAACCTTTCAGACACCACCGGACTAGGTTGGAGGGAAGCCATCGCGAGGTGTCTGGAGAGTGTGCAGCCCCGATCCAGAACCGATCCAGACCCAGAGCTGAAGTTACCACCTTCGACCACGGAGACCCCCGCAGATGTTGAGGGACCACCCGCCGTGACGAGTGAGCCAGAACCCGAGGACAAGAGGACAGTGCTCATCATCACCCCGGAAGTTGAGCCCCTGAGCGAGTCTGACCAGGGGTGTGAGCCCGCGACATCAACGGCCGAGGGAACGGAAACCGAGGACTGACTGCCGGACACCAGTGAGGAGGAATCGACTCCCACCCAAGCCCACCCTGTATCATCTCCTACATCGCTGTTTAAAGATAGCATATTGAATGGTATGGACTTTTTGTTGATTTGTGTGGACTGTACTCAACTCACCATCATCCTGTCCAGTCTGATATCACCTCCTTCACAGAGCTCAGCCAGTCCTCCAGCCCCGCCGCTGCTAGAAGCTTGCTGCCCTGCGTCGTCTCTGGAGATGCCCTGCTGGGACGTCGAGCCGCAGGTTGTGCAACCATCTGCAGCGCCTGTGCCAGAGGATCCTGCGGCTCTGCCTCCGGTCTCAGTTTCCCTCGTTCCATCTCGGCTCATCGACCTGTCAGCTCCGTCCTGGCTCCCCCAATCTTCGGTTTCTCCAGGGACCCTCAGCCTAGTGACTCCACTGGGTTTTCCTCGTCCCACCAGCTCCCCCTTGGTCAGCCGTCGCTCCACTTACGCCACGGACATACAGGCCATCTGCTATGCTCCGTCCCTTCTCCCCTATGGCTGCAGCGGGCTCCTTCCTCCCTTCAGCATCGCCTCTGTCCTCGGTCTCTCCACCGTTGCCCCAGTCCTCGGGTGCTCTGGCTCCACCTGCGACGCTCGTCGCCGCGACATCGCCTGGGTCGCCAGCACCAGCGAAGTCACTCAGCACTATCGACCCTCCGTCTGCACTATCGGATCCTGGGCCCTCGTATCCGTTGGTCATCCCCCAGATGACGACAGACATGCCTACAACATCTTGCCTCCTCCCACCTTCGTCTCCGCCGTGGGCTGTCGGCTCTGGGGAGCGATATGTCACAGTTATGTTCAGTTCGTATTAGTTTTCATGGACATTTTAGTTCGTTTTCATTCTCATCATGTGTTCCTGTGTTCAGTTTTCCCGCTCCTCATTATTAGTTCATTCTGTTCAGGTGCACGTCATTAATCATCATGTCTGAGTCACTATTTTAGTTCTTCCTTCACAGTCTTTCTTTGTTCGGTCTACGTTCACAGTTAGTGTGTGTTGCTCTTGCCTATCTGATGTTCATTTGTATTTTCTTTATTAAACTTTGAATTGGAATTCTATAATCATCGTATTGTTCTGCCTTCCAGCAACCACCCGTGATAAAAATAAAGTGTTACCCTTTTTTTTTTTTTAAATGTTACTTACTGTAGGTTCAGATGTTTCAGAGAACATTTAGAAATAATGTTTTAATTACTGAATAGGCATGTTAGCAAAACGTTCTTGGAACATATTTATGTTTGCTGGGGAACCACTGGTCTAAAACCTCAGGGCTTCAGATTTCTGGGTAGTTTGATTAATTTTATCAGTAATATAATCATCTAAAACTTAAATTTTAACCATCGTCTGATAAGAGTGAGAGCTCAGTTTTCACATTTGATCGGAGTCTGCTAGAAGTGTGTCCTCATTTTGCACATCTGTTTTTTTTTTATTGATGACAGGAAGGAAAATAAAAAATTTAAATATGTTAATATGAACAGCTTTGCAGCAGTCTCTAAGCAGCATCTCCTTTTGTTTTCTTTCATACTGAGATGATGGTTATGCATAAAGATCAAGCAGCATACACTCAAATGACTTTAGAAGGTGTTTCATAATGACCTAGAAGAAACAGGTTTGAGCTCTGAACGTTTGTGGTATGTAGTTTGCTTTGGAGTGCAGTGTCAGTGAGTGATAGCGGTTGGAGCATGCCATTTTTATTTTATTTTATTATGTTTTTGCACCTCAGATGCTGGATACATGAGACAAAAATGAGATGTATAAGAAGCTTGCATGTACCAGTACTGTAGTGAAAGCTGATTAAAGTATTATACTTTAATGCTTTTTCTGCCTAACACTTTGAAAAGGTAAGTTGTATACACCGATCAGGCATAACATTATGACCACCTTCCTAATATTGTGTTTGTCCCCCTTTTGCTGCCAAAACAGCCCTGACCTGTCGAGGCAGGGACTCCACAAGACCCCTGAAGGTGTGCTGTGGTATCTGGCACCAAGATGTTAGCAGCAGATCCTTTAAGTTCTGTAAGTTGCGAGGTGGGGCCTCTATGGATTGGACTTGTTTGTGTGATGCACTGTGTATTCTGACACCTTTCAATCAGAACCAGCATTAACTTCTTGAGCAATTTGAGCTACAGTAGCTCGTCTGTTTGATCGGACCACACGGGCCAGCCTTCGCTCCCCATGTGCATCAATGAGCCTTGGCCGCCCATGACCCTGTCGCCGGTTCACCACTGTTCCTTCCTTGGACCACTTTTGATAGATACTGACCACTGCAGACCAGGAACACCCCACAAGAGCAGCAGTTTTGGGGATGCTCTGACCCAGTCATCTAGCCATCACAATTTGGCCCTTGTCAAACTCACTCAAATCCTTACACTTGCCCATTTTTCCTGCTTCTAACACATTAACTTTGAGGACAAAATGTTCACTTGCTGCCTAATATATCCCACCCACTAACAGGTGCCGTGATGAAGAGATAATCAGTGTTATTCACTTCACCTGTCATAATGTTATGCCTGATTGGTGTATATGTCATCATTTAACTGACTTTTTTTTTTCGTCCAAAGTACACCTAATTCAGGGACCGTCCAATTAGAGGAACCTGGAGTTAAGGCCGGTTCACACCAAGAATTATAACTATATTGACAACTATATTAGTGTATGCCTACACACCAACGCACAATATCATTCTGTTTATTCTAAGTTGACACTGCGGTTTGGTCGTCTGCCACTTAAAATGTTTGAGATTTTTAAAGCAGGATGGATTCTGATGGATATTGTTTCTCTGTGCCATTATTGTTATAGTTGTAGTGTGAACTTTATTCTATGCTATTCTTTTCTATTTAGAACGATTTTTAGAACTACTTATCATTATCATTATAGTTATTGTATGAACAGGCCTTTAATCTCGCTCAAGGGAATAATGCTGATAGCTCATACAGCAGAGTCTAAGGCTACGTTCAGACTGTCAGTCCAAATCCAATTTTTGTGCATATCCGATTGAAATCCGATCTGATTTAGCAAGTGTGAATGGCAAAAAAATCACATGAAATGCGATTTTTACAAATCCGTTTCGAGCTACATACATATGTGGTTTGAAATCCTATTCAAATCTCATTTCTGGAAATTTGTTTCAGTCTGACTGCTCTGATCGGATTTTGCATTGTTTATGTGACTTTCTCACGGCATGAAAAGTATAACGTCAGACGTTGTTATAGGAAATTCATTACAGAAACAAGGTTGTGTTGTTGCAAAGTGCCGGATGAGCAGAAAATGACAATATAATGGAGACATGTTTTGAAACCGGCGGAGATGACAGCACGGAATAAACCCACGCAAACCAGCCTCCTACGTTTCTGCCGCTGCCTCATAAGACGCAGTAGTCCAGCGTGGCGGCTACACAATGTCATGATGTAAATAAGACAACATCTGTACTGCAAACCCCTCCATTTTGTGGATGTTGTTTTTGTCATATGCCTAGTCACACTTGCTAAATCTGATCGGATTTCAAACAGATATGATCAAAAATCGGATTTGGACTCACAGTCTGAATGTAACCTATGTAATTTTGCAACTACCAGCCAGCCATTAGAGTATTAGGGTACGTTTACACAACAACGATGTACTAAAAAGTTTTTCCTTTGCTTTTTTCACGAACAGATGACAACGTTGACAAAATTATCCCTGTTCCCTGTTCACACGCTGTATTATTCATCCCAGGCCAGTAGTTGGCGATTTTACTAAAGAAAAACTAAACGCCTATAGACTGAACATGTAAAACGCATATGCATGACGTTACTGTTTTCACAAATTTGCGTTTTTTGTAGATTACACAGAGGCAATAATGGTATCGTTTTCAAAAACTTGCACTTTGAAACTCGTTTCTTTTTAAATTTAGCATTTTCTGGCCCCCCAAACACTGTTGTCATGTAATTGAATGGCCAAAACGCATAAAAAGTTTTCTGTTTTTAGTTCAACAGTGTCGTGTAAACGGCCCCTAAATAGACTGTCTGCTTGTGATGGTCCCCCAACAGGCATTCTACTGACTATAAGTAACTTTGCAAGTACAACTTATTCAAACCCTAACACTAACTAACAGTCTACTAATTCTCTTATGAGAGTTAGTTCACATGTAGTTGAAACTTACTTATAGTTGGTTGAATGTCTAAAGTGGACCATCGAAATAAAGTGTAACCCTTTTTTTAAGGATTATTTGATGAATAGAAAGTTCAAAAGAACAACATTTATTTGAAATATATATATATATCATACTTAGGGTACTTAGGGAAACGTTGCCATATGTACCACAATGGAAAAAGATTTTCTTTTCTATTTAAATGCATATTTCTTTTAGAAATTGATAGATTTATATACTTTGAACTCATACAAACCAAAAATAAGTAGATCCCTATAATTGAACCTTCAAAGTGGTTCTTAAAAGTATTATAATATTGCTTGAAAACGGACAAAAAAGACACTTTTGTACCATATACACATATTTTGGGTTCAAATTCATCATTTTTTATTGTTTGGCATCCAGAAACGTTTTAAAGTGTGTTTCCCAGTCCATCCATGTGCACCTGTCTCAGTCCAACTCATGGCACATTTCATGGCAACTCATGAAACTCCTTCCTAATGCCCTTTTCATAAAATATTGCTGTATTCGTTTTCCGAAAAGAAAAAATAATTGTGTTATTTAAACATAAATACAGTTCCCTTTCAGTCGGTCACGTTCGACGTACGTCGGAACTGACCGACGAATTGGGGATCATTTTCAGAGACCAATCTACTTCGAGTGTATAAAAACGAGCCAATAACGTTGGCATGCGGTCCACGCACCGCCCCGCAGCGCGGGTATAAATACGGAAGTGGAATACCGCACCTCGCTTTCAACTTCGGAGCCGAACGGTCTACAGTCAGTCTGTTGCTGTTTCTACAAAGAGTGTTCTGTGAAGACGAGCCTTTTGAGGAAGATCGCTCTCTTGCTGGTGCTGGCGAGGGGCCGCTGCAACGTACATTGTATTGTGTTGGTTGTCTGGGCGTTCCGTTTATTGAGTGCTCACACGCGGGCTTGCACTATCGGACCGCTGTGAGCCATGGCTGTGAGTGCCTCAGCACTCCTAAAAAGAGCATTTTTCCCTTCCTAAAAGAGCAACACGGTTTGACCCTGCGTCTTTTTCAAGATGTCATTCAAACTGTGTGTTTCTGGATGCCGTTGTTTTCTGTCCCCAGTTGACGGTCATGATCGCTGTCTCACGTGTTTGGGGCGTTCAGCACACTGAGGCGGCGTTTGTGAATGACTCATGTTCCCATTGCGGGAACATGACCATCGCAGTTCTCTGGTCTAGGCTTGAATACCTCAGAAGGGGTGGAGTCCCATTGCGCATCCTCCGATCTAGTGGTCCTCCCGCTGCAAAGCAGAGGGCTGCTACTTTGGCTGATGCCTTTGGTGGAGACCTGAGGGTGACTGTAAGGGCTTCCCCGACAGGCCAACAAGCCCCTTGGGCCCGTCCCCCCTCCTCTGCGCCGGTGGAGTTTCCGGAAGCTTTCTTTCGGGGCTCCGGCTGAGGATATGATCTCGATAGCTGCATCGGAGGACGAGCTAATGGGCTCTGGAGATGAGGATTCGGCTGCGTTACCCCCTTCGGGTGTGGTAGCGTTGCCCGAGTCAGATCCAGAGCTTACGGCTATGCTTTCCCGGGCCGCCGCGAGTGTCGGGCTTGAGTGGAACCCTCCACCATGTCCCGAACCCTCGCGGCTGGACGATTGGTTTCTCGGGATGGCCCGTGCTGGTTCTCAGCGCACCGCCCCGGTACCATTCTTTCCTGAAGTGCATCAGGAGCATCAGGTGCATCGTGGACGGCGCCCTATAGAGCCAGAAACCGATCTAGTGACTCCTCCGTCCTCACTACCCTCGATGGTGGCGTGGCTAAGGGGTACATGGGGATTCCCCCAGTCAAACGGTTCGTGGCGATGCAACTGTGTCCCAGGGCCGCTGCGGACTGGCGGGCTAACCCACGTCTCCCCTCCCGGGTGTGTAAGTTCTCGTCCAACCTAACGGGCAAGGCTTACACAGCCTGCGGGGAAGCCGCGTCATCTCTGCATGCCATGGCGCTCCTGCAGGTCTACCAGGCCAAAGCGCTAAAGGATCTGCACGAGGGTAGTTCCAACCCAGGCGTGATGCAGGAACTGACTCCCTGGGTCAGGCGATGTCCACTCTGGTGGTCCAGGAGCACCACCTGTGGCTGAACCTGGCAGACATGCGCAAGTCCGACAAGGTTCGGTTCTTCAACGCTCCTGTCTGCCAGGCCGGCCTTTTCGGTGACGCCATCGAGAGCTTCACCCAGCAGTTCTCAGTGGCCCAAAAGCAGACGGAGGCAATTAAAAATATCCTGCCCCGTCGATCAGCTGCTGCCTCCACCCCTGCGTCTGCCTCCGCCCCTGCCAAGCCCAAGCAGCAGCCTCCACCCGGGAAGCAGGGCGCCGGACGCAAGGGGGCCACCCAACCCGCTCAGGGTCCCGCGAAGTCGGCCGGTAAACAGAAGGGTAAGCGGCCCTGAGACGGGCAGCCCAGGGATGGATGGGTCTGCTCGGATGGAGATGGTGTCCGCACCACTCAGTGTTGAACTGCTTGAATACGTTCAAAGGCAGGACGGCGGTCCCACTGAAATATTTTCAGAGGCTCCTGGGGCATATGGCATCTGCAGCCGCGGTAACGCCGCTCGGATTGCTTCATATGAGACCGCTTCAGCACTGGCTTCATGGCTGGGTCCCGAGATGGGCGTGGCAGAGCGGCAAGTACCGGGTCCCAGTTACTCCGTACTGTCGCCAAACCTTCAGCCTGTGGTCAGACCCTTCGCTTCTACGGGCGGGAGTGCCCTTAGAACAAGTGTCCAGGCATGCTGTGGTCTTCACGGATGCCTCATCCACCGGCTGGGGGGCCACGTACAACGGGCATGCAGTCTCAGGTCTGTGGACGGGGCCCCAGCTGCATTGGCATATCAATTGCCTGGAGTTGCTAGCAGTACGTCTTGCCCTAAGCCGCCTCAAAAAGCCGCTTCAGAGCAAGCACGTACTGGTCCGTACCGACCCCATATGTGTATTCTCCACAGTACCCGCTACCCTACTCGCTAGCCCCGTGTCTTCCCCTTGACAGAGCTCGCTCTGTCGTCTCTGGTGGTGTTCTTTCCCCCCTGGGACCAGGTTGGATCCACCCCAGAGATTGCCATATGTTGCACTACCCTGCTAGGTTAGTCCTTATGAGTATTCCACCTCTCCTCCCCTGGAGGAGGTGGCTCTGCAGCGTTCCGTCTCCCTGAGACAGGCACGCTTTCCCAGCGTTATCCAATAGTCACTGAGTGGGTCTTGCAGAAACAGCAGTGACGGACCTTCCCTGCTTGGAGCCCTGACTCAGCGAGCTCAAGCAGGGCGCTGGAAGGGCCAGCCTCCCTGGCGTGTTGGTAGGGATCCCCAATTACGTCGAACGTGACCGTCTGAAAGGGAACGTCTCGGTTACGTATGTAACCCTCGTTCCCTGAAGGAGGGAACGGAGACGTACGTCCCGTCGCCAGGTGCTGTGCTTCCGCTGAAGGGCCGAGTCACTTTTTCGGCTCCTCAGTTGGAAAAGCGAGGATGTGGTATTCCACTTCCGTATTTATACCCGCGCTGCGGGGCGGTGCGTGGACCGCATGCCAACGTTATTGGCTCGTTTTTATACACTCGAAGTAGATTGGTCTCTAAAAAATTATCCCCAATTTGTCGGTCAGTTCCGACGTACGTCTCCGTTCCCTCCTTCAGGGAACGAGTGTTATATACGTAACCGAGACGCTATACTACAATAAACACTTCAAATAAATAAATAAATGCAATTGTATTATTGATGCTGCCATCTATAAAAAATCCCAATGGGGAAATACATTACTGTAATTCCACTGTGGTACAGCATTACCGTATGGCAACATACCTATTTTTCCGTAGTGGTATAGAATTGCCATACGGAAACATTGATATTTTCTCAATTTACAGTAAAACTATGTTAGACAAAGTTGATTTGTGAATAAAAATATCTAATTTACTTACCAATGAAGCTGCAAAAAAATCCCACTTGAGAAGAGATGTTTAGAAATTAAGCAATTTAATTGAGCAATTTCTGGAGCACTTCAACAGGTGTCTTCTGCTTCTGGGTGACAGTGGGAAAAGGGTTTTTTGAGGGACATTCCAATGTCATTTTACTTAAAAACAGCACATCTTTGGCTACCTTAAGGCCTGCCCTTTTAATTCCCATAGTCCAATATATTTGTTTTTTTTTCAGAATAACAAGGAAATGAGTAGAAATTAATTGTTGCCATATGGCAACTGCGTACCAACTAAAAGCATATCTTAAAATATGTCAGTGCCATTGTTTTGTCTCAAGATGCACACCAGTGTTTATAAAAGTTACTTAAATGCCTAATCCTGGCTTAATCTATACCTTGTCTGTGAAACCAGGCCTACAAATGACTTTACTGCATTTTTTAATTCATTGAATGCCTTCTTGCTGAATAAGAAATTTAGTTTCTTTAAAAATATAAAAAATATACTGACCCCAAACTTTTGAACAGTAGCGTAAGCATTTTTAAGTGTTCACATTCTTGTTGACCTGGCCTTCGGGTGAAACAGAAAACATTGGTAACACACTCTTAAATTAATTTGCTTAGTGTTTGTTTTACACATTTAGTTTTGTGTATTTCTGCTCTGCTTTGTATTTTACCTGACCTTAACCTTAATGTTTATTTGAATACTGTCAGCACTCTCATTTCAGTTACACATCATTTCAGTGTTGTCAAGGAAACATGACAGTGGCTTTAACAACACATTTACAATGTACCCATAGATTTAAAATATGGTATGAAGTAAAAATAATAATCTCATTGAAGAGCAATTGCATATTTTTAATATATGAAACATTTCTGAGAACATTGTATTTCAGATGTATAGCTTATTAATATTTCTATTTCAAATGTCCCTGTGGTGTTACCATGGTAGAATCAGTTTTTCTCGTTCTTACTGTTTCTTTCTGTCTGTGAGATTAGGCAAGCAACATCTTTGCAGCTACCTGAATTGACTCTCACTGATCTGAGTAATGCAAGGCCAAGCAATCCAATTAAATCTACATAGCCAAAGCCTAACATCCTCATTGTGAATGTAAACACGTTTACTGTAAGCAGCGCTACGTGTGCGCATGAGAGGAGGAAGGATGGGAAACAGAGATATAGAGAGAAGGTACCTTGAGAATACATAAACACTCAGAGGGATTCTCTGAATTCAGTAAGAATCAATTGTGCCCGCTTATAGGGTTGTCTGTATTGTTTCAACACCCAATTCACTAAAGGAATTATGTAAATCATGTAATAGCACAAACACATCCAAAAATTAGTGCTGAACAATAATTGCATGGAACATTTACCTTTTTGCATTGCGGTAACACAATCTCATGGCAATTCATGGGAACACTTTAAAATACTGTTCTGTCATGGTAACACATAAGGTTTCATTTGTTAACATTAGTTAACTACATTAGTTAACATTACTAAGATTAATAAATGCTTTAGAAGTATTGTTCACTGTTAGTTAATTTCATTCTTTAATTCATAATTTCAACTAACATTAACAAAGGGTACGGAATGCTGTAAGAATATATTGTTCACTGTTAGTTCATGTTAGTTATTGCATTAACAAATGTTCACAAATGAGACCTTATTGTAAAGTGTTACCTCCGCCATTAATGAATATCTACACAGAAACAAATGTGTAACACAATATTAACTTTCTAGAAATTACTATTAACTAATAAGAAACACTGATTAATGAGTTAGTAAGTAATAGCGCTTAGTTGAGTAGTTCACTATTAGCTATCACTATAACAAAAAAATGTTTTACACCTTCCGGAGGACTACTAAGGACTACAGGTTCATAATTAATGTGAATAATGCATGACATATTATTAACTCTAAAGTGAAGGTAAAGGTAACCCACTAGTAATAACTCAAATAATTCAGAAGGAATTACTAATTATTTGCATCACTATTCTAAAGTGAAAGCATGATAGTTTCCTAATAATGACTTAAGTCATTGTAAGGTTTTGGATAGCAATAACTCAAGTGTTATTACATCCATTTAAAAGAATTACTAATTATTTGGAACAGTATTCTAGAGTGACGATTATGGTAACCTACTAGTAGAGACTCTGGTGATACCAAATCTGTCAGAAGGAATTACTATCCAAAACCTTACAAAAACCTCAAAAGCTTACAATGACTTCAGTCATTACTAGGGAGTTATCATGTTTTTCACTTTAGAATACTGATACAAATAATTAGTAGTTCCTTCTGAAGGATTTAGTCATTCTTGAGTCATTACTAGTGGGTTACCATGATCTTCACTTTAGAATTAATTATACATTATGCATTGTTTGCATTAATTATGAGCCTGTATAGAAGTTCTTAGTAGTCCTCAGGAGGTATGAAAAAAAGAATAGTTATTGATTAACCAATAGTGAACTACCTGCTATTACTTATTAATTAGTTAATCATAGTTTCTTGTTAGTAGACAGTTTCTAGAATTTTAGGTTTCACTTGATTTTAAGGTGACGTTACATTGTACATAAGTACATTATTAGTAGTAGGCTACATATTAATTAACTACATGTACTTACTATAGAATTACGGTTAGGGTTAGGGTTTGGTTTAAGGTTAGTTACTTGTACATGTATTCATACCGAACTGTTTCGGTACAGGACTCCTGGTACGGTGCACGTGTGTACCGAATGCAATCTTTAACAGTTAACAGTAGGCTTGTTTTACGCGCGGAACATACTTAAATCCGAGTTCCCAAACGAACATAAGTATTCTGTCCATTTTATCACAATATTCAAACGATATGCCGTTTTGACGCTCTTTAATGTGACGTGACAGATCACTGTATAGGCGCGTCAGTTCCAGCGGCAGTGCGGCGCGCGAGTCAACGCGATCATCTCTTCCTAGTCAACGTATAAACGTGAATTAACATCTGAAGGTATGTTGAGGATACATTACAATTTACCGAAACGTATCATATGTCGTGTAATCGCTCAATCAGTGTTTCAACGGTGGAAAGAGTCAATTAAACAGCTTGTAAACAATGTCACGTAGCATTACATTTAAGTTACCTCAGGTAAGTCATTCAATGTCCACAGCTGTTAGTTCACTAGAGAAATTAACTCTTTCGCTAAATATAGGCACTATATTAGTCTATATAATCATTATATTTTACTTAACCAGTGATGTCTTGATTATTTAATGTAGGCTATGTTTAAATAAATCTGTCATGAAAATGACATCCACTGTGTATAAATGATTATATTTCAACAACAAATTGGAGTAAAAACATAATTTTATAATTTAATTTTAATTTAGAAGTTAATGCAAAAACGGCCTTATGTGAAGTTTACGTTTGCATACAATGTGTTATTTGAGTGTTGATTATTATATCTAAAAATAAATAGCAACTGAATTTAGGCTAATTTGGGCTCTATTGTTATATTATAGTAATGTGCAAGTAAGGGCTCCCTATATACACTTTAAAGTTTACACTTTACATCATTAGCAGAGATAATTTTTTTTATCTTTAAGAATTCATTTAAGGACAGACACAATTTGTTCAGTAAACCACTTTTAATTTTAAAAAAGAAAAAAAAAAAAAAGCAATTTTATATTTAGTTTTCTCTTCCCTGCTGTACCGAACCGTGACTTCAAAACCGAGGTACGTACCGAACCATCAGTTTTGCATACCATTACACCGCTAGTTACTTGTAATTATGCATAATTTACTGTTATTACTATATTAAGTACATGTACTGTAGTAATGTGTAACTACGTCACCTTAATATAAAGTGTTACCGAATTTTAACATTGCGTTACTCATTTATTCCTGTGTAGTTATTCATTAATAACGGAACAGTATTCTAAATAGGTGGCTATGGGGCCATTTAAACGACACTGTTTTCAACTAAAAACATTTTTTTATGTGTAACTTTTTTATGATCGTTTTGACAACATTGTCGTCTGTTCGCAAAAGATGCAAAGGAAAAACGTTTCCGTTTTTAATACATCATTGTTGTGTAAACATACCCCGATTCTTATAAATTTGTACCATCTCATTCGTATGATTTTGTTTAGTCTGCCTATGCCCCAGTGGAGGTTTAGGGGTGGGTTAGGGAAGGACCTTCGTGTTTACTATTTTCTAAAAACATTTTCGTATGATTCACATCATGCGAATTCATACAAAATCGCCACCTCATAGATAGTTACGTTTTCCTGTGAGATTACGTTGGCGGTTCTGGTTCTCTTGTTGTGGACTGGAGGATTCAGCATAACACAAAAATTTGACATATTTTACTGTGACTCTACAGCATTATTTCACTACTGCAAACCAGACACCTAAATCAGCTCTTTAAAATGCAGGAAGCGTTGAAAATAAATGGTGCTGTCAGCCTGAGCAATTCATTCATAGCGTGTCTGTCAAAGTCCTTATGTGCAATAAACACTGCATGCAGCATTGCAAAATTGACACAGCGCACAGCAACAGTCAACATTGCACATGACACTCATTCTTGAAAAACAGTGGCAGGAATGAGTGGCTGAAAGAATATATGACCCATATGACCTACAGTGCTCTGGGTGTAATAGGGGTAATGTGTTTAGCACAGATCCCCAGACAGAACGGATGTTTCTTATCTATCATCCACCTGACTGACTTCCAGTAAAGGATTTTTCCCTTTAGGCTCCATTACAGTGAGTGAAACAGCAGTGGGATAAGAGCTTCTGTGTTTGCTCATCGGTGTGTGAGGGGCCAGAGAATGAAGCTTGCCCCCTGCTTCATTGACTGCTCATAGGGAAGGTGCCAGGCTGGCACAGGACGTTCAAATGACTGGAAGTCCTTGAGATAACATTTTCCCAACATTAATGTCCTATTTAAAAAGCTGAGAACAGAGATCCTGCAGGCCCAAGTATGGAAGCTTGTTTCCGCTTTGGAATAATAAAAAAAAAATTTTTAACTCAAAATTATTTCCCTTATAATTGCGAGTTTATATCTCGCAATTCTGACTTCATAACTCTTGATTGCAAATTCATATCTTGCAGAGAATTCAGAGAAAAAAAATGTCCTTTTTTTATTCCCTGGCGGAAACAAGCTTCCATTGTCAGGGTGGTAAAAGAGGAGGAATCAGTTGTAGGAATAACAGTGTTTTATTGAATAAAAAGGGCACACAAAATCAGGAACACAGGGAGGAATAGTGAGGCCACAGTCAGAAGAGGAATCAGGGAGGATTCCAGCCAGGTACGAGGGAGTGCTACGTCAGCCCAACAGGTGGCGTCGGAGAAGGGAAATCCAGAGCGAACGGCAGAGCAGATCCAAACAGCGACACTGGGGGAGAAATGAGTAAAGTCCAAGGACAATGAGATAGGCAAGCTCACAGATTAACACCTGGGGATGTAGCGTGGCGATGGCAGGGAAGGGAGAGAGAGTGAACCTGGAGAGAATAGGTAGGGACCTGGCGGTGGTAGCTGGAATCCTTGTGGCAGGCGGGCAGGGAAGATCCAAAAAGGAGACAGGGGAGCTGGGGAGCAAAAATAAAAAAGGGGAGGGGAAAAAACTAAATTAACCAGACGGGAGCTAAAAAAATCAGGAAGAACAGGAAAATTAAAAAATATCGAAATAACCGAATCTAAAAAAAACTTCAGATAAATGTCAGGAAAACAAGACAAGAATAAGAGTAAAGCTACAGCAAGAACAAGATCAAGGTTAAGGTAAACACAGACAAGAGCCAGGTAACTCAGCAAAGCAGAGATTCAGTTTGGCACAGGACAGAGTTGAATATAAAGGGTGGCAAACAAACCAAAACAGGTGCGAGCCATAATAAGATAACCAGCCATGTGGTCCAGACAAACAAAGGGCAAAGCACAAGAGCGACGCAGGGCGCTCCAGGGATGGAAGTAGCCTGTCAGCGTTGGAAGTCTTTGATCAAGGAGTGGTCCAGGAGATGTCCCGAGACGGCGCCCAGCATCTCTCCTCAGGTCTGTACCCTTTCCAGTCCACTATGTACTGGTTTCCCTTACCACGCTTCCTAGCGTCCAGCAGCCTCTTAATGGTAAACACAGGGGAACCGTCAACAAGACGGAGGGGGGTGGGGGTGGGGTGGGGTGACAGGCTTGACACGAGACACATGAAATACAGGGTGGACAAGAGCAAATACAGATTGGAGCCTGAGCCACACTGCTGCCAGACTTAAGATTTTGGTAATGCGGTATGGCCCTAAGAACCTGCGTGCTAGCCTGCGTGCCGGCACCTTAGGGTGAAGGTCCTTAGTGGAAAGCCATACCTTCTGCCCACAGACATACTTGGGTGCAGGAGTCTGACGACAATCTGCTGCCACCTTGGCACATATCCCTGCCCGAATGAGCACCTTCCTGGCTCTTTCCCATTTGTGTCTGTACTTCTGGACAAAGGCCTGGGCCTGGGACCAGCAGTATCAGGTTCCTGTGAAGCAAAAGAGGCTGATAACCAACAGAACTTTGGAAGGGGTGCATACCAGTGGCCACCACAGGGAGTGTATTGTGGGCATACTCTGCCCAGGTGAGCTTCTAGCTCCAGGAGGCAGGATTGTGGGATGCCAGACAGCAGAGCATCCGCTCCAAATCATGGTTTACTCGGACTGCCCTTGGTCTGCGAATGGAATCCCAGAACTCGCAGAAGCACAGATCTGACAACAGAACTCTTTCCAAAAATGGGAAACAAACTGGGGCCCCCTGTCAGAGACCACATCTTTGGGAAGACCATGAATCCTGAAATGACATGATCGTTTCCTTAGCAGAGGGCAATTTGGGAAGGGGAATGAAATGAGCTGCCTTAGAAAAACGGTCCACAACTGTCAAAATCACAGTATTGTCCTTGGAGGAAGGGGGGCCAGTGACAAAGTCCAGGGAGGCTTGTTAGAAGTTTTGTTCTGGGCACAAACCGAGCAAGCCACCACGAACTGTTTGAACTGTATCTTGGTATAGCAAAAGCCACCAAAAGCGCTGGTGGGCAGAAGCCAACATTCTCCGCACACCTGGATGGCAGGCCAGCCTAGAAGAACAACTCCACTCAAGGACTGAAAGACGCAACGGCTCTGGAACAAACAACAGTACATTAGGACAACCTCTCGGGACCTCCACCCCTCGCAAGGCCGCCTCTCAACACCCCAGGAAGCGGCCACCACCACGATACCCCAAAGTAATATGGTGTATATGAAGAGTTCAGATGCAAAAGCCGCTAAACACGTCAAAAATGAGATAATGATATTGAGCGAATGCTCTCTGCACATAGCATATGTTCATCAAATATTTTCACTTCAAATCCGCTAAATCCCAGCGTCAGCCCATTCAGAAATACCGGTTCGTTGGCAGAAACCGCTAAATGCCACTGCCCTTTGCCAGAAAAATCCTCTAAGTCCACAGAAGAACCAATCGGAAGATGCGAAGCAAATCATTTGATTTCAAGGTGACGGTGTGCGTATGAGCCGGCTTTCAATTGCCGAGCTGCAAGTTTTTATCATGTTTTGTCCATCGTTACAGTAGCAATTACAGGATTTTGCGATTAGCAAGTAAACACAACAGCAGTGTTTCCCCTACAGTGTATTCAGCAGCGGCACAGCGCTGTCGCTGGATTTTCAGCGCCGCTGCAAAATCTTCACATGATCAGTAATATCACACACTGTAAAAGCCAATGTCATCTTGAAATTGTTTTCTGAAAGTCTTGACTAAGTTAAGTGCATGAAATCCTCACCCGGTCGTCACATTACAATTGTTCAAATTCTCGTAAGCACGATGATATCGTAACACGAAATAGTCTCTTCTTTGGCGAAATTAATTTAAAACAGCTGTCGGCAACCTATATGGCCCACGGAGGAGTAGGTAATTGCTGGGACGTGAGCAAAAGCGAGAGATGTGTTTGTATTTAATTCAGATAAAGTACATCACACATAGATCTACATTTTAAGGTAGGCCTAATTATTTATCATCGCAACACATCTTGTTTTTATTAAGTTAGGAGCTATAAATATGATTGTGTGAGATATGAAAGCACATCAATGAAAACAAGTCAATGAAAGCGCGCAGCTCTGAATGCATGAGCTTTCAAATTCATGCACACTGTGTGTGCGCGTAATTACTCACTTACAGTTTACAGCTTGTTACGCTATTTACGCTTAGCTTTGAGAAAAAAAAGTTAATGGTATCTATAGGCTACATTTCGGAGATATCGGTTCCATTAAACATTCTACACATCACAATGACGGTGATGCATGTGCGTTCATGCTGGTTGCTTCATGAGTAACGTTAGCTGTATCTCTTCAACAAGCTGAAGCGCAAACTGCCGCAAATGAAACTTGTTCATTTGAAAAATGTTCAGCGTCGCATCCTGAAGCTCAACACGCAGTTGTCTTCATTCAAAAATAGCGAGACTAATTATACCAGTGCTAATGGCGCTCTCTCGCTCCCATTGCGGTCTTTGATCTTGAAATTAGCTGAAAATGAAAGTAAAAGAGTGACGCACTTTCATTGCGTATTACCGGGAAAAGTGGCTTTGTCACTTTGTGGGGTTTCAGTGTCACATGATCCTTCAGAAATCATTCTAATATTATGATATGTGAACTCTTTTTTTAAAGATTCTTTGATTATTAAAAATTTAAAAAGAACATCATGTAATAATATTTCACAATATTAGGCTACTGTTTTTTTTTCTGTATTTTTGATTAAATAAATGCAGGCTTGATGAGCATAAGAGACTTCTTGCAAAAACATAAAATAGTATCCAAACTTTTCACACACACACACACCAAAGAGCCTTAGAGATCTTCTATGAAAAGCCCAAAAAAATTAAGTGTTCACAGATTGGGTGTGGCCTTTGCCATTTTGAATAAACTGTAAATAATCTTTTTCTGGGTTGTGCCGTTTCATTTTTCCCCTATCAATTTCAACCAATAAGAGCTGAAAATTAACACAAAAGAAAAACATTAATAATCCTGTCTAAAATTATAAAATGAAGGTTTCTGTTTGTGACCAGTTCAAGGTACGTGCTGCAATAATCATGCTTTGAATCTGTTGATGGTATGTCATATTTGTATATCTCAGAATGTCCATTTCTATCCACAAAACTTGCCAAAAGTGATGGTTTAAGGGTTTATTTTTAAAAAAAAATCTTCCGGAGGTGCATGCCACCGGACCGCCCCCGCCCGCGGCTTGGTAACAACTTCCGGCACGTAACAGCACCGCTGCTGGAAAAATTTCTAGGGGAAACACTGCAACAGTGTTCCTTGTGCTGCTGTAAAACTGACAGAAACGGATGTGATAGTCAACTTGCGTCACAGCTTCCCCTACTGTGTGGATCAGTTTCTTTATTGTTACATTTTCAATTCTGCTTTCATCATTTGCAATGTTTCTAGTTGCATCTTTAGTGATTTTGCAACTGTTTACTATGTATTGTTGTCTAAAGAGGTGGAATTAAAAGTTTTTGCAAAACAAGCACACATGGACTTGCCTGGATTTGCAGCAAAAGACAGTCAAATTTGTTAAATACCAATGAATTGACTAAAGTGATGTAAGGTCCATCCATTAGCCCAAAAACGGAATCTAAGCTTGGAGCTTGGTTGAAGGATTCTGCGTGTAAGCCTTTTCAGCATTTCTGTTAAATTCACTTAATTTATTAACATCTAATTTTAAATCTGACTCCATGAATAAAGTGATCTGACTCCAATTTTATGTGACTTCGTTCAATTTGTTACGTTCGTAATTTGACAGCTGATGATTCGTTGTGATTTAATTTGGATCGTTGATTTTTCTTAGTATCTCTTATTTTCAAATATTCGTTCATCAAGGGACCCGATATCGCACAGAAACAGACGCGTCGCGAGTCGCGCGTTCACGAACACAAACTGGCCAGTTCTAATATTAGTCAGCAGATTGCAGAGTGAATATTTTACCTTGATGTGGTCGCACCTGCTTACTCAACAAAAAGTGTAATTTGATTAATAGACACGAGAGCTGCAACTTGCTAATACAGTAATAGTCAGAAATCGGATTACCCCGCATGCTGCGCTCCATGCTTCAGTCATGGGGTCCTCGGTTTGATCTATTCTGGCCAAAGATTTGCGGAAATAAAGGACTCCACATTGATCCATACTAGAATAATGATTTCAGAATAATACAAGATAAATCAAGATTAACATTTATTTTGGCCAGACAGAACTTACATAAAAATAATTAAACACGAATCCATGGTACACAACTTTCAGCATAAAAATATAAAATACAATTACAAAGTAACATGAAAATAGTTTCAAAGAGTCATTATATCTGGCACTGTACATACAGTGTGTGTGAGTGCCTCTCGGACACTGACACAGCACTGCATGGGGGTTCTGGCTATAGGATGTATTTAAGGAAGAAAGGTATCTTCCTTAAATACCCAGACCAGAACAAAAGGGTTGTAAATATCTGAAACACAAACACCTGGTTTCGGGGGAAAGGATCAGATATCTTCTGAGACTACTCAAAAGGAGAACAGAATCCTCATAAGTTTCAATCTTTCTCATCCTACCAGTGACAGCAGTGAAGTTGAGACCATTTTACCAATCACACTGAGACCTTTAAAAAGATACCATACATGAAAGGGGAAAAACAATAGATTAACAAGATACATCATCTGTGGTATATTTGCATTCTGTGACTTGAATCAGAGGGAAGGGAGTCGGTGAGGGAGAGGGGGAGAAGGTTTGGGCAGGCCGATGTCCTACACTCTTTCTGTGAGATCTTCTCTCCAGATTAGTGAGTTTTATTGTTCTATTGCAGGGGGTTGGATCTTCAGCTTTTGTCTTAGCAGTAAAACCGATTCTTACAGTGACATATTTGAAAATAAGGCATTTCAATAACTGAACCTTAGAAAACATGTCAGTTGGACAGTCTGAACTCTTCATATATATAAACTAAGCATGAAGAGCCACCCTAAACCTAACCCTTAGTGAGACATAAGCAGATTGTAAGAAAATATATGAATGAGATTTTCATTTCCAGGTCTAAATTTGATTTTGAATGCTAGATTTTTCCCGTTCATTTACACAACAACAGTGTTTTGGGGACCTGAATATGCAAACTTTTGAAAATGGTTTTCAAAGTGCACGTAAACATACCCTTAGTTGACATGTTTAACACAGCTACCACATGCATTAAGCTGAAACTGCTCCTTGCATATGTTTCGACTTCCAATATTTATTTACTTCAAACATTCGCATTTAAATCTGAAATATCTGTTTCTGCAGCGGCAGTTGATCTGCCAGGTTGAAGTCACTTGCTTTGAGCAAAGTGTGTGTGATTAGTGAACAGAGCCCTGAGAGAACATCTCCAGCGCGCTCTGGTGAGTGCAGCAGACTAGAGGACAGTGAGGTTAATGGTTAGCGCATGCATATTTCATGCCCGTATGAACTCCAGCTCAGAGGATGTGCAGTGCTATTCTCTCTTACTCACTCTGTCTTTGTGCTTAGCATACATTATCATGCTTGATGTATTCACTCTTAGCAGCCAGTAAGATAATGTGTGATCCAGGTTCTTTTCGGGTTCAGTTCCAAGAACAGTTAGGCATGAGATTGTAAAGAGAGATCAGAAAATTTGAGATTTTGCGCTCGTACATGAATAGGGCCTCTTGCACCGAACCTCGTAATTGTTCTGGGCCTTGCTAAATATATTGTGCCAGTTATAAATTACTGACTACCTCAGTCTCCCAAATTGTGCTTTTCTATTTTTATTTTTTCCTGCCTGGCTGCAATTTAAGTCTCCCTATAGCGCCGTTCGTCAGTCATTTGGAGGTTGTTAAAGGAGAAGGCACTGCAGTTCTTTATCTGTCCGAGGCGAAATGAGAAATTACATGGTGCTCATTTAAAACATGCTCTGTCTGCAACCACTGGTTGTTGTAGTGAGGAAAGGACTTCAGAGAGAGACGTGAACTCTTGGGTGTTTCATCATTCACTGTTTTTAGCTTTTAGTCCAGGGTTCGTAAGGCAGCACACATGTGTGCACACATTCTGCACAGGGTTTGTACTGAACCTCTAACAAGTATTATACTTTGGCAGTGAATAATGGCCAAACAAATCACCAACTTTATGCATATCATTTTACCCAGCAAGCAATATCCGTCATTTCACCATTTTGGTTAATATAGACCCGATATAATCTGGCTATGAGTAACCCACTTCTAGCCAAAATAACCTTGAATTTGGTTACATGCCGTTTTTGCCAAAATAACTTGCGAGATGTATGATATTCCATCATGTAAGCAAAGTCAACAGTGATTACAAGGTGTTTGGTTTCATTTCTTTGACATGTTCATGTTCTAGATGACTAGTCTATTCTTGGGCTATGGTTAGACGTCTATTAAATTCTCATTGACAGCCCAAATTTTGCCTTGTTTTAGCCTTGGCGTCAGGGCTTTTAAATGCAAAATTGCTTGCTGGGTAGTGTGAACTTTTTCTGTAAGATTTCATCTTGTTAAGAAATTTAAAATCACATTTTTAGTGATCAACACTGAAAGTATAACTGATAGCGATGACAATTTAAGTTGTGTTTGGAATTGTCTCATATATTTTATAGCCCGGTTTATATTGCACAATGTCTACTGTTGTGTCTAAAATCGCATACTTTTATGATGTGTGTTGTGCTACGGAGTCCCAAAAGGAACATGGTAGTGGGAAAAAAAATATGAGATGAGAGGAAGAATAAGTGGACCCACTTTATATTAGGTGTCTTTAACTACTATGTACTAACATTTAAATTAATCATTTGATACAATGCAATTATTGTGTATATACATGTTTTTACATTGTACTTACATTTTAAAAATTACCTGCATGTAATTACATCTGTAATTCATTTCTGTAGTTACATTTATAATTACACTGTTGACACTTCCCTTATGCCTAACTCTACCCTAAACCTACCCATACCACCACACCTGTCCCTAACCTTACCCGTATCTCACCTCAATATCAGCAAAAGTGTTTTGCAATACAATATGAACACAATAAGTACATTGTACTTATTTTTTTATGTAAGTACATAATAGTTAAGGCCACCTAATATAAAGTGGGACCAAATAAGTAAATGGTTTTGCGTTCTCTCGCAAATGTTTTGCGTTTCCCCGGGAAACTTTGTGTCCGGTCGCAAAACCTTTTGACCGCTTTGTGAGCAAATACAGTTTCTCAGGGAACGCAAAGTTTCTTAGGGGAATACAAAACATTTGTGAGAGAACGCAAAAGCATTGTCAAATAATTTTTCCTCCATCTCATATTTTTTTCTTTCATAATATACCTTTAGGTGCTCCGTACGTATTGAACCCTATTCAACACGTGTAGCATGAATACATCCACCATCTTGCCATCCATTTTTACATTCTTTTTATGACCCATATGTTCTTTTGACATTCTACTGCACCAACGATCATAACAATAATGTACACAGGTGTTGTTAGACTGTATGTTAACCTTTGATAAAGTGTTGTTGGCCTTGAGCAGGGACGTCAAGGTGGTGATCCAGGCCACAGCCAGGATTGCGACCCAGGGTGGCATCGCTGGAGGGAGGAGCCATGGTGGAGGTAGTCTCAATGCCGCCATGGGGACAAGCGCAAGTGACGATGGAAGAGCCACGGCACAGACGAAGAGCCGATAGAGTGGAATGATGCCGATGGTCTTGGCGGCCACGACAGAGCCACAATGGCGACCGCCCGAGATGGAAGTGGAGATCCGGAGGGCTGAGGCGGGGCTGGAGCGACCGAGGTCGGAGGCAAAGGCTGAGGGAAGGCGGAGCTAGCCGGAGCCAGAGGGGTGGAGGGCAGGAGAGCAGCAGACGTCCCGCAGGTCCGTGGCGTAGGCGACGTGATGACTGACCCAGCTGAAGTCGAGGGAGGAAGGAGCACAGGTGCAGGAGCTATGGCAACGGACCAAGGTAGAAGGGAGGGATCAAAGGCTGGAGGCGGAGCCTCAGGATCCCCATGTCCAGGATGACGAGAAAACAACAAAAAAACGTGAACTCACACTCAAAAACAAAATTCAAAAAAATGCTGCTTATCTTATCGGTCCTGCCTTCTGTCACAGTTTCAAAAGGATCAAAAGTACTTTAATATAACTCTCAGGTAACTAACACAGATTAAACATCCACAAAGTATTGATGAGGCAGGACAAACTGAATAGAAACAGAGAGAACTTAAGTACTTAATTACTTTTTGAATGCAAAATTGTAGGGAATTATGTATATTCAGACATATTTGGGGTTTGTGTTGGTTGTTGTTTCATGACAACATCAAAGTTGCTCAGTTACAGCATTTCGTTTCTGCAGTGCAAAAGCCTAAAACACACTCTTACCTAAAACACTAACACTATTGCTGCCTTACAAGCACTAGTATTGCCTTTAAGAAAGACGGATGTATTTGAAAATGTTTAGTGTTCTTGTATAATCTACGACTCTTTTTACTAAATGTTCACATACTAAAATAATACACCTCTTTTGATAATAAATACTGGTAATAATATTTGCTTTAAGAGATGCAATTGTTTCATATTTAAACAATAAAAGCAACAACAGGCTGTGGGAAACCGGCAGCCAGTGATGAAGACTAGCTGAATTGTAACCACAGCCTGTTGAGGATAATTACCACATAAATGCTTACCAGCCACTCAAAACAGATGTGTGTGGCTCTTCAAGACAGGGGGAGGGGTGGGAGAAACACGAGTAAAAGGAAGAAAGACAGATACAGAGGTTATATTGGGCCAGTTTTAGTGGACGCGTTGTATAACAGATGAGGAAAATATGCAGAAAATACCTCCACGCTTCCCTGCTTGCATGCACAAAATACGCATAAACAAAGCAGACTAGAAGACGGACTGTGTCCAGATTGCCATTCTGAGCAATTCATTCCACACTAGATGAATTTATATGAGTGTTTGTGACCGTGTGGCATGATTTTTAGATCGCAGGATTATTCACTTCCCCTTCCTCATTGGGATTCCACTCAAGGCCACTTTCATGTTGGACCAGCACACATAACGCACGCAGCCGTGTCCGTCACTGCCTTTGTCGCCATGGTAACAACCTAGTTCCCGTCGGTTAAGGAGAGAGAGCGAGCTGGATCGTCTAATCACTGAGAACTTAACAGACAGTCAGAGGGCTCTAAAGATGGGAGGTGTTACACTAGAACATTTCCCATCTCCTCTCGGTACTTACAGCAGCGGCCTATGGTTAAGCTAATCAGGATTTCTGTAGCTAAAGCAGCTAATCATGAAGGGCAATTTATCTGCATAAATGTTTTTTCTGCTTTAGCATAGGCTGAGATGCTGTAAAAGAAAAATAAAAAATCACAATGAACAAACAGTGTTTGATACTGAAAACAACAGTGGGCTGGGTAAAAATACCAGAAGCCATTAAGGGTATTGTTAACACTGAAGATAACACTTTCTTTCAAAGCCCATTAGTTATGAGTAGTTAATCTGGCAGTGCTGATTTGATAATGAACACGTTATCATAGACCAAGCTGATAAGCAAATGAGCCGGATCTGACACACTGGGCATTCAGAGAGAGAGAGATGCTGAGACAAGAAGATCATGATGGAGCTGTGTATCAACACGATTATGATGATCTAATAAGATAAGTGATTATCTCATAGACATTAGGATCAAACTGCATTATGTCTCTCTTAAGGATCATCACTAAATATCTCAGAATATTGGCGCAGATTCCTTCAGACAGACAGGGATTTTAATTTCATGTTTAAATGACAATTTTTGTAAATCTACTGTGATGTAAAAATTCAGTGACGTATAAGAGAGAGAACATCTATGCACAGTACCATATTAGTATTGAATATTGGCTGTTATAGAGAATTTTTCAGTATTAGTTGATATTTTATATTGAACTGTGTATGGTCAACGCACAATATTTTTACACTTAAAGGCACAATATGTAATTTTCTTCTTATTCAAAACAAAGACGTAGCTTGATGACGCCTCTACAGTTGTAGTCTTCACCTCTACAGCCGGTGGAAAAGAATCCGACGGGACTCGGGCAGAAATCATATTCATGGATGAGCTAATGTATTAAAGATTTATTAAAGTTACTGTAGTATGAAGCAGGGTGGGGCTGAAAGCCATTGGAGCGAAACGAGGCCGTTGAAGCGATTGCTAATGAGAGACAAGCGCGACACACGGCTTGAGAGCAGTGGAGTTTTTGTTATGCCGCAGACGAACGCTTCCACTTTTTTCGCTCATGCGTATGTGGGGTAATGTTGCGCTGTTTTATCATATTAGATACATTTGAGTGTGTTGAAAGTTATGTTATAATGCTACTCTGTGCGTTTGCTCGGCGGCTACTGTGAGACACTTGTTGCACACTGCAGTAAGCTAGATCGATATTAGGCATGGTAAAACATGGTACTTGCGCATAGGTGTCAGAATCAAAAAAAATGTGGGTGGGTCCCCCCAAAATTTTTACTGGAGTAGATGCAATTTACATTAAGTGCAAATGACTAAAGTCACCATCATTTACAGTGACAATAGTGTAGGGGTAAGACACATGGCAGGAAGTTTTGACGCAAATCCACCCGAGGTTCGAGTCCGCCTTTTGCCGAACTCGCTCTACTCCCTTTTACTATCACATATCAGATCAGAAAGGCATTTATTTTCAATAAAAATGAAGAAAACATTCGAAAAGTGGAAATAAAGCGTCTAACGTGTGTTTAATAATAAAGTGTTTATTGGTTAGGGGTAGGTGAACAGAATTATAGACAGTAAAAGTGAATGCGTCCAATATCATTGGTCTTAAAAACCATTCAATGGTTCTGACGCCCATGTACCCGCGGTAAATCAAGAAAACAAGATTTAAACAATAAGACTAACTATGTTGAGCTGTATAACGAGGATTAGTTTTCTGTTAATGAATGTATCCAAACAGTTGATCACCTGTCTATTAAAACAAATAATATATTAAAGCGTCTTGTTTTGATGGTTTTTACAAAATAAAATATGTAGGTCATATGATGTAATTGATATGCGATGCACAGACACGGTCCATGCCCTGGTTATAATTGCTTATTTCTCTTAGTTTAAACATTCTTGGAAACATTTGGGATAATGTAACATTGTTCTAGTGGCTTTTGGATACTTTAATCCAAAAATCGTACATATTGTGCCTTTAAATTACCTTTGCTGAAGATAAAATGTAACAACATTCTTAAATAATTAAATATTAGTGTTTTTAAACATTTATTTTAACTGAGCATTAGATGATGGCAAATTTCAATATGAATATTGTAAATGGCAGTGTTTCCCAAATGACACACAATGGGCCCTATTTTAACAATCTGAGCGCATGGTCTGAAGCGCATGGCGCAGGTGCACTTAGGGCATGTCCGAATCCACTTTTGGTAGTTTAACGACGGGAAAAAAACGGTCGCGCGCCAGGTGCATGGTCCAAAAGGCTTGTACCTAGTCTCTTAATGAGTCGTGGGTGTGTTTTGGCCGTAACGTGCAATAAACCAATCAGAGTCTCATCTCCCATTCTCTTTAAAAGCCAGTTGCACTTGCACTATGGCGGATTCACTATTTACATTTGCGAGCAGAAAGAATGATCGCTTCTCCAGAGAGGAATCCTTTTTTAATCCTTAAAAATGTTTGTGTGCTGCTGCGCGTCCCTGTGTGTGTAATAATCAGAGTGTACGTGCGTTGTGAACCTGCCTATAGGCGCATATTACTAACACGCCCTTTAAATAACACAAAAAATACTGCGCTATTGACTTTAGACCAGGTTTTTGTTGATCAGCACGCCCAGGCGAACAGATGGACACGAGTGCATGCGCTATTTAAACAACGTGGCGCTGGATGTGAAAATGATAACTGCGCCGGGCTGAAACTAGCAAAAAACACTCACGCGTCGCACGTCGCGCCTGCCGTCGCATTGCGCCAGGTGTATGATAGGGCCCAATAGCTGTTAGTTTTGAGTGTCTAATGTAGGGAACTGTGTTTAGCATTTTGCAAAAAGTTTTTTTTTACAATTGCAAACTGAGTGTAAAGCAGATAATGTGCTTGCAGTTTTGGAGACTAGGTCTCAAGTTTAGGTACATGAGTGAATGGTTTCACTGAGTGGGCCTCAAGTACCACTTTTAGTGTATAGGCATTTAAAAAAAATATATATATTAAAACCTGTAATATCTAGTTAAGTCATGAAACGGGTACAGGCTGATAGGTCCTTTACATGCAATCAGTAAGCTATCACATCATTAAGCACGAGCATGAATGCGTGTGTGGCAAAAATGGTGTGGGCGGTCATGCACTTTGAGTGCTTAACATCACAATGCTGCATCCAAAATCGCATACAGTACTTACCTAATAGGCAGAATTATATATATATAGTATATATATATATATATACCTAGTAAGCAGAATTATGTATGTGACAAAAGACGAATG
This sequence comes from Coreius guichenoti, assembly GCA_039654105.1. NCBI lineage: Eukaryota > Metazoa > Chordata > Actinopteri > Cypriniformes > Gobionidae > Coreius > Coreius guichenoti. Next base: position 30,742,033 of record CM077172.1, on the reverse strand, counting down.
TCCGACCTCACAGCACTCATAAAAGAGTTGGAAAAAAAGTACCCGGCTGACCTACTTCTTCCGGTGAGATTCTGAAATGTGCATACGATGGACACTTTACTATCCCATGAGGCCACGGGAGAGGATTTGTGAATGGCGGTGACACGATGCAACTGACGCTGGTAGGTCACGTGAAAATGGCAACATGGAGAGTTTAGTACCTCCAGATTACATTCATACACACATTCATACTATATATAACTACTCAAGAGAGTACGCGATTTTGGACACAGCCCATGGCTCTGCAGCAGACTTTTACCTGACAGTCAAAGTGGCATTATGTCCAAAAGTGTAGACTCAGAGGAACATTGTGTGTGGGCCAGAGCCAATTTCGTGTGGCGGTGTGCACAGCATTTTTTGCAACCTTGCCCAAAGATGCACAACTTCGAGGCGACTCTGGCCAAGGAGGTACGTCTGTACCGGTTTGCCGGTCACCCAGTTTGCATTTGTCCAAATTAATTGCTTATACACTCACCTAAAGGATTATTAGGAACACCTGTTCAATTTCTCATTAATGCAATTATCTAATCAACCAATCACATGGCAGTTGCTTAAATGCATTTAGGGGTGTGGTCCTGGTCAAGACAATCCCCTGAACTCCAAACTGAATGTCAGAATGGGAAAGAAAGGTGATTTAAGCAATTTTGAGCGTGGCATGGTTGTTGGTGCCAGACGGGCCGGTCTGAGTATTTCACAATCTGCTCAGTTACTGGGATTTTCACGCACAACCATTTCTAGAGTTTACAAAGAATGGTGTGAAAAGGGAAAAACATCCAGTATGCGGCAGTCCTGTGGGCGAAAATGCCTTGTTGATGCTAGAGGTCAGAGGAGAATAGGCCGACTGATTCAAGCTGATAGAAGAGCAACTTTGACTGAAATAACCACTCGTTACAACCGAGGTATGCAGCAAAGCATTTGTGAAGCCACAACACGCACAACCTTGAGGCGGATTGGCTACAACAGCAGAAGACCCCACCGGGTACCACTCATCTCCACTATAAATAGGAAAAAGAGGCTACAATTTGCACGAGCTCACCAAAATTGGACAGTTGAAGACTGGAAAAATGTTGCCTGGTCTGATGAGTCTCGATTTCTGTTGAGACATTCAGATGGTAGAGTCAGAATTTGGCGTAAACAGAATGAGAACATGGATCCATCATGCCTTGTTACCACTGTGCAGGCTGGTGGTGGTGGTGTAATGGTGTGGGGGATGTTTTCTTGGCACACTTTAGGCCCCTTAGTGCCAATTGGGCATCGTTTAAATGCCACGGCCTACCTGAGCATTGTTTCTGACCATGTCCATCACTTTATGACCACCATGTACCCATCCTCTGATGGCTACTTCCAGCAGGATAATGCACCATGTCACAAAGCTCGAATCATTTCAAATTGGTTTCTTGAACATGACAATGAGTTCACTGTACTAAAATGGCCCCCACAGTCACCAGATCTCAACCCAATAGAGCATCTTTGGGATGTGGTGGAACGGGAGCTTCGTGCCCTGGATGTGCATCCCACAAATCTCCATCAACTGCAAGATGCTATCCTATCAATATGGGCCAACATTTCTAAAGAATGCTTTCAGCACCTTGTTGAATCAATGCCACGTAGAATTAAGGCAGTTCTGAAGGCGAAAGGGGATCAAACACAGTATTAGTATGGTGTTCCTAATACTCCTTTAGGTGAGTGTATTTACAAAATGAGCCTACAATAGAAGAAATAAGCCTTTTTGATAAAAAATAAAGGTACATATTTAATAAAAATGCTCATGAAATTAAATTAAAATGTTTAACTCTTTCCCCGCCAGTGTTTTTTAAAATAGTTGCCAGCCTCCGTCAGCATTTTTGATCATTTTCACAAAATTTTCATAGCCCCCAGAATATTTTGTTGTATGAATATCTGAACATGCAATATATCTAAAGAAAGAGCAGACCCTCTGCTTTTAAACAAAACAAAACAAAAAAACGTTTTATTCTAGCTTCATGCATTCTTTTTTATCAACACTTGAATATGAGTAAGTTTCATAAAAAAGCAACATTTTGAGCAAAAAGCTGAGAAAATCAAGTTTTTCCGTGTTTGGCGGGGAAAAAGTTAATGAAATTCGAAATTATTTAACAGGTTGTTGTTTAATTTTGTTCTTTACATTTGTTATCATATCCGTATGTTTGTTCTAATGTCACAAGTAATAATCTCAAGGTTTACTGGGTTTTACATGATACATATTTTGTAGAGCGGGTTTGGAAAAGTGTACTAAAAGCAAACATCATCACACGTGTACTTGCTCTCACCGTTGCCTCTGGTTTAGAGCAGTGCTTCTCAAACCTGTCCTGGGGACCCTCAACCAGTGCACTTTTTGGATGTCTCCCTCATCAGTCACACCCAATTCAAGTCTTGAGCTGTGTTTGAAATTGACCCCTATACCCTCATTCACTATTCCCTACGTTTCTTCCCTAATACAGTCCACTTGATGGAGTAAATTAAAACAAGTGCACAAATTCAGACACTGATTGTGCTGGAAGGGCTGTCACTTTTGCATAGTTTGTCCATAATTTACCATTTAAATAATCAATTAAAAAGAAATTTATACCTGTATGATATTACTCTGTACCCTTGAGGTTTGGAAAACGTCTCAGGTTATGACTATAACCATAGTTCCCTGAGAAGGGAACGAGACACTGCGTCCAATAGGACCGCTTTGGGAACACCCTCAGCGTGATTGCGTCTGATGCACGTATGTCAACTTAGCCAATGGCGAAAGTGAACTTCACGGGCGGGTGACGTCACGACCAGGAAAGGATAAATACACATCCGGCCCGACCGGCTTCAGCTAAACTGCCGAAGCAAATCGATCACAGGGATGCAGGGAATATGGCAAAGGGACGCAGTGTCTCGTTTCCTTCTCAGGGTACTATGGTTATAGTCATAACCTGAGACGTTTCCTTTTGAGGGAACTCCACACTGCGTCCAATAGGACCGCTTTGGGAACGATATACCAAAACGCCATAATACCAAAATGCCTGTCGTGTGAAACTGAGGCACATTCAAGACAGAAGCACTGAGGAACCTGGAGCTGCGTCCAGGTCAAGATCATAGTACCTCGCAAAAGTGAGTGGCGAGGACCAACCGGCCGCATTGCAGACTTCTTTGGCCAGAAAACTCATAAGCCAGTGAAATAGCCTCGACTATCCACTTGCTCATTGTCTGTTTGGACGCAGGGCGACCCCTGTTATGCAGCCCAAAACAGACAAACAGTTGATCCGCTTTTCTCCACAGGGCAGCTCTGTGGACATAAGCGTCCAGTGCTCGCACTGGACACACAAGGTTCAACTTTTCCTGGTCCGAGTTCTCAAATGGAGGAAAGAGAGCCTGCAGCACTATAGGCCGTGGAACATTCTTTAGCACCTTCGGGATATACCCTATTCTAGGGTAAAGGAAAGCTTTGACCATCCCCAGTGCAAATTTGAAGCACGTGGGGGATATAGATAGGACCTGAAGGTCTCCTACTCACTTGATGGAAGACATGGCAAGAAGGAAGTTTTTAGAGTCAGAAACTTTTCTGAAATGGTATCCAGTGACTTGAAAGGAGCTGATGATAAACCTTCCAACACGATCCCAAATCCCAAGCAGGAACTCTAGTGCGCACTGTAGGCCTCAGCCTCTGGGTGCCACGCAGGAAACGAGTTACTAATGGGTTCTTCCCCACAGTGGTACCATCCACATGGGCATGGTAAGTCGAAATAGTGGACACGTACACTTTTAGTGTAGAAGGGTTCCACATTTTTTCCAAACCCACAGGTTCCACATTTCTGGGCGGGGGTGAAATATCGAGCCCTCCGCCTGCGATAGAAGATCCCTCCTGATCGGAATCTTCCAAGGTGAGCCATCGAGCAGAGCTACAAGGTCCGAGAACCAAATCCGGCTCGGCCAGTAGGGTGCTACTAGCAGTAGACTTATCTCTTCCAGGGCGAATTTTCTCCAGAACTCTCTGGAGCAGAACAACTGGGGGAAACGAGTACAGACACAGCCCCGGCCACGTCTGTACCATGGCATCCAGTCCCAGAGGAGCTGGATGCGTCAGGGAGAACCAAAGTGGACAGTGCGTTGTATCCTGAGACGCAAACAGATCCACCTCTGCTTGGCCATAAATCTCCCAAATGAGCTTCACCTCATCGGGGTGAAGTCTCCATTCCCCTGGCCTCAGCCTCTGTCTTGACAGGATGTCTGCTCCTATATTCTGGGTCCCCGGGATATAGATTGCTCTCAAGGAGAGTAACTTCCCCAGGGACCACAGGAGGATCTGGTGCACCAGTTTGCACAGTGAACGCGAACGCAGACCCCCCTGTCGATTTATATAAGAGACCACCGATGTGTTGTCTGACCGGACCAGCACATGATGGCCTCTCAGGTCTGGGATGAAGAACTTCAACGCATTGAAGACCGCCATCATCTCCAGGCAATTTATGTGCCACGAAAGATGATGGTTCCTCCACAGACCCTGAGCTGAGCGGCCTTCCATTACCGCTCCCCAGCCTATGAGAGAGGCATCTATCGTCAGAGTGACTCGATGACACTGAGCTCCCAACACAGGGCCCTGGGACAGGAACCAGTTTTTCTTCCATATAACCAAGGCGCGGACGCACCGCTGCGTGATCTTGATCAGAGGCCCCTCGGGAAAAACCCTTTGGTCCTGAGCCACCACTGTAAGGGTCTCATGTACAGCAGGCCAAAAGGTATCACGTTGGACGCTGCTGCCATCAGCCAGTTTCACAGTGAGTGATTGGCCTAGCTTTACTCTTTTCACGACTGATAGAATAGCAGTGATGCGAGCGGGCGAAAGACACGCCCGCATCGTCACTGAATCCCAAACCACACCCAGAAAAGTGGTCCTCTGTACTGGAGAAAGCACACTCTTTTTGGTGTTCAGTCTCAATCCCAACTTTCGGATATGAGCGAGGACGACATCTCGATGCCGAACCACCATTTCCTCCGACTGTGCTAATATTAGCCAGTCGTCTATATAGTTCAGAATGCGTATGCCCTGCAGCCTGAGCAGGGCCAGCGCTGCATCTACGCATTTCGTGAACGTGCAGGGTGAAAGAGCTAGGCCGAACGGAAGAACCCGATATTGGTACGCTTTGCCCCCGAAAGCGAACCTCAGGAACTTACTGTGTTGTGGAAGGATGGAGACATGGAAGTATGCGTCCTTTAGATCTATTGTGATAAACCAGTCCTCGGATCTGATTTGAGTCACAATCTGACTTAACGTCAACATCTTGAATTTTAGTCTCTTGACTGTGCGATTCAGATGGCGAAGATCTAATATGGGACGCAACTGTCCATCCTTTTTTGGAACTATGAAGTATTGGCTGTAAAAACCTGACTCTGTCTTTTACAGGGACCTGTTCTATAGCCTCCTTCGCTAATAAGGGCTTTACTTCTTGTTCCATTATCAGTCCCCTGAACAATCCCCTGAGGGCAACGAAGTGGAGTGGGCACCGTATAATGAGGTGAACACCACTCCACCCCGCGGGGGGGCGCCCTCGGAGACCTGACGCCACTAGTGTCAGGACCTCTTTTGGCCCGAAGCCTTCTTCGTTTGAAGCACGACCCTCAAATCAGTCTTCGGCTTAGAAGGCTTGGGCTGAGAGTGCCGACCCGGCCCACCGAATCTTTGAGGTGGAGCACGAGATGCGACACTCTCCTTTTGCTGCTGCCTATATGAGGAACTTGACGGCTGGGGCTTAGCAGCCCCAGAGGGTTGGTGGCGGCGCCGCCGAACAGACCAGAAGGCTCAAGCGGGGCATCAAGGAGACAGGCCCTGTCCTTGTCCTTTATACAGTGGGGAGAAAAAGTATTTGATACACTGACGATTTTGCAGGTTTGCCCACTTACAAGGCATGTAGAAGTCTGTAATATTTATCATAGGTACTCTTCAACTGTGAGTGACGGAATCTAAAACAAAAATCCAGAAAATCACATTGTATGATTTTTAAGCAATTAATTTGCATTTTATTGCATGACATAAGTATTTGATACATCAGAAAAGCAGAACTTTACAGAGATCATATGTTTCCTGTAGTTCTTGACCAGGTTTGCACACACTGCAGCAGGGATTTTGGCCCACTCCTCCATACAGACCTTCTCCAGATCCTTCAGGTTTCAGGGCTGTCGCTGGGCAATACGGACTTTCAGCTCCCTCCAAAGATTTTCTATTGGGTTCAGGTCTAGAGACTGGCTAGGCCACTCCAGGACCTTGAGATGCTTCTTACGGAGCCACTCCTTAGTTGCCCTGGCTGTGTGTTTCGGGTCGTTGTCATGCTGGAAGACCCAGCCACGACCCATCTTCAATGCTCTTACTGAGGGAAGGAGGTTGTTGGCCAAGATCTCGCGATACATGGCCCCGTCCATCCTCCCCTCAATACGGTGCAGTCGTCCTGTCCCCTTTGCAGAAAAGCATCCCCAAAGAATGATGTTTCCACCTCCATGCTTCACGGTTGGGATGGTTTTCTTGGGGTTGTACTCATCCTTCTTCTTCCTCCAAACACAGCGAGTGGAGTTTAGACCAAAAAGCTCTATTTTTGTCTCATCAGACCACATGACCTTCTCCTATTCCTCCTCTGGATCATCCAGATGGTCATTGGCAAACTTCAGACGGGCCTGGACATGCGCTGGCTTAAGCAGGGGGACCTTGCGTGCGCTGCAGGATTTTAATCCATGATGGCGTAGTGTGTTACTAATGGTTTTCTTTGAGACTGTGGTCCCAGCTCTCTTCAGATTTAATCTGAAACCCTCCACCTCCCCAGCTCCACCTGCCTTGATATCAAGTGTAGCGTTAGTTCTGGCAGGTCACGTTAGTCAAGCTCGTATCAGCTGACTCTCAGCTGATTCACTCATACCTATAGGAATATGACGCCTATCACAGCATATCTATACATAGGGTCCATTTAGTACTATCAGCAGCTTTATCGCATTGCTCAGGAGCTAATTACCCTCCTCCATCCCCAGCTCCTCCTGTCGTTCAGTCAGGATTTGGCCTTCTAATATTTCTCTTCAAATCAGACAAATTTCTCGAATTATGTTGTTACATTAAATTATTGTCATTAAGACATTAATGACATCGCAATACCATATATTGGTTCTGTTCTGTTTACCCTAAGGGTGGTTATCGCTGCTGTCCTTGCTTATCCATGCTAGGCTGCATGGATGCGCAGGGAGTTCTTGCCCAGAACAGAACCATACCACCAATCCAAAATGTATACTAATTGTCAATCATCTTTGATAATAGTGGTCCTGACAGAACTGCTACGGGATATGCATATCTATTTATGCAGCAACATACATAGTCTGTGTATCTATTGGAAGTAGTACCATATATACTTGCTCTGCAACAGCAACAGCGTAGCAGATCTATTCCAACAAGACCAAATACATTAACATTACCATATTCAACAATAACATGCTAAAATTCGAGAGTTCTCATGATTGAAATACAAATATGGGACATAAGTATGGAAATTAATCAGTGACAAAAATGTTAACTCAACCAACTTCATGAGTTGCATCCAGGAGTTTGAGTTGGTGCTTGTTGGCTTCTTTAAAAAAAAAAAAAAAATGTATTAAAATATTAGTTTTGTAAATAAATTCCTTTGTAGGCACAATTTAGTCTAATATAGACTAAATAGTCCAAATGTATCTCAAGCCTTGAAGTATATGCCTTTAGATCAAATATGAGATTGTTTTAAGATTATGATTTAAGATTAAAATTCAGTCAGTTGTATCCTTTTTCCAAGTTATCCTCCTCCAATCCCCAAACACCCCCTCTGACCACGTGTTGGCTGAAGAAACAACTGATTCTGTAAGCACTTTGTAGGCAGAAAAAGCAACACCACATAAAAAGCAGTTATTCAGAACTGAGAGCTCATGTCAGTGGCATGTGTAACGCTTCCTGTTCCCGGCATTGCATGTTTATGTTAGGAGAGCTGTCTGCACCAGTTTACGCTGGTTCTGCCAAATAGCTCCATCTCAGGACAGCAGGAAGAGGCTCCCAGTGGGAGGCTGCAAGGGATGGCAGAGCTCAGCCGGTGATCTGCTAAATGTAGGAGAGCTTTCTACGGGGAATACACAACACCATCAACACCATTTGGCTCTGTCTGAACCACCTTTACAGCCTTCAGCAATGAGGGACAAAAAAACTAACTGAAAGTGTGAGGTTTCTAGCGGTGCTAAGGTTTTCACTTCTTGGTCCCTACAATAACCTTTGAAAGTTGCCTTTTGAAATCACATATGCTTCAGGGCCTAGAGCACAATTTGTGAAATAAACCATTTCATTCAGGCTTTCAGATGCCACACAAGCGAACGGCTTGAGTGTGCATGTTAAAATGAGTAAAGACCGATTGTGAGGGGTTCAAATGGGCTTCATTGAAAGGAACTGACCCACATTACATTCAATCAGACGACGCTGATCAGAGCAGATGGCTAAAATGTATTTTTTGTGTCTCCCCAAAAAAGCCTGAGTGACAAAATCTCTCTGTCCCTATGGTTACCGTTCCTCATTCGCTCTCTAACTGCCCTCATTATCATCCTTAAACACAACAAACAGAAATAAATCAGGGTACTGGCCAGATGTTAGGGAAACATTAATGATGCAATGAATTTCCTCTTCTTTTCTTCCTGTGAGTCAATGGAATAAAAGGAAATATTAAACAGAATATACTGTGCTGTAGATGATTATAAGGATGACAATGTTGTTGATGAGCTGATTGGAAAGTAACTGGTGGCTGTGATGATAATGAAGAAGAATTCTGGTATCCAAAGAATGAGCAAGAGAAAGAACCTCTGCTTGATGTTTATTCTTTGATCCAAGTTTGCAAGTCTATGCTAATGCAGATGAGAGAGCATATGGGGAACAGAAAATGAGCTACAAATAAACTATACAGTAAACCATTATATTGCAGGATCATTTACCACAGCGGTGAACAAATGGCTTGTGTTGATAAATAACACTTGGTCATCCAGTGGAAAAGTCTCATTACTTTAGGCTCTCACTACATTATGTGCTGTCTCCAAAAGTGCTGAGACTTTAAAGCTCCTCATCTTTGATGTAAGCACAAAGTAAGGATAGCTACAGCAGTAACATTTCAAAGGTACAGGATGCAGGAGCTCAGTAGATTTAAAAGGTAATGAGGCGGAAAATACAGAAGTAGCAGCTATAACTTTGTTCTGCTACCAACAAGTCGGCCCACTGAGAGGCGAGGGAAGTAGGAGGAAAGGAGAGGAGGCTTTGACTAATGAGGGGTTACTGGTGGTGAGGGATAAAAGGTGGAGAGATACATTTAAAGGGGGCTGAATCCAGCGCATGAAGAGTCTAGACCTGGTTTTAACCCAGAAAACTTAAACTGGGCCATATCAAAGCCAAGTTTATAAGGATAGTTCATCTAAAAATGATTTGTAATTATTTAATGACTCTCATGTTGTTACAAACTTGAATGACTTGAAGGAACACAAAAGTAAATATTCTGAAGAATGTTTCAGCTGTTTTTGTTCATATAAGGAATGTCATTAGGATCCAAGAAAGGACATAAAGGTAGCATTTTACATCATTGCAAATTTAATTTAGCCCATTTAATAAACTATATTATTGCCCAGTTCAAATCTGCCAAATGTGACTATAAGGCATGAAGGTATTAAGATTATAAACATTAACATCATGATTTTGAAACAAGGTACACTGTGAAAAGTGCTATTTGACTAAAGACTTAATTTGAATTGAAAGTAATCCACACAATCTTAATCCAAGTTGTCTGAAGCAATACAATTGATTTTAACCACTGAATTTGAGTGGATTACTTTACTTCCTTGTAATATTAAAAACATGAATTTCAAACACTAGATATACCAAGAAAGTGCATGCATATTACTATGAATGGGAGAAAGTGCAACGTGCTTAAATAAAACAGCCAATCGCCAATTGATTATTGCGTCACTGCAGCTGCTGTTAGTTTCCCATTGAAACACTTTATTTTGATGGTCCCCTTTCTTCCCCATTCTGTTGACTATATAACATTGCACCTATGTCACCATTATGTTCAGTTTTCACAGACTTTTAGTTTTCACAGACTTTTAGTTTGTATTTCATCAGTTCCTGTGTAACTTTGCTTGTATTTCCACCACTCATTAGTCTCCATGGCTGAATCCGAAATCGCCCCCTATACCCTCAAATAGGGCATTATTTGAAGGGACAGCCATTTGGTGTCCGAAACTATAGTGGACGTTATTGAGTGCACTCATTCAATCCCACATTGCACCGCAATAACGGGTGTACAGCCGATGTATGCTCAACGGCTGTCCGAATTCACTCACTCGTTTTCATTCACTCCTTCAAGTGAACTATATTAGTGGACTAATGTAGGGAATAGTGATTGAGGGTTTAGGGGGCAATTTCAGATTCATCCCATGATCACTGTCATTATGAGTTTGTATCAGCTGTGTGTCATTAATTATCTTGAGTCACTACTTAAGTTCTCCCTTCATAGTCATTCAGTGTCCGGTCACATCTACGTTTAGTGTGTGTGTTGCTCAGCCTGTTTGCCTGTTCTTTGGATTACTGTTATTAAGTGTTGGAACTCTATTTTTCATCTGTTTGCCTGCAACCACCCGTGACAACCTACATGTTAACTAAGTCTCATTTGAATATTAGTTGATAATTAGTAGACTGTTAGGGGTAGGGTTAGTAGAATAAGGGGTTAGGGTTAGTAGAATAAGTTGACATTTAGTGGCAAAGTTATTTATAGTCAGTAGAATGTCTGTTGGAGAGCATCAAAATAAATTGTTAGCAGATATTAAGCAGACAGTCTACAAATACTCTAATGAGAGTTAGTTGACATATAGGTTCAACATTACTTAGTCAACAGAATGTCTAAAGGGGACCATCAAAATAAAGTGTTACCAAAACAGTTACTGTCCTGAGACGTGTGCTTAGAACTGCACAAGCGCATTGGCTGGTTCAGCCTGAAATATACACTTTTTTAACACTATTTGAACATAAGAAACAATGGGTCAAACATGGGTCAGTCCATGACAGATTTTGTTGGCGATTTGACATATGTTAATTAAATGTAAATATGGCAAGCAGTTTTTAAGATTTCAGGATTTCCCTATTCAAATATATAGGACTTGGATGCCCAAAATAGCTGTCTGGAGCTGCAGACTTTCCTAATACAAATATAACGCTATACAAATAAACTTAAATTGAATTAAATTACTTTGTATGATGAACAGACCAAAAGTTTAGTGTTTAATCACTAAAAAGTGATTTTCTTAATGAATGAATTATTGAATCATTTACATTACAATTTATTTATCTGGCAGGCATTTTTATTCAAAGCGACTTTCATTGCATTCAAAGTAGGCTGTACATTTTATTAAGTTCAAACCCATGATCTCAGTGTTGTTAACGGCATTTTGCACTGTTTGAGAAAATATTGACGTTTTGAAGTTTCATTTTGGGTGAACTATTTATGCACATAAGTAATTCTGGTCTGAGTTATAAGAATATAAAATAAAATAATTAAATAATTTTATAATAAAGAATTCGATTAACATAATGCAGCTGGGTGCACATAAAACCACCTGTATTATACAAACCCGATTCCAAAAAAGTTGGGACACTATACAAATTGTGAATAAAAAAGGAATGCAATAATTTACAAATCTCATAAACTTATATTTTATTCACAATAGAATATAGATAACATATCAAATGTTGAAAGTGAGACATTTTGAAATGTCATGCCAAATATTGGCTCATTTTGGATTTCATGAGAGCTACACATTCCAAAAAAGTTGGGACAGGTAGCAATAAGAGGCCGGAAAAGTTAAATGTACATATAAGGAACAGCTGGAGGACCAGTTTGCAACTTATTAGGTAAATTGGCAACATGATTGGGTATAAAAAGAGCCTCTCAGAGTGGCAGTGTCTCTCAGAAGTCAAGATGGGCAGAGGATCACCAATTCCCCCAATGCTACGGCGAAAAATAGTGGAGCAATATCAGAAAGGAGTTTCTCAGAGAAAAATTGCAAAGAGTTTGAAGTTATCATCATCTACAGTGCATAATATCATCCAAAGATTCAGAGAATCTGGAACAATCTCTGTGCGTAAGGGTCAAGGCCGGAAAACCATACTGGATGCCCGTGATCTTCGGGCCCTTAGACGGCACTGCATCACATACAGGAATGCTACTGTAATGGAAATCACAACATGGGCTCAGGAATACTTCCAGAAAACATTGTCGGTGAACACAATCCACCGTGCCATTCGCCGTTGCCGGCTAAAACTCTATAGGTCAAAAAAGAAGCCGTATCTAAACATGATCCAGAAGCGCAGGCGTTTTCTCTGGGCCAAGGCTCATTTAAAATGGACTGTGGCAAAGTGGAAAACTGTTCTGTGGTCAGACGAATCAAAATTTGAAGTTCTTTTTGGAAAACTGGGACGCCATGTCATCCGGACTAAAGAGGACAAGGACAACCCAAGTTGTTATCAGCGCTCAGTTCAGAAGCCTGCATCTCTGATGGTATGGGGTTGCATGGCAGCGTGTGGCGTAAACTTGAGCAACTTGTCTCCTCAGTCCCCAGACGTTTTCAGACTGTTATAAAAAGAAGAGGGGATGCCACACAGTGGTAAACATGGCCTTGTCCCAACTTTTTTGAGATGTGTTGATGCCATGAAATTTAAAATCAACTTATTTTTCCCTTAAAATGATACGTTTTCTCAGTTTAAACATTTGATATGTCATCTATGTTGTATTCTGAATAAAATATTGAAATTTGAAACTTCCACATCATTGCATTCTGTTTTTATTCACAATTTGTACAGTGTCCTAACTTTTTTGGAATCGGGTTTGTATATAATCTTTTATTATTTTTTTTCCACACAGGTGTTCAGTGGCAATGTCAAACAAATGGTTTAATTTTCTCATCACCTTGGAGGCACAATTGTACACTAACTCATTAACACTACCAGTGTAGAGAGCATTGTCATAGGTCTCTCTTCCCCAATGACCTTTCCAATCAAATAACACATGCAGTCATAGCCAGAATTTCACTGCATCAACGTAATTGTGCTGCCAATGAAGCAATCACTTGTAATGGCACACAAATGAATGAATAACCACAGACTGGCAAGACATTTACTTATTGACATTTAGTAATGAAACAATTAAGAGGCAGACTGTTTTCACAAAGAGAGGTTAGCTCATGCTCCACCACAGCGTATCATATAGCAGAAGCTTCTTGCCATATCATACCCAGCTTTTTTTTGCATGAAAACTGTTAGTTCAGATGACACAGCAGTTTTTGAACACATGCTTACAAAATCCTGCATATTTCAAGGCTTTGTAAATGTGTATGACCTAATAAAATAATTGAAGTGATGCATTTGAAATATTGAGGCTTTTACATGAAAAAGGAATCGACTGCATCTAATATTAAATTCCACCAAATATACAGAAAAATATTTTGGCACACATTTTTTATGATGTTGTTTCATGTCAAAAATCACTCAAAATCTCTAAAGTGTTTTTAGATTTAGCATTTTTGGATTTTTGGAGGAGCTCCAAAAGGATAAAAGGAGGAGTGATGATAGTGAAGGACTTTACTTTAATTTATGTTTATTATGTTTAAAGCACAACAAAAGATTACATAATGATTTAAAATGTACTTTAAAGTAAAACTTTAAAGTTTACATCATTACAAAGGGTACTTAACCCTTATACACATACCTCAGGTCTTCAGTGACCCAGGACGTCATTCACTACCCTCCTCCGCATTCATTTTTTTAAAGTTAGACATCTTAGTAATCCTCAATAAATTCATTATAAACAATGTAACATGGAAAAAATAATACAATTAAAAAAGAATGCCTGTTTTCCCATTCATTTTTTGTAAAAAATTATATAGGGTCACTAACGACCCGAGGTGTGTAACAGTATATTTTTTATGCACAACAATTGAATCTTTGATGACTGAATAAGTACAGTTCACCTTTATTCCACAAGATGACAATGTCTGATACACAATGATGAAGTGACGTTTCACTCAAAGTTACCGCAGGCAGAAAACAAAAGAATAGGAAGTATCATCAGCAAAACCTTAAATGGCTCAGCGATTTACAGCAGAGCAAATACTGAATGCAATCAAATATTAGTGTCACTGTCACTTGAAGGCGGATCTGGTGAAGAAGCTGTCAGCGATCTAAATATTGATTTTGAAGATGTTGAAAATGATAGTTTTGAGAATATGTTTGCGATGGCGAATATGAGCCAGATGCTGAATGTACTGGGAAATGAGCTCTGTCGAGGACAATGATGATGGTATAAAACATCTGCTCAAACTGAAACCTTCCAAGCTCCAAAAGGTAACGAAATATGCTTTATTTTATTCTGCTGTAATTGTTACTCTAATATCAGGAGAGTTTTATATTATCACGAAAGGTAGAGATCCATCTGTGTTGGCTATAGAACCGGGTGCTAAAGACCCGAATATGTAATAATGATTGGCTAAACATTCATGCATTTAAGGGTTAAGTTTGTTAATAAACATGAGAGTAATGAAAGTGTACTCTCTTTAGGTGGCCTTTTATTTCATATTATCTGCATGTAGATTTTTAATATATACAGTTACACTTCATTTTAAGGTGTCTGTGTTACAGTGTAATTATACAATGAAGTACTAAGTAATAGTAATTAACTACATGTACTTACTATATAATTCGGGTTAGGGTTAAGGTTAGGTTGAGGGTTAGTTGCATGTAACTATGCATAATTGATTGTTATTACTATAGTAACTACATGTAAAATGTGTAACAGGGACACTGTAAATACACTGTGTTACCAAATATACTTTTAAGAATTGACGTACACTACAAGTGTGTCAGGATCACCATTCACCAGTCACCATGCCTGTTTCCTCTACACACTACATTTCCCATAATCCTCCCTGGTCATCACCTGCGTAACCCTTCTTAATCACCACATCTGTCTGCCATCATGTTCATCAACTCTCCATAAAAGCCAGCACAACACACACAGGGGTTGGGTTGTCTGGTCTCATCCTTGCTAACTTGGACTGCTTCATTGTCTATGTCTTGGACTGCCTGTATTGCTAATCGCTACTTACCTGCATCTACTTACCTATATCGTCTTCCTGTGCTCCGTTCTTCTGTGTTCCTGCTTCCCTGGATTCCCGCCTCCTCCATTATCATCTGTTCTGCTCCTACAAAGATAAAAGACAGTATTATCTTAATCTTCAGCGATTATCAAGGTCTGTGTGGTGCAACTTACCAGTTTGGACTGTTATATTACTCATCCACTCTTGTTGTTGTAATCTACTACATTTGCCATCATTTCATTCACCCTGTTTGTTAATAAACTGTTTCATCATTGTACTCTCTGTTCACTTGAGTCTATAGCCGCTTTTCCACCGTCGGGCCAAACAGTTCTCATTGCGTAACCGTTCTATTCCGTGCCGATCCAGGCCAGGTGGTGCGGTTCTGGTTTCATTTTCCATTGTGGGGCTGATAATGGCCACTCTTTGGAATGTAATACATAAGCGTCAGTCGTTGCCTTGGCAACACAGCGGTTTACTGATGATATGAGATGTAAATATCGACCGCATTATGGAGGATGATCAGATATTTCTTTTAATTTTATTACTAATTTGTGTTTACATCGCTCAAATAGAGCGCTTAGCCAGCTACAGAGAAACTGGTAGCCAGGCAACGGACAAGTAACCAATCCTGAGTGGCACTTCACGGATTCTACCAGCACGGTTAGTTAACCGTGCCGAGAATTCCAGGCCGAGAACGGTTTGTAATCGTGCCGTGCTGTACCAGGCTCAAGTGGAAACACAACTGGAACCGTTCCTTACTATTCTAAGAACCGTTCGGCCCGACGGTGGAAAAGCGGCTTTTGTCAATTGACAAAGTGCACATTAAGTAGAATTAAGCACACTTCTTTTTCACAAGGAACCTCAAACTTGAATTTTGAAGCTGCTCTGCATTTAAAAAAATGTAAGTTGCTTAACAGCTCTGTTAATAGTTTATGGCCCTGCAAGATGAGTCATCAATATTATCCCTCAAAAGTAGGGCTGTTTACAGTCGGCATAAAACATACATTGCAATTTTGTCTTTTCTTCCCTGTTGTGACATACACCTGTTGTGTATTGAGTTATTAATCCAAAATTACTCTGTATTGGTGCACTCTAGTGGAGAGTGCAGTAATTGCAATTGCGCAGTAAAAAGATTTGTTCAAGCAAAGCTCTGATCTGAGTGTCTGTCTTACTGTATTGTAAGTGTACAAACATAACAGAACTTGCGATGAGATTTGAAAAGAACCTGTCGTACAGCAAACTACAGAGACTGGAAGCATTTGTGTCTTGCCTACATCGAAAGAGCTGCCGAAATGTCTGCTAGGGATGGTGGAGGGCACACACCACGCGGCCTAAATTAATAACCTGTGAGTTTCCTGCATCAGTTGTTTAAAGGGGATATACATTAATCGACTGAAACAAAAGAAGAAACAAAAATGTCTGGGTGTGTCGGACAAATGGATGCTTTTGACAGTACGGTGGAAGACTGGGCGACGTATATGGAGAGAGCTGAACAGTATTGTTTAGCCAATGACATCGGGAACGAGAGAAAAAGTGTCCGTTCTCTTGAGTGTAATGGGGGCAAAAACATACAACCTCTTGCGCAGTTTAACTGCACCAGTAAAGCCAGCAGAGAAAACATTCAAAGAAATTGTGGAGGTGCTGCAAACGCATTTGAATCCGAAGCCCTTGATAATCGCGGAGCGTTTTCGCTTTCATAAGCGTAATTAACAAAAGACAAAATCAGTATCGGAGTACATGGCCGAGCTTAGGAGGCTTGCAGAGCACTGCCAATTCGGCGATGGTTTGTCTGACGCGCTCAGAGATAGACTTGTCTGCGGTCTGCGCAGTGAGAGCATGCAAAAGAGGCTCCTTACAGAGAGAGGACTCACTCTGACGCCAGCACTAGAGATCGCCGTCTCTATGGAGATAGCTGCGAAAGACGTGCTGGAATTGCAAAGAAAGCCCTCAGCTGAAAGTCATGTAAACAAATTTGCAACAAAGCGAAGTGACAAACGTTCGGGATGTTTTAGATGTGGTAAAAAGTCACATGACCCTGCTGAATGCTGGTTTAAAGAAAAGGAGTGCAGAAAAAGGGACACATACAGAAAATGTGTAAAACAAAGCCAACTGAAAAGAAGAGAATGACATTTGCAAAAAGAAATGCAAAGATAAATGAACTGGATGAACCAGACTCTGACACCTCTGATGTGGCAGACTTCTCATACACTGAGCTGCATTCTCTTAAAGAGACAGATCGCAAAATTATCTGGGTGACTCCTATCGTTGAAGGACAAAAATTGAAGATGGAACTTGACACAGGATCAGCGCTGTCAATAATTTCATACAAAGATTACAAAGTCCATTTCGACAAACTGAAATTGAGGGGCACTTCCGTAAGGCTTAAGACCTACACAGGAGAGAAAATTGCTCCAATGGGAAAACTTAAGGTCAGAGTAAATCCATAAAAGCCATGCAAGTTACCCCCAAGGTAACCACGTGCTCTATAGAGACAAATTAGAGCATGTGCTAGAGCAAGACAAATTAGAGCATGTGCTAGAGCAATCTGCACAAGATGACATTGGAACATTGAAGCACATAAAGGCAAGGCTTACTATTGAGAGTGATATGCAACCAAAATTTCATAAGGCACACCCTGTGCCATATTCGGTACGGCCCAAAAGTGGAGGCTGAGTTAAAGCAACTAGAAGGCCAAGGAATCCTGTCTAAAGTAAGCTGGACTGACTGGGCCACACCTATTGTTCCAATTGTCAAGAAAAGTGGTGAGGTACGAATTTGTGGTGACTTTAAGGTCACAATTAACCCAGCGTTGCAGGTGGACCAGTACCCATTGCCTCGCACTGAGGACATCTTTGCGTCACTTTCTGGTGGACAGCGTTTTTCAAAAATCGATCTGGCTCAGGCATACTTACAAATGGAGGTAGAAGAATCTTCGAAAAAGTACCTGACAATAAATACGCATAAGGGTCTCTTTCGCTACAACAGACTCGTTTTTGGGGTGTCATCAGCACCTGCACTATGGCAAAGAGCCATGGATCAAGTTTTGCAAGGGATTCCAGGCACACAGTGCTATTTAGATGATATTATAGTCACTGGCCATGACGATGGTGCTCACCTGGAAAATTTTAAAGCTGTTCTTGAAAGGCTTGCGGAGTATGGACTGAGAGCAAACAAAAGCAAATGTGAATTTTTCAAAGACTCAGTGGAGTACTGTGGACACCAAATTGACAAGGATGGCCTTCACAAATCTCCAGATAAAGTCAATGCTGTTTTGAGGGCACCAAGACCAGAGAACGTGAAACAACTTCGTTCATTTCTTGGACTTGTAAATTATTATCATAAATTCTTGCCAAATCTGTTTACAGTGCTATATCCATTGAACACATTGCTACAACAGGAAAACAACTGGATGTGGTCCAAAGAGTGTGACACAGCTTTCAAAACAGCTAAACAATTGATTACTTCCGAGACTGTGTTAACGCACTATGACCCTAGTCTTCCCTTGCGTCTAGCGTGCGATGCTTCGCCATACGGAATAGGCGCCGTATTATCTCACAAAATGACTGACGGATCTGAGAGACCGATTGCATTTGCATCTAGGTCCTTGACTACTGCGGAACGCAAATATGCCCAGATCGAACGAGAGGCTTTAAGCTTGATATGGGGAGTGAAGGAGTTTAATCAGTACCTCTACGGGAAACACTTCACTCTCATTACTGATCATCAGCCTTTAGTAGTAGATGGCTGCAGCACGACTACAGCGTTGGGAATTATTCCTTGGTGGTCATGACTATTCAATTGAGTTCAAGGGCACAAAGCACCATGGCAATGCAGATGGATTGTCACGCCTTCCTCAGGAGAAACCAGAGGAGGTCGAGGATGACAGTGATATGTTTCACATCACTCAAATGGAACCCCTGCCTGTCACGAGCGCTCAAATTCAAAGGGAGACAAATCGAGATCCTGTATTGGCCAAAGTGTTTGATCTGACCATGAAAGGATGGCCAGCTAGAGGTGATCCGCAGCTTCCTGACTACTCAAACCATCATGAACAGCTTTCTGTAACACAAGGATGTGTCATGTGGGGTACTAGAGTGATCGTGGCACCCAAGCTACGTGCCAGGGTACTTTCTTCCCTACATGAAGGACATTTAGGTGTCGTTAAAATGAAGAGCCTGGCCAGAAGCTATGTTTGGTGGCCTGCACTGGACCACCAAATTGAAGATCTAGCTAAAACATGTTCTGGGTGTCAACAGGTTCAACAACAGACACAAGTGGCACCTTTGCATGTTTGGGAATTTCCTACCAGTCCCTGGCAGCAAGTCCACATTGACTTTGCGGGACCTTTCCTTGACAAAATGTTCCTGGTATTAGTGGACGCACATTCAAAATGGCCAGAGGTATTTCTTGTCAAAAACGCTACGTCTACAAAGACTGTTGAACTGCTTCGCACATTGTTCTCCCGCACTGGCTTACCAGAGCAGTTGGTCAGCGATAATGGTACTCAGTTTACCTCAGAGGAATTCCAGTCATTTGTTAAGGGCAATGGAATTAAGCACACTACATCTGCGCCTTACCACCCTGCAACGAATGGCCTGGCTAAACACATGGCACCAGGATGCACTATGGGAAGAAGGCAAGCTGACGGAGGCAGTGTGATGCTTTGGGCAATGTTCTGCTGGGAAACCTTGGGTCCTGCCATCCATGTGGATGTTACTTTGACATGTACCTAAGCATTGTTGCAGACCATGTACACCCTTTCATGGAAACGGTATTCCCTGGTGGCTCTGGCCTCTTTCAGCAGGATAATGCGCCCAGCCACAAAGCAAAAATGGTTCAGGAATGGTTTGAGGAGCACAACGAGTTTGAGGAGTTGACTTGGCTTCCAAATTCCCCAGATCTCAATCCAAGCAAGCATCTGTGGGATGTGCTGAACAAAGGAGTCCGATCCATGGAGGCCCCACCTCGCAACTTACAGGACTCAAAGGATCTGCTGCTAGCATCTTGGTGCCAGATACCACAGCACACCTTCAGGGGTCTGGTGGAGTCCATGCCTTGACAGGTCTGTTTTGGCAGTAAAAGGGGGACCAACACAATATTAAGAATGAAATGTTATGCCTGATCGGTGTATATCTGAGTGAAACAGCTTCTCAAACAACAAGAAATATAGGGTGGGACTTGATTTTGTTCATCTGGAATTTGTTGGATCATTGTGGTTTGCTATAGAGTGGTGCAGGAATTATGTATTTTTGTAGGCCAAAACCTGGGAACGAGTTACCATTTTAGCACTTCCGGTTCCATTCCCCTGAATTCAATGGGATTTTTGAATTGATTTTTGGTTAAATGCCTGAAATAAGGTCTGTGGTGGACACAAACTCAAGATATTTTCATGTTTTACAACATTAACATCAGTAATACCCTCTTTTGAATAATATATAATATATATAAAGCTTTTACTTGTCTTAAAAAAGGCAGTCGCTAACAAGTGGATAAATGGCACTACAGAGGTTGTCAGGGTCATTACATGTCATCAGCTGAAAAGGTAAACTCATCTACTCACTAGTTCTCTTTCACAGCCTTGTTGAGTTATTAATCGTGCTCTTGCAAACTATTATAACTTGTTTCAGGGAAAATGTTTTTAAACAAAGAGTTGTCGGAAGCTTGGTGATGTTGAAGTCATGCGACCGTGGTGTAGTTCGTTTATAGCCTATGTAGTTTTGGACTTTTGCAGATTAAATTTACACTTCAAAATTCATAAAAGTTGTGTTTATTTGTGAAGATTATCACGATGAACAAAATGTTTAAGAATCATACGCTTTTGTAAGTCACAGACCTTATTTTCTGCAATAATCCAAAAGCCAATGGAAAAATCCTATTGCGTTTTCATCAAGGGAACCAGTGTGATGCAAACTTCCGGGCTGGCCTACAAAAATACATCATTACTGCAGCAATCTATTGCTGCGATCTCATGTAAATGATAGCTTGTCCCGCCCTTGCACCAGTAAACACGCCACCAGGGAAGATCTCTTAAAGGTAGGGTAGGCAGTTTCAGAGAGACTAGCAATAGCAATCTAGCTTTGAAAACATAAGATCCCTCCCTACCTTCAGAGCGTCTCCAAAGCCACGCCTCCTCCAAAACACATGAACATGCAGAGTCTGCAAAGTGTCACGAGAGACAGCATTAAATTACTCAAAGCACATAACATTACAATAATAATGAATTTAAACAACTTACAGAGCTCTTACTCGTACCACCTAACTGCTACAGATTCCTTTTGGCGTTGATTGTGTTGCCATAAAAACGCATAACTTTGAGTGTGAGGATGTGAACAGCTCTGAGTAGATGTCACGGGTTACTTAATTATCTCTTAATTATGGTAGTACGGACAACATGGCATGAATGCAGCATAAGCTTGTTTTTTTGGTTCAGAAGAAACTGTAAAAGGTGGCTGCTGTTTGTTTGCAGCGCTCGGTGACTGTCTGTCTACAACTCTGCATAGAGGATGTCTGTGTGAGCAGGATCACAGAGGTATGGAAATCCACAGGTAGGACATCCTATCATTGCATTCGGACTGAACATCCTGAGACTTCCACAGAAAATATATGTACTTTTTTTGTAACATTTAGACCATTTCTATTGATCGCTATCAGGATGTGAAGAGAGTTTAACAGTATAACAAAAAGTGTTTATGGAAAACATTGCCTACCCTACCTTTAAGAGATGTCGCTGCAAAAGTGAGTGGAAGTTATTTTGATTAAAGATTACAAGGCAAGGCACATGAATTAAAAAAATATAATGATGTGCATGGATAAATAATTTATAATAAATACTGCAATATTATATAAAAATAAGAATGGTCAATTTTGATTTCATGGTGACTTTTAAATGCTAAAAGTAAAGCTTCTTAAATGCATTAGCCTATAGATGGCAGCAAAACTAAAGCGCACGTGGTCTTAAAAAGCTTTTTTTGGTGTATATGACTCTTTTTTTTTTTAAATTACATTTAAAGAACATACAAAAACATTTAACAACCAACATACATAGGGGATACACGTAACAAATCTTTCATAAACGGTTTCAACACAATTTTGTGGTTTTATTTTCTTGTTTCACAATTAGGCTGAAGCATTACATTCTGTAGGCCTAAATGTATATATATATATATATATATATATATATATATATATATATATATATATATATATATATATATATATATATATACACACTCACCTAAAGGATTATTAGGAACACCATACTAATACTGTGTTTGACCCCCTTTCGCCTTCAGAACTGCCTTAATTCTACGTGGCATTGATTCAACAAGGTGCTGAAAGCATTCTTTAGAAATGTTGGCCCATATTGATAGGATAGCATCTTGCAGTTGATGGAGATTTGTGGGATGCACATCCAGGGCACGAAGCTCCCGTTCAACCACATCCCAAAGATGCTCTATTGGGTTGAGATCTGGTGACTGTGGGGGCCATTTTAGTACAGTGAACTCATTGTCATGTTCAAGAAACCAATTTGAAATGATTCGAGCTTTGTGACATGGTGCATTATCCTGCTGGAAGTAGCCATCAGAGGATGGGTACATGGTGGTCATAAAGGGATGGACATGGTCAGAAACAATGCTCAGGTAGGCCGTGGCATTTAAACGATGCCCAATTGGCACTAAGGGGCCTAAAGTGTGCCAAGAAAACATCCCCCACACCATTACACCACCACCAGCAGCCTGCACAGTGGTAACAAGGCATGATGGATCCATGTTCTCATTCTGTTTACGCCAAATTCTGACTCTACCATCTGAATGTCTCAACAGAAATCGAGACTCATCAGACCAGGCAACATTTTTCCAGTCTTCAACTGTCCAATTTTGGTGAGCTTGTGCAAATTGTAGCGTCTTTTTCCTATTTGTAGTGGAGATGAGTGGTACCCGGTGGGGTCTTCTGCTGTTGTAGCCCATCCGCCTCAAGGTTGTGCGTGTTGTGGCTTCACAAATGCTTTGCTGCATACCTCGGTTGTAACGAGTGGTTATTTCAGTCAAAGTTGCTCTTCTATCAGCTTGAATCAGTCGGCCCATTCTCCTCTGACCTCTAGCATCAACAAGGCATTTTCGCCCACAGGACTGCCGCATACTGGATGTTTTTCCCTTTTCACACCATTCTTTGTAAACTCTAGAAATGGTTGTGCGTGAAAATCCCAGTAACTGAGCAGATTGTGAAATACTCAGACCGGCCCGTCTGGCACCAACAACCATGCCACGCTCAAAATTGCTTAAATCACCTTTCTTTCCCATTCTGACATTCAGTTTGGAGTTCAGGAGATTGTCCAGGACCACACCCCTAAATGCATTGAAGCAACTGCCATGTGATTGGTTGATTAGATAATTGCATTAATGAGAAATTGAACAGGTGTTCCTAATAATCCTTTAGGTGAGTGTATATATATATATATATATATATATATATATATATTTTTTTTTTTTTTTTTTTTTTTCCCCAGAGTATGGTATGTTTTTTTTTTTTCCTTATTTCTCATTCTTATTTATTGTATTTGCATTCAATGAGTCATATAATATTTGTAAATCTTTACAAAAAAAAAAAAAAACCTCAGAGGGATCAATACACATTACCTTAGCTTTATGTAAATGAAACTTCCCAGGGAGAAGTATTAACTTATTAAAAATAGTTAATTCACGTCATGGGGGTTACTTGCATTAGATATTTAAAATAGTACTGGACAAAACACAATATGCCACTGTACACGTTTATTTATATTTTACGATATTCGCAATGAAAGCGAGCTAATCCAACAGAGCGGCTGAGATGGTTAGAGCGCCGCTACCTGTCAATCAAGCCGCTCTGTGTATAGAAGCAGCTCCGAGGCTCCGCCCCCTCCATACTAAACTCATCTGATAAAACACCGAGAGCCGGAGAAATCAAAGACACCGACTAAACGGTCGTCAGCTACCGCTGTAGCATCACCACCGATCCCGTAGGACATCTCCAGCTCTCTCTTTATCAAAGCACGCAAACAATAGCGACTGGAAGGGATCGAGAGGAATATATTACCCTCTTAACAGAACAATGAACGCGGGCTGATTTCCCAGGTAAGCCGCGCGCCCGTGACTGTTATAATAGCAGCGTTTTGTGAATGCAAGATTTAATAAGCCTTAAATTGCGGGGATAAGTATATTATGAGGACATGCGTATTTTTCTTTTTCATTGAGCCACATTCACGCTCGCCGTCATTTAGGCTACTCCACGTTGCTCTGTGGACACAATGTAAGAAACGGACGCGACATGAAATGATTTGAGCGCGTGATCCAGCTGTGCAGTTCTGCAGTGATGGCTGCACAACATCTGAGTGCTTTTGCTTGTAAATCCAGTGCTGGCGTTCAAAACACACGCAGTGTTGAGTTCAATGTGCTCCACAACCCTGCCCCTCTGTGTTCACTGGCTCTTAATTTGCTATGCTTACTGAAGTTCAATTAAATACCTTAAGGCAGCCCTGAAGTGCAGTATGATGGTATCTACAAGACATGCAAGAGCACTTCATCTGCCTGCCTTGTGCTAGTTGGGTGGTAGGGATGGAAGTTTTAAATGAATTGACTCCCTTCCAGATTTTAGTCTTGTTAGAGCTATTGCATGTATGTATGGTGTCCTTGTATTGAAAATGTCCTCAAAAATGGTAAAACCAGTTGTGAGGATTGCCATAAATGGGGTCTTAATTCAAATCTTAAAGGCAGTGTCTTCTGAAATGATACAGTGTGTTAGTTTCTTAGTACAATAGAAATTCATGTTCCATATCAATTTGATGTTTACATGGTTTTTTGGTGAAAGGCTTATGGACTATCAACACCAATGCTGTATGTACTGTATATTAAACATTATTAAAAAGAAGCGTCAATGTTTCATCAAGCATTTTTCATTTATTCTTTGTTTGGCTGCTATTATTATTATTATTATTATTATTATTATTAGTCACATTTAAAGACAGATTATTATTTTAACGAATCCTTGGTAAACAGTAAGTGCACTGATGGTGGCTTTTAAAATATTTAACTACATTCACTCACAGATTCTTTTGTTTCTCAAGTAATTTCAAGTTAATTTCTGTTGAGTAGGTGAATTAATTATTTGCCAATTAGTCCATTTCACTGTGATCATGTGTACTATTTATAGTGTTTATCAATATTTTGTATTAATTTATTTTTATATTTTCAGTTTTCATTTTAATGATTGCTTTTTTTTGTGTGTGCTTTTAGTTATTATTAGTTTAAATATTTCTATTTAGCTTTAATTTGTTCATTTCAGTTTTAGTAATTTTAATATGCGTTTTATTTAATTTAGTTGTCAAGGCATGATTTATAATTTGTGTTTATCTCCCCCTGGCATTGAAAAAAAGTATTATAGATTATTATTATTATTATTATTATTATTATTATTATTATTCATATCATTTTGTATAATTACATAAATTGGTTTCCGCAAGTATAGGTGTCCAAGTTTGCGTGTGGATGTGCTTTAGTGGGTGAATCTGGGAGATTTTCCAGCATGACAAGAACAATAAGCAGTGTGACAGACTCAATTCAGATGAAGTCAGAAGAACAGTGGGACATTTTGTGGAGTATAGAAAAATGCCTATAATGGGAATAGTGTCTAGAGAATATGGGTGCAGTTTAAACTAGCTGTAGAAGAACAAGATCAGACACAAAGCCTATTGTGCTAGAACACCCCAACCAGCACACAGTCCAGACATATGAGAGCCTAAAATTAATGCATTTAAAATAAAATTAAAAAATCTAAGTGTTTGTAGTATACAACTATTTAGTTCCTGGAAATCATACTTCCGAATCATTTTCTTTCTTTTTTTTTTTTTTTTTTGGGTGGTGCTTTGTGTGCAAGGTCTATTTCCTCTTTGTCAGATGGAAAATCTGGTTAATCTGTAAAGTTTCAATTATTTAGTTTTGTTATGCATGATGTTAACTTTAGAGTGCAGCTACTAAAATACAAAGATCAATAAATGCAAAATACACTAAGAAAATCAGAATAAAATGAGGCTTTGCTTTTATAGTATGTGTAGTGAAAATGACCACTCTTTTTGTTTTTTTTGTTTTTTTTGTTGTAAATTATAAAGATTAAAGATTATTTGGGTTTGTTTTAAAAGAAAATACTATATCGTTAGTCAAAATTTCATGTTTAATTCAATGTGTTACTTGCCATTTCTTTGTCATTTTGGAAAATTTGGCCATTTCTGAAAATAGAAAATGTTTTGTTCTGTTAAAACTAGTTGTTGCTGATCAGTGCAGTTTATACTGGTTTCACAGGTACAAAAACACACTTGCATTCATTTTTAAAATGAAACATGACACATGCTGGCTGTATTGTCCAGGCCAAGTCACACATGTGGCTTATTGACCGTCACTGCATCTTGCAGTTCCTGATCAATGGTAGTGTCCATTTGGGTTTTATGTTGTATAGATTGTAAGTGGGGTCAGTAGAACACTGTTGCCTTTTAATAGTTTTCAGGTCAGAGTTCTTTGCTTCTATATGTTCAATATGCGTTTGTCCCCTATCATGTTATAGCTTATTGTGGTTAGTGCCATCTAGGGTAGTGGTTCTCAAACTTTAAGAGCAACCGTTTTTTCTTTTTAAATTGATGTGACCCATACATACAACCATTTACATGCAGTCAAGCCATGTTGTGCAATAGTTATGTGCAAGTCTCCAGGGTTTGAAAACCTGTGATCTAAGACTAAGATCTAAATAATTGTTGTACTTGCGCTGCCAATATTTTCCCTGGCTCAGCACTAAAATGTGAAATTTTATTTCTTTTTAATTAAATGTTTTTCAGACAGAAAATGGATTTAAAGAATGTTATTTAATTATAAAATACTTTAATTCAAATTTCCTGTTTTAACTGATACTTTCAAGATGATCACAAATTTTGCAATTCCTTTTGATTTTCCTGACAGAAACGTACCAAATCGAGGGAAGGTCTAATTTTCTTTACAAGCTGTTCACACATTGGCGATTAAAAAAAAAAACAAAAAAAAAAAACAGCTATTACTACATGAAAATTTACATATAGTACCTTTAACTACCTTTACAATACCGTAGTAACATTGGTGGTGACAGTTGTGTCAACTGGCCTGAAACTATGTATTATTTATATATAATATATTATAATATATAATAAGTGTGGGGAATGAAAACTATTTAGCTATTAAGCAAAATTATATCTGTTTGGTTTTTTTTTTTTTTTTTTTTTTTTTTTTTTTTTAAATCAAACAGATATAATTTTGCTTAATAGCTAAATAGTTTTCATTCCCCACACTTATTATATATTATAATATATTATATATAAATAATACATAGTTTCAGGCCAGTTGACACAACTGTCACCACCAATGTTACTACGGTATTGTAAAGGTAGTTAAAGGTACTATATGTAAATTTTCATGTAGTAATAGCTGTTTTTTTTTTTGTTTTTTTTTTAAAGCTTATATTTAAATCAAATGAACGTAACATGAATTGTATTTTTATATTTATGTAATGTGAATCGGTCTGTTTTTTACTTTTGTTTTTCTTAACATTGCCTGTCTAGTTATTTTATGTGTTGGTTGACAAATTTCCGAAGACAAATTTCCACCTCGGTGGACAATACAATACAATAATATAAAAGTGTGGGGAATGAAAACTATTTAGCTATTAAGCAATTCATCTCTATACTCAATACTGTTTTTTTTTTTGTTTTTTTTTCGGTTTCGTTTTGCGTGTCGAATGTGTTAGTCACGCAGCAGACATGCATTTTCTTTTCTTTTTTGAAGCAATGTAGCAGTCTTTGTTGTGTGGGTGTTTTTCACAATTGAAAAAAGAGAACAGCGGAGCTGCAATCAGGTTGAGGTAATTAGAAAAGGCAGCAGGGTGAAGAACTTCAGCACTACTGATTTGCAGATTTAATCAGTCATAAGTCATTACATCCCAATGTACACAAAGAATATCAGGCAAATGTAATTACCGCACAAGAGCCACACTAACCTTAACCCTCCAAACAATCAAATCACTTAACTAGTACAAGGTCATTTCAGAAGGATGGCATAAATGGCAGACCTGGAACAGACATTAACCAAATCCCAGATCTCCGGTGTTAAAGACCAAAGGTTTTGTTGGCTATTTAAACACAATTTGAGGCTAGCATTTGTTGAGGCATATGTAACACTATAGTGTTCGTGCACAGTCTGATGCACATTGTACACTGATGACAGTTTTATGTTGTCAACTCGCTGGGTATTTTAAAAGGTAAGAAGCTATAAGATGTCTGTTCATCTTGGAACACAAATTAAGACATTTTTAATATTCTTTAATCATTTTTGTCCATCCATTGAAAGTATCCAAAACTATACATCAAAAAGTAGCAAAAGACATTGCAATAGTAATCCATATGAATCAATCGATTTAGTCAGTTTTGGTTTTGGCGTAATGGACTTTCAATGGACTTTCAATATTTTTAAATGAAAAAATATCGCTTAAGTTTTTTTTCAAAGATGAACAAATGTTCAAACGAATAAGAGCGTTTTGGCAGTGCAGAATGCGATGATTGGTCGGTGTTGTATTTGTCCCGCCCCTCCTCCACTGTGATTGGACGGCTGGGTAAAAAGAATTGACATTCTTCAATTCTCGGCGAACGGTAAAAAACACCCGAGCGTTCATCGTGAAATAGACACTCGACGCCTTTTTAAAACGTGATGCTCCCATTGAAAAGAATTGGAAAAAATGCTTTGGTGGACACGGCCTAAAAATGACAATTTTTAATGTTATTTAGAAGTTGGCAGGTTGCTAAAATGAAGACTTCTAAGATTTGTGGTTGTGAGATTCATGGTGTTGTGTCTTAATAAAATAACTTTGCAAGTACCGCAAATTGTCAGACTTTTGTCTTTATAGTTTGCCAACAAATTTCTCAAACACAACTATATTTTGCTTTGTGCTTTATTTTTGAAATATTCAGTGCAAATGAATTCTGCATGGACGGGAAACTCTGACTAAAGTCAAAACACTGTTTTCCCTTGTTTCTTCAGTGTTCAGTGCGAAAGAGAATGCTGCGATAATTACATCCACTTTGTTGTAAAATAAGCTACAGGCATGTAGTCAGGCTAAAAGATGCACTTGAACCAATTTAAAATGATAATGTATATTTAAATATTTTGCCTATTGGTTATTTTTTAGGCCTTGTAGGATTCTTATACCTTCCTGTTCCATCTCTGCATCAGCTCCCACTGTATGATACTGTACTGACTTCCTTCCCCAATTTTATGTAGCGTGTCAGCCACATTGGTCATCATGCTCTTAGATCTTCTGATTAATGAAGCGTCAATGTTTGTCTATTGAGTTTGAGTATGGCTGCTCAGTTGATGAAAATTGAGTCTTATGCTCAACAGTGGCCAGGGACTGTCTGTCTGTCTGTCTGTCGTATAAATACCTATCTGTCTGTCTGCCGTAAATATTT
The DNA here is from genome assembly GCA_039654105.1 of Coreius guichenoti. Lineage (NCBI taxonomy): Eukaryota > Metazoa > Chordata > Actinopteri > Cypriniformes > Gobionidae > Coreius > Coreius guichenoti. The sequence continues at coordinate 30,712,320 of CM077172.1, read as the reverse complement.
GTTGTGTAAATGTCTGTCGTCTAAATATCTATCCATCTATCCATCTATCATCTATCTATCTTAAATATCTGTGTCTGTCATGTTTATCTATCGCTCTGTCGTCTAAATATCTATCTGTATATCTATCTCTGTCTGTCGTCCTATCTGTCTGTCTATCTCTCTGTCTGTCGTCTAAATATCTATCTGTCTGTCTATCTCTGTCTGTCGTCTAAATATCGATCTCTTATCTATCTCTCTGTCTGTCGTCTAAATATCTATCTCTCTGTCTGTCGTCTAAATATCTATCTGTCTGTCTCTGTCATCTAAATATCTATCTGTCTGTCTCTGTCATCTAAATATCTATCTGTCTGTCTCTGTCATCTAAATATCTATCTGTCTGTCTCTGTCATCTAAATATCTATCTGTCTGTCTCTGTCATCTAAATATCTATCTGTCTGTCTCTGTCATCTAAATATCTATCTGTCTGTCTCTGTCATCTAAATATCTATCTGTCTGTCTCTGTCATCTAAATATCTATCTGTCTGTCTCTGTCTGTCATCTAAATATCTATCTGTCTGTCTCTGTCTGTCATCTAAATATCTATCTGTCTGTCTCTGTCTGTCATCTAAATATCTATCTGTCTGTCTCTGTCTGTCGTCTAAATATCTATCTGTCTGTCTCTGTCTGTCGTCTAAATATCTATCTGTCTGTCTCTGTCTGTCGTCTAAATATCTATCTGTCTGTCTCTGTCTGTCGTCTAAATATCTATCTGTCTGTCTCTGTCTGTCGTCTAAATATCTATCTGTCTGTCTCTGTCTGTCGTCTAAATATCTATCTGTCTGTCTCTGTCTGTCGTCTAAATATCTATCTGTCTGTCTCTGTCTGTCGTCTAAATATCTATCTGTCTGTCTCTGTCTGTCGTCTAAATATCTATCTGTCTGTCTCTGTCTGTCGTCTAAATATCTATCTGTCTGTCTCTGTCTGTCGTCTAAATATCTATCTGTCTGTCTGTCAGTCGTGTAAATGTCTGTCTGTCTGCTGTAAATATGTCTGTTGTGTAAATATCTGTCTGTCTGTCGTATCTGTATGTCTGTCGTCTAAATGTCTGTCGTAAATGTTTGTCTTTTGTCGTCTAAATATCTATCTGTCTGTCATCTAAATATCTATCAGTCTGTGTCTGTCGTCTAAATATCTATCCATCTATCTGTCTGTCGTCTGTCTGTCCAAATGTCTGTCTATCTCTCTATCTGTCCAAATGTCTGTCTATCTGTCCAAATGTCTATCTGTATGTCTGGCACAAATGTGTAATTGGTCATCATATCTTATTGCATTAGCCAAAAATTCTAAATTGGTACATCCAGATTGATCTCACGGGAAAACAACGTTACAAGGTGGCGATTTCGTATGAATTTGTACGATGTGAATCGTACAAAAACTTACAGTACTGTTATTGGAAAAAAGTAAGCATGAAGGTCTACCTCTAAACATACTGTACCTGTCACTTGGGCATAAGCCGATAGTATGGAAATGTACGAATGAGATTGGTGTCTAATTCGTATGAATTTGCACAATTTGCCAAAACGTATAATGGTTACAAATTGCCATGAGATTGTGGTGGTACATCCCTGCTATAACAGCTAACAGAAATGTGGTATAGATGGTTGCCCTAGTCACTCTCTATCTCATAAAATACTAATGCTCATTTAGTTTAATTTAGGCCATTCATCCACACTGACTTACAGTATGCTAATTAAAGGGCTGATTCCCATTGAGCACCCTGAGGTTAAGTTTATTGCTCAGTGGCACAATAAGAACAGACTAGATTTTGATCACCGTAAGTCTTTAGTTCCTAAGTCACCATTGCTTGGGATTAGACTTGAGCTTTCTGCATTACAAAGTTCGTTCAGCGCTTTAACCTTCAAGTCACTGCCATCTGAAGTCCTCCGTATGACAGTCAGCGAACAATGGGCTGTAAGTACATGAATCTGAACTTTTGCTTCCTTTGGAGTTTGCTCGGGGCTGATAAAGCATTATGTTCATGAACATGTCTCAACAGTTTCAAGAGCTGTGCGCATCTAAAAGCCCAGATTTAAAATAAAAAGCTCCTGCTGTTATAAACACTGCAGAAAGACTTCCAAGGGCTCGAACAAAAAAAGAATCATTGCATGTTAACAATGTTTTCTTTCCTTACTCCGAGGTTGTGTGCTGTAGATTTATTAGAATGTGATTGAACTTGTTGACGGTCTCATTCAAGTCTCACATTTTGAGGAAATCTCATGAAGGACTCTGTGTTTGAACTCAAAGCTGTGCTGTTGTGTGGCAGTGAGTCATATAGTCTCTCTGGTCTTAATGCAAGAAGCGAGATTGTCAATCTTTTCAGAGCTTTATAACATCTCCATCTGTTCTTTTACAGATTATCTCTTTTCTGCGTCTGTATTAAATCATAATACTGTTTAGTCAAATTTGTTTTATTCTAAAGTCAACCGCATAACATTTGGCATGATACCAAAATTTCAGTTGTCAATATCAGTATCGCTTTTTGTTTAGTCATACTTTTTGTACTTTCCCAGAAGGTAGTTTGTCATGTTCATAGATTTTACTACTAAAATTGTATTGCATATAATTTTAGCGGATATAAATAAAATGTGTGTAGTGGTACAAACCTGTCAAACTGTATCAGACAAAACTTTAACTTTGAAAAATGTATTTAACATGCAACAAACAATTTGGGAGATTTATCAATATAAGTCAAATACAGCATCTTTCAATACAGAGTTCCTGAAAAAATAGCATTTTAATGAGTAAACTGAAGTACTGTAGAGAACTGTGGTGTGAAATTCTTCATGCTTTACCTACTGTTAATAATTGTTCATGTAGTGCATCTTTTATACTATATATATATATATATATATATATATATATATATATACACATACACATACACACAGACAGTGTTGGGGTAATGCATTACAAGTAATGTGAGTTATGTAATCAGATTTTTACTTTTTTCAAATACTAGTACAGTAACACACTACATTTAAATTTACAACAAAATATCTGAGTTACTTTTTCCAAGTCATGCAAGTTACTTTGTTTTCCCATTTATTGACTGACAGCTCTCCTGTCCCCATGTTGAGAGTAATCGGGAGTAAGTGTATGAGCATTGTGTGCGCTGTTTGAACATGATGGTTATTGTAGTTCTAGACTAAATGTGAGCATGCATTTACTTTTCTCACTTGCACAAAAACAGATTCAGATTCACAAACTCAGAATATTATGCAAACCCGCACTATTTAAATGTTAAATGGCACAAATATGGTTTTGTGTGTTTTTTTATTTTTTTTTTTGTTTTTTGAAAAGAAAAAAAAAAAAAATGACTAAAGACATGCAGTGAAAAATTAGCCCTGAAAAGGCATGGACATTATTATTTTTCCAGGTGACTTTATTGCATATGCATTTAAGGAGTTTCCCTTTCAGACGCTAAATTTATGGGAGGAAAGTATTTAAATGAATCACGCAAGGTGATTTTTACGAAGGTTTGAGCTAGTCAATTTACTGGTATTTGCGCCATTATTTAGCGCTAATTTGCGCTGCTCTTGGTAGATTGCGTTGGTCATTATGGAAATGATCCGGCTGCGTCTGTGTTCTTTCATTTGGCCGTTGCCAGGAGATCACATTCTGAAAAAAAAAAAAAAAAAAAAAAAGCAGTAGCGCCCTCTACTGTACAGGTGTGAATTTGCATTTCCTTCAGCCTGAGACTTTTCACACTTTTGGTGTGGAAGGGAGGGACTTTACTTTTGCCTAATATATATATATATATATATATATATATATATATATATATATATATATATATATATATATATATATATATATATATATATATATATATATATATATATATATATATATATATATATATATATATATATATATATATTAAATAAATAAATAAATAATTTTATTTATTTATTTATTTATTTATTTATTTATTTTAATGAAAAAAACAAGCAAGCCCAGCCCAGATGAGAAAGTAATGCAAAAGTAATGACACATTACTTCCATAAACTTAAAAGTAACACAATTAGTTACTTTTTTAGGGAGTGACTTTCCCCATATATGCACACTGAAGTGCAAATGTCTTGTCGTTACTCTAAAGAACCGTTTATGCTTGATCTGACTCAATAAATTAGTTATTGATTTTGATTAGTTGATTGTTGCCCTTGACTCAATAAGTTAGTTATCGATTATTTTCATTATCGATTATAATCGACTTTTATTAGTCGTTGCAGCCCTAGAAAGATCCTTCAATGTTTTTGCAAGAAGTCAGAAGGAGTTTTTTTTTCTGTTTTATTAATTTTATGGTATTCACAAACAATGATTGTCTGTCAGTAATTCGTCAGATTGTTGTCAGATTTAATCTGATTTACATTTAATCAGATTTAGTCCTTTAAGCAAGGATTTTGGTAATATTAAAAATATTGAAATATTTTACTTAACATTACACATTCATGTCATTCTGCTCTTTCTTGTGCAATACTAATACTAAATTACATAGATTTAAAGTAGAGCTGCATGATTAATCGTTAAAAGAGCTCGATTCAAACATCCACACGATCTCATTCCTAAATGACAACGTTTCGACTGTGTCTATTAAACCTTTGACAAGGAGAGCAGTTGTCATGAAGTATGAAACGGCTTTACAAACCACATGGTATCGTTATTTCTGTTACAAATATTCATATTATCACAGAAGTACAGGGATAAAAGATTTGTTTGTATATAAAACAGATGTATATAGAACTTATGCAGAAAGTGTAACTGGCGCGATGTATCACTAGAACGTAATGTGTTACACTTTCTGCGGAAGTTGAATACGGAAGGCGGTCGGGCGGAAGATAGATATTTTACTTTATAAAGTTTTAAATATGGATATTTTTCTTACAAAACCCCATCGATTCGCTTCAGAAGGCCTTTATTTAACCCCCGGAGGCATGTGGAGTACGTTTATGATGGTTGGATTTTTGAGCTTCAAACTCAATGGATCCAGTCACTGCCATTTATAAAGCTTGAAAGCATCAGGATATTTATTAATATAACTCCTACTGTGTTCATCAGAAAAAAGAAAGTCATATACACCTAGGATGACTTGAGGGTGAGTAAATCATGGGCTAATTTTCATTTTAAAGTGAACTACTCCTTTAAAGCTGCTTGTGAACCGATCATCTCTTCCTTCTAGTTAATTTATAGCATAAAATTAACATGAATGTACATCAGAAGGAATGTTGTTTCAACCGCGGAAAGACGTCAGTATACACCGTTTTTCAAGTTCAAGAACCGACGTTAATCTACTTTCCTGACTGCTTTGCTGGACAAAATGGCGGATATGGCGGATTATGATTGGTCAGCTCGCCTGTCATTCAAACTCCCGGCGAAGGGTGAATTAACATTTTGTTAGAACCTCTAGTAAATTACATGTTATTTTGTTTGGTTGTCTGTCTAGTATCAAGGGAGAATCGTGATCAAAAATTGTGATTCTCAATTTATCCAGAATCGTGCACCTCTAATTTTAAAGGAGTACTGTCAAAATACTAGAATCAATATTTTTTTTTTTAATTTTCAATTTTCTTTTACCAAGGTATTGGTACTTTTGACATCCCTGCAAATTTTCCTTAGGTCTGTGCAGTTCATATTTTCTTATTTCCGTGGCTGGTGGAGCATGAAGCCGCCGAGCCTTCCATTAAAGTGACTGAGGGATGGATGGTTCGCACACAGCCCTGTGTGTCACAGTGCAGCGCTGCTTTACACTGCTCTCTGTGGTGCTGTCTAATGGGCTGTCAGGTGTCAGGGGCAGTCACTGTGTAACACCGCACAGACTCTGGCCCAGGGGAGACAGGACTGTAATTTCAGATAAAGTTCTGGGCCAGACCTCCAAGCGCCAAGAGGGTAAATTTATCTGGGCTGGGCTTTGGTCCTCAATGAAATTGAATGAACTTCAATTAGAAGTACACAACGCAAGTGTAATTGAGTCTAACAGAAAGCTTGTAAAGCCCTGAGCTGGGTGTGAGCAGGTCACTGTGGTGGCATGTTCAGGTAATTGCTAATTCTGCAGTGGAGAAAATACTATGCGCAGATGACTTCTCTGCAGACATAGCAAGTTTGTGATCAAAGACATGACACCTACACTGTTTGTAGTGGGAGTGAAGCGTGTGTTTATGACTGCAGGCCCGGAAGACCAAAACATCAATTATAGTTTTTTCAAGATATCAGCTTATCAGTTTTATGACCGATCTTTGTTTAACTTCCTCTTCTTTGTTTAAATTCCTCTATCTTTTGCTTTCAAGATGAAAGATGAAATGTATGACTTGACTGACCTAGTTTGGAATGGGTTTATAATAAAAATATACTCTGTACTCTTTAACTTTACCAAGTTATGTAAATCTTTTGCTTTAGTGTGCCAGTAGGAAATATCAGTTTACGTTTCCAAATACTCCTTTTGCTATTAATTGTATTAATTACATGCATCTTGGATATGGTGCCACAATTATGGATTTCTTCTGTCTCGGGTTATTGTGTGTCTTTATGTAATCCTCGGCGGACTTTATATATAAAATAATAAATGGATTATTAGGCCCAATCCCATTTCTACCCCTTAGCCCTTCCCTTTCCCCTACCCCTTCGTTTTGCGCGTTCACGTGAAGGGGTAGGGGTGTCTCGATTCTCTTTTGGCTGAAGTGGTAGGGGTAAGGGGAAGGGCCAGATACAAAAGATTTTTCGGGACCACACTACGAACGAAGGGGTATGATGAATTTCCCTGCAAATACAGCACAAAACTACGTTGAGAGTGAGTAATTTGTTATACGTTCTCGCGCCTGATTTCTGTTAGATATAGCCTACGCACTTCACTGTTGTTCATACTGGTTAAATGTTACAGAACACTAATAAAATTGAAAATAGGCTCTAAACTATACTCTCATTCCTGCGTAATAATCAAGGAACTTTGCTGCCGTATCATGGGTGCAGCAGGCGCAATATTACGCTGCGCCTGAAAATAGTTCCCAGCTAGGTAACTTCCAACGTGACCGGCACTAAGTTTGTGTAGTTGCAGAGTTGCAGCCGGCAAATTAGGTTGTCACGTTGGTTATGTTGACGGAAGTTAGCCTATTTTTAGGCGCTGCGTAATATCATTGCGCCTGCTGCACCCATGGTACGGCAGCAAAGTTCCTTGATTATTACGCAGGAATGAGAGTATAGTTCCGAGCCATATCAGCCTAGAAAATCGCAACTTTTCATTTTCCGTCGGTCTTAGTACACGATGTAACTACAGAAGAGTCAAGTTTTAAATAGGAAAAATATCGAAAGTCTTTGGTCATTTTTGAGCGAGATGCTAACGTCTAATCCGATTCAACGAACTATGGATTCGAAAACGGTAAAACTCAACTGTTTAACTCTAGGGGAGTTGGAAAATGAGCCTATTTTCAAAATGTTCCTTTAAATGTATAATTACACTGTAACAAGGACATCGTACAATAAAGTGTAACCAATTGAAATGTTTTTGAAGTCTTTTATGCCCACCAGGGCTGCATTTCATCAAAAACCCAGTAAAACAATAATATTGTGAAATATTATTAGGTTACACTTTATTTTAACGTGTCCGTTTTACAGTGTAATTATAAATTTAAGTACAGAGTAATAATTAACTACATGTACTTACTATAGGGTTAGGATGTGGTTAAGGTTAGTTGCATGTAATTATGCACAGTTTATAGTAATTACTATAGTAACTACATGTAACGTGTAACAAGGACACTGCAAAATAAAGTGGCAAGGCTTGAAAATATTTTTCTCTACAAAAGGGGGGCCCTGACACTTTTTTTTTTTTTTTTTTTTTTTTTTTTTTTTATATTAACGTTTTATATCAAATGCAGTGGTAATGCCTACTTTTGCATTTCCAGTGAATCCAGTGTTCTCTCTAAATTGAAAGCCTTTCATTTCAACTGTAAAAGGAGTTTTGTTAGGCACATAGGTTTACAGTTGAAATCGAAAAGTTAATCATTGCCATTATTATTATTATTATTATTATTATTATTATTATTATTACTATTAGGGGTTCAAGCACAAAGTGCTGAAACCCTATTGTTGTTAATTTTCCCATGATGCATCATTCTCCATCTAAAACTGATCGGGCAGACCAAACCGTAAGTCGTAGAGACTTGAAACATTCAGGGCTGGTAGTACTCACACCGACTACAAACGTCACCGAGGCACGCCCCGATCGGCCTGACGGGGGCGCTACAGCGGTCAAAAGTACGAAATGGCTCATAACTCCTAAACCATTAGGCGTAGGTTAATTATAGTGTCTTTATATCGTTGGAATCCTTGGCTCAAGACGAACAAAATGCATGCCTCGGATTGGCTCGCCCTTCAGGCGCCAATTTCGAGTTGTTGTTGTTGTTGTTGTTGTTATTTATTATTATTATTATTATTATTATTATTTTTTTATATATATATATATATATATATATATATATATATATATATATATATATATATATATATATATATATATATATATATATATATATATATATATAGAAACATTATATATAATTTTTATTTTTTTTTTGTAAAACCTACTTTTGCGAATTACTCCCAGGTTTTTGCCTGATCAGAACCAAACCACTGCAGAAATGTTCTCTGGAGTCTGCATATCAATAATTATCCAAAAAAAATCAAAATTTCGATTCACGGTCGCTAAACAAAATGTTCGATGTGACCGGGGCCTCTTTTACTAAAAGGGTTATAACTTGCGAACCAAATGAGATATTTTTGCTAAACTCAGGATGTTAATCAGATGAAAATTGGCATGCAGTGTCTTTGTCAGGGTGCCATGAAAGTCTATGAAGACATTGGCGTATCTCAAAAAACTCAGTATGCGTCATTGGCACAATGCCCTGAAGGAGCCTGAGAAGTTTCAAGCCAGAGTTTTTCCACAGGATTCACCTCCTTAGACTCCTGAATCCTTGCCGAGTCCAACGATATCAAACATGCCAGGTTTCGCTTTATGGTTTGTGCAACAGTGTACTTTAGCACTTAAAAAACTTTTGCGAATGTCTTCAAGACAGTTAGTCCGATCAAAACAAAACCACCACAGGAAATTCAAAAACATAGGTCGATAGCTAAACAATAACGTCTAAAAGTCAAAATTTTGAAAGGAAGTGCAAAAAAATCCAATCAATGTAGGCCATGGGTCATTTTTATGCTCTCATAAATATAAGAGTCTATAACTTCTAAACAAAATGAGATATTTACAACAAATTTGACACACATGCATGGGCACACTTTGAGGGCACCTAAAAAAAAGTGATGGAGATTGGGCAAGACGTGGTGCTATAACTGTCAAAAAAAACTTTTTAAAAATCATATTTTTCCTTAGTAAATCGCTTGTATTGGCTGTTAATGGTCTTTTCCATCTATGATCTAAGTTTATTTGTTTATTTGGATCCCCATTAGCCACTACCTAGGCAGTGGCTTCTCTTCCTGGGATCCCAACTGGTGGCTTTAGGAAAACAGAGCACAGTGGGAAATATGCATTTAAGTATATAAAAATAGGAGGACTATGTGAGTCATTTGTATTTGCCACACTTCCTGCTACCAGCTGGTGGCACTATGACTAACTAAATTTTGGCGTGTAGATGTCTTCAGGCTACTACTCTGTCCCAAACATCACATGTTTGATAATTGTATGCCTGAATTACAACAACTTGCTGTTTCCTGGCATTAATCGCATACATGAGCATTTAGCCAAGTGTTTCATGATTTAATGTTTCTAGCATGTTTGGTACTTCATGGCATATTTAAATGTGTTTTAGGGTGTGAATTACAGTGTAAAGCATGCCATTTCCTGTTGCCAGCAGGTGGCGCTATGACTGTAGCTGAATATTGACATGTAGATGTCTTCAGGACAGGACTCTTATCAAACATGTGAAGTTTGGGGCAGATCGCACATTATATACCTGACTTACAACAGCTTCCTGTTTCATGGCGAAACATCAAACTTTGTCAGGCCGCCAGACACGCCCTTCAGCGAAAACGTAAGATCTTTGCATTTTAACATCGCTAAGGCCTTAAGATCAGACTGACCAAATGTAATGTTGTTCTGGTTAAATATCAATGAGGGATTAATCACAGTGTAAAGCATGCCATTTCCTGTTGCCCACAGGTGGCGCTATGACTAACTAATATGGCATGTAGATGTCTTCAGGCCAGGACTCTAATAAAACATGTGAAGTTTGGGGCAGATCGGGCATTGTATGCCCGAATTACAACAACTTCCTGTTTAACGGCGAAACATCAAATTTTGTCAGGCCGCCATGGACACGCCCTTCAGGGAAAACTCAAGATCTTCGCAATTTAACATCGCAAATACCTTAAGATTAGACTGACCGAATATGATTAAAATCTCTAGGAGGAGTTTAAGTACGTCTGCAAATGGCAAAAACTCAAAATTCTAAATATGTCACTTCCTTTTGGGTTTTCAGATTTTGCTCCCAGGGACTTTTTTTGTAGGTATTGGGCTGTTACATGTGTCTACTGAATTTCATACTTGTACGTGAAATGTAGCGCGAACAGCGCTTAATGGAAATTTTGGAGGTGGCGCTATCAAGCCATTTTGTCACACCTAATTCTGAAACCCATATCCGATGTAAATTTTCACCACTTCTGACACATGTACAAAGTTACATGAGTTTTCGAGCATGTTTAGGCCTTCAAAATGCGATTCATTTCGGAGAAGAATAATAGACTGAGCAATTCCAATAGGGTCCTCACACCATCAGTGCTTGGGCCCTAATTAAATCAACAACAATAAAAACTCAAGTCAATGAAATATACAAACCCAAAATTATCAAATATTCCAATTATCAAAATCAACAATTTACTATATATGGTGCCATTTAAATGTTCCTTTAAATATTTTTTTAAAACTCATTTTACTTTAAGTAATATCCGATAGTAAATCATTCCATATTTTCATTCCTCTATATGTTACAGTCCATTGTTATGCAGTGGTTTTCAAAACAAAAAACATCCCTTTGTATCCCTTCTTGTGAAAATTGTGACTTTGTACTACAATAAGTACAGTACTGTCACATATGCTCTGTGTCTGTCCTTGGACTTTTACGTTGAAGTGTTTCCTGTGCTTTTTGTAGTTCTTTGTAGTTTTTCATGATGATTAGTCTCCCCAGGTGTATCTTGTTTCCTCGTTACTGTTATTAAGCTTGTTTGCCCCTGTGTATCTATAGCCCTTGTGTTTCATTTGCTCTCGGTCAGTTGTTGAATGTTATGCTTCCTGTTTTCAGTTAGCTTTTCTTCCTTGTTTTCCAGTTTTCCTTTTGTTTGTTACTTGTTTCTTTATTAAAACCCCTGCATGTAGATCCATGCCTCAGCCTGCTTTCTCCGGATATAACAAGTACATTAAGAACTCTAGACACAGAAACACTTCTTATAAAACAAAGCAGAGAGACAATCCTTCACCTGTGGCCAACCTAAAGTTTTGTGCATTCTTATTATATTAGCCCTTCTATTACAGTTTACAGTAAGTCGTGCGGCTCTGTTCTAGACTAATTGTAATTTTTCCAAGTCTTTAGTTGATGCACTCAACCACACCACTGGACAATAATCGAACTAAGAACCATTGTCTGCACAATTTGAGAAATACCGTATTGTGGTAAAACAAGTTTGCACATCTCTTAAAAACTGACAAACCTCTTCCCATAACTGTTACCATATTCTCTGTTTTGACCACTTCAGCCTACTGTCTAATATAACTCCAAGAAGTCTTATTTCATCTACCTATTCAATAGGCACACTCTTTACAGACAGATTTAACTGTGCTTAAATTTAAAATTTGATCCAAACACAATGCTTTTGGTTTTTGTAAAGTTTCTAACCAATTTATTAATCCGTACCTACTTTATGACCAATTGTAATTTCTCATCCAAAGCAGTAGACAACTGCTTAATTGATGTTGCAGATACATATAATATTGTATCATCTACATACATGACTGTCCATGCACACTTTAAAACAAGAGGAAGATCATTGGTAAAAAACAAAATAATAATGGTCCTAAACAACTTCCTTGAGGTACACCACATTGCAACTCTTTCACATCTGAATAACTTCTGTTTTAAAATACACATTGTCTCCTATTACACAGATAACTTTTAAACCAATGTACAGAATGAGAAGTAAATTTGTAACATTTCAGTTTATCCAGCAATAATTGATGATCTATTACATAAAATGCTGAGCTAAAATCTAACAATACTCCTCCTACTAAGTTATTGTCTTCAATTTGTGCTCATACTACTCACTAATATTGATCTGTAATTCATATTTAGACATTATAAAATCACTATTATAACATTTAAAATAACATTTTGTCAAAATACATCACTTCCTTTCTATTAAAGCATTGGTATTGACAATTGTCACATAATGAGTAATGTGAAACCTGAAAGAGACTTGCAGTGAACATTTTTGGTACCCATCATATATTTCACAACAAAATGTGTGTATGCATGTTTAGTCTGTATCAAATATTATTCTTTAAGACTGTCTTTTCTCTGTTTTAGAGTATTCTTTTTCAGCCATATTTTATGTTGTCAGCAATACTTTTCAGGTTGACATAAACCCTCATGCTTGAACCCCGATAAATGTACGTTCTCCTCCAGTGACCAGTTTGTAACACATGAGCCATACATAAACACATTCACGTTTGTAAGACATAAAATGTATAAACATGCACATCATGGCACATGATATTTTTGAATCAGAGTGAGAAAATAATCTATTTTTTTTATTTATTTTTTTTTATCTTGTTGATAGGATTATTTCAGGTCTACGCCAACCCCTTCCAATTTAATTCAAATTGATTGAGCTCAATGGGATAGATTGAGGTGTTCACATGAAGGCTTTTCAGTCCGTTTGAGCCATCGTCTGATTATTTTGGTGCATGTGCAATAGCTACGTTTACAAGAAATGTGCAGCAGTTTCACAAAGCCACACAACCACAGTACAGTTTTGCACTTTTGCGAAATTGGTTGAAACATATCTACCTCCGTAATCTTTGCACGTAATGTGTGTTTTTTTTTTATTTATTTTTTTATTTTTTTTTTAAAAGCATTTTTTTCCCACATATGCGCTGTGACAAGGAGTCTTATGCAATTTTCCTTACACATGTCAATTTCATAAAGGGTTATATTGCAATCCTGTTTGATTTGATGTTGGTTATTTGTAATCAAATGGGCTTTATTTATTGTGTCTGTGCCAATCACCCTTGATATCATTGAGATAGGACTGCTGATGTATTTTTCCAGGTATTCTAAACCTCCCTGATTACAATAGGCAGGAGTGTTAGATATTTCACCTAGAACTTGTCGTGTGCTCTCTAGATGACAGTCTGTGTGTTTCCCAGGAATCTGTTGAGAGGCGTTCATCCCGCTGTTAGCAGATATAGAGCGTTGTTTTCCTGATTCAGAGCTCTGCGTAATTTGTCAGATATGACTGCTGGGAAGTTCGGTGTGTACTTTTCTTCAGCTCTGTGTTTCTGACGCTTGTTTCATTTGGCTCTTATCGCTCCGCCCCTGGAAATACCCAATTTATCCAGTTACCCATCACAGTTAAACATCAGAAATGAGATAACATACAACTGTCTGGGTTAATGTTTTTTCTTTGGGTCTGGGTAGATTTGTTTGATTTCAAAGTATTTAGTTGAAATACAGATCTTATGTAAATTATCATTTATTTATTTTTTTTGTTTTTTCTCTTCAGCAATATAATGTATTAATATTCAATGTTTCAATGTTCCCCTCCCACCAGAAGAACCATAATTTATACCAAGAAGCAGGTTTTGCAGAAACCAATCAGAAACAAATTAAATGCCATAAAAATGTAATTGAAATTACCAAAGCATGTTTCTGTTGCACTAAATGCCCTTTAAAATATTCACCATGGCAACTGTAGGTAATTCCGATTAACTACTTCATTTTGCCACTTCATAAAACATTTATTGTTGATGTAAAGCCATATTTATGAAAATGTGTCTGCAGCTGTCTTAGAACTGTAGAAAATATGTATTTACACAGACTTAACACCGCACAGTGTATGAAGCGCTTGAGTGTTGATTATTGATTTTTGTTCACTTGACAGAAAACAAGACAGTTTATGGTTGTTTTATATGTGATGTGAGATGATATACACTGCCATTCAAAAGTTAGGTCAATATGAATACTTATATTCAGCAAGGATGCATTAAATGAATTAAAAGTGACAGTAAATGCATTTATAATGTTAAAAAAAAAAATTCTGTTTGAAATGAATGCTGTTCTTTTGAACTTTCTATTCATCAAAGAATCCTGAAAAAAAGTATCACAGTTTCCACAAAAATATTAAGCAGCATAACTGTTTTTAACATTTAATAATAATAAATGTTTCCTGAGCACCAAATCAGCATATTAGAATGATTTCTGAAGGATCATGTGACTGAAAACAGGTGTAATATTCTGGTGACAATTTTAAAATATATTCAAACAGAAAAAGGTTATTTTGAATTGTATTATTGTTTCACTGTATTACTGTTTTTACTATATTTGTGATCAAATAAATGCAGTCTTGGTGAACTTGAGAGACTTCTTTCAAAAACATTAAAACATCTTACTGACCCCAAACTTTTGAACGGAAGTGAATACAATCATATTGGTATACCGTATTGTTCCGAATATAAGACAATGAATTTTAAATTAAATATTTTTTTTATTTATTTTATTTTTTTTTTTTAAGAAATACACCTGAAAAAAACGGGTTCGTCTTATATTCAGGGTTTAGACTTTTACATGTCAATAATACACCAGCAACAATAGGTGGCGCCAAATACTCGTAAAACGAGTGTGCCAAGAACTGCGGTGTGTCAGAGTGTAATGTTAGAAGATCGCGAGCGCAAAAAGACGCTAACAGTCAAAGAAAAGCTTACCGTCTAAGAGCCGCGTGACTGTTTGCGTGCCTCGCTGACGGGAACATTATATTCAAATAAAAGCATTTCTTTATAAAAAATATTTTTAAAATACAAGATTTGGAGCCCTATTTTAATGATCTGAGCGCATGGTCTGAAGTGCATGGCGCAGGTGCACTTGGGGCGTGTCCGAATCCACTTTTGCTAGTTTAACGATGGAAAAAATGGTTGTTGTGCCAGGTGCATGGTCCAAAGGCTTGTACCTAGTCTCTTAATGAGTTTTTTGGATAGATTAAATTAAATTAGCATGCTTTTAAGTGTGTCTCTTACAGAGTTGAGACAAATTAAGTTATGGAGTGAATAAATATTAATTTTTAGAAAAAATATTTAAATATTCCCTTACATGGTTCATTATCTGAGACCTTTGTCTACAAAAATACCATTTTTTTTAATAATGTGGTGTTATGTTTTAGATTTAAAAAAATAAAAACTGTTTTGTCCCTTATCTCAAGAATCAGTGATGTACAAACCGTATTACTTTGATTTAACATTAGTTAGTATGTGGCTACCTTGAAACAGGTAACAATGTCTCTTTTGTAATTGATAACAGCGCTCTGCTCCGCCCAGGTTACGTTCTTCATAGATAAAGTAGCGGCATGCGACAAAGTAATCAGTGTAGTTTGCAGCCCTCTCTGTTGGTGAAAATAATCACTACAGAATTTCTCTGGTAACCAGATGGATATGTTGGTTGGGTTATTGTCCCCTTTCTGGGGACAGCTCCAGTTGGGGACAGGGCACCAAAAACCGGGACTGTCCCCAGAAAACAGGGACATCTGGTCACACTACACTGTGTTCATCCAGAAGTGCATTTGGACCAGACTTTCTTTACACAGAAAGGCCCTAGAAAAGGTGTGGTTCCCGTATCAGATGAAGAGGTTATGACTGTTTGCACTATTAGCCCTTCTATTACAGTTTACAGTAAGTCGTGCGGCTCTGTTCTAGACTAATTGTAATTTTTCCAAGTCTTTAGTTGATGCACTCAACCACACCACTGGACAATAATCGAACTAAGAACCATTGTCTGCACAATTTGAGAAATACCGTATTGTGGTAAAACAAGTTTGCACATCTCTTAAAAACTGACAAACCTCTTCCCATAACTGTTACCATATTCTCTGTTTTGACCACTTCAGCCTACTGTCTAATATAACTCCAAGAAGTCTTATTTCATCTACCTATTCAATAGGCACACTCTTTACAGACAGATTTAACTGTGCTTAAATTTAAAATTTGATCCAAACACAATGCTTTTGGTTTTTGTAAAGTTTCTAACCAATTTATTAATCCGTACCTACTTTATGACCAATTGTAATTTCTCATCCAAAGCAGTAGACAACTGCTTAATTGATGTTGCAGATACATATAATATTGTATCATCTACATACATGACTGTCCATGCACACTTTAAAACAAGAGGAAGATCATTGGTAAAAAACAAAATAATAATGGTCCTAAACAACTTCCTTGAGGTACACCACATTGCAACTCTTTCACATCTGAATAACTTCTGTTTTAAAATACACATTGTCTCCTATTACACAGATAACTTTTAAACCAATGTACAGAATGAGAAGTAAATTTGTAACATTTCAGTTTATCCAGCAATAATTGATGATCTATTACATAAAATGCTGAGCTAAAATCTAACAATACTCCTCCTACTAAGTTATTGTCTTCAATTTGTGCTCATACTACTCACTAATATTGATCTGTAATTCATATTTAGACATTATAAAATCACTATTATAACATTTAAAATAACATTTTGTCAAAATACATCACTTCCTTTCTATTAAAGCATTGGTATTGACAATTGTCACATAATGAGTAATGTGAAACCTGAAAGAGACTTGCAGTGAACATTTTTGGTACCCATCATATATTTCACAACAAAATGTGTGTATGCATGTTTAGTCTGTATCAAATATTATTCTTTAAGACTGTCTTTTCTCTGTTTTAGAGTATTCTTTTTCAGCCATATTTTATGTTGTCAGCAATACTTTTCAGGTTGACATAAACCCTCATGCTTGAACCCCGATAAATGTACGTTCTCCTCCAGTGACCAGTTTGTAACACATGAGCCATACATAAACACATTCACGTTTGTAAGACATAAAATGTATAAACATGCACATCATGGCACATGATATTTTTGAATCAGAGTGAGAAAATAATCTATTTTTTTTATTTATTTTTTTTAATCTTGTTGATAGGATTATTTCAGGTCTACGCCAACCCCTTCCAATTTAATTCAAATTGATTGAGCTCAATGGGATAGATTGAGGTGTTCACATGAAGGCTTTTCAGTCCGTTTGAGCCATCGTCTGATTATTTTGGTGCATGTGCAATAGCTACGTTTACAAGAAATGTGCAGCAGTTTCACAAAGCCACACAACCACAATACAGTTTTGCACTTTTGCAAAATTGGTTGAAACATATCTACCTCCGTAATCTTTGCACGTAATGCGTTTTTTTTTTTTTTTTTTTTTCTCCCACATATGCGCTGTGACAAGGAGTCTTATGCAATTTTCCTTACACATGTCAATTTCATAAAGGGTTATATTGCAATCCTGTTTGATTGATGTTGGTTATTTGTAATCAAATGGGCTTTATTTATTGTGTCTGTGCCAATCACCCTTGATATCATTGAGATAGGACTGCTGATGTATTTTTCCAGGTATTCTAAACCTCCCTGATTACAATAGGCAGGAGTGTTAGATATTTCACCTAGAACTTGTCGTGTGCTCTCTAGATGACAGTCTGTGTGTTTCCCAGGAATCTGTTGAGAGGCGTTCATCCCGCTGTTAGCAGATATAGAGCGTTGTTTTCCTGATTCAGAGCTCTGCGTAATTTGTCAGATATGACTGCTGGGAAGTTCGGTGTGTACTTTTCTTCAGCTCTGTGTTTCTGACGCTTGTTTCATTTGGCTCTTATCGCTCCGCCCCTGGAAATACCCAATTTATCCAGTTACCCATCACAGTTAAACATCAGAAATGAGATAACATACAACTGTCTGGGTTAATGTTTTTTCTTTGGGTCTGGGTAGATTTGTTTGATTTCAAAGTATTTAGTTGAAATACAGATCTTATGTAAATTATCATTTATTTATTTTTTTTGTTTTTTCCCTTCAGCAATATAATGTATTAATATTCAATGTTTCAATGTTCCCCTCCCACCAGAAGAACCATAATTTATACCAAGAAGCAGGTTTTGCAGAAACCAATCAGAAACAAATTAAATGCCATAAAAATGTAATTGAAATTACCAAAGCATGTTTCTGTTGCACTAAATGCCCTTTAAAATATTCACCATGGCAACTGTAGGTAATTCCGATTAACTACTTCATTTTGCCACTTCATAAAACATTTATTGTTGATGTAAAGCCATATTTAATTATGAAAATGTGTCTGCAGCTGTCTTAGAACTGTAGAAAATATGTATTTACACAGACTTAACACCGCACAGTGTATGAAGCGCTTGAGTGTTGATTATTGATTTTTGTTCACTTGACAGAAAACAAGACAGTTTATGGTTGTATTATATGTGATGTGAGATGATATACACTGCCATTCAAAAGTTAGGTCAATATGAATACTTATATTCAGCAAGGATGCATTAAATGAATTAAAAGTGACAGTAAATGCATTTATAATGTTAAAAAAAAAAATTCTGTTTGAAATGAATGCTGTTCTTTTGAACTTTCTATTCATCAAAGAATCCTGAAAAAAAGTATCACAGTTTCCACAAAAATATTAAGCAGCATAACTGTTTTTAACATTAATAATAATAAATGTTTCCTGAGCACCAAATCAGCATATTAGAATGATTTCTGAAGGATCATGTGACTGAAAACAGGTGTAATATTCTGGTGACAATTTTAAAATATATTCAAACAGAAAAAGGTTATTTTGAATTGTATTATTGTTTCACTGTATTACTGTTTTTACTATATTTGTGATCAAATAAATGCAGTCTTGGTGAACTTGAGAGACTTCTTTCAAAAACATTAAAACATCTTACTGACCCCAAACTTTTGAACGGAAGTGAATACAATCATATTGGTATACCGTATTGTTCCGAATATAAGACAATGAATTTTAAATTAAATATTTTTTTTATTTTTTTTATTTTTTTTTTTAAGAAATACACCTGAAAAAAACGGGTTCGTCTTATATTCAGGGTTTAGACTTTTACATGTCAATAATACACCAGCAACAATAGGTGGCGCCAAATACTCGTAAAACGAGTGTGCCAAGAACTGCGGTGTGTCAGAGTGTAATGTTAGAAGATCGCGAGCGCAAAAAGACGCTAACAGTCAAAGAAAAGCTTACCGTCTAAGAGCCGCGTGACTGTTTGCGTGCCTCGCTGACGGGAACATTATATTCAAATAAAAGCATTTCTTTATAAAAAATATTTTTAAAATACAAGATTTGGAGCCCTATTTTAATGATCTGAGCGCATGGTCTGAAGTGCATGGCGCAGGTGCACTTGGGGCGTGTCCGAATCCACTTTTGCTAGTTTAACGATGGAAAAAATGGTTGTTGTGCCAGGTGCATGGTCCAAAGGCTTGTACCTAGTCTCTTAATGAGTTTTTTGGATAGATTAAATTAAATTAGCATGCTTTTAAGTGTGTCTCTTACAGAGTTGAGACAAATTAAGTTATGGAGTGAATAAATATTAATTTTTAGAAAAAATATTTAAATATTCCCTTACATGGTTCATTATCTGAGACCTTTGTCTACAAAAATACCATTTTTTTTAATAATGTGGTGTTATGTTTTAGATTTAAAAAAATAAAAACTGTTTTGTCCCTTATCTCAAGAATCAGTGATGTACAAACCGTATTACTTTGATTTAACATTAGTTAGTATGTGGCTACCTTGAAACAGGTAACAATGTCTCTTTTGTAATTGATAACAGCGCTCTGCTCCGCCCAGGTTACGTTCTTCATAGATAAAGTAGCGGCATGCGACAAAGTAATCAGTGTAGTTTGCAGCCCTCTCTGTTGGTGAAAATAATCACTACAGAATTTCTCTGGTAACCAGATGGATATGTTGGTTGGGTTATTGTCCCCTTTCTGGGGACAGCTCCAGTTGGGGACAGGGCACCAAAAACCGGGACTGTCCCCAGAAAACAGGGACATCTGGTCACACTACACTGTGTTCATCCAGAAGTGCATTTGGACCAGACTTTCTTTACACAGAAAGGCCCTAGAAAAGGTGTGGTTCCCGTATCAGATGAAGAGGTTATGACTGTTTGCACTATTAGCCCTTCTATTACAGTTTACAGTAAGTCGTGCGGCTCTGTTCTAGACTAATTGTAATTTTTCCAAGTCTTTAGTTGATGCACTCAACCACACCACTGGACAATAATCGAACTAAGAACCATTGTCTGCACAATTTGAGAAATACCGTATTGTGGTAAAACAAGTTTGCACATCTCTTAAAAACTGACAAACCTCTTCCCATAACTGTTACCATATTCTCTGTTTTGACCACTTCAGCCTACTGTCTAATATAACTCCAAGAAGTCTTATTTCATCTACCTATTCAATAGGCACACTCTTTACAGACAGATTTAACTGTGCTTAAATTTAAAATTTGATCCAAACACAATGCTTTTGGTTTTTGTAAAGTTTCTAACCAATTTATTAATCCATACCTACTTTATGACCAATTGTAATTTCTCATCCAAAGCAGTAGACAACTGCTTAATTGATGTTGCAGATACATATAATATTGTATCATCTACATACATGACTGTCCATGCACACTTTAAAACAAGAGGAAGATCATTGGTAAAAAACAAAATAATAATGGTCCTAAACAACTTCCTTGAGGTACACCACATTGCAACTCTTTCACATCTGAATAACTTCTGTTTTAAAATACACATTGTCTCCTATTACACAGATAACTTTTAAACCAATGTACAGAATGAGAAGTAAATTTGTAACATTTCAGTTTATCCAGCAATAATTGATGATCTATTACATAAAATGCTGAGCTAAAATCTAACAATACTCCTCCTACTAAGTTATTGTCTTCAATTTGTGCTCATACTACTCACTAATATTGATCTGTAATTCATATTTAGACATTATAAAATCACTATTATAACATTTAAAATCACATTTTGTCAAAATACATCACTTCCTTTCTATTAAAGCATTGGTATTGACAATTGTCACATAATGAGTAATGTGAAACCTGAAAGAGACTTGCAGTGAACATTTTTGGTACCCATCATATATTTCACAACAAAATGTGTGTGTATGCATGTTTAGTCTGTATCAAATATTATTCTTTAAGACTGTCTTTTCTCTGTTTTAGAGTATTCTTTTTCAGCCGTATTTTATGTTGTCAGCAATACTTTTCAGGTTGACATAAACCCTCATGCTTGAACCCCGATAAATGTACGTTCTCCTCCAGTGACCAGTTTGTAACACATGAGCCATACATAAACACATTCACATTTGTAAGACATAAAATGTATAAACATGCACATCATGGCACATGATATTTTTGAATCAGAGTGAGAAAATAATCTATTTTTTTTATTTTTTTTTTTTAATCTTGTTGATAGGATTATTTCAGGTCTACGCCAACCCCTTCCAATTTAATTCAAATTGATTGAGCTCAATGGGATAGATTGAGGTGTTCACATGAAGGCTTTTCAGTCCGTTTGAGCCATCGTCTGATTATTTTGGTGCATGTGCAATAGCTACGTTTACAAGAAATGTGCAGCAGTTTCACAAAGCCACACAACCACAATACAGTTTTGCACTTTTGCAAAATTGGTTGAAACATATCTACCTCCGTAATCTTTGCACGTAATGCGTTTTTTTTTTTTTTTTTCTCCCACATATGCGCTGTGACAAGGAGTCTTATGCAATTTTCCTTACACATGTCAATTTCATAAAGGGTTATATTGCAATCCTGTTTGATTGATGTTGGTTATTTGTAATCAAATGGGCTTTATTTATTGTGTCTGTGCCAATCACCCTTGATATCATTGAGATAGGACTGCTGATGTATTTTTCCAGGTATTCTAAACCTCCCTGATTACAATAGGCAGGAGTGTTAGATATTTCACCTAGAACTTGTCGTGCGCTCTCTAGATGACAGTCTGTGTGTTTCCCAGGAATCTGTTGAGAGGCGTTCATCCCGCTGTTAGCAGATATAGAGCGTTGTTTTCCTGATTCAGAGCTCTGCGTAATTTGTCAGATATGACTGCTGGGAAGTTCGGTGTGTACTTTTCTTCAGCTCTGTGTTTCTGACGCTTGTTTCATTTGGCTCTTATCGCTCCGCCCCTGGAAATACCCAATTTATCCAGTTACCCATCACAGTTAAACATCAGAAATGAGATAACATACAACTGTCTGGGTTAATGTTTTTTCTTTGGGTCTGGGTAGATTTGTTTGATTTCAAAGTATTTAGTTGAAATACAGATCTTATGTAAATTATCATTTATTTATTTTTTTTGTTTTTTCCCTTCAGCAATATAATGTATTAATTTTCAATGTTCCCCTCCCACCAGAAGAACCATAATTTATACCAAGAAGCAGGTTTTGCAGAAACCAATCAGAAACAAATTAAATGCCATAAAAATGTAATTGAAATTACCAAAGCATGTTTCTGTTGCACTAAATGCCCTTTAAAATATTCACCATGGCAACTGTAGGTAATTCCGATTAACTACTTCATAAAACATTTATTGTTGATGTAAAACCATATTTAATTATGAAAATGTGTCTGCAGCTGTCTTAGAACTGTAGAAAATATGTATTTACACAGACTTAACACCGCACAGTGTATGAAGCGCTTGAGTGTTGATTATTGATTTTTGTTCACTTGACAGAAAACAAGACAGTTTATGGTTGTTTTATATGTGATGTGAGATGATATACACTGCCATTCAAAAGTTAGGTCAATATGAATACTTATATTCAGCAAGGATGCATTAAATGAATTAAAAGTGACAGTAAATGCATTTATAATGTTAAAAAAAAAAATTCTGTTTGAAATGAATGCTGTTCTTTTGAACTTTCTATTCATCAAAGAATCCTGAAAAAAAGTATCACAGTTTCCACAAAAATATTAAGCAGCATAACTGTTTTTAACATTAATAATAATAAATGTTTCCTGAGCACCAAATCAGCATATTAGAATGATTTCTGAAGGATCATGTGACTGAAAACAGGTGTAATATTCTGGTGACAATTTTAAAATATATTCAAACAGAAAAAGGTTATTTTGAATTGTATTATTGTTTCACTGTATTACTGTTTTTACTATATTTGTGATCAAATAAATGCAGTCTTGGTGAACTTGAGAGACTTCTTTCAAAAACATTAAAACATCTTACTGACCCCAAACTTTTGAACGGAAGTGAATACAATCATATTGGTATACCGTATTGTTCCGAATATAAGACAATGAATTTTAAATTAAATATTTTTTTTTTTTTTTTTTTTTTTAAGAAATACACCTGAAAAAAACGGGTTCGTCTTATATTCAGGGTTTAGACTTTTACATGTCAATAATACACCAGCAACAATAGGTGGCGCCAAATACTCGTAAAACGAGTGTGCCAAGAACTGCGGTGTGTCAGAGTGTAATGTTAGAAGATCGCGAGCGCAAAAAGACGCTAACAGTCAAAGAAAAGCTTACCGTCTAAGTGCCGCGTGACTGTTTGCGTGCCTCGCTGACGGGAACATTATATTCAAATAAAAGCATTTCTTTATAAAAAATATTTTTAAAATACAAGATTTGGAGCCCTATTTTAATGATCTGAGCGCATGGTCTGAAGTGCATGGCGCAGGTGCACTTGGGGCGTGTCCGAATCCACTTTTGCTAGTTTAACGATGGAAAAAATGGTTGTTGTGCCAGGTGCATGGTCCAAAGGCTTGTACCTAGTCTCTTAATGAGTTTTTTGGATAGATTAAATTAAATTAGCATGCTTTTAAGTGTGTCTCTTACAGAGTTGAGACAAATTAAGTTATGGAATGAATAAATATTAATTTTTAGAAAAAATATTTAAATATTCCCTTACATGGTTCATTATCTGAGACCTTTGTCTACAAAAATACCATTTTTTTTAATAATGTGGTGTTATGTTTTAGATTTAAAAAAATAAAAACTGTTTTGTCCCTTATCTCAAGAATCAGTGATGTACAAACCGTATTACTTTGATTTAACATTAGTTAGTATGTGGCTACCTTGAAACAGGTAACAATGTCTCTTTTGTAATTGATAACAGCGCTCTGCTCCGCCCAGGTTACGTTCTTCATAGATAAAGTAGCGGCATGCGACAAAGTAATCAGTGTAGTTTGCAGCCCTCTCTGTTGGTGAAAATAATCACTACAGAATTTCTCTGGTAACCAGATGGATATGTTGGTTGGGTTTTTTGTCCCCTTTCTGGGGACAGCTCCAGTTGGGGACAGGGCACCAAAAACCGGGACTGTCCCCAGAAAACAGGGACATCTGGTCACACTACACTGTGTTCATCCAGAAGTGCATTTGGACCAGACTTTCTTTACACAGAAAGGCCCTAGAAAAGGTGTGGTTCAACGTATCAGATGAAGAGGTTATGACTGTTTGCAGTCTGTGCTAATGGAAGTGTTTGACTAGTCTCTTGTGGCCAGTGCCATCATCTTTACCATGGTATGTGTGGTCAACAGCGTGAATGAGATCTAAATAAACATTAACAGAGTCATCAGGAAGTCTGGCTCCGTTATCAGACACTGCCTTGGCACGTTGGAGGCGATTACTGAAAGGAGAACGCTCACCAATCTGTACTCCATGTAGCATGAATGCCACCCCTTACTTGGCACACAGCTCAGACAAAAGGCCGCATTCAGCAACAAACTGATTCCACGATGCATGAAAAGAGACAGGAAGTTCTTTGTTCCATAGGCTGTCGAGTTATACAATGCGTTCCCTATCTGAATAATATGTGAGCAATCTGTCTGATTTGCACATTTTTATCCTTGCATGTCATTTGCACCCCTGTTACCACCAAAGTTCTATTGATATCCCTAGTGCTTTTTTTGCTGGCTCTGTCTGTCATTGTGGTCATGGTTTGGCCTTATCTTGAATATGAGGAAATCAAGAATATGCAACCGTGACATAAAATTGTAAAATATACTACCTGATCAGTTGTTGCAAATGGCTGTCGTAGGGCTGCATTTATTTGATCAAAATACAGTAAAATCACCAATACTGTGAATATTTTACAGTTTCAAATAAGTTTTCTATTTTTCTATTTATTTTAAAGTTAAAATATTTTAACAATAGCTGTTTCCATCCAAAGTTGCGAATTTAACTTGTGCGCAAAATTGGAATATCACATAAAACTAGGGGTGTAACGATACCCTCATGTCACAATTCGATACATATCACGATACTGACCTCACGATACGATATTATTGCAATACTACAAGACATATGGTAAAAGGGTAACAAAAAAAATGTACTGTTGATTTAAAATGCTACATTTTGTTACATTAGGGGTGGAAATGAATAGGCATGGACCTGGTGTTGGTAACCCAATGCACAGGACAATGGTGACACCAGAATAAAAATATTCATGATTCTGAAGCTGAAAATACTGAATTATTGTAGTTTTGGCATTATCAGGACCCACAAATATTCCCCCATTGCATTAATATACACTTTTTATATATATATATATATATATATATATATATATATATATATATATATATATAGTAGTTTAATAGTTTAGTAGTTTAATGTTGTACTGACACTAAAACTCTGTGGATTTTTTTTCTCACACTATAATTATTTTGGATGAACTGTACACAATACAGATTGTCACTCTCCATGATACATATTGTCACTATCCACGATACCTAGTTGCAATTTTGTATTGCGATTTATATAGTGACATGATATATTGTTACACCCCTACATAAAACAAGAACAAAAATAAATCGTCACTTCCAAGGAAATTGGCATTAAAATATCTGTAATAAAAATGAAAATGGCTGCAATCAGGGAACCCACAGTGGCTCTTTTTTTCTGTCTCAGACTGCACGAATGAAATGCTATAAAAAAAATGTCATGTTCTCTCTTGCGTTCAGGTGCCTGGTGTTTAGGAATTCAATCATGTGAGACCCTTCTGGGGCGTCATTATACCAAATCATTTTGATGACAGACTTTGGCTCAGGCATTTCAAAATAACTATATGTGCGATAAAACTGATCCACTGGGTAGTCCAGTTTTACAAGCAAGTTATTCTCTGCAGTTCGCATGCACGTAAAATTTATTCTGTAAATGCTTTTCCATCGTAATTAATGCACATCTTGGCATTTCCATCCAGCATTAATTATAATAATAATTAAAAAAAAAAATTGTTTTCAGAATAAAGAAAGTCATACAGGTTTGGAATGGCATGAGAGTGAGTGAATAATTATTTTTGTGTGAACTATCCCTTTAAGTTACACCAGGTGGCGGCTATAATAAGACCCCAATCTGCCCTGCATGGGGATTCATGGGAGTGTATAAATTAAAGTGTGTGAGTGTGTATTCAGATACACTTCCTGCTAGTGGACTGTGGTGCATTTGTGGGTGGCTATTTGTGTGTGATTGCCAATAGTCATGTATGTGAGAATTGGCTTCTGTTCATAAGAACAGTTGGGAGACTGTCTGTCTCCTCTCGTTTGAATACCAGACGTCATCCTGTGCCCAGGTACACAGCGGCTTTCTGGACCGCCACTCTCAGGGTCAAAGTTCATCCACGTTTCCTGTGGAACAGATGGAGCCTGGTATGGGTAGAGGTGTGTGATTCTTTGGTCTTCACCTCAACAAGCTTTTCTCTCAGAGAATTAAAGATCTGGTTAGGAGCATCTTTTCTGTGGTGTGCGTTTTATTTCCAGTTATCTTATTTGTACCATACAGATTGTTTCATTATAAAACTTGCTGCATTAACTATTGGCCAGTGTTTGTTGTCTATCAATTGACTAATACAAACCCGATTCCAAAAAAGTTGGGACACTGTAAAAATTGTGAATAAAAACAGAATGCAATGATGTGGAAGTTTAAAATTTCAATATTTTATTCAGAATACAACATAGATGACATATCAAATGTTTAAACTGAGAAAATATATCATTTTACGGGAAAAATAAGTTGATTTTAAATTTCATGGCATCAACACATCTCAAAGTTGGGACAAGGCCATGTTTAGCACTGTGTGGCATCCCCTCTTCTTTTTATAACAGTCTGCAAACGTCTGGGGACTGAGGAGACAAGTTGCTCAAGTTTAGGAATAGGAATGTTGTCCCATTCTTGTCTAATACAGGCTTCTAGTTGCTCAACTGTCTTAGGTCTTCTTTGTCGCATCTTCCTCTTTATGATGCGCCAAATGTTTTCTATGGGTGAAAGATCTGGACTGCAGGCTGGCCATTTCAGTACCCGGATCCTTCTTCTACGCAGCCATGATGTTGTAATTGATGCAGTATGTGGTCTGGCATTGTCATGTTGGAAAATGCAAGGTCTTCCCTGAAAGAGACGACGTCTGGATGGGAGCATATGTTGTTCTAGAACTTGGATATACCTTTCAGCATTGATGGTGCCTTTCCAGATGTGTAAGCTGCCCATGCCACATGCACTCATGCAACCCCATACCATCAGAGATGCAGGCTTCTGAACTGAGCGCTGATAACAACTTGGGTTGTCCTTGTCCTCTTTAGTCCGGATGACATGGCGTCCCAGTTTTCCAAAAAGAACTTCAAATTTTGATTCGTCTGACCACAAAACAGTTTTCCACTTTGCCACAGTCCATTTTAAATGAGCCTTGGCCCAGAGAAAACGCCTGCGTTTCTGGATTGTGTTTAGATATGGCTTCTTTTTTGACCTATAGAGTTTTAGCTGGCAACGGCGAATGGCACGGTGGATTGTGTTCACCGACAATGTTTTCTGGAAGTATTCCTGAGCCCATGTTGTGATTTCCATTACAGTAGCATTCCTGTATGTGATGCAGTGCCGTCTAAGGGCCCGAAGATCACGGGCATCCAGTATGGTTTTCCGGCCTTGACCCTTACGCACAGAGATTGTTCCAGATTCTCTGAATCTTTGGATGATATTATGCACTGTAGATGATGATAACTCTTTGCAATTTTTCTCTGAGAAACTCCTTTCTGATATTGCTCCACTATTTTTCGCCGCAGCATTGGGGGAATTGGTGATCCTCTGCCCATCTTGACTTCTGAGAGACACTGCCACTCTGAGAGGCTCTTTTTATACCCAATCATGTTGCCAATTGACCTAATAAGTTGCAAATTGGTCCTCCAGCTGTTCCTTATATGTACATTTAACTTTTCCGGCCTCTTATTGCTACCTGTCCCAACTTTTTTGGAATGTGTAGCTCTCATGAAATCCAAAATGAGCCAATATTTGGCATGACATTTCAAAATGTCTCACTTTCAACATTTGATATGTTATCTATATTCTATTGTGAATAAAATATAAGTTTATGAGATTTGTAAATTATTGCATTCCTTTTTTATTCACAATTTGTACAGTGTCCCAACTTTTTTGGAATCGGGTTTGTATTAAAATTGACTATACAAATAAGCCAATAATTATTTTAATTATTAATGTTATCGCCGATAACAATAAAAAAGGCAGAAATTAATGTAGTGTGTTTTATTTATTTATTTATTTATTTATTTATTTTGTCTAAATAAATAACTTGAAGACTTCTACTAAAATCAGTCATTCTAAATGCTACAGATTTAAGCATCACAGCATTATAATGTACAGTATGAAAAATGGATGTTCATTTTGATATTTGCAAAAGATTACATTATTAAATTATTTTTTTTTTTTAAAGATTAACTTTTAAGTGAGCGTTAGATGAAGGCAAATGCTTATCTAAATATAAAAAGAGAAATTTATAGCGCAATTAGATATCCAATATAAGCTGATACCAATTAATTAATCTCTAATATATATATAATAAAATATACATACACTTTAGGGAGGCATTTTTTTATATATATATATATATATATTTATTATTATGCCTCCCTAAAGTCAACGGAGTACTAAAAGGGAACAGGTTTATTTGCACTTTTGATCTTTTAAGCATCTTGCATTGTGAGCCACACGCTAAATAATTTTAATAATTTTTAAAATGCATATCCTGAGACTCCTGCATTCTGTTTCCTTCAGTTGTGGACATGAGAAATTTACAGCTAATTCTCAAAACGAGCCTATACAGGAGACCTGTTATAGCATTATTTTTATTTTATTTTATTTTATTTTATTTATTTATTTTTTTTTTTTCTGAGAGTCCCAAGAGGGAGACATTTTTCTTTTTCCCTGCTCTGACATGATCCAAAGCTGTTTGCTTTCTTTCCTCTGAGATTGTTGCTGTGCTTCTGCGTCACTCAGAGGAGAGCCCTTATGGAGGACTTGTTTTAAAAAACCAGGCAGGGAGCTTGCTGTGTGTGTGTGTGTGTGTGTGTGTGTGTGTGTGTGTGTGACTGACAGCCTGCTAGATGGTTGGAATGAGGGCCGAAACAGTCCCTGCAGAGTGAGTGCAATACCTCGTGTTGAGCGCCAACTTGGCGCACACACACACAGCGATACTAGCTCTATTCCAGAACCTAGTCGACTGCCTATTGCCTAGATAGGTAGCCACCTTCAAAGGCAGCATCCTAACTGAAATAGAACCTCATTTTCAGGCTGATTTGGAACACACTGCATAGACAACAACTACATTTGTCGTAGACATGGATCTCCATGCACAAGCTGCTGGAGAACAACTTAATACTAATATACATTTTAGGTAGAATAGGTTAACAGCTTCGAAATTTTATTTTCAATACTTTTCAGTATTGAGTTAACAACATTTTTTTTCACATCCACCATTTTAGGATTTAGTTGTTTTTGGAGATGCACCTATTTTTAAATCCAGTATGTTTTTCTATATTATTTTGTCTAAATATCTAGTTCATTGATGAAACTCTATAGGGCGCAGACTTATAGGTCCTTCACATGCAATCTGCAAGCAATCACATCATTACCACATGAGACAAGCTGATTGGCCTCTGATCCTGCAGCCAATGAGATTGCTTGTTTAACATTAAGTAGCTTCAGTGTTTGCTGTAGGCTTGTGCTGCCTTCTCGTGCTATCGTAAATTTCATAATTCCCACTTCAGAAGTCATGATTTACGAGCTTGTTGCATTTCAAGTGTTTTGTTGTCGGAATGAACAGGAATCATGAAGGACACCAGGTTTATTCTTGCCTATTTATTAGGAAATCTTATTAAAACTAAAATTATATGTAGTCACATGCAGACAACCATATAAAGGTATACGATGCTAGTATCCAGATTTCTGTCGATTCTGTAATTTCGGTCAGATGCAGGCTATTTTCACGGTGTATAAAACATACAACATGCTTCAATTGATTACTCGTATATGTAAATATGCACTCGATTAATGACAAGGTGATCTAGCTGTTTTGGGGAAAAAAACAAACTAATAAATCATACCTGTCACAACAGTAGTTCTCTCCGCCACCATGTTTAAAGTTTATGGCATGCCCGTCTCGGGAATTTGGGTATCAATGCATATGGCACACTTAACTGGAAACGCTTCAGGAGTTTCGAGGTCGTCATTTGATTGGTTGAATTCTACAGGATGTCCGGGAGACGAGTGTGTTGCGTTCTTTTAGTGGGTCTGCCAGGAAACAAAGCTGTCGTGACGCCAGACTCCCTCGTGGAAATGAAAGCCGCCATGTTTAAAACTGTGACAATGAGTGCTCACCAGGAGCAACTAAACGCTGGATTTTCAAATGTATGTGAAGTTCCCGGGTCCATTGTTGCAGTAAACTTGCACAACGTTCTTGAATGAATAATTTGTTATTGTTATTATGTCTGTTATTGTAGGCACATTGACTTTCTAAACATGGCGCGGAACAAAACGAGTTGAGATTGGTTGCGTTACATGTCAGTCTAACATCCTCTTGGGTGGTCCTTGGCCAATGAAAGCTGCGATAGAGTCCAGACCTTATGCCGTCAGTCTGAAGGTCTGGCTACGTGAGACTGCTGTAGGATATTCCTGCAGCACGCTATCAGAGTTCTTCTGAAACCCTCCACCACCCCAGCTCCACCTGCCTGATCTGCTACAGGATTTATGCATTTCTATTTATGCAGTAGCAGCATATCGGTTACGTCCCCCTTATACTTGGCGTCTAGGGGTGATGGGACGTAACACGTGAAAAAAGTTTTCCTTCATCTTCTAAACCCAAATGAAGAACCCAGAAAGTTTGTCAAATAAATCCTTATTCCAAGAATAATTATTCCAAGAGACACGTGCTTTTATATGATGAACAGGTTTAATTTAGGCTTTCATGCACATCGACTATGGTAAACTGATGGTAAACTCAACCGTACTTGCTTGACGCATGAGAACAAACCTCATTGGTTCTTGTGGAAGCTTGACATGCAAGAACAAACCTCATTGTTGTGTAATGGACTTTGGAACATCACGAAATAAAGAACAGAAATTTTATTTTTAGGTCAACTATTCCTTTTAAGTTGCCTTCTTTTTGAAACAGTCTTCACCTCCTGATCGGGCTTATGATGCCTTTAATGCTGCCTACATGGGCAGCTTGCTTGGTTTTGGAACAGATTAAGTATGTTCAGATGTCAGGGTTCTAATTTTATTGCTAACCTTTAGGTCACAGTGCTGTTTATGGGGATTATAGCAGCACTTCCTGTTCAGGCAACTGTTCAAATTGTAGATCAGAAGCAGAGAGCCAAGCGAGACTTATTTAAATGTGATGATTTAGTCCTCATCTAAAATAGGGCTGAAACCAGAGATCTCTCTCTCAGACAGACAGACAGAAAGAGGGATGAATGGGAGCGGATCGCATCACAGCTGTCCATGTGCAGTGTTTAAAGCCCCTTTGACTCGACCTCATAGGGGTCACGTCCTGCCCTCTTTTCCCAGGGCCTGTAAGGCTCTCTGGAAGAGTTGCAGTGGAGTTTACACTGAGCAGATGGAATTTTTTGGGAAGCATTAATGGCACCACAACTTAAACGTAACACTCCACGGCACTAACACACCCGCAAGACGCAAATTGAAAACCATTAACGGTGGTGAGTGGCGCCTTTTGTTATCAAGTTGTTTTTTTCCTTCTTTTTTTATGGTGTTAAATTACGCATGAACATGAATCATGCCTCATTCGAGGGTTCTTGAGTGACACCGGGTGCGATTATGAGTCGGCTCTCATGTTCCACAGGGCCTCGGGAAAGAGGGGGGTGTGTGGTGGGAAATTGAATGGGAGTGTGATTGTGTGATTCTCGTCCTTTTATATGTAGGTGCTTATTCAAATAAAAGGAAAAGATGCACACTTTGGCATATTTGACTCAAAATTCACAATTGTCGTCATTTTGCTCATCTGGATGACTTTCAACATGCATGACTTATTCTCTTCAGTGGAACTCAAAAGGAGATGTTTTGAAGAATGTTCACGCTGATCTTTTCTGTATAATGAAAGTGAATGGTGACCTGGTGCTGTCTAGCTTAAAAAAAAAAAAAAAAAAAGAAAAAACGGGAACATAGAAGTGGTCCATATCATTGATTATATTCAAAGTCATATTATTTCTGAAATGAGGGTCTTTTATTCAGTGATCATCTTGCTTGACAGCTGTGGTCTCCATTCACTTTCATTGTATGAAAAAGAAGCACTCTTTTTTTAACAGAAAAGTCATACTGGTTTTGAGAAACATGAGTGGGCATAAATGATGACAATTTTCATTTGTGGCTGAACTATTTCTTTAATTTAGGCATTCATTTCTGAATCGATTTTCTTTTCACTGACAATCTCTACAGCCTCACTTCCTTCTCCCTCTTTTGCCTTTTTCAGCTGAGCTATTGAATCGCTCAAGTGTTTGGTTCATTTTGACTCTGATTTGAAGGCGCTTGTGGTTCCACTGTCATAAACTGCAGACAGATCAATATGGTGTATGAATTACAGCTCTCTAATGAAAGTGTTGCTCTCTAGTGCCGTCAAGCCAAGACTGCATTGATGTACAGCATGCTCAGGTCGTTATGTCGTTTTGTCCTAAACCTCATTTTCAGAGGGCATTGCAAGGCTGTGTCGTTGATAGGGGAGTAACGATACACTCAAGATTCATTACAAATCACGATACTGAACTCACAATACGATCGCGTTATTTTATAAATAGTAGTTTAATGTAGTAATGTCACAAACTCCGTAAACTCGTTTTTTTTTTTTTCCTCACGCAGTACTCACGCAGTACTCACGCAGTACTCACGCAGTACTCACGCAGTACTCACGCTTTCAGTGCAGGCATTCGTTGGATCTCTAATGGTGTGTGCACAAAAAGCGAAGCGAATATTCACATCACGTTACTTGCTCTAGATTTACTTGCAGGATTACTTGTTTTTTGCATCACTAGCGCGAATAAAAACATGGCGCGATGAGTGTCTTTACAACACCACCTCTTTTTTGCCATTTTTTTTTTTTTTTTCCGTCAACCATGTTGGAGGTAACTACTATTGCTGCTCCAACTGCTAACCAGTTCATAGTTATGTAAAACTCATAGCTAGAATCAAGTAACAGATGCATGTTTTCATCACTTACCAAGTAGTCCAACTTCCTCACTTACTTTTCTCCATGCTATCTCCTTTTTTTCTGGTCTCTGTATGAATAAGAAGTTGTCATAAATTTTTGGGTGCCCGCAGACGGCTGCAATAATGCTCTCCGTTTTTTGATACAACCGGACATGTCAATAAGCTCTTTGCTGATTGGCTTGCGCGACAACGCGTCATGCCAATTTCCCACTCGAGTTGAAATTTTTCAACTTGCGCGGAAGACTGGATTGAGGTGAATATCGCTCGTTCGCGGAAATCGCGTCATCCAATTCTCGTCATTGCGAATTTGCATCTATTTGCGTCTTTGCATTGACTTTGTATGTAATCTACTCTTGCAAATAATTAAATTTGCTTTTGGTGTGCACACAGACTCTCCCAGTGCTCGCTATGTCCTGCCTCTCCCGCTATTAATGCACTGTAGATATAGGAATAAACCATCTAAAACGCTTTGAAAAATCATACTACTAAAACTAAATGTGATATGGTTATTTAAATGATGTTTGCACTTTCACTTTGATTGCATTGATCAGCTGAAGCCCATGCGCTGGAACGGAACTCCTCAATCACAGTTCTAATCACAAGAAAGCATGTCAAAATGACTATTCCCAAAATGTAAATAGTTAGTTCATCCAAACATTTAAATTCTGCGTTTACTCACTCGTGCGTCACGCAAGCATTTGAACGTCCGTATTTACTACAGTATGAGTGTTGTAAATCTGTTCATCATATAAATCTTTTGTGTCTCTTCAGAAGACTTGGATTTGGATTCCACCACTCGATTGATTATTTTTACGATGCCTTTGACACTTTTTGGATCTTTTAAGATTTACAGGAATGGATTTTAAATGGAGGGACAGAAATCTCTCAGGTTTCATAAAAATATCTTCATTTGTGTTTGGAAGTTGAATGAAAATCTTATAGGTTTTAAACGACATGAGGGTGAGTGCATGACAGTGCATTTACATTTGTGGGTGAATTATACCTTATAAATACAGTAAGCTGAGCCTTGGATAAAACTAACTCTGTATAGCGAATCGTATTGGCTGAATCCAAAATCGCCCCCTATACCCTCAAATAGGGCATTATTTGAGGGAACAGCCATTTGTAGTGGTGTCCGAAATCATAGTGGACGTTATTGAGTGCACGCAATATCTCAATATAACAATGTATCGCTACACCCCTAGTGGTTGATTATATGTAGAGAGTATCTACGCAAAGTCTTTTCTTTATTTAAAACAACCAAGAAAATTGTAAGTAATAACACTGTAAGTCTATTTCACTGTAAAACGTAGCCTATCTGAACACAACTATGGCCATTTGCCCTTGTGAAGAGATGTCTCATCAGTCATAACCCAGATAGCAATTGCACTGGTTAATACATTTTAATTCTAAATGTCATTGGTACGTGAGCTCAACTAGAGTCAGTGATAATGCTACTGAATTTTATATATAATATTGTAAGTATTTTTTTGTAAATGAAAAGCTATATTTAGATGAATGGAAATCTTACTCTTAACCTTGCTTTCTCATTGGGTGCTTTCATAGATAATTCATTTCTATAAATAATTCATTTCTGTATGTGCCAAACCACTTACTGTGCACCTGGCATCTGTGCATGTCAGATGGGATTGCTAGGTTGTATGATGCAACATCTGGCTTTTACTGCATTTAAGTTATTTAAAGTTAAGTCATATTTATATACAGTATACAGACTGGCATCTACGAACCCCTTTTGACACTGATTTAGCAAGGTTTATGGGAGTTATGTTAAGTCATGAATATTTGAAACTTGGAAAAAAAAAAAAAGAAAACATGGTAAAATTTCCTATTGGATTTTCAATGTTTTAGATGGTACAAACAGGTTATATTAAAGAAACAGGAAATGGATTGCAACAGCCCTTTCCCTTAAGGATTTAATGTGTTTCTGACTTACATAAAATTTGATTAAATGTGTTTTGGGTTTCACAAAATAGTAATCAGCTTCTTTTTAGCAGTTATCTGCACACAGTCACACACTCACTTTTTGCAAACATGCTTTGCATTTCATTAGAATCAACCATGCACAGTTGGTAAAAAGTGTGTTGTGTTTGGAAACATCTGAAGTGTACTTTCCATTATTTTCATAAGGACATCTGCAAATATAAATGTCAATCATGTTATAAAAGAAGGAAGATGTCTACCTTCTTAGAAAAGCTTGCTGCTTTTGGAACATTTTCACAAAGTATAAACCAATCAGACGCTCATGAACACGGATTGTAAAGCATTTCTTTTCTGTCGTGCAACCCAATTATTTCCCTATTATGCATTTTGTGCTTGTGTGGGTAGAACTGCCTGCCTGTAAATAAGTATGCCATCTCGTAAAGTGGTGCCGTCCAAATGAGATCCATTACATAGTAAATATGCAAGGGATCTCGTAAAGGAGAGCGGTCCAAATGAGATCCATTACATTTCATCTGGATGCTCATTTCTCAAGGTCGACATCCTTTTAAAACAAAGCATCCAGGTATCATTGTTTATATAATCAGATTGCTTGTGGTCTCATACCTTCAGAGAGTGCTTTCTAATTACCTTATAAAAGCAAATAGGATGTTTACGCCCCTGGCTGCCCGTATCCTCCATCTCCTGTCTCTGAAGCGTCCTGTGATTTTGTGCTGGCTAGGCTCGCACATTAGAAATGGATGCTTCACAATCCTGTGACAAAATGGATGAAGAGCAATATCCTCCTGAACGTCCTCCGGCATGCAGGCTTTAAGTATACGTGTAAAGAAATGATTGTTCATCTTACTTTATCGTGCTTGACTGGGCCTAAATTAAAGGTGCTAAGCATTTATAAAAGCCTGCCAACAACCGATAAATTTATCCCCCCTTCAGAGTTTATATTATTTCGTCAGATTACCTCAGATTATATCGTTAAACATTTGGAGAGGCATCAGACTGAAATCTATGAATAATGGATGTGTGGGAACCAAGCTTGTTGCTAAGGGAGGTGTGAATTCAACCATAACTTTTACAAGCTGGCCTCGGCTTTTCCCATCATTTCAAATGAACACTTTTACGCCACACATTCATGTCTACCATTTTCCATTTTCCTCTTCGACTTATGCTTATGAACCACCAGTGACTGTTCCTACGACCAGGGATGCAATTAACAAGTCTTTTAACAACTCTTCACTAATGTGTCTAATTACTATTTCATCAACAAAAAAGGGAAAAAAAGGTCACTGTTTTTATTCATCGGATAAATAATTTTCTTGTACGTGTTATAAAATCATTTTATAAACTAATAAAATAATCTTGTAAAACAATCCTTACATATTTTGATTGAATAATTCAGAATTGTTCAATTATTCAATTAAAATATGTAAGGATTATTCGATTCAATTTGATGGATATTAATTTAAGCGTGTAAATCTTAAAAGGCTTAATTTTTTTGAGTGCGTCTTGTGTAATATTTTACTCCAAACGGTATTTAAATCGATATCATATCATGGGGGACCAGACAGGAATATTGTGTGTTCAGATTTACAATATATTTACTTATTTATATATTTATATATGTGAGTAATATCTTTTAATACTTTTTAAATACTACTTTTCAGCAAGCCTGCATTAAATTGCTCAAACATGACAGTAAAGACATTGTATAATGTTACAAAAGATTTACATTTAAAGTAAATGCTGTTCTTTTGAACTTTGTATTCATCAAAAAATCTTGGAGAAAAAGTTTCACAGTCTCCACAAAAATATTCAGCAGCACAACTGTTTTTAACATTGATTATACAATTAGAATGCTTTCTGAAGGATCGTGACACTGAAGACTGGAGTAATGATGCTGAAAATCACACATTTTATTTTTTAAATGTAATCAAATAGAAAACCGTAACATTGTGAAATATTACAATATTATAATATGCAAATAAATGCGGTCTTGGTAAGCACAAGAGCCTACTTTCAAAAGCTTTTTTTTTTTTTTTTTACTGACAGAAAACCTTTGAAAAATAGTTCATGTGAATTTTTATAACTTCAGATTTTATATAAATAATAATTGTAATTAAAATCAGTTTGCTGGTGGTGGTGGTGGTTTTGTTGCAGATTAACACTTTTCTCATCATTAGATCTAAATATAACATCCAAGAAATATTTGATCGAAATGAATATTTTGAAAATAATTGTGCTGTTACAGGGTTGTTTTTATATTCTCTGTTGCGCTCTGTCTGGTTGATGTGCATGAGTGCTTGCTCACTCTGTGAAGACTGATGTTTTTCTGTATTTTGCTGTTTTGTGACATGAGCTACAGTTATGTGCTGGGGAGAAACATCTCTCGCTCCATTAAGTGACACAAGCAATCTGTCAAAACACCTGACACGACAACCCACGCAAAACTCTATGCTTATGAGCTTCTTTGAAGCATTTTATGCAAAATACTTTGGCTTGGACTACTTGCACTGTGCACTTATGCCGCAGTGGTCCTCAATGAATGGGGTGCTATTTATTTTTATATATACATTTAGGGTAACGCTTTACAATCAGGTTACATTAGTTAATGTTAAAGTCACCCTGTAGTCAATTGTATCCCTCATCTCATCTTTGATCACCAAAATGACATTTAAAAGTTGTTTTTTCCTGTGAAAAAAAAATTATTCATGCCTTAATGTAAGCAAGGGTGTAGAGTTACATTTTTAAGCTAATTTAGTATACACAGATCCATGAATATGCAAATTATCCCCGCCTCCACTTACTCACACCAGCTCAGAGATCCACTCGGTCAACTTTACTGTAGTAAATGCTGTACAATGGCAACTGGATATACTGGTTTAATTCAGCCATATGTTTGAACCAGAAACTGATTGAGAAGAAGTGGAAGAGTGAATTATACAGGCTCGTATACAAGTCGATGTATCAGAATGGTAGTGCGTTTTATGTATTGCTCTCTACAACGTCGGACAATAACAGTAATTAATATGATTGTCCTTTTGCTTGACTACGTTATCAAACAGCTAATAATGTGTTGCTAATGTTACACACACCATGTTCCCATTCGCCATCTCAGAGTCAGACAGTTTGTAATATACGTCATATACATAATTCACCCGTTATATTGCTAAATTTTCCCGATTTTTCATATCAACAGAAAAATATACCAGGATATCCTGGCTTCTCTTAAGATTCCCCTGCTTCAGAGCAGTCATAGTTAATGATATGCTAAAGCCCGCCGGCACATTGACGTGATTGGTTACAAGGTAGTTTGTGACGTAAGAAACACCGGCGTTTTTGAGACTCTTTTTTTCACTGCAGTTTTAAAGGTTCTGTATGTAGGAATGGCAACTAGTGGTTGAAATGGGTACTGCAGTCCAAATTAAAAATATAGTTTGCCCTGCCCCCTCCTCCTCAGACTCGATGCTCACGCAGGTTGCCAGTTTAAGGACACGCAACAGGAACGAGCGCAATTGACAATGAAAGCCAAAGAGACTTGCACACTGTAAGTCGATGAGTTGATTTATCCGGATTTTAATGTGCTTCCGTTCATAGAGATTTTAGATGGATTCCGAGGCTTTTTAGGTCGGGTAGAATCTCTGACCCAGTTTGTTTGCTGGCTTCCATGACAGCAATACGCTGTGTTTTTCGCCAACTGGCAACCAGTGGTGTCGAAATACTATTGGGTAAATTGGTAACCTGCGTTATCACCCAGACCAAAACAAAAACAGACATTCTGGAACGCACATTTCAAAGTAGAATAACTGGCTGTAGCATTGTTTTTCAGAGAAACAAGTATGTGAACTCAGCATGTTTCCTAAAAATCTGCAAACATATGATTGTATTTTTATGCTTTAGTAGGGTCAAAAACTTACATACAGCACCTTTTAAGGAAAAAAATACTCAAATGGTGTTGAATTATGAATTTGCACATGGTTTGTCTTAAAGCATATTAAAAACACCACATAGACATATAAACATTATTTAAAAATTAGATTTTCACCACTGGTGTCTTTAACTAACAATGAACAATACCTCTACAGCATTTATCTTATTTAATGGCAATTTAATAGAAAAAAAAAAAAGAACTATGAGAATTGGAACATAAACTCGCAATTCTGCTTGTGAGAGAGTCAAAATTACCTTTTTTATTTTTTTTTTATTTCTTGTCGGAAACGCTTTCATACCACATAGCAGTGATTCAGAGGAACCCCTGTTCAATACCTTCCTTTTTTGCTGTCGTCTTTGTCCTTTCCTCTGCCTGTCTCTGTTCTTTCTCTGGGACATGGTCCAGATGGTGGCTTTATTTCTGGTTGCTGGCAAAATCTGTGTTGGTTTATTTAGAACATTTTTCCAGCTGGATGAAGGCAGCACATTTGTACAGCTCATGTGCATTTGTGCAGTTCTAAATGGCCATCAGATCAGAGGTACAGGTGAGATTTTCTCCCTCAGTGTTTTGGACAACAATGCTTGGGTTAATGTGCACTTGGGTATGACTGCGCTTTTGAAGATGGCTATGGATTTGGAGCCGTAACGAATCCCGCGCAACTAAAAATGTCTGGCAGTGGATTGGGTTACTGGAGTGCATTAGCAATGTAGATGAAGGGTTCAGGTTAATGGGTTCACTGTGTGACAGTGAACATGTGTTTGCTCATCAATCTGCTCCCTCTGCTCTTCATACACATGCAGTCAAATGACCTCTGAGTTGATTTCCCCTCATCGCTGCACTGTGGCGGGGAGGCTTTCACAGTGCGCTGCCCGCTCATCCATAATGGAGAGCGGTGTAAATGCGAAACAGGGTCACCCAGAGACGGACTGAATTGAGACCGGCTGTCTCCAAGGTTGTCTGCTCAGAAATCCCTTTCTTATCTCTTCTGTTCTCACTTTTGCTTCTCGTCTTGTATATTGATTGCCCTCTGCAAGGACAGAACAAGCCTCAAGTGCAATCGTTGTCTTTGGTGAAATTGATGAAACGCTTGTGGGTTTGTCAGCGTGGGAAAATAAAACCATCTAACAAATTTCTGTGGGATTGGCAGAAGTATGGTTTGCTCTTGCTCTCTGACCCTCAGATTTAAATGGACAGTTTACACGATACCATTTTCAACTAAAAACGGAAAACTTTTGGCTGTTCATTTACAAGACAACAGAGTTTTGAGGGCCTGAAAACGCACATTTTTGAAAACGTGTTTCAAAGTGCATGTTTTTGAAAATGATACCTTTTATCATCTTTGTGTAAACTACAAAAACGCGAATTTGTGAAAAGGGTGACGACGTGCCTATAGACTGAATGCACATGTGCATGGTGTTTCTTTACAAAGAGACATCTACTAGCCAACTACTGGCCTGGCATGAATAATACAGCACTTTTAGTCATTTTTGCGGATCCGTATGAACGGGGATCATTTTGACAGCGTTGTCGTCTGTACAAAGGAAAAACGTTCTGTTTTTAGCACATCGTTGTCGTGTAAACGAAAGAGATGGACGCACTAAGCTATTGTATATCATAACTATTCAGTGTTTTCAACCACATAATCTTTATTTTAGGCTTTAGACATTTCAAATCCAAATGAGGACTAGCAAAATCTTTCATGTATTTCGAGAGAAGTGGATGAATTCACGTGCTGTAAATCCGACAGATGCTATTCTCTGAATTGTGGCGCAAACTAACATGGCGGCGCCCATCGCGCGTTATAGATCAGCTAACGTGATCATTATAAAGGTTTTTAAATGACAAAACGCATTCACTTGCACGTATTTGAGAATCTGAATGTCAGGTAGTTGATGACATAGCCAACAAGTTTGTGAATATTTTGAATAATAAAGGAAAAACTAAATAAACGCGACACAACTGTCATACTGCGCTATTGTGGCTGCAGTGTGTCACGTGACAAGCACGTTGCGTCGCTATGGAAATAATTATTTTTAGCAATGTATAATGGCCAGGAGGGGGGAAAAGGTAATTTAAAAAAAAAAAAAAAAAACCTGACGTGTTAGTAGTCAAATGTTAATTATGGTTGGCCACTTATTTTCTTTTTGAATTATTCAAGGCTAATTTGGCTGGTATTGAAACAAGTACCGTTACCTTAATTAAATGGAAAGTTTGTGGTTTCTAAGGACAAACATGGCGGCGCAAAATGGTGACTTCACTGTAAGGGGACCCGCGGTGTATGTAGATAGAAATGGCTTATTCTAAGGTAATAAAAACATAACTGTTCATTTATGTAAGGTCTTTATGCACCACTGAAAACATAGTTATGTATATTGTATTGCATTTCTGTCAATAGATCCTCATAAATACTACACACTGCACCTTTAAAGCCAGTATGAAACAAGATTATGAGGGTACATGAATTAAACAAAAATAAAATAATGTGCATGGATAAAGTTATGCAATATTCCCCAAAAAAAAAAAAAAAACACTGTTTTTGACACCTGTAAAAACTTTAAAATGAAACTGGTCCAGCTTTTTTTTTATTTTTTTTATTTTTTTTTTTTATGCTAAACTGCTGCACAATATTAATTTGTCTGAAGCCACTGCAGATGTTTCCAGGGAATGAGGTGTTGGT
This sequence comes from Coreius guichenoti, assembly GCA_039654105.1. NCBI lineage: Eukaryota > Metazoa > Chordata > Actinopteri > Cypriniformes > Gobionidae > Coreius > Coreius guichenoti. Next base: position 30,670,066 of record CM077172.1, on the reverse strand, counting down.
GGTGTTGGTGTTGGTGGTGGTGGTGTTGGTGGTGTTGGTGGTGTTGGTGGTGGTGGTGTTGGTGGTGGTGTTGGTGGTGGTGTTGGTGGTGGTGGTGGTGGTGGAGAGAGACAGAGAGAGACAGAGAGAGACAGAGAGAGACAGAGAGAGACAGAGAGAGACAGAGAGAGACAGAGAGAGACAGAGAGAGACAGAGAGAGACAGAGAGAGACAGAGAGAGACAGAGAGAGACAGAGAGAGACCGACCCGAAGGAGCTCTGGGAAGTCACCCGGTTTTGATGGATCTGCGAGTTTAATGAATAATGTAACTGATGTGCCGTGTAACTCCCTCGCTCTTCTGCGCTTTCACTGCCCCATTATTCCAGACTTTCCTCTCTTTGTACATTCTCTCAATTCCTGTCTGGTCGGCTTTTTTTTATTTTTTAAATAAACTATGTCTTGTCCCAGTCATATCGACTTGCACTTGAGGTTTTATGTACATTTCTGCTGTTACAGTGTGTTTGTGTCTGTCAGTTTCAGCTCAGCTTAGGTTCAGGTGGAAGGAAACATGGTTAGCACACTGTATCTGAAACTTTTTTTTTTCTCTGTCCTGTTGGGGTTTTTTTTAAGACTTGTTTATTCCTCTTTGGGTCAGTTCTATTTTATATTTTTTTTGAGATCACAGATCATCAGAGATCACATCAACCCAAACCAAATTTAGTTTGATATGGCTCGTGAATAGCTTCTAATAAGCTAACGTTAATAAGCTTTTGTTGTTGAATTCTAAGCCGTGACAGCAGCGTGTAACACGTTAAACCACAACATCTCATATTCAGATCCCCTAAACCTCAAGGCCCTACAATTGCATATTTGGATATCTGATTTTTGGACTCCCACTGTTTCTGTTTCAGTCCCTTTGTCATTAAATTTTCCCTGGACTTCTGCATTAAACTGCTAATGTCTTTCCGCCTCAGTGTTTATCTCTGAGTCCTCTTGTCACAATTTCACACATTTCACTGATCATTGATTGAAAATCCTGCCACACTCAGGCTCTTCTTTTCTGCACTTGCCACAACCACACTCTTACACTACTAAATTGGTCTCTAGTTATTTACATTGAATGTTACTAAGTGACACAATTCTCCTCAAACAATTCTGTATTTAATCGGCCTCATTTAATTTGCAAACCTAGGGCCGAATTCGTGAAAATCTTCTTAATGGGATAGTTCACCCAAAAATGAAAATTGTCATCAATTACTCACTCTCAAGTTGTGCCAAACCTGTATGAGTTTCTTTCTTCTGTTGAACACAAAAGAAGAATAATGATGGTAACTGGACAGTTGAGGTAGCCATTGACTTCCATAGTACTTTTTTTCTTTTTCCCCTACTATGGAAGTCAATGGCTACTGTCAACTGTCTGTTTACCTTGTCTGGTACAGAAGAAAGAAACTCATACATGTTTGGAACAACTTGAGAGTGACTAAATGATGACACGATTTTCATTTTTGGGTGAACTATCCCTTTAAGGGAGAAGTTACTAATTTTCTTAAAATAAATTGTTGCATTCGCATTAATTGTTTCTCTGCAAAATGTTATGGGTGAATTCCATTCATTTTAAACCCATGCTGTCGTTTTGAAAGTGACTTCTGTGTACGCAGTGCTTCATACTTCGCTACACATTTGATAATGGAAAAAAAAAAGTTGCCCACAAAACTTCACTAATTTGACCACACCTTAAGAATGTTTCTTAATAATGCAATTATTGAAAGTTCTTAAGAACATCTTATTTTCCTTAAGTAAATGACAGGCTTTGGTATAATCTGATAGTTTGTTGGTTCTTGCTAAACCCTCACTGATCAAGTCAATGAAAACACCTCAAAGGCTTTTTGTGTTGTGTGTAGATTACTATAATAATCACAGTTAATGCAAACACTATTTTTGTTGGGACTTTTGTAGTCTTTCAACAGTACTGGGGCACATCAAAAAAGGCACGTGTTTTAATGTTATTATGGATATACAGATACAAATTGACTTTACCTGCAGTAGAGAGTTGTTATTAGTATATTACTATCATTGTTATTTCTATATTACTATAATAATCATAATAAATACAAAGACTATTTTTGTTGCCTTTCATCAGTACTGGGGCACATCAAAAAAGGCACGTGTTTTAATGTTATTATGGATATACAGACACATTGTCTTTACCTGCTGTAGAGAGTCATTCACAACATGCATGTGCATTTAAAGGGATGGTTCACCCAAAAATGAAAATGATCCCATGATTTACTCACCCTCAAGCCATCCTAGGTGTATATGACATTCTTCTTTCAGACAAATACAATCGGAGTTATATAAAAAAAAATGTCCTGGCTAATCCAAGCATTATAATGGCAGTGAATAGGAGCCCAAAATTTGAAGTTAAAAAGTGTATCCATCTATTATAAAAGTAATCCACACGGCTCCAGAGGGTTAATAAAGGCCTTCTGAAGCAAATCAGTGGGTTTGTGTAAGAAAAATATCCATATTTAACACGTTATAAAGTAAATTATCTAGCTTCCGGTGGACTGCCTTCCGTATTCAACTTACAAAGAAAGTGTAACATTTCTCGCAGTTCAAAACGCTTACATTACGTCCGACATCTTCGTCGCCAGTTATGCTTTTTTCGTAAGTTGAATACGTTAAATAAGGGTCTAGTGATGCGACTGGCTTAACAGTTCATATTTGCCATCACGTTTTTTAATGTTGCATGTGTTTTACATATTTTTTTTAAGAGCTTGTCACAATGAAGGGATTGGTGTTACGTTCATTTGCATCCTGCGTATGCAAGTATTTGAAACAACCCCATAAATTAAACCGTTGGTGATTTTAAGACCATCTGGATGGATCCTAACTATTCCTTTTAAAGTTCACCTAATATGCTATTTTAATGGTTCCTAATTTTCTACTAAAGATTTACTTGCATCCAAGGTCAAAAACGCTTTCATTTTCTCATAATATACATAGCAGCAGCATCGCTTTTCTCACAGTATCTGAAACGTTCAATAAAGGATTCAGCCTCCTTTCCAAGAACCTACTCTGCTCTGATTGGTCAGATGGCCCAGTGTACTGTGATTGGTCGACCGCTTACAGCGTGTGTCGGAAACGAAACCGCCTTTACCATATGTTTGTTTCCTCAGCACTTGCATACACAGTGATATGAACAATAACGATAGCGTTGGTTTTACCATATCAATTCAAGCGTGAGTCCTCATCCTTTGGAAGTGCACTGACTAGTCCAAATGGGACTGTTTAAAATTGGCCACTGAGAATTTACTTTCTCCAACCATGTCTCGCCACACCAGCAGCATGTGAATGTCCGAGGCAGCACTGCAGTGAGCTGAGGTCGGGAAATCCACTTCACTTCTTTTTTCAACCCAAACATTTCTGGCAAAAGTACACAATCATAACACAACTGGGGGGGAGAAATGCTTTTTTCAGCTGGTTTCTTATCCCGACCAGCTAAGACCAGAAAATCAGCTTAGGCTGGTTTAGAAGATGGGGTGGGGACTCTGTGTGTGTGTGTGTGTGTGTGTGTGTGTGTGTGTGTGTGTGTGTGTGTGTGTGTGTGTGTGTGTGTGTGTGTGTGTGTGTGTGTGTGTGTGTGTGTGTGTGTGTGTGTGTGTGTGTGTGTGTGTGTGTGTGTGTGTGTGTGTGTGTGTGCGCTGACCTACATTATCAGGGCTTGACATTAACTTTTTTGCTCACCAGCAACTGTGGCTAGTGGTTTTCCAAAGTTACTAGTCACTCAGTATTTTCATTGGCCACAATTTTGGTATCGATACCATGTGAAAAAACTGGCATATAGATATTTTTAACATTCTCATAATTTGCCAGCAGGTATATTAGGCTGCTGTCACTTTAAGACCCGACGCATGGATCCATTATACTGTTACACTGTTATGCAATTTTGTGCGAAAAGTATCCAGTCTGAAATATAAACACTTATAACGAGCTTACCAAGACAAAAACACATTTTGAAAGAAGGTTTGATGGTGTATTGACTCATTTAAATGGAGTTAATTTTAAACAACAAATAAAAAAAGTTACGTAGTGAACCTTTAATGTAATGCATATTTGTCAGTCAAATGAAACGAAATGGGTACATTTCTGCACTAAAAAAAAATTAAATTTGTTTTTTTTTTTTTTGTTTTTTTTTTTACATTTAATCAGTTAACAAGTATGAACATGGTTAAATATGGCTAGCTGTGGAACAAACAATATTCAAATAGTTAAAATATGTGAGATTGAAACAAACTGGATTTATTGATGAATATATAAACCTGGTAATTGTGTATTTAAAACATGTTCAGTTTATCAGTACTATTACAGAAATCATACCTTTTCTTGCCTTAAGTTTAGGCCTAAATATTTTTTTTTTTTTTTTTTCGAATTGGTTTTCATTCCACAGTGTTACACTAATAAGGGTTTCTTTTTTTGTTGTTGCACAAAATAACAATGGAAATGGAAAGAGTGTTATGACAGCAGGTGTTCTCATGTCTAAATTGAGATCTACAGAGAATAGTGAAACGATACGGATAACTAACAGTGTATGATGTGGTCTCAGGGGGAACCTTGTCTCAAAGGAAAGAGAAAGCTGACAGAGAATGTTTTTCCTGTTTTGACAGAATTGGTAACTGTCTAGGCACTGTGTCAGTGTGTCTGTCTTACGCAGCTTGTCAAGTGCATCCTTTTTAAGCTGATTTATGATTCAGAATTGTGAAATTATGTAATTTATTGAAAATATTGTCTCCCAATAAGAGTCACTGTTGCGCAATAGTTAACATGACACTCATAACTTCAATAAACCATAATAATTATGAGTCATTTGTTTATCATCACATTTGCCATCTGAACCATCACATAATTTTTTTTTTTTTTTTTTAAATTGATTTCACAAAATGTGACGGGTTGACATCTAGTTTATTATTAGCTAGTCAGCTATAATAATAATAATAATAATAATAATAAATAATGCTGAAGGAAATCCTCTAAAAATTAGTTTATTTGTGCAGTGGAGTTGTGTAAACTTTTCCCTATTGTGGTTGAATCCACCAGTTATTAGATTAATTGACTGAAAAGATGTCTTCATGCCAGCTTCTCTGTTCCTCTGGACACAAAGGTTGGGTTTTATAGGCTGCTTGACCAAAAAAACATGTTTACGTTTAATATATACCTCATGCTTGCACGCGGCACAATATACCCATGAACGTATGCATCAGTGGAAAACATAAAGAAGTATTGTTTGAAAATTATAGAGTCTTTATAGAGAAACATCATGCTACACAATTCTTCCTTACAGAGAACTTCTGTCATTTAATAAAGAATAATACAGATAGATAATACAATTGATTATGAATACTAATGAAAAGTAATACAGATAAATAAAAATAACTGATTATGAATACTAATAAGTATTAATAAATAATAAAATGTAGTCTTCAAGTTGACATTAGGGTTATGACAGAAAATGTTGTATCCAAATTACTGTAAAATTCACCAATCGAAGTCCAATCGAGCCTCGAGTTCCTCTGTCAAATCTTCATGAACCTACAGCAGCGTTTTATATCTGGATGGAAAGAGGAGCATTTGAGTTACATAGCTCACAAAACTGACGAGAATAGTGACTGGATCTAAAACCCGTCACTGTAAGTTACCGAAACCACATGCGTTTCTCGCATATGATGTGACGGACAACTAGTTTTATGGTCCGGTTCCGTTCACACAGCACGTTTTACGAGAATGAGGTTGTGAGTCCTGAAAATGTACGGGTGTGAGTTCGGATATTGAATGCGGTTGTCACTCCTGTGAATAAATTTAACTGTGTGTGAACATAACCAAATTGGACTCAAATATGAGACTGACAACCATATTCTGCTGCTGTATGTACGTGGCCATAGAAAACAATGTGTTTGAATTTTAAAGATGTGATGCGGCACAGCGCGGTACACGTTTTTGATTAATTGTTTGTGGGTCTAGATCTAGTGGTTTGTAGGTGAAATTATGGGACATTCCATGTCCTATGAATAAGCAATTATTTATTTTTTTTAATAAGAATGTCCTGTCCTGTTGTAGGCATCTTGCTGACCCTTCTCCCAGTTGGGTCTGGAGTGCAGCGGCGTGCGGCTGGGAGGACCGCTAGAAGATGAAGTCCAGTCTGAAACAGTGGTGCCGGCTCACCCTCGGCCTCATGCTGGTCTGGGTGCTGGTGTTCCTGGCGCTCCTCTCCTACTTCATGGAGTCACGAGTGGATGACCCGCACTCCGCTGCCGCTCTCTCCTACACAGACACTCGCCGCCTGACCTCACTGCAGGGCAACCCCCGCACCATTATGACCACCCATTTAGGGCTGGCCACTTCCTCCACCCCCTCCGCCTCCAGCAACACCCAACAAGAGCAAAGCCAGGAGGAAAACCCCAGTGCCGACCCTCAACCTAGTCCGCTCAGCCAGGAGGCCTACCCTTATCCCGACCTTCAGAGCCTGGCGGCCTGGTCTGCATTCGGCACCCAGGATGTGGGCTCGAGATCTGCCGCCATGAGTCGCAACCGTGAGCGACAAGAGTACAACCAGGATTCAACTCAACAGGAAGAAGATGAGGAGGAGGTGTTGGGAGGGGGAGAGGAAGATGAAGGAGACGAGGGCAGGAGGAGGACGAATAAACGGGCGTCAAGGCGTGAGGACTCTGATCCGGATGAGTACTACGTTCCCAGATCAAAATCTGTAGTGCACGGTCTGTGGAAAGGGAGATTGTCTGTAGGCATGCTCAGTCCACGCCTGCAGAGGGCTGTGAAAGACTACCTGAATAATAATAAACATGGCGTGGCCTACAGGGGGCACCGGAAGGCTCAACAGAGCGGCCAACAGGTGTTGTGCGAGCTGAAAAAGAGGCAGAAGGTTCGAACTTTGGATGGGGCCGAGATGCCTTTCTCCAATTTAGGCTGGCAGAAAATTGTACCTGCATTACCCTTGAGCCAGCTCTATGGGCCAGGCTTCCAGACCTGTGCTGTGGTCACCTCTGCCGGAGCCATGCTCCACTCGGGACTCGGCAAGGAGATTGGTGAGTGATTTTTAACTTAAGGACGTTTACCCATTTTATTACTGTAGGTATTAGCTGAAAGTAATACCCAAAATATATGAGGGTGGCTTATTGGTATGGATGCACAATATAATTTAACTTAAGACACTTTTCTAGGATAGTTTTTTTTTTCTGAGTTTTTTTTCTTATGCATGCTTACTCTTGATTTTTCTTTTGTGTGTGTGTGTGTGTGTGTGTGTGTGTGTGTGTGTGTGTGTGTGTAAAGTACATTGAGAAGCTTGCTTTAAAGGTGGTATAATATTATCATCATCATCATCATCATCGTCATCATCATCATATTGCTGTACCATATTGGTTATTTTGCATTATTAGAAGGTTTTTGTTTTTGTTTTTTTATTACAATTTATTGGATATTGTGCATGTTTACATTTTTTGGATTTTTTTTTTTTTTTTTTTAAACCCTTAAAAAAAAACTTATTTAATAAGCCTGCCAAATCTTATACTTAATGTGTTTTTCATACTATACATTATGATGCCTAAATTCACTTAACAGTTTTTTTTATGTATTTATTTAAACCGATTACTATAGACATTTGATGTCAGCCTTTTATCTGTTATCTTTCATAAAAATATAATGTGAATAATTATCAGCTTATCAATACCATACAGAGATTTAATAGTGGTTCTTCCTTCTTACTGGAGTCAACAGCAGTATAATGAAAGGCTATTTATGGTTAGTTATGGTTTTGGATGTGGCTCATCCAATCAGATTTCAGAGTCAAAAATATTACTTTTCAAAAGGGGAAATTGTCAATGGCTTAATATTTCCTTTTGACTCCCCCCCCCACCCCCCCCCCCCCAACCTTTTATTTGATCGACGAATATTAATATTTTGAATGCCGATATCTTAGAGAAAGCCGATATAATCTCTCACTAATTTAAAGATAGTAAAAAGCACATGCATAACAATTGCTGAAATGAAATTTATATTTATTTTACATTTAAAATGAATTAAAAATAAATCTGTAATATATACAGACTTTAATAGGATTACAGAATCAATAAGTTGCCATCTACAGTATTTTTCACAGCCAAATTTAAAAACTTCCTTTTTATTCATATTTTATTCATATTTTATTCATATTTATTACCAACCGTTACACACAGAGTGCACACATTTTTATCCAGTCTACAAATGCACACTTCAGAAGATCTCACATCTGGATTTGATTAAGTCTGCAAGATATGTGAAAATTAAATGTTTAATAGATGGTAGATGGTAGTTGAGTAGGTGTTTATAGTGTTTGTCTTGTCTATTAATAATATATAAAAGCTAACAATACTTTTTCGTACTGTATACTGTATTTTTTTTCCTCATATATTCCTATATTTACTTTCTTTTTTTTAACAGTTCTATCCAAGAGAAGTAGCTTCAGATCATTTATTCCATATAAATTTGCATGAATAAATCATTTACAATAAGATCAATAACATAAGATGACCAGACGTCCCCATTTTCTGGAGCTGTCCCCGGAAATGTCCCTGAATTTACAGCTCGTTCCAAACAACCCACAAATACATTAGAAAAAAAAGTCCGACCAACAAACAGCAGACTGCTGGTTATAGGAGCAATCGTGTAGTGATTTTCACCAACAGATGGCGCTGCGAGCTACACAGACTCTACTTGGTCGCACGCGCCGCAGAACGAGAGCAGAGCGCCATTATCGTCAAATAAAATAAAAGATCTCACAGCTGGATTTAAGTCTGCAAGATATGTGAAAATTAAATGTTTATTAGATGGTAGATGAGTAGATGTTATAGTGTTTGTCTTATCTATTAATAATATATAAATCTAACATTTGTACTGTATACTGTTTTTTTTTTTTTTTCTCTCTCACATATCCCTATATTTACTTTCTTTTTTTAACAGTTCTATCCAATAACGTGTTAGGCAGAACTGTTAAAAAGAGATTGTAAACTGATGAAGATAGAGAATGGGAGCGCTGTATGCTCTGTGCTGTCAAAATAAAAGTCCTGCTTCCGAAACATTGCCCAAACAGAAAAAACATATCGCCTGATGCCGATAATAATAATAATAATAATAATAATAATAATAATAATAATAATAAAAAAGCAAAATATCAGTCGATATATCGGCCATACTGTATATTGGTCGACCACTACTTTTCCATTATCAGTTATCTTTTTCCATCATAGTTGCTTTAAAGGTAGAATAGCTGTTCTCATTCAGCCTTCTCAGAAGAGTCTCCTGAAGGATTTTAAATGAGTCTTTTTTTTTTTTTTTTCAAGAAGACTGTGAAGAGAGGTTGGGTTTTGGAAACGTTTTGTTTTGGTTAGGTTTAGGAACCGATTCTCATTCTCTTCTCTTTTGGTTTCCGTGGTGATGCCAGTTTCTCTCAAAAAGTCAGTGGGATACTGATGCCCTTTACGGTTACATAATCACAAGTATCACAGGGCACACAAAGAGCCTGGATTCTTCCAGCTTTGGCACCTATGGTGGCAGAGCGGTAGTGGGCACAGAGGAAGACGTTTCCATGGTGATGTATTGTTAATCAGGATAATGGTGACTGTGCCGTGACACAAATCGTTTCAAAATCATTTAAGGTGGATATGCTTTCCAACCATCTCTTCCATCATCATGATTCTAATAACATTTGTACTTAATGTACTCAAGGGCTTTCTCACTCTCGCTTCATAGCTGCACTAAATATCACAATTTCCCTGTGAGGCAATTTCCTAACCTTCAATATTTATATATTGTTTTATTGCTATGATTATGATGGTAATAATATGCTAGTAGAATTAGTGTATATTATTAGTTTATTGCCGTTATTAGGGGCCAGGTGCCATCTGGGCTTACTGTAGCTTCTGTTGTTTTTATTGTGCCAGATTTTTCTTCTTCTGGTTGGAGTCTGTGACAGTCCATTGAACTATTGAAAAGTTTTGATGTAAGAGAAGTAGCTTCAGATCATTTATTTTTTTTATATATATATATATTTATATATATTTATATATATATATATATTATAAAAAATGAATAAATAACATAAGGTGACCGGACGTCCCCATTTTCTGGAGCTGTCCCCAGAAATCTCCCTGATTTACAGCTTGTTCCAAACAACCCACAAATACATTGAAAAAAAAGTCTGACCAACATACAGCAGACTGCTGGTTCTGTCAGGACCACTGTCGTTAAAGATGATTGATTGACTATTAGCATACAGTTTGGATTGGCGGTATGGTTCAGTTCTGGTCAAGAACTTCCTGCGCGTCCATGCAGCCTAGCATGGATAAGAGCAGGGAGAGCAGCAATAACACCCCATAGGGTAAACAGAGCCGAACCAACATAATGTATTGCAGATAGCATTAATGTCGATATTAAATGTAATTTAGTCTGATTCAAGGGGAATCAGAATACCAAATCCTGACTGGACAAGAGGAGGAGCTGGGGATGGAGGAGGGTAAATGAGCTCTGGAGAACGTGATAGCTGCTGATAGTACTGAAGGAGCTTATATATGTATGCTGTGATAGACGTCGTATTCCTATAGGTAGATGTGATCAGCTGACGCTACGCTTGATTTATAGGAGCAATAGTGTAGTGATTATTTTTACCAACAGATGGCGCTGCGAGCTACACAGACTCTACTTGGTCGCACGCGCCGCAGAACGTAACCGAGAGCAGAGTGCCATTATCGTCAAATATCAAAAGAAACATTATCGCTTTCAAGGTAGTAACATACTAACTATTAAAGTAATACTGTTTGTATGTGCTTTATAACAAGGTGCGGGATTGTTTTGCACAATTTTAAACGTCCCCAAAAGTAATTTCCACACATCTTAACTATAAAAAAAACTAAACAATTACACTTGCAACAAATACATTTGCAGAATACACATACGTTAATACTAAAATGCAAAATAACTAGCCCAGTTAAAGGGTTAGTTCACCCAAAAATGAAAATTCTGAAAAACAAATAAAAATAACGACTTTATTCAACAAGTTTCCGTTGTAAATAGTGCAGCGCTGTCATCTACGGCAGCCGATGCTGTTCACGTGAGCACCACGACGAATGCTCAGGAGCTGCACTGTATTGTAAACCGCGTAGGAGACTGGCACAGGCCAGAACGAAATTGTTGAATAAAGTTATTATTTTTGTTTGTTTTTGCACACAAAAAGTATTTTCGTCGCTTCATTAAATTAAGGTTGAACCACTGGAGTCACATGGACTATTTTGACAATGTCTTTACTACCTTTCTGGACCTTGAAAGTGTTAATTAAATTGCTGTCTATGTAGGGGCCAGAGAGTTCTCGGATTTCATCAAAAATATCTTCATTTGTGTTCCGAAGATGAACGAATGTCTTATGGGTTTAGAACGAAAAAAAAAAAAAAAAAAGTTATACAGTATAAACTTGTGAAAATGAAACCATTAAATACAATTATAAAATGTTAAAGTATTTCTTGAATAGTTTTATTTCTTATCATATTTGTTATTTTTGCAATGTGTTTTTGTAAAGGCATAATTTTGTTATAATATTGTTTTGAACTGCTTGCTATATACAATGGTTGCTATTAAACGTAAAGTCCTATTAAAGTCCTAATAATCAAACTAAATCATAATAATTATTAATGTTAATAATGATATAGGGAACCCACAACCATTAAAAAAAAACTAAAACATTCAAAAATGTATTTTCCCCATTTTAAATAAATAGATAATAATAAAATGAGATTTCATTGATGATATTTTGACCGCTCAAATAGGAAATGTCCCCGGTTTTCATTTCAGAAATTTGGTCACCTTACAATAACATGCAGTTAGAAAATAGATAGGTTAAGTTTTCTTTTTATGCTGACTTTAAAGGTACACTCTTAAAAATAAAGGTTCTTTGGCGGGGTGTATGGTTCCATGAAGAACCTTTAATATCCAAAGAACCCTTCTATTGCACAAAAGGTTCTTTGTAGCGCAGTAAAGTTCTTTAGACTATAAAATGGTTAGAATAAAATGGTTCTTTAAAGAACCTTTCACAAAACGGTTCTTCAGTGAACCAAAAATGGTTCTTATGGCATTGCCATGAAAACCCCTTTTTTTTTTTTTTTTTGTTCTTCCTGGCACCTTTATTTTTAAGGGTGTACGTTTACACAACAACGATGTACTAAAAACGGAAAAGTTTTTTCATGTACACGTGTCAAAACGATCTCCGTTCACACGGATCTGCGGAAATGACTAAAACGCTTTATTATGCTGCCTGGCCAGTACTTGGCAATGTCACTTTGTAAAGAAACACTACGCACATATAAACTGAACACATAATATGCATGCGCATGATGTCCCGGTTTCACAAATTCACGTTTTTGTAGTTTACACAGAGACAATAACGATAACATTTTAAAAAACCTGTGTGCATTTTCAGACCCCCAAAACACCATTGTCGTGTAAATGAATGGCCAAAAAAATTTTTTTGTTGAAAACGATGTTGTGTAAACTGCCCCTAAGTTTAAAGTTTTGAAATTTAATTCACTGATTGAGTGAGTTTAGTTCATTTAAAATTAGATGCCATTTTAGTTAAATGGACAACAATTAACGAATCAGGTGTGCCAAAACCAAACAAATGAAGTACAGTGTTTATGCCTCTGATGTGCTTCACCATGAAATTGCTGAATGCCGCTGTACGGATTGAATTGCTATTGCATTAGTTGTAGAGTAGCACACACAATATTGGAGTATGGCTTGCATTGATTTTTCTTACATTTTAATCTAGACTGAGGCCAGTTTAGATCAGGTTATACTTCTCCACAGCCTCTTTAGCCTGTCTATTAAATTCAGCTTGTCTTGTCTAAACATTTCCCATCAGCTGTGCCAGCCTAGTGTGCCCTCCAAATATACTCAAGGACGAGCCAGAGAGCCAGCAAATCCACAGCGCAGCCAAGAGAAGATCTGCCAGAGCCCTCGATAAGTCTGTCTCCCGCTCATCTAAACCTTATTTTCATGCATCTATGCGTTCAGAAAAAAACAAAAAATCTGCCATTTGGTGTTTATCAATTTCCTCATGACGTTTTGTTTGAGAAATGCTGGTCTGTTATTAACACTGCTGATAACCGGAAATAACCAAGTGATAAACTACAAACTACAGAGATATTTCAGCTGCGATTCACATTACCATCGCTATCATATAAGATCCTGTGCAATCTTTCAGCTGTTTCCTTTTTTTTCTTTTTCTTTTTTTTTAAAGCTCTAAATGTCTACACATTTACAGATGAAACACCTACAAGGCACCCACAGTCCGTTTGCTAAATCTCTGATGCATATTGTTCACCAAAATGGAAGGTGTCTTTTCTTGCAAAATCTAATCAGATTAACTTGCTTATGCAATTTCCTGAATTAAGAGTATACAGGGTTATTTATCAGTCAGCACGCAGTGTTTGACAGTTCTGGGTAAATTCACTAAGCAGTTCTGAGGAAAAAGAAACGCATCACTGGATTTGCCAAAGCTTGTCAGGGTAGCGTCATCAAAACTAATGTTTGGAGTTTTTGTGGCACTTAGTAGGGCTGCACGATTAATTGAAATAATCACATATCACAACTTTGGTCTTATCTAATCAGAAAGATTGTGGTTTAATTAAATATATGCGCTGCATGTTTCAGAGTGATGCATGGCACTGTGTTTTACATGTGAGCAACTCATTATCCTGTGTTTTAGTGCCTTGGAGCGACTCGGTTCACAGTAAAAGCTGCTCTGAGTTTGAGCCGCTTATGTGCATTTGGGAACACAACATGTGCCAACCCTCTTGCCAAACTTGTATGAGAAGTGGGAAACGATTATTAGCCTATTGTAATCAACCAAAGAGGAGCTTTAAGGGCTCCCTGAAGTTTTCCGCCAGAAATTGGCATGAAATGGACGTTGCGTTTTAGTCTTTTCTTTCCAATTGTGACACATATCCAAGTGAAAGGCTTCTTGAAGAAAAATAAATGAAGGGAAGGACATGATTTTGTCTATCGGGAATTGATTGGATTGTTGTTGTTCATGTAAGTGACCGGTTAATCCCACCTTCCCACCAGTAAACACAGAGAAGAGATGTCACTGCAAGATGGAGAAGTTAATTTTATTAAAGATTGAGGGCACATGGATTTTTCAAAAATGTTGTTCACTGATGAATCATTTATAATAATATAATATAATATAATACTGCAATATTCCATAAAAATAAGAATTGTCAATATTGATTTCACTGAGACTTTAAAATTGCTTTACTGTATTTATGGCTGTCTTAATTTCTTCATTTTCAAATGTTAGAGTTGTACTGTAAAATTATATTGTTTTATATTAAAACAAATTTTAGACACATTTTTAGATAATTTTTATCAGAAAATTCACAATTAATTTTTTTGTTCTTATCAGCCAGTGTCTTTAACAAATGGTCTGAAATTTTGATTACATAATCTATAGACATCATCCATTATTTTCTTCCAGTATTTTCTGTATGGCTATTTGCAGAGGCTTTTGCACCATTATTTAGGATAGATTGTGGTATCTATAATTTTGCTACGAAATTATCCAGTTAAAACAAAATGCAATTTTTCTGACTTCAGTGAAGCTGCCACAAAGTAGACGAAATTATAATAATGCTTCAATATTCTTGTAAGATTTTTTTTTTTTTTTTTTTAGTATCCTGCTAAATAGAATTTCCTTTGAGTATGGACTAATTGAATAGGATATCAAACAGATGTGTAGTGTTCAGAACCGTTTTCCTGTAAGAGCAGCAACAGTACAGCCTCTTGTGAAAACTATTGTGATTTTAGATATGAAGAGACCATCTGACCGACATGCAAAGTAGGTGCTGTCAAAGGTCTGGTTAAATGAGACCACTAGAACCCTAGTTGTTGTTGGTCGTCTTCTGCCACCTAGCGGTAATGCAGTGTCTTTCCACAAAGCACACATACACACACACACATAATATATATACATACACCGATCAGGTGAAGGGAATAACACTGATTATCTCTCCATCATGGCACCTGTTAGTGGGTGGGATATATTAGGCAGCAAGTGAACCTTTTGTCCTCAAAGTTGATATGTTAGAAGCAGGAAAAAAGGGCAAGTGTAAGGATTTGAGCATGTTTGACAAGGGCCAAATTTTGATGGCTAGACGACTGGGCCAGAGCATCTCCAAAACTGCAGCTCTTGTGGGGTGTTCCCGGTCTGCAGTGGTCAATATCTATCAAAAGTGGTCCAAGGGACAGTGGTGAACCGGCGACAGGGTCATGGGCAGCCAAGGCTCATTGATGCATGTGGGGAGCGAAGGCTGGCCCGTGTGGTCCGATAAAATAGATGAGCTTCTGTAGCTCAAACTGCTCAAGAAGTTAATGCTGGTTCTGATAGAAAGGTGTCAGAATACACAGTGCATCGCAGTTTGTTGTGTATGGGGCTGCATAGCTGCAGACCAGTCAGGGTGCCCATGCTGACCCCTGTCCACCGCCAAAAGCGCCAACAGTGGGCACGTGAGCATCAGAACTGGACCATGGAGCAATGGAAGAAGGTGGCCTGGTCTGATGAATCACGTTTTCTTTTACATCACGTGGATGGCCGGGTGCGTGTTCGTCGCTTACCTGGGGAACACATGGCACCAGGATGCACTATGGGAAGAAGGCAAGCCGGCGGAGGCAGTGTGATGCTTTGGGTCCTGCCATCCATGTGGATGTTACTTTGACACGTACCACCTACCTAAGCAGTGTTGCAGACCATGTACACCCTTTCTTGGAAACGGTATTCTCTGGTGGCTGTGGCCTCTTTCAGCAGGATAATGCGCCCTGCCACAAAGCAAAAATGGTTCAGGAATGGTTTGAGGTGCACAACAACAAGTTTGAGGTGTTGACTTGGCCTCCAAATTCCCCAAATCTCAATCCAATCGAGCATCTGTGGGATGTGCTGAGCAAACAAGTCTGATCCATGGAGGCCCCACCTCGCAACTTATAGGACTTAAAGGATCTGCTGCTAACATCTTGGTGCCAGATACCACAGGACACCTTCAGGGGTCTAGTGGAGTCCATGCCTCGACGGGTCAGGGCTGTTTTGGCAGCAAAAGGGGTACCAACACAATATTAGGTCATAATGTTATGCCTGATCGGTGTGTGTATATGTATGTGTGTGTATTATAAACATAATGTGTAATTGTTTGTAATGTGACAGACTAATGGTGAATTTTTAGAGGGCTTTCTATTCTTTTAACATTGGATCTTCTTTTCACATCCTGCGTCTATATAATTTCTCAGCATTTCTCTTTCACACCCATACATGTGTTCTTTTTCTCTCCTGATGTGACACATTCTCTCAGGAGATTGATGTCCCTGTCAAAATAGTGGGGACATGCTCAATGTCAAGCTCAAATTTACTGCTTTGAAAATATTACTTGTTGATGAAGGCCAATAAACGGCATGTCAGCTGAACTAAGAGATGGATGAGGAGGTGAGGGGCTTCCTTCATAAGATCAGTCACTGTCACGTCACATCCGGTGGTAAAGACTATTCATCATTCACTTTATTTTCTCTCTCTATTTCACTCTCTCGGTCTGCATTGGATTTATATGATCATCCACTAGAGAGCACTGTTGTTTTAGACTACAGCACTGGCTTTGCATTGGCTTTTGTATTCAGAAAATGATCCACAACAATGTTGTGTAATGGTTAAAAGACATTACAATTACTTTTATCATTGCTTTAAACATGGTCTTAGAATATATCTTTTAAGTATGATTTTGGCATCTTTAAATTACACTCACCTAAAGGATTATTAGGAACACCTGTTCAATTTCTCATTAATGCAATTATCTAATCAACCAATCACATGGCAGTTGCTTCAATGCATTTAGGGGTGTGGTCCTGGTCAAGACAATCTCCTGAACTCCAAACTGAATGTCAGAATGGGAAAGAAAGGTGATTTAAGCAATTTTGAGCGTGGCATGGTTGTTGGTGCCAGACGGGCCGGTCTGAGTATTTCACAATCTGCTCAGTTACTGGGATTTTCACGCACAACCATTTCTAGAGTTTACAAAGAATGGTGTGAAAAGGGAAAAACATCCAGTATGCGGCAGTCCTGTGGGCGAAAATGCCTTGTTGATGCTAGAGGTCAGAGGAGAATGGGCCGACTGATTCAAGCTGATAGAAGAGCAACTTTGACTGAAATAACCACTCGTTACAACCGAGGTATGCAGCAAAGCATTTGTAAAGCCACAACACGCACAACCTTGAGGCGGATGGGCTACAACAGCAGAAGACCCCACAGGGTACCACTCATCTCCACTACAAATAGGAAAAAGAGGCTACAATTTGCACGAGCTCACCAAAATTGGACAGTTGAAGACTGGAAAAATGTTGCCTGGTCTGATGAGTCTCGATTTCTGTTGAGACATTCAGATGGTAGAGTCAGAATTTGGCGTAAACAGAATGAGAACATGGATCCATCATGCCTTGTTACCACTTTGCAGGCTGGTGGTGGTGGTGTAATGGTGTGGGGGATGTTTTCTTGGCACACTTTAGGCCCCTTAGTGCCAATTGGGCATCGTTTAAATGCCACGGCCTACCTGAGCATTGTTTCTGACCATGTCCATCCCTTTATGACCACCATGTACCCATCCTCTGATGGCTACTTCCAGCAGGATAATGCACCATGTCACAAAGCTTGAATCATTTCAAATTGGTTTCTTGAACATGACAATGAGTTCACTGTACTAAAATGGCCCCCACAGTCACCAGATCTCAACCCAATAGAGCATCTTTGGGATGTGGTGGAACGGGAGCTTCGTGCCCTGGATGTGCATCCCACAAATCTCCATCAACTGCAAGATGCTATCCTATCAATATGGGCCAACATTTCTAAAGAATGCTTTCAGCACCTTGTTGAATCAGTGCCACGTAGAATTAAGGCAGTTCTGAAGGCGAAAGGGGGTCAAACACAGTATTAGTATGGTGTTCCTAATAATCCTTTAGGTGAGTGTAAATCATTTAGTTATTTAATTAAATGTATTATATAGAATTATTTTATGATTTTATTATTTTTTTTATTTTAATTTGTTTAAATTTCAGTTTTTTTTTTTTAATCTAAATATTATTAGTTAATAAATAATTATTAATATTATTAGTAAACTATATAGGCTATATGTTTATGAAAGGGATAATGTACATCCAGCTGGCTGTTATCGCAGAATAAACCCTGACAGTGATCCGGACTTGAATTGGGGTGTTGCATCACGCTGAAGGGGTTTATTCTGCGATAACAACCGGCTGGATGTACATTATCCCGCTTATTACACGGCTACTTGCCACATAAGTAAATAATTAGATACGAAATATTGACTTGAAATATGAAATATTATTAGGTCTTTACACTTCCGCAAAGAAAGCAGTTGCTAGCAAGCAGCAAGTTCAAACTAGACGGACGTTTAAGGGATACGGTAAGTCATACCACTTATCACCACATAAATAATTATGGGGATAAGAGATATTGATTTGAAATAAAACTGGTTTAAAATCTTACCTGTTTGTTATCTTATCCATTACCGTGTACAAAACAATCATTGCAAAATGGCAGCAGCTGCGTTTGTATGAAAGAGAGCGAGTCCGGGATACCCGGATGACATAATTAAATAATTGCACACAAAATATTGATTTGAGTTTTAATATTTTATTAGCTTGCCAAACTTCCACAAAGAAAAAATCGTTCCTAGCAAACGTAAAGCGACAACTTCAGTGACAGTTACCCGGATGAGCCTGTGTTATCAGTTTTTACCGGTTGTTATCGGGGATATATCGGGGAATAACATAAATCAAGTGTTCCACAGAGCTGTGTAATAAATATAATGTATTTTAATGTACGATGCTTCCTATGTATATTGTGTTGTTACTCTACGTGACCTCGTAAATTGCCCCTTGGGACATGACCTGGTTTATTGTGTGTGTGTATATATACTGTATATATTTGTCCCCAAGGGGCAATTTACGAGGTCACATAGAGTGACAACACAATATACATTGTGTTCTCATACATTAACTAAAAACATAGTGTGCAAAATGTACATACTGAATTGAATCTGCTACAGGCAGATACCTTCAAAACAGTCACCACATAAAATAATGAATAACAAATAAATATGTGTGTATATATATATATATATATATATATATATATATATATATATATATATATATATATATATATATATATATATATATATATATATATATATATATATATATAATGTATATGTGTATCTGAGTGCAATTAAAAATATAAGTAAGAGGGGGGAAAGTCACGGCATGGTATAAACAAGGGGTCAGAGATGATTGGGAATGTAAGACCTGCATCACTTTAGAAACAGAGGTTGCCTTCCTCCTTTGTGTCCTACAGCCTGGACAGCAAAGCCGTGACCCTGAGGGGAGCCACTCAAAAACAGAAAACAGGACATGCGAAGGGTCTTGTAAAATCCTGCTAGCCAAACTCAGCATTTGCTGTTTGCCTATAGTGGAAAGAGCCCTAACAGGAAGTCCAATAATTTTTGAACAGACTTTGGGCCCCATTTTAACGATCTGAGCGCATGGTCTGAAGCGCATGGCGTAAGTGCACTTGGGGCGTGTCCGAGTCCACTAGTTTAACGACGGAAAAAAACGGTCGGCACTCCAGGCTCATGGTCCAAAAGGGTTGTACCTAGTCTCTTAATGAGTCATTGGTGTGTTTTGGGCGTAACGTGCAATAAACCAATCAGAGTCTCATCTCCCTTTAAAAGCCAGTTGCGTTTGCACCATGGTGGATTCGCTATTTACATGGTGGAATTTGCGAGCGGAAAGGCTGAACGCTTCTCCAGAGGGGAAGGCCTGAAGATGAAGGCAGGGGCGGAGCCAACCCCCGGACAGGAGGAAAGGGCCAACCTGGTGGTGGGAAGGAAGGAGGGGGACTTTGGTCATGTCACCTACAAGCAGTAAATGAGAGCGTAAGGTCAGGCTTATATATTTAGTGTCAGATCGTAATTGGCTCGATCTAATATTTTAATGAATGACGTGTCATTAGAGTCTTCCTGGTAGAACCTACGCTGAAGCTTTCACTTCCAGCGGTAGTACCTATTAAGTATCTCCTCTGTGTTGGAAGTAAATTTCAATAGATTGTCAAATTTTGCCCAGGTACTTGGACTCCTCAACAGTGACTCTGTGGACTTTACGTGAATAGTAGTAGTGACTGCCATTGCCATTGCCATCTGCCTCTGCTTATAAGTAAAGCTTACTATCATCTCGTTAGGGGCCGTTTACATGACACCATTTTCAACTAGTAAAAACATTGGCCATTCATTTACAAAACAACAGCCTTTTGGGGGCCTGCAAATGCAAACTTTGGGAAACGGGTTTCAAAGTGCAAGTTTTTGAAAACGATACTATTATCGTCTGTTTAAACTACAAAAATGCGAATTTGTGAAAACGGTGGCATTATGCGCCTGCGTATTGCGTGTTCAGTTCAGTCTATAGGCGCCAACTACTGGCCTGGCATACATAATACAGCATTTTTAATTGTTTTCACAGGTCCATATGAACGGGGATCGTTCATGAAAAACAAAAAGGAACAAGCAAAAACGTTTCCGTTTTTAGTATAGAGTTGTGTAAACGTACCCTTAGTCTTGTTCACATTTAGTTCCAAACAGGAGTTCACCACTCAAATTCCTGAAGAGCTGGGCCGTGATGCTGTAAAGGGCCTGCGAGCAGAGACTGTAAGACCGTATCATCTGAAAACTTGATTAGATGACAGTTGGATTGAGTGGACCTGCAATCATCAGTATACCGAATTAGGAGCAGAGGAGACCACAGCCCTGCGGTTGTGGAGAACCAATTGAAGTATATAGGAGGTCAGAAAGAATGTTGTCCAACACTCTCTGAGACCTATTGATTTTAGAAAGTCATTTATCCAAAAAAAACAGCTGGTTCTCCAAATAAAAAATGTCTGACTTTCTCAGCAAGAATATGTGGCTGTAGGGCATTGAATGCCAAAGAAAAATCAGCAAGCAAAAGTCTGGCTGTGATGTTAGAAGACTCGAGGCACTTATGAACAATGTCTTGCTTCATCGACCCCTCTGCCTGTGCGATATGCTGAAGTGGGTCAACTGGGGTTAAATTAAGTTTGTTTTTATTCATTTATATTGTATTTTTGTATTTAATTAAATGTTATTTATAATAAAACATTTATGTAATTGTTTATTCAATTAATTGTATAGTGCGGTCAAATTGGTTAATCGCATCTAAAATAAAAGTTTGTGTTTACGTTATTTATTTATTTATTTATTTATTTATATATATATATATATATATATATATATATATATATATATATATATATATATATATATATATATATATATATATATATATATATATATATATATATATATATATATATATACTGTACACACACATATATTATGTAATCAATTTGACAGCACTTTATATAATCTGATTTACAAACCGCTGCTGGGAACACAAGAAAAATTTTGTTTATGCAGAGACGTAATTTTTTCTGAAAATTGTCATTTCGTTCCAAACAGCACTGATTCTCACCTTTCTCATAACCGAATGTAATGCACCCCGTTTGAATAGGTGGAAATCTGAATGGCATTTGAAAGCCACAATGGAGGGCAGTTCTCGTGGAGGGCAGTTTTTGAGTGAACTTAATGACTTTTAAAGTCACTCAATCACACGGCAGATTAAATTGAAGATATCCAATCAATAAAAAGCCCCTGAGGTGAACTCAGTAATAAATGGCTTCTGACTTTGTGCTCTGTTAAACAAGCTGCTTGCACAGTTCCTAACAACAGATTACAGGCTTGAGCAGTGTCAGGAACATATTTACCAGTGCTGCGCATTCTTATTGATAACTGGCCACTGCGCCCTCACCAATGCACTCTTGTACATGACGTTCTCAATGCGTTTTCTGTCTTTTTGCTTAAAAAGCCTTTCATTCAGAAAGAAATTGACTTGTTTTCCACATAGTTGTTGTTGATGTTGTTGGTTTGTATTGTTGCTATCTGAAGATGTGCAGGAGTGAAATGCCTTTGTTGTTCATTCATTGTTCTTTTAAACATGACTCAGTTTGAGGCACCAAGTTATTAAAGCTCAATTTTTTTTTTTTTTTTTTGTAATTCCAGACTCCCATGATGCAGTGCTGCGATTTAATACAGCTCCTACCAAGGGTTATGAAAGAGACGTTGGGAATAAAACCACTGTACGCATCATCAACTCTCAGGTGAGCAGTGTTTGATGTTTTCAGCTCACACTGGTAGTGCTGTGACTTTCAGTGAATCAGCCTCATAATTAAAGCAGGTCTCATTTGAACACCCTCTGGCTCGTCCTCCGGCTGTGTGTGTGTGTTTTCAGCTAGCTCTGAGTCATCATGTCCTAGTGGACACATGCTCAACGGGTAAACAAACCGAAACCACGCTGCCAGAGAAGTTGTCGAATGTGCTGGGTGCTTTGACACTTTTCATGAATGAACAGATCAGTGGGAAAAGGATGGGAACTGCAAAGTAGTGTCTCAAAATTTCACTCAAATTAAAACTTGGCTATTTTCTCACCCGTGTACCGTTTCAAACCCACTTGTTCGGGTGGAAGACAGAAGGAGCTGTTTTGAAGGCTGTGACCATGAGCTGTCAGGCTCTAAAAAGGAACAAAAAAAGTGGTCCAAATGATTAATGCGCAGTATCATCCTCTGAAGTCATTCAACAGCTTTTGTGGGGAACAGACTGAATTTAAGGCATTATTTTTTGATAATCAAATCTTTCCCTCCCCCATCATTCTCAAATATTCACATATCTGCATATTGAAAATGTGCAGTAAACTACTGTTCAAAAGTTTGGGGTTGGTAAAATTTTCTTAACATTTTTGTGTAAAGTCTCTTATGCTCACCAAGGCTGCGTTTATTTGATCAAAAATAGAGTAAAAACAGCAATATTGTGAAATATTACAAATTTTTGTAACATTATAAATGTATTTCCTGTCACTTTTGATTTTAATTTAATGTGTCCTTTCTGCAGAAAAGTATTAATTTCTTTAAAGAAAAAAAAAATCTTACCCCAAACTTTTGAATGATTGTGTAACTGTATATTAAACATCAAATATGTTTTAACTAGCTGCTTTTTGTGCAGCATGTTCACTTTCAATGCGGACTGATACACTTCTCTTTGCTGGAAACATATAACATTACACATGGTTAAGTCAAAGTCAGCAAAGTCAACAAGTTGGATGGACCATCATTTTGTGTCTCTTCCTTCTTTTGTTTGTCGTCTTTGTGTAACATTGCCTGTTTTACGTGCAGATCCTGGCGAATCCCAAGCACCAGTTCAACACAAGCTCATTGTACAAGAATGTAACGCTGGTGGCGTGGGATCCTGCTCCATACACCCTCAACCTGCACAAAGTGAGTACTGACTACCCAAAATAAAGCAATAAGCCCCTTGAAGCAGTGGTTTACAGCGAATTGATAAGGGCTAAGGGGCGTTGTTACCCCCTTAGCTGTTATAAATTACCGGTTTCCACACAATAAAAATATTAAAGCCAGAATATATGTATCAAATAGGGATGGGACGGTATGAAAATTTCACATCAAGATTATAGTGACACAAATTATCACGATTATCAATATTATCACGGTTTTGTTAAAATGAGATGAAAGTGTTCAAAAAGAACTGATGCACACACTGAAAACGTTTCAACAAGTTTTATATTTGAAAATCAACAAAACAAATAAAACAAGCAGCTCTATGCACTTTAAGCAAGATTCTATTTTGTGGAATTTCCTTCCTTATAATGACCGTCGTCAATAGCAACGCATTATAACACAGCGCACATCCATGTTATCACTACGGACACTCTCTCTCGTTTCATTCAAATGCAGCTTGTCGTCTTGTGTCTCCGTTTTTGATTGTATTAAATGAAATCAGAGGACTTTACTATTAAAGGGTTAGTTCACCCAGAAATGAAAATTAGCCCATGATTTACTCACCCTCAAGTCATCCAAGGTGTATATGACATTCTTCTTTCAGACGAATAAAATCGGCGTTATATTAAAAAAGTCCTGGCTAATCCAAGCTTTATAATGGCAGTGATTGTTGCTCTGTTTTTGAAGTCCATAAAAACTCCGATTTTATTCGTCTGACAGAAGAATGTCATATACACCTAGGATGACTTGAGGGTGAGTAAATCATGGGCTAATTTTCATTTTTGGGTGAACTAACCCTTTAATACTACTATAATATTGTTGTGACCATTGTGACCACCGATTTGTTTTTTATGCTGTACAAAATGGATTTATAAACAGGTAAGATTTAAAACATTAATCTCAATTCAATATGTCCCCGTAATTATTTATATGGTAAAAAAAATCTGTGTAATAAGTGTACAATGAATATACATTATCCCTTAAATGTCACCCTTAATAGTCTTGTTTGAACTTGTTTGTTCATCTTTGGCGCAAAGCCACTTGCTGCGAACATTTCTTCACGGTAGCTTCACGTTAATTTCAAGTGAGTGAGAGAATATTTCAACTCAAAACATTTTGTCCAATTATTTCCCAGATGTAGTTTTGGTATTGAGGTGAAAAATGAAAAATCTCCCGGCACTGTCACTGCCTTCCGCCATTTCTTCTCATTCAAAAAACATTATATAAAACATTCTTCTCGTTCAAAAAATGGCAGAATGATGCTGGCTGGACAGGATTTACCACAAGTTTTCAAAATCGCGATAATTAAACACGGTTTTAATGATAATTAAATTTTAAACGATATTAGTAACCGTCAGTACATTTTATCGTGAAACCGGTAATCGTCCCATCCCTAGTATCAATGCAACTTTCATGAAGTAAAATCACTAAAAAGCCGTCCATCCGCCGGAAAAAATAGTTCTCTATATAGATCAGTGACAGCAACAGAAGTTATATTATTAGGCCATTAGATGGCAGCAAAGACTGTCTTGTTGTGTAAATACGGGAACAAGACGCAACTGACAAATGAACACTGTCACTGTCAGGAGAATTAGGAATATGCTAAATCTGAATGCAGGTAATACACTCGGTCACTCAATCTCTCGCTCTCTCACAATAATACAAGTTTCAATGATTCATATCAATGAGAACAAACATATGTTTACGTTGCTAAGAGTGGTTGCTAAGGATGCTGTGCAGTGATACAGAGAACCGTTGTGTGAAGCGGTCATAGCCGTGTTTTATCAATCAGAATCAAGGACTGGAATTAACCGTTTTATAAAACACATAAACACACCTAGAACAGCCGTTTCCTATAAAGCTGCTTTGTTTATTAGTTATCAACAAGAATTGAAAGAGGACCTAATATGCTTTTTTCACATTTAAAATTTTTTTGCTGTTATGACAAAAGTTTCTGAACGAAAACCTATTCTAGTAGGCCTAAAAAACAAAATCAAGACTTTGTAGAAGGGCATAATATGGCGCCTCTAACTTTTTACGGTAATTTTTAAAAGTCTTTTGATGTCCTCTGCGCAATCACATCTCTACAATTTTTAAGTTTCATTGATATTTCTGCCCGCACATGTCCAGAGAGCAGGGGATGTGGTTCTTTTGCAGTTCAGATGAGCGCAGGCACCATGCTGGAAGGTTATGCTGATTTGTCTGGTCCGAGCGCTTCTGCTCACACACCGCTGTGAATCATAAACCACAATACTGGGGGAAAAAAAATCAGAGCGGATTACTATAAATGTTTTCAATCTGTCCTTTGTGCCCTTACCTCACTGGAACCGCCATATAACACCATTTCTGATGTTCACAATACCATCATACCTCTTTGTTGTGGACATGAAATGAGGCATTCATGGGATACATATAGAATAGGTGGTCATCTCTATGCTGCTTTGCCTTGACTGACTCCCACAGAGTAACAGCACGTTCCTGAAACATGCCATCTGATGACCTCATGATTGCTTGAAGACATGACAGTTGCAGCATTTTCACAGCAGGACCTTAGAAAAAGAAAAAAATATCTGACCATGTGGACAACCTAAGAGCCTATTAGATTGCAGGGATTTACCCTTTCAATAGCCATTTCTGCTGTCTAGAATGAAGGAATTGTATCATATGGTCAATAAGTAAGTCTCTGTACAGCTGCAAGGCCAGTGGTTAATTCTGTACAGTCGATTTATCTCTCTCTCTGTGTTTTCAATTCAAGTACATGTCTTGGGGAAGACCTATTTGCTTTTTGATTTAATGGCATGTCCACTGACCATACATGTGATCAGAGACGCATTTTTAACCTGCCACACTATCTTTACAGTTGCAATGTAACTGAAGTAGCAACAGATCTGAGTGAAGCAAACGGGGCTTGACATTACCTTTTTTGTACTCACCAGCCACTGTGGCTAACAGTTTTCCAAAGTTACTAGCCATTCAACATTTTCACTGGCCACAATTTTGACATCGATACCATAGGGAAAAATTGCTGTATGGGTATTTTTAATATTATCTCATAATCTGGAAGCAGGCTGCTGTCACTTTAAGACCTGACGCACGGATCCATTATACTGTTACACGTGCGTTTTCTTTCACAACCGCTTACGTTCACTTAAAGTCCCCCTGTAGTCAAAGATGGGTTTTAAGGGGTAAAATTATTGATCACCAAAATGACATATTTAAACTTTTTTTTCTTGAAAAAAAAAAAAAATTCTTCATGCCTTAAAATAGCTTGAATGTAACTCTATACCCTTGCCTCATTTAGTATATGCTATCTATGAATATGCAAATTAGCACCGCCTTCACTCCAATGATCCAATCATTGATGATCACACATTGAAGTGATTGGTTACAAGGTAGTTTGTGACATCAGAAACGGCAGCGATTTTAAACTGCGTTTTTGAGACTGTCTTTGGTTCACTGCAGTTTTAAGGAGAAAATACTCAGCAATGGTGTTGACTTATGAATTTGCAGATGGTTTGTCTTAAAGCATAACGTGAATCCTCGCCAAAACCGACATTTGTGTGTATTTGACTGTTTAAGTGCAATAAGCAGCGAAAAATAACTCAATTTAGTACTGAGAGGCGGCTTTATGTGCACGCACTTTGGGTGTGAGCACAAAATCTGCAGGAAAATTATGCGCAATATGCACAATCCTACTCCGAAATTCAAGCCCTGTAACACCAACAATATTCATCCAGAGCAAATGAAACAAGTGAGTGAGGGGAGGCGGGTTTGTGTGTCAACTCACTGTTGGAGAGTGAGAAAGTGCAGCTGGTATCGTGTATATATTATGCAGGAAATGAGTATTGGAAGCGTTTCAGATATATCAGTATCGATAAATCAATATTTCTGAAAACACTACATTGCACTTAGTATATTATTTCAAGTGCCTTTTTAAAAGACTACAATTGAAAATTGTATTTTTTTTATATATATATATATATATATATATATATATATATATAAAATTCAAGCTGCCAAAGTGGCTAGTATCATCTCACATCATCTCACTGTTTGCTTTGTAGTGGTACTCAAATCCAGACTACAACCTGTTCACACCATACATGGAGCACAGGATGCACTTCCCCACTCAGCCTTTCTACATCCTGCACCCGAAATACATCTGGCAGTTATGGGATGTGATTCAGGGTAACAATCTGGAGAACATCCAGCCCAACCCACCCTCCTCAGGGTTCATAGGTAAGACCTGCACATACACACTCACACATGCACATATTCTGTGAATGAATGACAAACAATAAAGTAAAATTGCACAAATAACTTCCAAATAACTTTTTCAAACCACTTTCACAGTCCCAACCCATTTTAAATGGAACTCTCATTTAATCCCAGTCGGGCAGCTCAAACAAACTGATTGCACTCTTTTTTGGTGCCACAGAAATGACACACTTTACCTCCACTTTACACATCTTGGTATTGTCTCCCAAGAAAGTGCCTGTACTTTTAGAAATCTGTGCTTGAAGAGGTTTTATTTGCCTCTCATCTGTCATGTTTCTGTCATCAAATGAGTACTACCATTAATGCTAATAGTGACTGTTCACCAAAGCAGCTAGGTAACGACGTGAAGACACAATTGAAAGCATTGTTCACTTCACTTGTCTATTCATGTTTTTGTCCTTGGTTTTGAATCTAAAATATAAAGCTTGCAGAACGGCAGTCTGTCTGTTGTCAGGCATATGATCAGTGAAGCACAAAAGAATGAAAACCTTCAAAATTTTGCTATTGTAAAATAAAAACAAGTATTTAACAATAATAATTTTACAGAACAACTGTAAAATGACAATACTAATATTTATGGCTGTCTTAATTATTTTTGCGAAAAACCACAGGGAGCCCTTAATGCTTCTGTTTTGTTGATTTGCAGATTTATGAACGATTCTCATTATGAATTTGAGTAAATGGTTTACACATTTTGAGTTTTCAAATGCACAGCGCTTGAAGAGATACGTTTTTGTGGAGCAACTTTTACTGCGAAACCGAGATGCTGAAAACACTCCTCATGAGCTCTTTGTGTGTAAAAAGTGTTGCACTTCACTTTGAAATATGCAGCTTGTCATTCTATATAGTTATATAATTAAATCTCAGCCTTTATGATTCAATAATTGCACCAACCTGTGAGTAACATTTGTTCATATACTAACTGATTTCTACTTTAGCACTTAGCGGGTGTTAATTCTGAACCCTGGCTGAAATAAGGGTGTCCTGCTCACAGCCGCTTGCTCTTTTAGTGCTGTCGGAAACAATTCATCCATAAATACAGAAAAAAACACATCCCTGGTTGTGAATGTATTGCCACATGAGCTGCTTACTAAAGGCAATTTTGTATCAATGAGTAATGCACTCTAATAAAACACGTACACAGATCAGAAAGTCTGAATGTCCATCAGTGGAGAAAGATACTTTTAGGGCCGGTTCCCACAGAACGCATTTTTGCTGTTAAAAACACGAGAAATGCGGGTCAGTGGGACGGGGAAAAAAAGCGCAAGGTCTAGAGATGCGTTTTTAACTAACTTTAACCTGAGCGCCACATTTTTTGAATGGCATGTAATGCACGAGACACTGCAAAAGATGCGAGGCGCGAGCGCAGCGGTTAAAGACATCCGTCTAGCGCGTTTACATTGAAAAACAATGGAAAAGCAGCGCAGTGGAATGGAAAAACGCGTTCTGTGAGATCTTTTCTTCTGTATTGTGACGTACATTCGAGGTTAAATGATTATCGGGGAAAAAATGTAGTGTGATGACTAGATTCTAACCATTGGTTGTTGATTGGATGGAGGCAGTTCTGAATGTTTGCTTGCAGTTGACTGTTCATCGTTCTGATGTTAGTGAATTTGGAGTATTCTAAATGAGTGGTCACGTGCACGAGGTTAGTCATTTGCATAAAACACGCCCAAACCATCTCCATATAAGGGCTTTCCACACACGCTTTCCTTACAGCCTTACTACTGTATGTTAAAGAGTAAGCCACTCTTTAACTCTATGATGGAATGTATTTAAGATGAAATTAAGTTCTATTATTTAATAATTTTATTATGTAATTGTATATATGGATTATATAATACAAATTAATGCAACATACTTCAATATAATTATAATCGTGTTAGGATGAAATATAACTTCTTAACACGATTATAAGGCCATACAGAGTAACTGGTTTTTGCGTACGTGTGGTTTCAGTTGTTCCTATATTTTTTTCGTAATTTAGAATAAATTGTTACGAAATTTTTGTTCTTAAAATCGTTCGTACACACATTTACGCACAAATTTGTGCGTATGCATGTTTAGAGAATGAGACCAATTCACTCTCCTCTCCTCTCCTCTTAAAACCTGAGCTTGGCTGATAAAATGCAGCATGACATTGCTTCAGGCATGGGAGTAATCGCCCGTAGCTACAGATATTGTTGAACAGGTGTTAGACATTTGGCCATATTGTTGACACATACAGACTCTCCTCACAGATGTGGAGCCTGTTTCTATGGTGATGTCTATGGAAGTGTGGCGTGGCATGCAGTGGTGTCCAAATGTCCATGTTTGAATTTTCTACTTGATTTTGTGTGTGTGTGTGTGTGTGTGTGTGTGTGTGTGTGTGTGTGTGTGTGTGTGGGGTGGGGTGGGGTGAGGGAGGGGGGTTCATCTTTTCTGAATCGTGAAAATGTTTGTCTGGGATGCCATGAGCCTGGAAACTGTAGTGTACACCATGAGGAGCGTAGGAGACTGACACAGACGTCAAGAAATTGTTGAATAAAGTCATTATTTTTGTTTGTTTTTGCACACAAAAAGTATTCTCTTTGCTTCACAAAATTAAGGTTGAACCACTGTAGTCATATGGACTTTTTTTAACGATGTTTTACTACCTTTCTGGGCCTTGAAAGTGTTAATTAAATTACTGTCTATGGAGGGGCCAGAAAACTCTTGTATTTCATCAAAAATATCTTCATTTGTGTTCCGAAGATGAACGAAGGTCTTACGGGTTTGGAACGACATGAGGGTGAGGAATTAATGACAGAAGTTTAATTTTTGGGTGAACTAACACTTTAAAAGCTTAGCTTAACCCTTAAATGCATAAATGTTTTGCCATACAACAACAAAAAAACACATTGTGTTACCTTTTGGAATTTGGAAGGGTTCCATTTGAGTAGATGCTTTTTTACAATAGCTTTATCAATTACTGTTGTGCAGAAAAATAAATAAATAAATAAAATAAAATAAAATAAATAAATAAATTTAAAAAAAAAAATATATATATATATATATATATATAATGTGTGTGTATGTATGCTTCTTATTATATTGTTAATAATGAAAAGATTGACGAATACTAAGAAAGTTGATGTCTAACTTTAAAAAAATGAATTGGGGGAGGGTGTTGAGATGGTATTCACTCTTGAAACTGATGAGAAGCTTAGAGCCAGAAACCGTATTCAGTACGTCATTATGACTTGACTTAGCAGATACCACTAAAACCTGTTTGAATGTGGATATGTATTGGTCTGAAAATTGATATTGTGGCAAGCCTATTATGTAATGGTGCATAGTTTTTGTACAGTGGGAAACCCATTATAATTACTTGTTTAGAAAAGATTTAGAATTCAAACACAATTCACAGTCATTTAATAGCTGTTTATATCTCCCTGACTTTTTAAAAATCACAGACAATTTTGCACACATGGTTCTCGTAACTCATAGACTTCTGCAATCAATCGGTGGAATTCATAGATTGATCTGCATGTATACTTGAACAAAATGGCACAACAATTTAACAGGCAAATATCCATTTTGTAATGTCGTGACAATTACTGATGTGGGTACTTTCTTACGAAGACAGATATTTAAATGCAGAAATGCTCACATTGTCCCTGGTGTGTTTGGCACTTTATACACAATTCTTTCAGTGTTATAGAGATGGAAGAGATGTTCATGAGTTTAAAGAGTGTCATTGAGTCCTTCGAGACACTATTCAACCCCAGGCATACATTCAGCACATTTCAAAAGAGTCCTTTTCTTTTCTGGAAAATCCCTCTGAGAATTCATTGTTCTGGATCCCAAGTGAATCTTTCATATCTGTGTATTATGGATAAGGTGTATGATCTTTTGGGAAGGTTCCACCAGTGAAAATAGTTCTTTACATATTGCATTGTTCCTGAAACACTGTCGCTGTCTCTACTTTTCTTCTAAAATAGTTCAGTGGCCTGGGCTTAAGACAGCAATATAACTTATCATATGAAACATAACTGGGAGAAATGGAACAGATAAGAACGCTGTCTTTGGTATTGGTAACACATAATGATTAAAAAAAAGCTTTTTTTTTCACAAATAATCCCTATAATACACACAGTACTCTTGTCTTGACTAGTTCAAATGAAACTTGGATGAAAACAAATGCAGGCAAAAATGGTTTCAAATACTATACAAAAGTTACAATATATTGTGCAGATTAAAAAAAAGCTGTTTACATTTTGAAAAGCAGCAGAACAGTTTAAATAACTAAAATAGAAATAATATTAAAGTAAATTTGAAATCATAAATTGGTCATAAACTTACCGTTCAAAAATTTGGGTTTGGTAAGGAATATATATATATATATTTTTTTTTTTTTTTTTTGCTCACCAAGGCTCCATTTATTTGATCAAAACACTGAAAACAGCAATATTATGAAATTATCACAATTTAAAATGTTTTCTCTTAATATTTTTTTATTTAATTTATTCCTGTGCTGGCAAAGCTGAGTTTTTAGCAGCCAGAAACAGGTTCAAAGAATCAGCTGATTAAAAGTGTCTTTTAAGTACATTTCTTTAAAAAAAAAAAAAAAAAAAAAACCTTTTGAATGGTAGTGTATATTTGCTTGTTTGTGTGTTAAAAGTGACAAAATAAATTCTTAGCAGATAAACACAGTAATATGCTGTCTTACTCTTCCAAGACAGCATACAATCATTTGCTGTTAGGACATTTTTTTTGTAAAATGAAAAATGCTTTCAATTAATTTCTTCAAATGGCATATTAAAACTGGATATAATATTAATAGTGCTCACAATTAAGGTGAAACTTGAGCTTAAGTCAGGTAGGAACACAATAAGGTCATATAGGTAGCTATATCATGTTGTTGGTGATGATAAAACAACAAATTTATGTTGTTGCTGTTGGCGGAAACGTCATATTTATAAAAAAAAAAAAAAAAAAATTTGTGTCGTCAAAGTTCATATTGTGGCTTTATATGTGGTCAGACACTTGCATGTGTCATTTTATAATATTAACATTTTATGAAAATCAAGCTCACATTGTCATTCTCTGGTCAAAAACTTTGTAACTCTTGCATTTATGCATTTTGTCCGTCACTGGAACAGCTGCATCTGAGGCAGCCAGTGCCTCTGGGGAGTTGGTTCTGTCTGTGGTAGGAGTGTGGTTGTGGATGCCGGTGGAGATCTGAGCGGTGCAGGCAATAGTGTTACTGTGGACTCTTCGGTTGAGCTGGATTACTGTGGTCTTGGAGGGCATGGACGAGTGACCGTTCTGCATCGAACTCCTCTGACAGCAGAACAAGATGCGGAAACACCTGTAGAACTTTGGACAAAGAGAGACACTTGAGAGCTGACACATACTGTCAACATTCTCAAAAATGTAAAGGCTTTTCAAACGGAGTATGGATTTTTACTGCAAATTTTTGGCCTGAAGGTTTTAAAAGAGAATTTTTTTTGCAGTGTGTGTTAAATTAAGGTGCAGTCACACTAGCAAAAAAGTCTGTTATCCATTGTAAATAGTGTAGCAGTGCATGAAGCATCATTCACATAGAAATTCCTTTCAAACCAAGCATTTTTCTGTTAGTCGACATGGCAAATATGTGAGGCCAACTTAAACACAGACGAAATCTGCGTGGGGAACTTTTTCACACTTGCGCCAACACCCCGATCATGTAGATTCCTATTTCTTTATTGAATTGACTGGATTTTACCAGCAAAAATTAAGATGCAGACCCATTTCAGTGAAATTTTGCAGGTAAAAAGGACTATTGTCTAGTTCGCAAGACCAACCTGAACATAATTGAAATCTGCACATGGAATCTGCCCTTGTGCGGAAATCTTGATTGCTACTACTTATTGAAATTACTGGATTTTTTCCAGCAAAATTTCACTGAGCAGTGATAAACACAACCGCACCTTCACAAAAGCAAAATACAACCCACAATGCATTTTGCTTTTGTTAATGTATGCTGAATTGTCTCAGAGATTGGTGAAAAGTTTTGCTGTTCTTGGTATGAATAGTCTTGGTGCGAAATCATTTTCTGCTGTGATTAGTCATTTTGTCTTGTTGATATTGGTGTGAATAGATGGCCTTAAAGTCAACACGAAATCTGATTTGATTTCTTATATACATTATAATAACGTGCACTGGGTACCTGTGCATTGCAATAACAAAGGGGGGAAAAATATACATTTGTTGAGAGAAAAAATATCACGGATAATTTGCATCTGTATATAAGTTACCTTTTATTAATACATTAAGAAAGTATGTAAGTACCAGTAAAGAAACTTACAAATATTATGAACCCTACAAATGTACAATTTTTTTTTTATAGTTCATATCATTTCACAACAAATCCTTATGAATAAGTTCACCTAAAAATGAAAATTCTGTCATGAATTGCTCACCCTCATGTCGTTCTAAACCCGTAAGACTTTCGTTTATACTCAGAACACAAATGAAGATCTTTTTGAGTGATTTCTGTCCCTCAGTTGGCAGCTACGCACCTACCACTTTGACGTTTCAAAAAGGTCATAAGGAGATCGTAAAACTAATTCATATGAATTATAAGATTCATTCTCGTGTTACGCAGCACGTTTGAGCTTCCGCAAAAACCAGTGAGGTTCATTCTAGTGTGTTATGCAGCATGTTTGAGCTTCCGCAACAACCAATGAGATTCATTCTCGTATTACGCAGCATGTTTGAGCTTCTGCAACAACCAATCAGGTTTATTCTCGTGTTATGCATCACATTTGAGCTTCTGCAAGAACCAATGAGGTTCATTCTCGTGTTACGCAGCACGTTTGACCTTCCGCAAGAACCAATGAGGTTCATTCTCATGTTACGCAGCACGTTTGACCTTCCGCAAGAACCAATGAGGTTCATTCTAGTGTGTTACGCAGCACGTTTGACCTTCCGCAAGAACCAATGAGGTTCATTCTCGTGTTACGCAGCATGTTTGAGCTTCTGCAAGAACCAGTGAGGTTCATTCTCGTGTTATGCAGAACGTTTGACCTTCCGCAAGAACCAATGAGGTTCATTCTAGTGTGTTACGCAGCACGTTTGACCTTCCGCAAGAACCAGTGAGGTTCATTCGCGTTCATTCCCACTGTTTTTCTCTTCCCATCAAGCCTAATCTCATGTACTCCTATGTGGTTGTGCTTTAATATCTAGTTCTGTGTGCATTTCAGGCATCCTACTGATGATGTCCTTATGTGAAGAGGTCCACGTGTACGAGTACATTCCTTCACTACGGCAGACGGATCTGTGCCACTACCACGAGCGCTACTTTGACGCCGCCTGCACCTTGGGTGCGTATCACCCCCTACTCTACGAGAAGATGCTCATCCAGCGCATGAACGTTGGCTCAGAGGAAGACCTGAAACGCAAAGGCAAAGTCACGCTCCCCGGTTTCAAGAAAGTCCACTGTGAGCCCTGAACAGAAAGACGCAATAACAGACTTTGGAAAGCAGAAGAGATCTGCAGACTGACGCAGGACCACGCCGAGCCGGCTCAGAATGAGCCGTGTTATGTAGACTATGGATGGTGTTCTGCAGGGCAAAACCTTCTGCTGTAGTTCAACTCAAATGCATTTCCTGAGCCTATGCTTAAATAAAGATGGTCAGAACAGCAATAGACGTCACAAGAAAAGTTTTTTTTTTTTTTTTTTTTCTTTTTTAGATCTGTGGATTGTGGATCTTGGTGTTGAAAGCCATCAAAAAAGTTTTTTTATGTAATTATTTTAATTGAAACTGTTTTTCACAGGGTTGTAAGTATTAGCAGTCATAGACACTGAAAGCAAACATTCACTCAAATATGTTTTAGCATAAAGGCTAGATTTATTCTCTGACTGTCCATAGATTTTGTTCTAACGTACTGACAGATTTAAAGCTTCTCGCCATAACGTGATTGTTTTTCTCTTTTTTTTTTTTTTTTTGTAAATTAGGTGTTGTTTTCTGCTGTAATATACATTGTGCCACATTCACAAGCCTCTTTGAGAATGTTTTGCTCTTCCCGAACGTCTCTGAACTGTGGCAAATGAATCAATAGTTTTTAGAGTACTTACATGTACCTGTTATTGTACAAATTGACTAAAGGAGTTTTTGAATGTGACCCTGGTTCATTTGAATTCTCTTCTAGTCATTTTATACTTTGTCAAGACAGGTTGTTTACAGAAAATAGAGTAATTGTTGTTGAATCAGGATTTGATTGCTTGTACTATGGACTCATCGCAGCCCTGTAAATCTTATCTGGGACTTTAAGGCTGCTGGCAATATAACAAGTGCGGTGGTGATACAAGTTGTTAAATATAAACCAAGGTTTTTAATGTCTTGTAGCCTCTAAAATCAAGAGACTCTTCTTTAAAAGCGAATGACTTGCCAGAGCATCTTTGCGTTGTCTTCTCTTAAATGTACAGTTGTTCATTTGAAGCAATTCACTTTGTGGTGCGACTTTTCTACAGATGGTAAAACTTGAAGGTTTGTTATTTACTCGTGTGCATTGTTTCAATGTGTGCCATTTTAATTAAAACAGAACACTTTCGCAAGCTGATTTTTCTGTAGATCTGGTGAGGAGAGCTAACTTCTGTTTTAATCGTGTTGTATATTGTAGACGTAAACTAGTAATTGGTGATTTCACTCAGGAGCTCACGAGACTCTCACAAGGGTGAAATACTTCATCTTCCTTCTAGTCCTATGGTAGGCTGAGGTTGTAAAGCAAATATTTGACCTTTACTCTGTCCTGTTTCCCCATGTTGGGGGATTGTAGATGTAGAGAAACTGAAGAGTGACTTTTTTTTTACTGTTGAATACTAAAATAGGTTTGGATGTAAAATTCCATGATGGGTTTAGAGCCTCTGAACCTGCAGTGTGTCATCTTCTCTATATGACTTATTGTTGGTTGTTGGGCATGTGTGACGCCACACTCACCTCCAGTCTGTAATTAAATGTTTTGTTTTTTTTGGCCTTTTCTCCACTTTTTATTGACGGTAGTGGAGAGGACAGGAAATGACTGGGAGGAGAGCGTGTACACTATTGTTTCAAAGTTTGGGGTTAGTCAGATGTTTTTGAAAGAAGTCTCTTATGCTCACCAAGCTGGAATTTATTTGATCAAAAATACAGTAAAAGCAGTAATATTGTGAAATATTTAAAATAACCGTTTTCTTTATTTTAAAAATGTAACTTATTCCTGTCATGACAAAGCTGAATTTTTAGCAGCCATTCTTATTATCATCAATGTTGAAATCAGATTTTTGTAGAAACCAAGATATCGTTTTTCTGATTCTTTGATTTCTTTTGAAATTGAAAGGGCTGGTTCACACAGAACGCATTTTGCGGTGGAAATGGGGGGAAAGACAAGGTCTAGAGACTATGGGCCCTATCATACACCCGGCGCAATGCAGCACAAGGCGTGACTCTAGAGTTATTTGCTAGTTTCAGCCTGATGCAGTTATCATTTTCATGTCCTGCACCACATTGTTTAAATAACAAATGCATTTGCGCCCATCTGTTCACCCATGGGTGTGCTGGTCTGAAAACGAGGTGTGTCCAGGCGCATTGTTGGTGCGTTGCTATTTTGAGGCAACTGAAAACGACTGCGCCATTGACCAACTAAAAACCTGGTCTAAGTCAATGGCGCAGTATTTTTTTGTATTTAAAGGGCGCATTAATAATATGCACCTATAGGCGGGTACACAACGCGTGTACACTCTGCTTATTACACACAGGGATGCGCAGCATCTCTCAAACATTTTTAAATATGAAAAATTAAAGGATTAAAATGTTTATTATTATTATTATTATATTATTATTATTATTATATATTGTTATTGTGTACATATATAAAAATGGCTACCTGTCATAATAGATAGTCATTGCATGTATCAGAATTAGCCTACCTATTTGCAGTAATGATGAGCGAGCAGATCCGTTTCCTCGCTAGAGAATCATTCAGTTTTTCCGCTTGCAAATTCCGCCATGTAAATAGCGAATCCGCCATGGCGCGAGCGCAACTGGCTTTTAAAGGGAATGGGAGATGAGACTCTGATTGGTTTATTGCACATTATGCCCAGAACACACCCATTACTTATTAAGAGAATAGAGACAACTCTTTTAGACCATGCGCCGGGCGTGCTGATCATTTTTCTCGTCGTTAAACTAGCAAAAGTGGATTCGGACACGCCCTAAGTAGGGCCCTATGGGTCAAACCGTCCCTCTAGCACGTTTCACATAGAAAAACAATGGAATAGAAAAATGTGTTTTGTGTGAAAACCCCCTAATGTGTCCTTGCCCCCAAACTGACCCCAAACTTTTGGAGAATGGTATACGTTAACCATTAGGCCAAGGCTCTCCTAGATATATTTTTTTTTAAATTCTATGTGATGGCCAAATGGTCATGTGACCTTACAGAGGGACTAAAACTCTGCCTTCTACTTTCTCTTTAGTCTTTTAGCACCCTGTGATCAGAGGCAGAGTCGTATGTCCTTCCTCTGTGAATGTCTTTTCTTAAGCCTTTAACAAGGTGTTTTAGCGGCATAAACTCTATCTGTCTCTCACCGGGAAGAGACAATGTGACTGGAGATATGACCGTTTGAAGAGTATTATTTGAAGTGTTTTCTGTAAATTGTTTGGTTTTTTTATGTCATGGGGTGATATGACTACTTTTGGGGAAGAGGGTGGGAGCGAGGGTGGTTGGGGTGTACAATACGGTGCACAGAGCATGTGACAGAAAGCGGGGCTTGTTAGTATTCATAGTAAATACCTTAATATTAGGATTTAGCCTGTAATGGGAAATATGAGCTGGGTCTCTAGGTTTAGCTCTGTTTTGATCTTTTTGATCTTTATTACAGAAAACAGGAAATGCAGGTGAATAATAATATTATTATTATTATTTTTTTTATTTTTTTTTTTTTCCCTCACTGGTGAACCTCAATGTTGTTATGTGCACAGTACGATTTCCTGAGTTTGTGTGTGAGAATGTTTGAATGGTAGTGTATCTGTGCCAACTTTCCTTAATTTAATTGATGTTTTCCATTCTTTTCTACCTTTCCTTTTCATAAATTTCCTTTGTACCGTACTTTCTTTTTTCTTTATTTTTGTAATTCAGCACCACACAGCCTTTTTTTCTTTCCTGCTACTACTGTATGTTATATCTGTGAAAGTATTGATCTTTAGACTGTAAATATCTGCAATTGTCTATTACAGGCCAGTTCACTTTCAAAAGCCATAGGATGTTTTATAATGTTTATTTCTCCATATGTTAATACACATTTGTCATTGAATTTTTAAACCACGTGTTTTTTTTTTTTGTTTTTTTGTTTTTTTGACCATTTGTTTCTATAATAAAAGCTTGACCTTTACTTGACCCAGTAACATGTGGTGTGTGCTATTTGTCAATTTCTTGTCCCTCTTCTGGTTGTTTTTGTAAATCTATCCAGATTTGACAGAAAAATGTTTTTGTAATATATCAGAGCATTTTCTCTCTTTATTTTTGTATGTGGCAGGGGGGGGGACTAAACTTTTTTTTTTTTTTTTTTTTTTTTTTTTTTTTTTTTTCTTCCCCCACCCTGAATAAGTGATTTTATTGAAGAACATGCAGTTCTTGAAACTTAAGGAATCGCAAAATGTATCATGGTTAATTAATTTAATATATGAATACTCAGTTTCTGAGTATCAAAATGGACTATTCTTATTTTTTATGGAATATTGCAGTATTTATGTAGTATGATTTATTGTTCATCTTTTTTTTTTTCTTCATTTGCCCTCGTAATCTTTAATCAAAATAACTTCCCCTCCCACTTGCAGCAACATCTCTTCTCTGATGACGTGTTTACTGGCGTGGGGGCGGGATCAACCTGTCACTCACATGACATCACAGCAATAGCAAACCACAACCATCCAATCAATTCACGATGGACAAAGTCAAATCCCGCCCTACATTTTTTCTTGTTCGAGTAATTTCCCTCGGATATACATCACAATAACACAATATCGTAACATCCATTTCACGCCAACTTTGATTTAAAAAAAAAAAAAAAAAGTTTGAAAACAAGCAGCTTTCTCATAATTACAGCAAATTTTATACATGCATTCAAGCCCTAGTTAGTGTGTATGAAATGGATATGATTTAGTGCTCTTACCTGTTTGTTCATCAGGATGTATATTAGCGGGTTGATGACTGTGCTGCTCTTGGCGAGGAGAGAGGGAACCACGCTGGCCACGGGTGAGATGATACCTGGCCGGCCAAATGTAGCCATCATGGCCACGACACCATACGGCATCCAGCACAAAAGATAACACACCACGGTGGTGATGACCATGAACAAAACATGGTATTCCCGTTTTCGCGTTGCTTTCTTGCGTATCTTCCCTACCTGAGAAAGAGACAGACACAGGAAAACTTATACGTGAGGTGACGAGTTTGTACACTGTAAAAAAAATACATTGCTTTAAAAGTTAAGCAATTTTAAACTATTTATGTTATACAAGACTCAACTAATTTTTTTTTTTAAAGTCAGTTTAATGTAATTTAAGTTGAAATGACTTAAACATCCAACTTGATTGTACTTAAAGGCAGCAACTTTTTTTATAGTGTAGAAAGAATTGCTGATTTTAAAGTGTTTCTCGATGTTAACATATTCTTAATGGTCTTTTGTGTGCATTATTCCAAAACAAATGATTCTTAATTTATATAAAAATGTCTTATAGCACAGGGCTGTTGAATGTTTTGTTCTGATTAGTTGACGCACATTCTAAGGTGTGTAATAGAATGCCGCAGGGATGATGTATTTTTGCAAATACAATTTGCAATTGCTTTTGAAAATTGTCCGGAATATCATTCCATAGTCATCAGGCAAAAAGGCAAACTCATCTACTCACAAGTTCGCTTTCACAGCCTCGTGTTTATAATCACACTCTTGCAAACTATTATAACTCAAACTTTCAGGGAAAATGATTTTTAAATAAAGACTGAAATTAAGCATATAATGGCATTGCTGACCTGGGGCACAAGATTTTCACTGTG
The DNA here is from genome assembly GCA_039654105.1 of Coreius guichenoti. Classification (NCBI taxonomy): domain Eukaryota; kingdom Metazoa; phylum Chordata; class Actinopteri; order Cypriniformes; family Gobionidae; genus Coreius; species Coreius guichenoti. The sequence goes on along the minus strand of CM077172.1, from coordinate 30,629,211 downwards.
CTGCAATAAGATCTGTGTCTCTTGTATCTGCGATAAACAAAACTTGACATATATATATATATATATATATATATATATATACACTCACCTAAAGGATTATTAGGAACACCATACTAATACTGTGTTTGACCCCCTTTCGCCTTCAGAACTGCCTTAATTCTACGTGGCATTGATTCAACAAGGTGCTGAAAGCATTCTTTAGAAATGTTGGCCCATATTGATAGGATAGCATCTTGCAGTTGATGGAGATTTGTGGGATCAACAAGGCATTTTCGCCCACAGGACTGCCGCATACTGGATGTTTTTCCCTTTTCACACCATTCTTTGTAAACTCTAGAAATGGTTGTGCGTGAAAATCCCAGTAACTGAGCAGATTGTGAAATACTCAGACCGGCCCGTCTGGCACCAACAACCATGCCACGCTCAAAATTGCTTAAATCACCTTTCTTTCCCATTCTGACATTCAGTTTGGAGTTCAGGAGATTGTCTTGACCAGGACCACACCCCTAAATGCATTGAAGCAACTGCCATGTGATTGGTTGATTAGATAATTGCATTAATGAGAAATTGAACAGGTGTTCCTAATAATCCTTTAGGTGAGTGTGTGTGTGTGTGTGTGTGTATATATATATATATATATATATATATATATATATATATATATAAATAAATAAATATAAATACTGAGGTAAAAACAGTAGTAGAACAGACCATTATAACAAGCCTGACTACAGGTTCTCCGGTTTTTCCCAACCTCCAGAATGAGGCAGTGCAAATTGGCATATCTTTCATTTGTCTGAAATCTGTATCTAGATATATCCTTTCTTCAAATAGTGAAAACGTGTGAGTAAATCTGTTGGTAAATCTGCTTTATATATGAACTCACACACGCACGGTAACTTCCGGTTTACAATTTGTCTTCCGTCTTTTTTAGGTACTGCCCCTCTCGACCGGTGGAGGTACTTCTCTGTTTGTGCTTTAACACTTTCTTAACTTTCTTAACACTTTCTATTATGCTAAAAAAAAAATTACATCCATTATGTTATGGGTCAAATTGACCCACACTGTTTAAACACACTTGACAGGCAAATAATCAAGTGAAAATTGAAATGGAATTTCCTAAACCTAACCTTATCATGGAATCAAGTGTCAAGAATCTGTTATAAACCCTAATGGCTTTGGAGCAAAAAAAAAACTAATATTTGATATAATTCACATATAGGTTATTATGATTTTATAATCGCTTCAAATGTGAAAAGTTACATTTAAAAGACAGCTTAGGGCCGGCGGCAAAAAGAAGCCATGCAGATATTTTTTGCTATCTGGGATAGTGTAGTTGGTGGTAATAATTTTTTCTCAAATATTTCCGTGAAAATTTCTTTCAAATTTGGGGAAAAACTTTTTGTAAAAATTAAATTATAAATCCATTGGGGCCAGGTGCTTTTCCACTTTTCATCTGTTTAACAGCTTGTTCAGTCTCCACTGCTGATATGGATTGTTCCAGACTGACTTTATCCTCTTCACTGATAGTAGGTTTTTTCTAATTTGGCAAAAATGTGTGCTATGTTCACACTGTCACATGGCTTTGATGTTTAAAGCTCCTCATAATTCTTTTTAAACTTCTTTTTTTTTTTTTTTATGCCTGCACTATATGAAATTATTTGGCCTCTTAAAAGGCCTTGATAGTCTTCCAGAGGTTACAGTGTGTCATACCCGGCATGCAGTTTGAAAGAAAGTAATCTATACGATGAGATAAGAAATCAACAAGATAAGAGATCAAGAAATCTGCCAATAATCTACAGTTGAATCTCCACATACCCCTTGATGGTATAATTCGGAAAGCAGAGAGTCATCACTACAGGACTATGGTCAAAAAATACTATACATGTGTATTCCCATGATCTAAGACATATTCAATAAACCTCCAAATTGGCCGCTTGTTTATTCGAATTGTCTTTAAAACAGTCTCTCCTCTTTTAATTATCTGAAATCCCCTTAATCTGGTCGAGAATACGTTTGTGTTTAATTAAATATATACAGTTCAGTATCAGAGACTAGCCAAACACATCTTCACATGTTGCCATCCAAACTGGAAGCCCCAGGGACCCCTAGTATCAGCGGAATGGAGGTTATAATAGTAACGAGACGTTCATCCAATGTATTTACATCCAAACACAGCAACAGAATGGATAAGAACATGAAACTTGTTAAATGTTTTCACAGTTTAAGCTGTTTAATGTTGATGACATCTGGGTAAACTTTTAAATAGCCATCAATAAAAAGAAGAAGCAAACCGTTCACACCTACAGAACTCCAATGATTGACAACTGTAGTAACACTTGCTTTGTGTAATTGTGCAGCTGGGACAAAATCAGTCTTTTTGTTCCATGTGATTGTCTCCTTTACCAAGAGACATTAAACTCTTCACCAGTTATCGATCTCTGCTGTCCAAGACAGAGTGAAGAAAAAAGGGAAGGCGAAGAAACTAAATGAGGCGGAATGGATCAGCCGTGTTCCACAGAGAGTCACAACTGAAGGAAAGTACAGAGACAGCACTGGAATGGGTAAGTATTTGAGCCATATGCTGTTCAAAAGTGTTAGGTTTTTTTGTTTGTTTTTTATTTTAGCCTACTTTTATTCAGCACATATGCATTAAATTGCTCAAAAATGACAGTACAAACATTTATAATGTAACGAAAGTTTTATATTTCAAATAAATTTTGAATAAATAAATGTTTTGAATAAATTACATTTTTTAAATATATTAAAAATTATATATTAAAACTATATTAAAATTGTAATAATATTTTACAATATTTCTGTTTAATAAATGCAGCTTTAAAAAAATCTATATCTATCTATCTATCTATCTATCTATCTTAACACATAAGACATTCTACCAAGCATAAATTTTCATCTGGATCAAGCTGAGATAAATAATATTTGTTAAAAAAAAATTAAATATTTTTTTTCATTCCAACTGAGCTGTGAGTTGAATTCTTAATGGATTACTAGGCTCTGTGTAAACATCACTATGAAATTGGCAAGGCTGTCTAATTACATTCACTATATTTACAGAATATTGACATTTACAGAAACTCCTCTTTGATCAGTGATCCTTTATTTGTTACAAGCACCCGTCCTCCCTCTGCGTAAATTAAATTTCTCTGCATGTGATTAAGGGTGAGTAGATGAGATTAATGTCTGAACGTGTCATGGTACCCAATTTATTATATGCACCCTTCACATTATATATGAAGCATCATATATAAGCTTCAGATTTGCACCCAGCTAGTCACAGAAGTGAGTGTGAGAAAATGTCTTGATTAATATTACATCAGAAATAGATCAGGATCCGTCACACAGGCTTGTATGGATAAATTTGTCCTTCTCAAGCCAGAGTGATATTTTATCCTCCTCACAGCAGCCAACTGAACCCAATTACACTCCAGTGACTGGGATGCCAAGATAATACAGCATCCAAATCCAATCGCACTGCCATACACACAAATGAGATTTGATGCACTCTTAACAGGTTTCTAAAGGAAACAGCCACTTGGGCATACATTGTAAATACATAAGATAATATTTTTTTCCATGTTTAAAATGAAGAAAACGGCACTTTTTTTTGCTTGTTTTCTTACTGTATGTATGGTCCCCATGACAACATATAGCTTCTTTGCTGTTGCAGGTAAGCTTTTGAAAGCCCTTTTTTTAGTTCTCTTTCATTGCTTTCAGGAGGGAGAATGCATTTATTCAGAGTTGGCATTTGACAAGGTGTGTATTTTACTTCTCAGTTGGAACTAATCACTAGATTTGAAAAAAGTGTGTCAAGAAAAAAGAAAAGAAAAATGTTATCGGTTGCTTTTCATGACGTTAATACAGATCTTTCTTGTCCAGTGGGCTGTTTTTGGCCAGAACACGCTGCAAACTGGACCAATACGCGATTGACATGAGCAACTACTACGTTTGCTTAAATATGCAGATGTAAATTACTTCAGTGTTTGAGATTATATAACATACAAACACACTCCTGGCAAGTTTTCTGGATGATTTGATTTTTCTGTCTCGATAGGTTTCTTCTATCGCTCATGATTCTAAAAAAAAAACATGGGTTTAAATGAACAGTTAACAGTTGGGATATAACCAGTTTTCTATTCCAGCAACCAATTAAACAGTCTACTTCCTGTGAATTAGCAAATTCAGTAACAGAAATGAAGTTTTTGCCTCTAATTCCATGCGGTTTTTTTTGTTTTGTTTTTTTGACACAGCACAGTTTACCTGTTTGACAGCATAGAGCAGTCTTCCATAGCAATAGACCATGATGACCACTGGTAAGCCCAAGCAGAATATAAACAGGCAGATGATGTAGGCATGAGAGTGGGCCGTGCGCTGGGTCCATGATACAGAGCAGCTGGTTCCTGCCCCCTCCAGCCCATAACTACTCCAGCCCAGAAGAGGGGGCACTGTCCAGATCAAAGAGTAGAGCCAGGAACCCCCTACTGCCAGGAGAGGTTTGCGATAGTCTGGACCACGTTTATGGTACATCGTCAATGTGCTGTAGCGGTCGTAAGAAAGAACCACCAAGGATATCAGAGACACGATACCTGAGAGAGAAAGAAGATAAACGGTAAAGGCCTGTTCACACCAAAGACATTAACTATAATGATAAAAAAAGAAATGTCCTCTCTTTCAAAAGATTTTCTTACAAGCTAATTTCTTAACATGTAAATATTTGTATGAACATAAAAAGATTCAATAACTGAGACATAAACTGAACAAATTCCACAGACATTTCACAAGCATAAATGGAACAACGAGTCCCTGAACAAAGGCAGTTAAATATCAAAAGTAGCAGTCATTAACTGATGTGGCCACATGCTTTAAGGACTACAGAGCATCTCATCCTCATGGAATGCACCACATATTTGCCAGTTCTTGCTGTGAGATGTTACTCCACTCTTCCACCAAGGCATTCTTGAACACATCTGGTGGGACATATGGTTGCAAGTGGCCTTACATTATGGGCATAACAGTTTTTTGCTCTGGTCACATCTGCAGTGCTTGTGCCTCCCTGCAGCAGGACTATGGCATGTTCATGCAGGTGATCAGAGACCCTGGGCAACTTTCTTTTGATGTTTTTCAGTCTCTTTTCAAGTCACTTTAGTCTCCTAAGTTATTGTAACTGTGACCTTAATTGTCTAACACCTGTAAACTCTTAAACGCTTAAAGGGTCATGAAACCCCAAAACACATTTTTGATGAAAACACAGATGAAAACACTAAAGGTGATGATACACGGGGCAACTTTTTGAGCAATGTTTCCGGGCAATATTGCCAAGTGATGTTGCTTGAGCACTTTCCCTATTGTCTCACCTGGTTGTCCAATGATGGCAACATTGCCCATCAACATTGCTCAAAAAGTTGCCCCATGTATCATCACCTTAAAAGCACTCATAAATTTTACCAATAAGTGGAAATTGGTTGTTTTTGCATTTTTCTGAGCAATTTCATTCTTCCGGGTTGAAATGCAAAGTCGAAGCAACGTCACGGAATGTGAGGTAGAAGCGTGCCTTCGGAGTGTGTGACTGGTTGCGGGCACGATTCTACGTCAGCCGGTCCTCTGTATTTATTCATGAGAATGAACTCTTTTAACCCAATCACTGTTCTGTATTACACATGAGATCACATTACAGCGGAGAATTCAAACAACATGCGGCGCGCGCATGAGAGCGATTTCTGGAGGGACTATAGACTCTGTGGCCCTAAAGTTACCCTAAAACCTTTAGGACACTTGGAAATGTTTGAATATAATTGCTTTAGATTATCAAACCAAAACAACCACTTTTCAATCAAACAGTTTTGCATTCATATAGTTTGTGTTTCAGTGTGATCTCATGAGTATTTTTCTACCACAGTAAAGTACTTTTCTACCACACGTACAATTACTTATAATTGTAACTGTATATTGTAACTGAAATAGTTATTGTACATTGCCCGTTACACATTAATAAAATTGTAATATACAGTATATATACACACATAAACAATGTAGTTATAGTTCTAACCAAGTATAAATCTCATCAAGTTAGTGTTTTTAAGATTTATTTTCATTTATTCCAAAATAATAACTCAAGGCATTAACAATTTAAACAATACATTATATTTGTGAACTGATGTTCAGCTGTTCTTTTTAATAGACAACTTATTTTCGGATCACGAGTCATCAAAGTTCGGTAAACACTGGTCACAGACACGAAGATATACCTTTAATTTCACCAAGCTGATTGCTCTCTAAAAAAAAAACCCCACAGATTATGTTTTCAGGCCATTTGAAGTTTTATGTGTTGATATCTAAGTGGGTGAGTTGTTTACTTACTTTGTAATTAGTCTTCCCATTAATGCCATCATTTATTCATTCAGACTGATTCGCGGACATGGAACACGTACAGTAGCGTAACTTAGTAATGATGGGCCCCAGTGCAGGCTATTACGACGGGCCCCATGGGCTGTGAAGAACATACAAAAACACACACTGTGCTCGTGTCTAGAAAGGAACCCTATATAACCGAATTTGTGTGACTAACCTAGGCTGTACTTAATTTAGACCAACTAAAATCAGTATCTTATCAGTTTCTTATATTAAATTGAACAGTTCTCTTTGCGTGCGTCTCTCTCCAACACACACGCTGCTAAGTTCTTGGTACTTTGCTTTGGGGTAAAAAAAACTTTGAAATACCTTTGCAGCGTTATGCTGTTAATGAACCTTTTGACGCCGTCCACACTCCTGAGAGCACAGTTTAGATTAATATGTGCTGCGCACTTTTCTCTTAATAACAAAAACACACAACAAATATGACAGTGGTGAAAAATAGTAAGAAAGCGTCTGATCTGTTCATTTCAATATGGATTGTACCAGCTCTGCGATTCAACACTCCAGTCAAGTCACGTCCCATTTATTTATACCACTTTATACAATATAGTATAGCCTATTGCTTTAAAGTCACAAATATCATAACTATCTATAGGCCTACTGTAATTAAGACATGTATTCAAGAAATGTATTAAAAACAGAAAGATGTATCATTTCAGCCTTACTTAAAGGCCGAGGAAACATGGTAGGCTATGGGTTCATTTGTTACGCACTTCAATCCATTCCACACCCGACGTTGTTGGTTTGCTTCTTATTTATTAAATACAGGCAATTAATGAAATTGGTGAAACATTGATTAAAATTAAGATACAATTTATACAAAACGAAATTCACTTTAAAGAAAGGCTTTCTACAAAACAAAACTTAATGAAGTGGTCAAAATCATGTCTGACCCACTCCATGTCTCCCGACATATTGCGCATCTTATGATCACTTTTCATAATTAACATAGATGAAATTAAAAAAAATAATATTATAGGCTAATATTTAAACATAAATATGAAACTAAATAGGCTACGTTTTCTTTAACCCTCTGGCCAACGAACACACCGGCGCGCTCTGATAGATTTGACAGCGGAAACAACTTAAAATACTTAAAATACATTTTTGGCCATACAGATAAGTGCAAGACATCATTATAAACTATAAATGGTCTACTTTTACAGTGCGTGCAGAATTATTAGGCACGTTGATTTTCTGCTCATATTTTTTTCCAGAAACATTTTACCAATTCCAAACCACTGTATGTGTGTACACTCACAATAACAACAAAACTTTGTGCTTTTGTAAAATAATGAAAATAAAAAGGGTGCGCTTTCAACTGCCTCTGCAAGAATCTTGCACGTCTCAAAGATGAACTGAAACTCAGCGAATACTTATCACACAAACATGAAACATACGTCTAAATAAAGCTTGAAATCAACAGTAAACGGCAGAGCATGAATGATGTGTGATTTCGAATCTCAAGCCAGCACATTTCATTTGAAATGTGAGTATAACAATTATCCTGCGGAGTCACTTCGTCGCAAGGGGCCCGCTTGCGATGTGGGAAGGGCTGCACTGTCTGCACCGTCTGTACTTACACCCCTGAACATGTATGAAAACAAGAGGTGGGATTTATCAAGTGAACCAATCATAGCCAATCATATCCAGTCATAGCGCGATGGAGGCATTGCCTCCTCTCACGTGGCTTTCCCCCATTCATTCTCAATTACCCCCCACCAAACCCATCACACACATTATGGGGTCTGTTAAGCTCAATGGGCTCAGGGGAGGCAATGACTTTTGGGGCCACTGTAGATTCTCAAAAGTCTTGGTTGATTTGCTTTATTATTGTCTCCAGTGTACCAATAAAGACCAGGTCCAAAAGGTTGTACAAGTAATTGTGTATCTCTGAAAAATAAGCTTTTTTTAGAGGTCTTCATTGAAAAATCCACATAGGGACATGAACTGTCATTTCATATTTGCCACCTCAAGGTTTTTGCTGCAGCAAAATCCCTTTCAGCTGTTTCAACCTCTGACCTTTCCAGTACACACACATAGACACAAACTTTCTTCAAAACTTCTGGTGTATTCTTTATTATTCCGCTGTTTAGTCACAAACCGCGCCCTGTGTCTCCACTCCAAATATTCTGTCCTTCATGACTCATTAACTATTATAAAAACTAGAGATGCACCGATACTAAATTTCTCAGCCGATACCGTTAGCCGGTTATTCAGAATGATATCAGCCGATGCTGATACCGATAGTTTGATTTTTCTTATAGAAAAAACCTTTCCCAAATAATGCTGCAAACTATACAGAGTACCCTCTCATTTGGTACACAATAATATTGGTTGCAATTAACAACAAACGTATTATATTAAACTGCTATTTATTTTCAGATATAATAGGCTAATTACACCCAAATAAAAAAACTGAAATGTTTGTATACAACTCAATTGCACATACAGTGGGGAGAACAAGTATTTGATACACTGCCGATTTTGCAGGTTTGCCCACTTACAAAGCATGTAGAAGTCTGTAATTTTTTATCATAGGTATTCTTCAACTGTGAGTGACGGAATCTAAAACAAAAATCCAGAAAATCACATTGTATGATTTTTAAGTAATTAATTTGCATTTTATTGCATGAAATAAGTATTTGGTACATCAGAAAAGCAGAACTTAATATTTGGTACAGAAACCTTTGTTTGCAATTACAGAGATCATACGTTTCCTGTAGTTCTTGACCGGGTTTGCACACACTGCAGCAGGGATTTTGGCCCACTCCTCCATACAGACCTTCTCCAGATCCTTCAGGTTTCAGGGCTGTCGCTGGGCTGTCGCTCAATATGGTGCAGTCGTCCTGTCCCCTTTGCAGAAAAGCATCCCCAAAGAATGATGTTTCCACCTCCATGCTTCACGGTTGGGATGGTGTTCTTGGGGTTGTACTCATCCTTCTTCTTCCTCCAAACACGGCGAGTGGAGTTTAGACCAAAAAGCTCTATTTTTGTCTCATCAGACCACATGACCTTCTCCCATTCCTCCTCTGGATCATCCAGATGGTCATTGGCAAACTTCAGACAGGCCTGGACATGCGCTGGCTTGAGCAGGGGGACCTTGCGTGCGCTGCAGGATTTTAATCCATGACGGCGTAGTGTGTTACTAATGGTTTTCTTTGAGACTGTGGTCCCAGCTCTCTTCAGGTCATTGACCAGGTCCTGCCGTGTAGTTCTGGGCTGATCCCTCAACTTCCTCATGATCGTTGATGCCCCACGAGGTGAGATCTTGCATGGTGCCCCAGACCGAGGGAGATTGACTGTCATCTTGAACTTCTTCCATTTTCTAATAATTGCGCCAACAGTTGTTGCCTTCTCACCAAGCTGCTTGCCTATTGTCCTGTAGCCCATCCCAGCCTTGTGCAGGTCTACAATTTTATCCCTGATGTCCTTACACAGCTCTCTGGTCTTGGCCATTGTGGAGAGGTTGGAGTCTGTTTGATTGAGTGTGTGGACAGGTGTCTTTTATACAGGTAACGAGTTCAAACAGGTGCAGTTAATACAGGTAATGAGTGGAGAACAGGAGGGCTTCTTAAAGAAAAACTAACAGGTCTGTGAGAGCCGTAATTCTTACTGGTTGGTAGGTGATCAAATACTTATGTCATGCAATAAAATGCAAATTAATTATTTAAAAATCATACAATGTGATTTTCTGGATTTTTCTGAGGCACTACAGCGATCTGTCACATCACATTTAGGAGCGTCAAAACTGCATTTATTGTTTGAATTTCGTGATAAAAATGGACTTTGAAAGATGACACTGTTTCTTTTTAGAAGTAACACAGTGCTATTTGCGATTATTGGATGAGAGGCGTGCTACAAATAATGTTTAGTGTAGGGAAAACCTGCAGACCTCGTCTCGCATGGCCAGACCTTCAGACTGACGGCAGAAGGTCTGGACTCTTTCGCCCAAGAGGACGTTTGACTGACATGTAATGCAACCAATCATAGTTCGTTTTGTTCCGCGTCATGTTTAGGGGCGTGAAAATGTCAATGTCCCTGCAATAAAAGACCGGCGTGCATCTATAAATTATTCATGCAAGAATGTTGTGCAAGTTTACTGCAACAATGGAGTGCTCATTGTCACAGTTGTAAACACGACAGCGTTTTTTTCAACAAGGGGGTTTGGCGTCACGGCATTTGTTTCCAGGCGGACCGTTAAATAGCGCAACACACGTCTCGCGAACATCCTGTAGAATTCAACCATCAGATGACGAAACTCCTTCGAAACTCCTGAAGCGTTTCTAGTTAAGTGTGCCATATGCATCAGATGTTCAGCCAGTGGTCCGTGTGTGTGATGTCTGAGGTGATGTCGACTGATGGACACAGGGATAAGTCCTTTGGAAAATGAAAAATTGCATGCACAGGTTTGTACAAATGGCCTCTCATTATCACAATGATGTAATGGCCACAAAAGCCATGAAATGTTAGAGATGCTGAACTAATGAGTGTAGGTCCCTCATAATCAGCAGAACGTGAGACGACTTAATGGGTTGTTCTGCAACCTGTACTGAAGTCGATTAAGCCAATATTAAGACACAAAATGTTTCATTTACATTTATTCATTTAGCAGTAACTTACAAATGAGGACTATAATAAGCAATTTATCATATGTTCACATAACATTACTGTATTTTTGAAGAATGTCCACTTATCAGCCAAAAATCTCTGTCAAAATATTGTAAAGAATATTAAGTTGGGAGATCTGTTCGATTTATATGAGGATGAAGGGTGAGAAGATTAAGGCAAGAATGCATAAATGAAAGATAACAGGAGGTAGAACATAAGGTAGAAATGAATAAGGAGAGAGAAACAGAGGAGCAGATACAGAGTGAGAAAGAAAATAAAATAGAGGAAGAACACGTAGGAACACAGCCAGGTTTGGCTTCCTCACAGACGCAGTATTCTCCTGCTGCAGAGCCCTGCTGTGAACTGAGGCTGCATGAGATACTGCTCTGCAAAGAAACCTTAATATACACTGAACAAAATTATAAATTTAAATTTTGACCCCATTTTTCATGAGCTGAACTCAAAGATCTAAGACTTTTTCTGTGTACACAAAAGGCCTATTTCTCTAAAATATTGTTCACAAATCTGTCTAAATCTGTGTTAGTGAGCACTTCTCCTTTGCCAAGATAATCCATCCACCTCACAGGTGTGGCATATCAAGATGCTGATTAGACAGCATGCTTATTGCACAGGTGTGCCTTAGGCTGGCCACAATAAAAGGCCACTCTAAAATGTGCAGTTTTACTGTATTGGGGGGGTCCGGGGGGGGTCCAAAAACCAGTCAGTATCTGGTGTGACCACCATTTGCCTCATGCAGTGCAACACATCTCCTTCGCATAGAGTTGATCAGGTTGTTGATTGTGGCCAGTGGAATGTTGGTCCACTCCTCTTCAATGGCTGTGCGAAGTTGTTGGATTTTGGCAGGAACTGGAACATGCTGTCATATACGCCAATCCAGAGCATCCCAAACATGATCAATGGGTGACATGTCCGGTGAGTATGCTGGCCATACAAGAAATGGGATGTTTTCAGCTTCCAGGAATTGTGTACAGATCCTTGCAACATGGGGCCATGCATTATCATGCTACAACATGAGCTGATGGTCGTGGATGAATGGCACAACAATGGGCCTCAGGATCTCGTCACGGTATCTCTGTGCATTCAAAATGCCAACAATAAAATGCACCTGTGTTCGTTGTCCATAACATACGCCTGCCCATACCATAACCCCACCGCCACCATGGGCCACTCGATCCACAACGTTGACATCAGCAAACCGCTCACTCACACGCAACCCATTCTCACTCCCAAGGCGTCAAAATTTAAAGCATGGTCAAGTGCCTTCCGTGTCACAATGAAGACGCTAAAGGTACCCCTAGGCGTCACTATATCGACGCGCAGGGTACTCCATTCATTTCAGTTGTTTGCCCAATGCGTCAGATCAAGACACATTTAATTCTTTGAATTTGTAAAAGCAGACATGATTTTATAAATATTTATAGGCTACTTTTATATTTTGGAGCAAATAACCCAACTCCTACCCTCAACCTACCCACTTCTAAACAATATAAAACACGTAACAGGCTAATAAAATTACAGTCACAGGTATTTATTGCAAAAACTGACCAAAAACAGTATAAAAGTATTAACTCATGTTGCATTCCAAGTCTTCTGAAGTCATACGCTATCTTCATGTAAAGAACAGAGTTGATCTTAATGTTTTAATCGCTGAAATGATGATCCCGCCCCTCCGTGAACGCACTCATTCATATCTCATTTAAATGATACACACGACTCTTTATCATGACGCAATCGGTCACAAGACACACGAGAGCCAATGACATTTTACAATCAAAGCTGACGTAACAACGCAATTGGTCACGAGACATACGAGAGCCAATGCAATTTCACTATGAAATCTGACGTAACGGGCGGCAATTTTTGAAATTTGATGTGTGCATGATCTTCGGCGGATGGAGACGCTGATCGCTTTTGAGGATTTCCTTCACACAAATCAATCGTTTGGCCTCGGAACACTTGGAATATTTCTACTTTTTGAAAAATTATGCATGCAGTCGTATCTGCCTGTTATATCCTGTATTTTATATAATATAATACACAAATGGGTAGGTTTAGAGATGGGATGGGGTTGGGTTACATATTAAAACGTGTCTAAATAGCGTAAATAAAATAAATGTAAATAAAATTATGCTGGCTGATTAAATTGAGAATCACACTCCAACATGTCATTATAGCAAAATCATAACCCAATATCATTTCATCATGACGATAACGTTCCCATGCCCAACGCGCCTGTGTATGACGCCAACGGTTTCTCATTGAAATGAATGGAGTACCCTGCGCGTCAATATAGTGACGCCTAGGGGTACCTTTAGCGTCTTCATTGTGACGCGGAAGGCACTTGACCATGCTTCAAATTTTGACGCCTTGGGAGTGAGAATGGGTTGTCACACGACGCCATACACGCTGTCTGCCATCTGCCCTGTACAGTGAAAACCGGGATTCATCCGTGAAGAGAACACCTCTCCAAAGTGCCAGAGGCCATCGAATGTGAGCATTTGCTCACTCAAGTTGGTTACGACAACGAACTGCAGTCAGGTCGAGACCCTGATGAGGACGACGAGCATGCAGATGGGCTTCCCTGAGACGGTTTCTGACAGTTTGTGCAGAAATTCTTTGGTTATACAAACCGATTGTTGCAGCAGCTGTGCGGGTGGCTGATCTAGGAGGTGAAGATGCTGGATGTGGAGGTCCTGGGCTGGTGTGGTTACACGTGGTCTGCGGTTGTGAGGCCGGTTGGATGTACTGCCAAATTCTCTGAAATGCCTCTGGAGACGGCTTATGATAGAGAAATGAACATTAAATTCACGGGCAACAGCTCTGGTGGACATTCCTGCAGTCAGCATGCCAATTGCACCAAATTGCATGCCAACTCCCTCAAAACTTGCGACATCTGTGGCATTGTGTTGTGTGATAAAACTGCACATTTTAGAGTGGCCTTTTATTGTGGCCAGCCTAAGGCACACCTGTGCAATAATCATGCTGTCTAATCAGCATCTTGATATGCCACCTGTGAGGTGGATGGATTATCTCAGCAAAGGAGAAGTGCTCACTAACACAGATTTAGACAGATTTGTGAACAGTATTTGAGAGAAATAGGCCTTTGGTGTACATAGAAAAAGTCTTAGATCTTTGAGTTCAGCTCATGAAAAATGGGGGCAAAAACAAAAGTGTTGCGTTTGTAATTTTGTTCAGTGTATATATATACATACACAGTATATATTGTATGTATGTATTGTGTATATTTCCTTTATGTGTTCTTGCCTCAATCTTCACACCCTTCATCCTCAGATTGCCCAACTTGTCTTAATATTTTGACAGAAATGCCTTGCTGATAAGTAGAAATTCTTACCTTGTGATTTGAATTTTACATTATGATTTGAACGGATTATATATTCTTAAAGATGCTGTATTATGCCATTTTGGGCTGTACTAGAATATGTTTTCATGTTTGAATGTTTAAAAAAACATAATATTTTACATTGTTGGAGTACCTCTCTTCCCAGTCTGTCAGTAACATTTAGTTTCTGTCTCTATGAAGTTCCTCCTTCCGAAAAGTGCAATTTGCTATGATTGGCTGGCTGGCAGTGTGTTGTGATTGGTCAACTGCTTCGAGTGTGTTTGGGAAATGTCACGGCCCTTACCATAACCACAACTTTCAACATTACTAACGCAACTCATCCAGGCCTCACCTCTTTTTTTACTTAGGCGGGAATTATTTAAATGAATATTCTGACGTGTAAGTTCCTGGAAGAAAACTAAAGACAATCAATCCATTTCAGGGCGTTCAGAAACAGTGCTTACTTATATAAAGAATAACTCCCTTTGGAGTGGACTTGGTGCTTTGTAACTTTGCAGACCTTTTTCAAGCTCAAACAGCAACATCACACACTGTTGAAAATGTAAAATAGCATAATAGAGCCTCTTTAACATTTCACCAACAGTGACGAGATGTTCCATCATTTGTGACACAACGCTTCCCTGCCATTGTTTTCCGGCAATCTGTGCTTTCACTGTTATACGCCTGGGCTCTTCTGCATTTTCTGAAATAGTACAGAACTTCAGAATAAAATAAAAAAAATAAAAAAAAACAGCAAAGAAGATCTGCACAAACGGGAAGGTGTGGATAGAAGCTGTTTGCACACAAGTTAACTTTATCACCAAACATCCATCAGCATGTATAGATCAAATTGTTACTGAGAAAAATATATATTTTATGAATTAATTGATATCTGAATGTAACACTTATGCTAATTTCCAATAAGCAGGAATATATGTAAGTAAAGTGTAAGAAACCTGTTGCTTTGGGAGGTGTCTCATTATTGTTAATATTTTTACATTCTACAACTGAAGTTACCATATGGAAGCCATATTTCTGATTGAAAATTATTATTTTTTTTAAATGAAATTTTCTCAGCTTTTTTTCAAAATTTAGATTTTTGATGGAACTTAGTAACATTCACAGGTTGATAAAAAAAAAAGAATGAAATTAAATTAAATAAAATAAATGTTGTTTTTTGTTTGTTTGTTTGTTTGTTTGTTTGTTTGAAGGCTCTATTCCCAGCAAGCAATTTTGTGTTTAAAAGACGTCTAATAGCCGTCCAAACACAGCCCTGACGTCTAGGCTAAAACAAGGCAAATTTTGGGCTGTCATTTAAATTTTAATAGATCTAACCATAGCCCAAGAATAGACTAGTCATCTAGAACATGAACATGTCAAAGAAATGAAACCAAACACCTTGTAATCACTGTTGACTTTGCTTACATGATGGAATATCATACATCTCGCAAGTTATTTTGGCAAAAACGGCATGTAACCAAATTCAAGGTTATTTTGGCTAGAAGTTGGTTACTTATAGCCGGATTATATCGGGTCTGACCAAGACGGTGAAATGACGGATATTGCTTGCTGGGTTCTTTCTTTTTATATATTTCCTGTTTACATATTCATAAAAATAAAAACTCTGGTGGTCATGAAAGATTTGTGAAAATGTGAAGAAAAAAAAAATGTTGGTGAAGGCTGGCAACTACTACAAATACTAGCAGGAAAAAAGTTAAATATTCCATAAGGAACTCCAAAAGCACCATTCAGGTATCATAAAAGCGGTTCATACAACTTGTGCACTATATTCCAAGTCTTGAATATCTTGTCCGGTTATCATGCTAAGACCAGTGATGTTTATGTGTTAAGCTTAAACTTAAACAAAACGGTGTGATAAATGTATATGATTAATGATTATTCTGGTGCTGTAAAGTCACCCCATAAACTAAAATTTTAAGTGTCTTTCTGTAATGTTTTTATTATGTTTTAATTTTAAGTATAATTCATGTTTAAATGTATTTTTGTTTGTTTGTATGTTTTTACACATTGAAGGATGAATCAAAACTAGTTTCTGTTGTAATCAATAGCAAGTTGCATTTAACCTGGAATATACCTTTAACAAAACAACTATATTATTACAGCAGTATTCTTTGTGGTGGTAGTTTGCTTTTCTCCTTTCGTGCACTGTATTTAAATTGTTCTACACGTCGTTTACTTTGATAAGAGTTAATTACTATCCGAGAGAGGCACTATCAGCACACAACAAACAGACCCTTGCCGTGTGTGATATGGATATATAATAGATCTCTGTTTTTTTTCTTTAAGGAAATTCTGTAATCATTATTAACAGTTAACACTAACCTTTGGACATTCAATGTAATGTATATTAATTAAAAATTGCAAAATGAAAATTTAAACACAGGCAGTTCTGTATGGAACAATATTTGTTCAGTTTGTTATGTTGTGTAATATTAAGAGGTCAGATTTGTCTGGCTATCACCAGACCAAGCTCAATTTAAGATTGAACATTGGTCTGGGGAGTCTGCTCTGTATTTTCTAGTGCACAAGAGGCTGATAAACGAGCATTATTCAAATGACTCTGTACGCAATTGGATAGTCCTTCAACCAATCAGACCACAAGAGGCGTGATCAACGGGCAACGACCCATCGCTTCTCTATCCGTCAACATGTTAAACCCGCCAATAGCGCGCCAGGTGGATAAGCCAGTCTGTGATTGGTTCCCGCAAAAGTGTAACAGAAGCAGTAGAAATGAATGTACAGGTTTCCAGACTGAGTTGCAGGGCGAAATCAAATCGCCGGCAGATCAGGCTGGGTTTACCCAGTCTAAGGTCAGATAGTATACAAAGAGAAATAACCAGACAAAGAAATTAGCAACATAGTCTCACTTAACCAGAACTTTATCTGTCTGGGCTCTATAGAGTGCCGTAGTCCTAAAACACAGAAACGAGTTTCAATTCTGAACTTCCAGTATTATTCCCCCAAAGTCAATGGGCTTTTTTAATGTGTTTTTTTTTTTTTTTTTTTTTTTTTTTTTTTTTTTTTTTTTATAAAAATGTCTGAAATAAGGTCTGTGGTGTACACAAGCTCAAGATATTTTCTTGTTTTATTCTACAACATAAAAAAAAAACATCAGTAATACCCTACTCATTATTTGTTAAGCTTCTACATGTCTCAAAAAAGGTGGTTGCTAACAGACTGCATAGGTTGTCAGGACATTAAACATCACCAGCCAAACAGGTAAACTCATTGTTCACGCTCTTGCAAACTACTATAACCCAAACTTTCCAAATTCCCTTCTCAGTGAGTTCATTATAGATGTGAGAGGACACACAACTAATAAAATAAAATCACTTGGGAATCCAAAGGTCCAGCCAAGCTTGGAAAAAGGCTATGTACCGCAAACAAAACGCTTGAATGTCTTTAAGCCATGAACTTCACAAACTTTTTTAAATCCAGATTTTAGTTGCTCCTCTGAAGTGCTCATTGACCTAGTGGACCGTTAAAGATCGCCACACATTAGACTCCCAAAAAACGTGTACAAGTAGCCAATAAGATTCAGACTTTTGCCTTTACATCAAATATGATGCCATATGCATCAAATGGTCTGTCTGTGGTCATAAAGTCTGAGGATGATACTATACGAGCAACACTTCTTTTCTCAAAAAGTGAAGCATGACATTAGCAAGGGGTGGGCAATATACTGGTAAAACAAGCAATTTGTTAACTGGCATACATTTTCGAGTATCGCTTATCTCTTATGCAAGCAGCAGAGTCTCCATCACCATATTATGAATGTGAGTCGTCCTGTCTACGTGACCTACATGCCAAAACAACAACACAGCGCGAAGTGTCAGGTTCACGAACAAATGATGCATTTGAGCGGGTTCTTTTAATAAATCTCTTTCACTCTTGTTACTGGTGTAAATCAAACTGTCTGAGTGTTTAATGAATCAAGGTCTGATTCACTCACTACCGCTACTATTTGCAATGTCTCTCTCAAAGAGAAAGTTTTGTGTACTAAAGGTTTGTAAAGATAAAATCAGTTTGATTACTGAATGATTGTGACCCTACAACCTTGTCGTCATGTGTTTCTATGTGAGCCTGTACTGCCACTGTCAAACATTCAGCAAGAAGCGATCACACAGGGAGGGACTGACCTCAGGAATATGTGGACAACCTGCATTTATATTGAACTATTTCAGCTATGAAACTCAATTCAAAAATGAAACTGAGGAAACTGCATGGTGGAAAGGCTTCAGAATCAAAGAAACACTCATCACACTCAACTTAAAAAATTCAATTTTCATTTGAAATGTTCTCGGGTGGTGAGCACCACACAAAATAAAATCTCATTGGAGTGAAGTACCGTTCCTCGTGAATATTAAACACTGAGGAGGAGAGGCGATGAAGTATAGAGTCAAGTATTACATGCCAAGTCCTTCAGGTTCCAAAAAAAAAAACACAAAATGCATGCCGTCTGAAGAAGCATTACACGAGTCTTCAGTAGGTTAGGATACAGTGTTAGTCTATATCTCTGATGCTGCAAGCTATTGTAAACCATAGCTGTGACTTATCTTTATAGGGCTGCAGGAATTATGTAAGAAGACCTATCCCATAATTTCATGCTGTCTGGGGCTGGATGTTATTAATCATCACAGTGTGAAAGGTTTATACTTTAGGGCTATTCAATTCCGTTGCTGGCAAGCTACGACCTGGAGAGTCTAATTAAACACATCAGAATCAGCTCATTTAAAGATGTGTTTGACTTCATCTGTGGCTGGATTTAAATGATCGGCGAGATTTGCCCCTTGCAGTTTGAGAGGATTTGAGTCTGACACTTTCTGCTTCTCAGTGAAGCTTGTGCAGTGTTTGCATACTTTGTCACAGGTGAAGTGGATTAGATACAATATTTGTCAAATACACAGACACTTTTCATTCAATGCTTTATGTACTGCTTACTACAGCACCTAAATGTACAAGAATAAAGTTCGACATTAAGCCTATACTATTTAAATACCAATAAAGTGTGTCTACATTTTATACCTGCTAATGATCAAAAGGGGAAAATTGCCTAAAATATTTTTTTCAGAGTGTCTATTTACACCAGGTGCAAATAGCATGCCTTGTTGGCAAGTGCTATTCGCACTAGCTCCACCTAACAATGCCTGGTCGGGCCAAACAAGATTACAAAAAGACGCATGTATTTCAATGTCTTCAGTGGTGTAGTTGGTAAAGCATAAGGTTTAAGGCTCTAGGTTTTACCGAGCTCGCTCTTCTCCCTTTTCCCATCACATATCACATCGGAAAGGCATTTACTTTCAATAAAAATTAAGAAAATATTCTAAAAATGGAAATAAAATGCCAAACGAAATGATTAATAATAAAAGCATTTATTGGGTTGGGGTTTGGGTAGGGTGGGTAGGGGTTTGGGTAGGGGTTTGGGTAGGGGTAGGGGTATTTGTAGGGACGGCTTTTATTGTCCCATTAAGGCGGCATCCATTTAATAATTTTAATAAATATAATCATTTACACTCTATGTTATTATTGCATCCTGTTAATGTACAACAATACGGAGGTGCAAATAGTATGTATCTGTCAAAATAAAGTATAAATTGCATGTAATTACTATTACTATTTACACATATTGCAAAGAACTGCTACTTTTACATGGTGTAAATAGAATATATCACTATTTTCACTTAGTATGCTATTTCACTTAGTAAATAGCATCTACAGCTATTTCATCTAGTGTAAATATCATCTATCGCTAAGAAAATATGTTATTTTCACTTAGTGTAAATAGAATCTAGAATAGCTACTGCCTATTTTTTTTGTCTGCCCATCTTTTTTTGTGAATATAATTGGTCGTTCTTCAACGACCAGTATATAATGGGATGATCAATATAAATGTAGCTCTGTCTGTTTTTTTTATGATGAAATTGGAAACATTTGACACAGTAACAAATTCTTAACTGAATTGTAATGGAAGCAATAAACACGGAGCTCCAGGAGCAAATAATCAATAACTGTGGCTTGAATGGATGGTTTCTGCAGATTTAAACAGTGGTGTATGAACATAGCACATAGTTATTGTTGTCTTTTAATAAATAAATAAACAAACACGTACATTTATCTAAAATATAAGCAGGTGTGCATTATCACCTCAGTGATTACATTCACCTTCAGTAATTCACTGCAACTTTGACAACGATCCCTTACGGAATCAACGCACTTTATCTATGTTCGTTATTCTTTCTAACGTGTCAGGGGAATGTCCTTAAACACTACTCACAGAGATATCATACCTTCTGTTCTCTTCTTTTTAAAGAATGCCAAAAGATACGCTTGAAGGGGGGATGGTGGTTTTACAGAGGGAATGCTTTTTGTCATTTTTTTCAACAAGGGGAATGCCATCCCCCCTGCATCCCCCCTCAAATCGAGCCCTGGTTAAAGGTACAGTAGGAAACTAAAAAGGAAGAGTAAAATAATACTGAAAACAACCCATAACACACTGTTTACTGTGGAAGCAATGACACTGCACATCATCTCTGAATGTTCACGAATACAGTTCAGCGTGAGATCGATGATCAGCAGATAGACCAGAAATATTAGGCTTTGAAGTAATGATTACAGTAAAACTAGCAAAATAAAAACATGGTATTTGTAAGCAAAATTGCTTATTTCCGACAGACAGGGATAATAATTTGGATGGAGTAGCTTGTTAAAAATAAAAACACATGGCACATTGCCTTGGGTATGAGCCAGCAGATTAAACCTCCCCATTGCTTCAGTCACACACCCTTCTCTCCAAACCCTTCCCTCCAGAGACCTGTCAGCAAACCTGGATTTTTTTATTTATTTACTTATTTTGCAGTTTACAAAGACTAGTGCTATTACAGAATCAGATTGCTCGGGACACTTATTTCAGTGAAATATGTCAGTTCATGCATGCATTCAAAAATGCTTTTGGCTATTACTCAGTATGAGCAACAAGCAAATTTAGTTGTGCAGGCTGGAGGGAAAACCAATGCATCGTGGGAGCTGAATTTTTCATTACATCTAGTCTATCTTTTTCTGTATCACAGTGTTATACCTGTGCAATCTAACATGCTGCTAAAATTGTCTGTCATGAATCTATGCTATAGACAGGAATAAATTAAAGCTGGAATAGCAACAAAATATGTAACAATGATCTGTAATCATTGTTTCTTGCCTGTTGTGAGAAATGTCTTACTGCTCTGTTTGTATTCAATCTCTCTCTCTCTCTGCCTCCTTGTTGCTCTTGTAATTGTTATCAGAACCCATTTTCTTTATGTCTAACCTCAGTTTCCATTAATCACCAGGACTCGTTGACTAATGGACTAATGGTCCAGGAGACAACAACAGTGTGCGTCTGATAATGACTGGAGCACATAATGAAGTCTGTGACACACAGGCTATTCAAAACAGAAATCCAACCTTTTACAGAATGTCACGCAAGTACAAGATCTGCCATTCACTGAGCATTTGAATGTTTCTTTTATCTTTACAGGAGACGCATGATTGATGTGTCTATTTTCTTTACATCATTTATTTGGCACATTAATTTTAGCGTTATCTTAACACATTGATTGCATTAAGCATTTTCTACACTTGTAGGACTAATTGATTAGAAAGTACGTGTTTGGTAATTCTCAATGAAAAACTGCAAAAACTTCTTTCAGGGAGTTAACCCCTTCCCCTCCCCAAACTACATGACATTTGATTACGAAAGATTGTATTATATTGTATTATTCAACACATGGAGTTGTTTCTTTTTTTTTTATTCCATTACAATTTTAAGCAAGTCTACTGTTCGGCCTCATCACATAGTAGGACATCAATAAAGTAGCTCTTTAGCAGCTAGCCAGCTAGTTTTAGGTTAGCACTTTTTAATCAAACGAAAACCATTTAAAACATACAACAATAACAATGGGGACATACGACCATCACATAATACAGTTAAACACAAAACATCACTTAGCAATCTCTATTTCTTAAGAATAGTATATGTTTTAGCATCTGCCCTTTTTTATCTTTTTTATTCGCTTCTTTCCTGTTCACTCATAAGCTGCATAGCATGGGTTTGTTCATTCAATAGTGTTTCTGCACTGCATGGACTCAGCAATCTTGTGAAGGTGATGTAGTGTTTGACAAAAAAGGGGAGTGTCTTGACGAAAACCAAACAACTAAAACAGTTGATTTCGATATTGGTGGCTTCTGGGGCTCCAGAATTGCCTCGATGCAGCCTGTTGAGCATTGATGTACTGGATCCAATATACAGTGAACGCATGATTTTTTCCCAATGTTTTCCCAAACATTTTCAGTGCAAACTCCACCGTGCAGCCGATTCTAAAGATTTCATTATTAATGGCAATCAAAGTGCTGATTGCCCACACAATTCTACAACAAATACTAATCCCTAACCTTATATACCGAAATATTTGAAACTGTTCAATACCACTTTTCCACAGTATCAGTATCTTCACTGCCTATGATATCCCACCATTCTTTGCATTCGATTTGTAACAGTGCCATCTGAAATATATATCATTTATATACATTTAACAGGAAATATTACATCCTGTGAAATGCCAACTGAAAGATACAGTTAGTGGTTTGTCTGTAAATGTTCTAGCAAGAAAATACTATTGTAGTAAGTAAATATTTGCTTAGTCATCACCAAAGCTCTCTTAATTTTGCTGTAGATCGTTAAAAGTTTATGCTGTCCGAAAAGTAAAAAGTAAAAGTAGAAGTCTGTCCGAAATACGTTTCGAGAGGTACCTTTGTGCGCAAATGCTGCCTGCAAAGTCTTTGCCTGTTAAGGCAGCGAGGCAACAAATCAGCTGACTAAGCTTTCAGACGCAGCCGAAGTATTGATCATTATCCTGTTATTCTTTTAAGGTGCATGTCCGGCCAGTTTTGAACTTTATTGCCCGTGTATAGACTAGTAGTAATCACACTGTAACTCAATGTTATTCACTTTCCTGGGATTGAAAGGGAACTCAGTATGGACATGGCTATTTTCACTTTTCTTCAGATTGTGTTTCAGCGTGAAAGTTTTAATGTTAATTAGAATTTTACTGTAATTCAAAACAAAGACTAATTGAAAATAATCTTTTGATTTGAGTTTAAATTTAATAATAATACCTTTAGGCCTTGCATTAAGAAGAAAATAGTCAATTTAAATGCACAAAACACCTAGCAACAAAACGAGCACTGCAACAATATTATTAATATTAAAGGTGCAGTGTGTGTATGCTTGTATACTTGTTCTGTGGTTATAAAACAATAAAAGGACAATAAACATATTGGGGGTGGGGGGGTGGGGAGATGCAGTATGTAATATTGACAGCTAGCAGTTGAAATTGATTTCACATTCACAAGGGTTGCCAGATTGAAGACAGACACAACAGGAACAAGAACAATTGACAATGGAAAGCGACAAGCCTTATGCCTGGTACACATTGTACGATTTTGAGCTGTCCCAGACAGAATATCTGTGGTCATGGCTCCTAAACGGTGGTGCTACGTTGTACAGTGAGAGAGGTTCAAAGACGGCCGTTGTCACAGTCTTGTGACCAAAGATAGCCTGCGATAATTTTCTGACAGTGTCAGAAATTCAGCATGATCACCGCACAGTGTTTGCTGTTACGCCCTACGTCTACTGACCAGCCAATAAAAATGCAACATGAAACCAACGCGACATGGCGCTAAAACTTAAAACTGCAGAAACAGAAATTTACTATGATCATCTCAGTGTGTTTGCTTATACACCTACACTACCAGTCAAAAGTTAGGACACACTTTCCTTTTCTCTTTGATGGGAAAGTGTGTCCAAACTTTTGACTGGTAGTGTACGTCTACTGACTAGCCAATAAAAATGCAAGTATTGATCAACGCGACATGGCGCAAGGCAGGGGCAGAGGCCCGGGGAATGGAGGCTCCACCCAGAGACAGTGGAGCTGATTTGGAGAAAATTTTGTCTGTACGCATTTCCCCCAATTTATCTGCTCCCGGGAGTTCTAGAAAGAGTTCACCAGGACAGGGTCAGTCTACTTCTTGTAACTCCATTCTGGCCGGCCCGGCTGTGGTTCTCGGACCTTATACCCCTCCTAGACGGTCTCCCGTGGAAGATTCCGGTCAGGAGGGACCTTCTATCTCAGGCCAGGAGCACCATTTACCACCCTCGGCCAGAGATGTGGAAGCTTTGGGTCTTGGCCCTTAAGACCCTTTATACCTTAAAGCCCCCTAAGAAGGGCTACCCAGTTACTAAACAGACAATCAGGTGGATTGTAGAGGCAATTTCTATGACTTAAGAGGTGTGTGTCTACCTTCACCTTTGCCAGTAAGAGCTCATTCTACAAGAAGTATGGCATCTTCAACAGCCTTGTTGTCGGGGGCATCCCTCCAAGAGGTATGTGATGCAGCAGGGTGGGCCTTTCCGGGGACTAAAGTGTTTCATCCTGAGCTGTTTCACACCAGGAAAGGCATTTGTCAGTATGGCGAAGTGGGTATTTCGTTCCCCATAGTGTCGCCATTGGACACAGCGCGAGTTCCTTTGAAAGGGAACGCTGCATACTCTTGCTATACTTCCAGCATGCCTGGGAATGGCTTGCTTCAGCCTATGAGAAGCTGATGCTGCTGTGTTGTCGGCGTCCCTTTGTAGCTTCCGCAGTACGCCGTCACACGTCACGACGCAGCACCAATCAAGATTGGACTAGTTGCACACGTACTTCAGACGCAGTCATGCAGAGGCGTTCCCCAAAGTGTCGTCATTGGAAGCAGCATCTCGTTCCACTCTCAGGGAATATGGTTACAGTCGTACCCTAAGATGAATATGGATGTGGTCATGACTAGGGAAAACAGGCCAACTTGGCATGCCAGTTTTGCAAATGGAGCTTGAGGTAAGTAGTTTTAAGTTTTACAGGATGTCTGCCCCCAAATTTAGGTGTCCTGGGGTATAAACTGCCCTCAGGGAGAGCAGTTTGCCCTGGGACCACAGGAGGATCTGGTGTGCCAGTCTGCATAGAGGGCCCCCCCTGGCCGGCCGAGGCCCCCCCCTCAGCCCCCCCGATGATTTAAATACAAGACTACCGACATATTGTCTGTTCGAACAAGAACATGATGGCCTCTCAGGTCTGGGAGGAAATACCTCAGAGCTAGCGACACGGCTAACATCTCTAGGCAGTTTATAAGCCAAGAGAGATGGTGCTCTTTCCACAGACCCAGAGTCTATTAGCCTACCATAACCGCTCCCCACCCTGTGTGGGGCGCATTTGTCGACACAATTTTGTGAAGACAAGATGCTCCCAACACTGGGCCCTGGGACAAGAACCAAGGCTTTTTCCACAGGACCAAGGAACAAAGGCATCTGCACGTAACCTTGATCATGCAAAACGGGTTGCCCCTCGGGAAAAACCCCTTGGTCCTGAGCCACCACTGCAAGGGTCTCATGTACATCAGGCCAAAAGGTATCACATTGGACAGAGCTGCCATGAGCCCCAACAGCCTCTTTAACTGTTTTACAGTGAGTCATTCTCTGAACTGGAGAAAGCTTACTCTTCTTATCATTGATTCTCAACCCCAAAGCACCTTATTTGGGTGAGCATGACATCTCAGTGCCGAGCTGCCATCTCCTGAGACTGGGCTAATATCAGCCTGTCATTGATGTAATTGAGAATATGAATGCCCTGGAGTCTTAAAGGAGCCAGTGCTGCATCCATACATTTTGTAAAGGTGTGAGGGATAGTGCTAGGTTGAACAGAAGAACCTGGTATTGGTACACTTCGCCCCAGAAAGCGAACCTCAGGAACCTCCTGTGTTGTGGAAGGATGGAAACGTAGAAGTACGCATCCTTTAGAACAATCATGACAAACCAGGACCTGATCTGATTTATGATAAGTGGAAACTGAATCTCCTCAGAGAAGGGTTCAGCTGTCATAGATTTATAATGGGACGTAACCCTCCATCCTTTTTTGGAACTATGAAGCACCAACTGTAGAACCTGTTTTTTCTCTCTGGAGAAGGAATAAGATATATGGTCCCCTTCGCTAAGAGAGATTGAACTTCTTTTTCCATCACCTGTTCCATGAGCCTGTTTGGGGTAGTACTGTAGGTAACTGTATGTAACTGGGGTATGTGTCCTCAGAGGCCTGCTTGTAATGCCAGGACATCTTTCCCAAACACTTCTTAAAAGAATAACTGTCCTCAGATCCGTTTACCCCTTTGAAGACTTCGGGCAGGAGTGTTGCTTTGACCCCTAAGCTCGCTGAGGGAGGGCTCGATCTGAAACACTCTCCTTCTGCTGACGCTGGTATGAGGCACCAGACATAGATGGCGGCGAGAAATGAACCTCTGGGAAGATGCTGATTGTTTTTCGCCTCCTGAAACTCTTGATAACCGAGCTTACAGCATTACAGAAGAGGCCAGGAGGTGACAGCGGGGCATCAAAGAGGAACGCTCTGTCCCTCTCCTTGATGCCTGTGAGGTTCAACCAGAGGTGCCTCTCCGTAGCCACCATAGCTGCCATGGAGTGGCCGATGGCGCGGGCCTTCACCTTAGTGGCACGGAGAGACAAATCGTGACCCGACCCAGCTCTTTAATAGAGTCAGGCCCCACCCCCTCGCTTTCATCCAGGTCCCCTAGCAGGTCGACTTGGTAAGCTTGCAAAATAGCCATAGTATGCAAACAAGCTCCCGTCTAACGTGCCGCCATCTACGCCTTGCCCACCAAAAGAAGAAGTAGTGTGACAGAGTTTGGTGGGCTGTGTCGGGGCCTTTAGGGATGACACAGCGTCATCCCTAGAGATTTAAGCCGCCAATGTCTCATCAACCCTGGGAATCATCCCATAGCCATTCTCCTTAAGCCCCACAATCGAAAAATTCTTCCAGGGTCCATGCTTCTTCCAGGATCTTGACATCACGAGATCTGGAAAGAAAGGCAGGCCCCGACGTGGAGGCTGTGATTTTGACTGCAGGAAGCGCTCATCCAACTTGCTTTTCCTAAGCGCTTCATACTTCTCGGCCGGCCACTCAATGGTAAGCTTGGTCACGGCTCGAGTTACAACCTCCACAAGCTCCTCATACTGTGGGGATAGGGTTGGAGAGTCACCCACATCACCTGCTTCAATGCTGAGAACGTCCACCTCCTCAGAGCTAGACTGTCTCAGCATCAAGCTCTCACTCTTGGAGGAAGAAGCCGCAGAGCGAGTTACCAGTTTGAGCGCTAGAGCTAGCGGGTGAGAGCTGAGCCAGTCTCACTATTAAACACGGCCAGGCAGGAGTGGAGCGTCCTGATAGGAAGCTGTTCACAATGTGCACAGCCAGCCCCCTCGAGAGCTGACCGTGCATGCTTCGCTCCCAAGCAGGTACATGTTGTACCCAAGTTTATCATATCCATGTTGTACAGTGTGATTTGTAATGATCTTACAGAATTGCCGAAATCGCACAGTCTGTAACAGGCATTACACTGTTTTACACATTTTAATATGCCTCTGGTCATAGAGCTTTTTAGATGGATGCAGAGGCTTTTTAGGTTGGGTAGAATCTGCGATCTCTGACCCAGTTTGTTTGCTGGTTTCCATGGCTGCAATATACACTGTGTTTTCTGCCAACTAGAAAACCGGGGTGTTGAAATACTATTAGGTAATTTGGCAGCGGGCGGGATCACACAGACCAAAACAAGCACAGACCTTCTGACCAGGAAGTAGAATAACTGGCTGGAGCAATGTTTTTCAGAGAAACAAGCATTTGAACATAGCATGTTTTCCTAATTCTCTGCAAATATGGTATTTTTATGCTTTAATTCAGTCAAAATATTTACATTCAGCACCTTTAAAGTCCTCCAAGTTCATGAAAGTAGCGCTGGTCTCAGTTACCCAGATGAGCAGTCTGGATGTTAATATGAACACAAAATATCATAATATTCCATTCTTGTTGATAATGTAATGTAAATGTTGTTTCATTAATTTCATCATGTCACTGTAACCACGTGTGTATACATACAATACATGTGTAAACTAATAACTGCTTCTGCTTTATCTTTCTGCTAACTATTAATCCATCTTTATTCACACCAGAGCTAATGTATTTTGAATAACTTATTCAGTCTTAAGCATATTTCCATTACAAATTCACATGGAGAGGAAGAGTCCCCAAACACACACAAATATCAGACCACCACAAATAGTCTGCTTCAATGAATAAATCATATATCAAATGTAACAAAGGAACATTAAATAAACATGAAATGATCCTACATCATAGACAGCACACACTAATAAGAGATTATCGAGATTGATCGAGATGTACTTAAAAGTATAATTAAGTATTCTAAGTATACTTGGCTTGTAGTTCTGTTTACTCTTTTGATTGAGTAGCCTATTAAATGTGACCCTGGACCATAAAACCAGTCATAAGGGTCAATTTTTCAAATTTTTGAGATTTATGATAGACTCCATCTCTGCTTTGATTATCGTTCTGAATCGTTCGGACAAAGTCTTTGATAAAAAAAATGTGTTATTTTTTATTAAACTTACCCACTATGGAATTCCAAAGCTGACATAATTATAAATAAATAAATACATAAATAAATATACAAAGAAATGTAAAAAAGCAAAAATACATAATTACATAAATAAATATACAAAGAAATGTAAAAAAGCAAAAATAAATAAGTATTTATACTTACTTATATTTCCTTATTTATGTATAATTGTATTTTTTCCCACATTTATTTATTTTTTCATTTATTTATTTCTACATTTATTTATTTCCACTTTTATTTATTTCCACATTTATTTATGTATATATGTATTTATGTCTACATTTATTTATTTCCACATGTATTTATTTCTACATTTATTTTCACATGTATTTATTTCTACATTTATTTGTCTGTATGCTAATGAGGGGGCGTGTTTTACCTCAGACATAGCAATCGAGCTCAGAGTGGCAGTGCTGAAGCTTTGAGGCCACAGTGTTACCTTGTGGTGTGACCAAACTAAACGCAAGCCTTTGCAAAAGTTGCACAGGGAATGAGTGACTTAGAGATGGGCAATATATCCAAAATCTTATATCACGGTTTAAGTAATTTAATATCACCTTAACTGTGTGCATGTAGGGTTACCACACATACTCTTTATTCCAAAACAACATCTGGTCGGGATTTCTAAAATGTCTTGGCACACATGAACAGAAACAGCATCTTCAACAGATCTGATAACAGATACTTTGACATGGAAGCACGTGAAATTATCCACTATTAATCACATTTAATGTAAATGCGCTGGATGGAGCTGATAAGAGCTTGCGCTTATTGACGATGAGACTCGTCTACAAGCATATTGATTAATGCGCTTGAAATACCACTGCACATACAGTTTACATTCGCGTTTCCTAATTTTGCATGCTCAACATGTAACAATTCAAATGCTTAAAATACAACGCATATTTCATAGATGCTGCTCTTAGATACTGATTAATCACAAGTCATTAATTGGAATTATTCGGGATTAAATTAAAAAATGTTCTCATGTAAACGCAGTGAGACACGCATCTCACGCCATGCAGTGTAGATACGTGCACAGAAGCAGCACCTGTCGTGCCCCCACAGTTAAGAGTTAACTGAAGTCACTGTCTTAACGAGTGAATTCAATCATTAATTCAGCCGTTTCGTTCAAATACTGATTCATTCAGTAAGAAAACACTACCACGTGTTGCTTAGAGGCGCAGCGGTTCTGTGATAATTCCATCATTTCATATTTCTGTACTCAAAATGTTATATTTAAAACATTAATCTCATAACGATTTTTATTTTAGGCTACTGGAAATATAGTATATAGTGCCTTTTTATTATAACTGAATTTATCAATTAAAATTACAAACTTGACATATGAATTAAATGTGATTAATAGTATTTGTTATCAGATCTGTTAAAGATGCGGTTTCTGTTCATGTGTGCCAAGACATTTTAGAAATCCCGACCAGACGTTATTTTACGGCCATGTACGGAATAACAGTCATGTTCGGAATAAAGAGTGTGGTAACCCTACATGCGTACAGTTAAGGTGATATTAAATTACTTAAACCGTGATATAAGATTTTGGATATATTGCCCATCTCTAAGTCATTCATTCCCTGTGCTACTTTTGCAAAGGCTTGCGTTTAGTTTGGTCACACCACAAGGTAACACTGTGGCCTCAAAGCTTCAGCACAGCCACTCTGAGCTCGATTGCTATGTCTGAGGTAAAACACGCCCCCCTCATTAGCATACAGACAAATAAATGTAGAAATAAATAAATGTAGAAATAAATAAATGTGAAAATAAATAAAAGTGGAAATAAATAAATGTAAAAAATACAATTATACATAAATAAGGAAATAAAAGTATAAATACTCATTTATTTAGTTTTTTTTACATTTCTTTGTATATTTATTTGTGTATTTATTTATGTATTTTTGCTTTTTTACATTTCTTTGTATATTTATTTATGTATTTATTTATTTATAATTGTCAAAAAGCTTTGGAATTCCATACCCCACATTCAAGTGTTGATAAAAAGGATGCATGAAGCTAGAATAAAATGTTTTTAAAATGGAAGGAGTTAAAGTACAGTTAAAGGTACAGCCTCTTTCTAGTACAAAAAAATATATATACCTAAATAGGATTACTTGCAGTATAAAACTAGTAAACTAGTAGTTTACTGAGAGTATACTTCAAAGTGTACTTTCATGAACTAAAAATTGTGCTACAAGTATTTGACTAGTAAACTATCAGTTATATCTAGTGATGGGAGAAACAAAGTTTTTCAAAGCTTCAAATCAATTGCTTCACAAAATGATTCACTGTTTCGAAGTGTTCAAAACACCACACGCTGGTGACCCTTACTGGTCAGAACAGTGGAAATGCAACAAAAACTCAGGCCAAACATGCATAAAAGCACCTTTTATAAACCTATTACAAACCAATATTGTTTCCGCATGATTCATGGGTTCACAGAAATCGCCCACAAGCGGTTAACCATTGAAATTTCGAAATATTTCGAAACAGTTATGACGTAATGAAGCCTTGTTTACTGAAATCACGTTTGATACACGCTCCGAAACACTGATTTCGAAACAAAAGATACGTAAGGTTTCAAAGATTCATGAAACAGTGTTTCAAAATCGCCCATCACTAAGTATACCTATAAGTTCACTTATAGTTGCAATACAAACAAAAAAACTTAGTTCTGTCATGACAACTCTCTGAGTGTTTGGCATGATAATAGGTATGACAATGTTGATATGTTTGGTCTTGGCGGAATAGATCTGCTACGCTGCTGCTGCTTTTATTGCTGCTGCTGTTATTGCTACTGCTGCTGCTGTAGAGCAAGTACGAGACTTTCTACTGCCAATACATACACTATACGCTGCTGTGAGCAAGTAAGACATGCTGTTGCTGTACAATATAGCATACATGGATTACCGCTGGAGCTGTGCATACTGTTTAAAGCTGTGCATACCAGCCTCTTAAGTTTCTGCCTCTGCCTTAAAAGATGTAGTAATCCAGCGCGGCGGCTACACATTGTCATGCTGTAAATAAGACAACATCTGCAAACCCCTCCATGTTGCTGCTGCTGCTGCTGTTGTTGTTGTTGTTGTTGTTGTTTTTTTTGGCGTATACCTACTGTACCAATGCAATGTTATTGCCATAGAAACCAATGCAGATCTTTTGGAAAATGAAAGAGCGCCACGGGACACAAAAATCAGATTTGAACAGCTGCGATATACAGTGTGAACAGTCAATCAGATCAATCAGTCAAATCAGATTCTAATAGGATGCACAAATAATCAGATTTGGACTGACAGTGTGAACGTAGCCATGATTTTGCCATTATGATTTTGATCATGTCACCCAACACCTACCCCTAAGCCTAACCATTTGTATATTATATAATATAAATCACAGGATATAACAGACAGATACAACTACAGTCACAATTTATTCAAAAAGTACAAATATTCCAAGTGTTCTGAGGCCAAACAATTGATTTGTGTGACCCAAAAGCGATCACCGTCATCCACTATAAATCTCAGATCCTGTGCACACATTCAGTAACTGCCACCAGAAGAATTTACATAAGCTTTGGTTGTAAAATAGCATTGGCTCCCAGTGGCGCCTGCAGCCATACGGCTGTACACACTGTGCATACCATGAGAGAGTGCTAATTAATGCTTTTTTTATTTCTTACATAATTTGATTATTAATCTATCTATGTACATTCATGACATTTTGAGAAAGCAAGAGAGAATGAGAATAAATGAAGGTGTGCGTTTGTGTGTTGTAAAGTCAAATGTGTGTATGTGCGTGAGTGGGTGGGGGATGGGTGGAAATTAATATGATTGGCTAGTTTAGTTTTTTTAATTGGTGATTTTTCCACACACAAAAATTATATTACAGATAGTTAATGTTTAAAACCAGGTTCAAAATGAGTAAACGCTCTCTAAAACAGCTAAACTTGATTGAAACATTTGCAAAAAGGCCTCAAACTATTGAGTAGGGATGGAGCAATGAAGCCTCTTAAATCTTTGAAGCTGATTGTTTCCGGGAAAGATTCTAAGCATCAAGAGTGTCGAAAACAGTGCCTTCTTGTGGCAGGTCAAATTTATAGCATAAACCCGAGTGCGCAGCTTCGTTCTTTTATCCATTAAGCACAAATAAAAGCCTACAATACAACGCTAAATGTGTTTAGTTTTCTGATAATATAATTCACATATTAAAGTGTGGCAATAAATCAAATGTAACAACAAAAACAATAAATATAATAATACTAATTAAGCTATAATAATACCAACAGAGTTGTTTGAGGTAAGTAAATGGTGCTTTAATTATTTTATGGTTTTTAGACTGTTCATATGACAGAATATATGATAATGTAACATAGGCTATAGACTAGGCTTATATATAAAAAAAAAATGTTAGTGAATGGACTTAAACTTTCATAAACCTGTAGAGTGATCTAGGTTCAAACATTCCAATACGGAAAAAGTAAAGCATTCACGTGACTGGAAAGAAAGGCTTCGTTTTTTGTTGATCACGTGTTTCTCTGAAAACAATACGCACTCCGGGACAAAGCCGCTCAGTAACTGGAGTAAATGAAGCATCTATCTACACAAGCACATCAGAGTGCTCAGTTACGTGCATCAGATTTTCTAAGTGTGCACAGGAAAGAGATAGTCGAGTTGTACAGGGGGGTGCTAGTTCTGTGCGTACCCTGAGATAGAATCCTGCAGGCGCCCCTGTTGGCTCTTGTGTGTCTCATGACCGAATGCATCATGCAAAAGTTTGGGTGTATCTTTTGAATGAGATATGACTGTGTGGATTCACGAAATAAGAAAATCATTTTTAGTGATTAAAGCCTTAAGTTCCACTCTGTTCTTCACATAAAGATATTGTATGGCTTCAGAAGACTTAAGATTGGTTTATACTCGACGTGTCTGCACGAGCGCGAGGGTGTGCGCGGCAAAAATGATGTCATCGCGGTGTGGGCGGTAGTGCGCGTTGAGATCGCGAGACCCCATTTTGCTTGGCGGTGTGCACGGCGAATTTTGTAACTTTGCGTGCGGCTCCGCATCCGAAGATGCACGAGTTCAAGGTGAATCTAGCCGAGCATGACGTCTCATCACACCGGCACCCAGTTTACCTAAATTAGTTGCTTATGTTTACAAAATGAGCCTACAAAAGCAGAAATAATCCCTTTTAATGAAAATAAAGATCCATGTTTAATAAAAAATGTTCACGAAACTAAATGAAAATGTTTCATGAAATTAGAAAATATTTAAGAATTCGTTAATTTAGTTGTATACATGTTCTCCTATCCATATTTTGTTCTAATGTCACAAGTAATAATCTCAAGGTTTACTGGGGTTTTACACCATTCTGTTGTAGTGTGGTTTTGGTAAAGTTTACTAAAGTAAACATTGTCACGTGTGTAGGCTACCTTACTTCTTCTCACCGCTGTTTCCTGGTGTTTTTTTTTAAACTATTACTTCCAGTCGCCCTCAGTCGTTTCAAAGAATAGTACAATGGCGAGCGCGGAGCCAGGCGAAAGTATAAACAAGGCTTCAGGGCCAGATTTACTAAACGGCAAATTAGCGTGAAAGTGCAGTCCCATACGATACATGAGTGTCAGGGTTCTGTCACCAAACTAAGAATAAGACCAACCCTGACAAGATCAAGTTTGCAGTGTAGGGCTAATTAATATGACGATAAACCCAAAAAAATGTTTGCTCAAACTCCATGTGACAAGGTAAGGAGGGATGGAGTGGAAGGATGAGAGGAGGAGAGCACAGAAAGAACTTATTCTGATATGAACTGACAGGAGAAAGGAAAGTGAATTTGGCAAGCAGTGACCCACAGAATAACCGAGGCATGAGGATGCAGCACAATATTTGATGCCTGTCAGAATTCTCTAGGAACCCAGTCAATAAATTGCACAGCTTTTACACACACACACACACACAAACACACCAACTGGACCTTACACACGCTACTGCTCCACTGATCATGCTGGTTACTCCACTGCACCTCAGAACACTTCCTCCTCAATCTTTAACCTCAACCTGGCTCCTGACACAACACACATTCCTCCACAGGTCACCTTTTGGCGTAACCTACGTTCACTCTCATCCTCCCGCCTATCCTCTATGGTTTCATCCTCACTTCCTTCCCCTAATCAGTTCTCATCACTAGATACTAACAGTGCTACTGAGAGAAGGATCCCACTGACTTTAGTTTGTATCAGTCACTTCTCTCTTCCTTCTCTGAAAATGTCTCCACTGCTAAAGCAGCGTTTTACCACAAAAAAAATTACAATTCTTCTGAATCCTGCACACTTTTCAAAACCTTTTCCTCTCTTCTTTGTCCTCCTCCTCCCCCTCCTTCAGCTGACGACTTTGCTACATTCTTCATGAATAAAACAACAACCATCAGCTGCCAATTCTCCACACCTCAAACTGAAAAACACATCTTAACCCTTTTTACAGGTAAGTTTACATGTATATTCTAAAATCCCATATGTGGGACCGTACTCCCAGGGGCACAGAAATAACCATCCCACATGTGGCACTGTACCGCTCAAAGAGTTAACAGCAAACACAAACACCTCCTTCTCTCTGCTCTCAGAGGCAGAAGTCTCCAAACTCATCCTTTCCAATCACCCTACTACCTATCCGCTTGATCCCCACTCATTTCCTTCAAGCTATTTCTTCTTCGGTTGTACCTTCACTCACTCACAAAATCAACACCTCTCTTCACACTGGTACCTTTCCCACAACATTTAAGCAGGCTCAGATAACCCCACTGCTTAAAGAGTCATGAAACCCCAAAACACATTTTTTGAGATGTGAACAGATACAGTATGTACAAGCCAGGGCTGGACTGGTAATCGGGCATACCGGGCATTTTCCCGGTGGGCCGACGCACTTTGGGGCCGATACAAGGTTATTTTTTTTATTTTTTTTGCCACGGACTGGCCCATCATGCAGGGACAGTGGCCCATTGGTTTGTCTTCTGAATTGACAGGTCAAAGCGAGAGAGACCTCCCCTCCGTCATATTAGGCGCTGTTTTTTTCTTCTTTTTTTTCGAGCGCATGGGAAACTGCAAAAAGCGAATATCCGCATAGTGCTGCCGCTGACGAACGTGCGCTGCGTTTCTGCTGCTCTATGAAGTGATGAACGGCACTTTGACTCCGAATTTTGTTTTATACTGTCGTGTGATATGGGAACATTACAGGTTCTGTGGTGAATCTAGCTGAAAACAGCGCGACCATGTAAATACATGATGAGGTAAATTGGAAAACGCCAGTACACACAACTACAAACTTGTCAATCTAGCACCACCACACCTTTATAATAATTTACCTTTCAGCTACTTACAGTGAAGAAATATGGTGTTTTGGCAGAAATGTATTTATTAAAAATGTTGCTATTATTACTTACATTATATATTGCAGAATATAAATCACTTTTATAGAGGCTGTTTTCGTATTTTCTACATATGTTTACAATATTTTTTATTACAAATTCAATAGTTTATTGTTATTTATTTATTTTAGAAATCATATACCCATGGTAATGAGGAGCATGGTTTTACCTGTGACTACCATGATCTTACAGTTAAATGAAATTTAAATTTAAATTAGGGTAATTAAAGGATAATTCAACAAAACAGCTTTAAAGCCTGGATCCCATGAATTAAGGACAAATCTTTTTTCTCTTTAAATGTTTTATGAACTTTTTAATAGTTCTAATGAAATTTAATTAAATGTTATTTCAATGAGAGCCTCATGAAATATAGATATCAGTGTCTTACATAAATTAGGCGTTAACTCTAAAATATTAAAAATAATAAAATTGTTTTTAAAGGGGTAGTTAAACCCAAAATGTGATTATTTACTCACCTTAATGACATTCCAAACCTGAATGAATTTATTTCTGTGTAACATAAAAGAAAATCATTTGAGTCAGTTTTTTTTTTTTTTTTTTTTTGTCCATACAATATTCAATGGTGGCCAAACCAAAATGGTTTGGTTGCCAGCATTCTTTAAAATATCTTCTTTTGTGTTTCACAGAAGAGAGTAAGTCAAACAGGTTTGGAACAACTTGAGGGTGAGTAAGTGATGACAGAATTTAATAGCAGTAAATTTACTTTAATGCACCCTAGCTCAAAATCAGTTCTTTACTGTCAAGTGCATTTCTGTGTGACAAAAGTGCAATATTAAATTTGTTAACTGCATTTGCAGTAAATTCAATAATATCCATCATTATTTGTCCCTGTCCTAGTTTTTTTTTTATTTATTTACTCGAATTTAAGGCCCTAACCCCAGCAAAAACATTCACGGGGGAACTCATGGGCCGAATTTTAGCCCTGGTACAAGCTGCACATCACTGAAAACACTAAAAGCGCAGAATTTTATCAACAAGTAAAATTGGTTATTTTTGCGTTTTTCTGAGCAATTTCGCTCTTCCAGATTGAAAACCAAAGTCGAAGCAACGTCACTGAATGTGAGGTAGAAGGGTGCATCCAGAGTGTGTGATTGGCTGCAGGCACGATTCTACGTCAGCCGGTTCTGAGCGCTTCTGTGCATTTATTCATGAGAATGCACTGTTTTAACCCAATCACTGCGCTGTATTACATGAGATCGCTTTACAGTGGAGAATTCAAACAACATGCGGCACGCGCATGAGAGCAGTTTCTGCACAGAACCCTGCGATGAGTTTAACATCCGCAGCACAAATCATATATGGACCAGAGCAAGTGCATTTCAAGTTTTTTATGGATATATTTCATATACTCTAGTGCTCTAAACATGAACCAGCACCGTGTATGCGCACATATTTAATCACGTCTTCTTCAAATTAAATATATGTGCAAATAATGGCACTGATACAGCCATACGTCTGATCATGAACCCGATGACAAGATGAATTATTTTGATACATAGAAGACGATGTAAAATTCAAAGAACAATGGACAAAAAAGTAACTGCATTCTTTCTGTTAAACTGAAGTGTGTTGTTTGTTTAGAGACTGTAGTGCTCTTAAATGTAATGAAAATATTATTAGACCTTTTAAATGTTTTTCCGCGTTTCTCCCTCGTTTTGGGAGTTTGTTGTCATATAGAGTTAGATTTTTAAAATGCATCAAGGTGCCCTCAAGGTGTGTTTTTTTTTTTTGTGTTTTTTTTCTCCGTGGTCATATTTTAATAATCATGTGTCTGCATAATGAGTGTATTGCAGGTCCGTGTTTTATTGGTTGTTGTCTCCCCTTTTCCCACCTTCTACTCTACCACTTTTCCACAGCTTTACACGTCCATTTCTTGAGACTTTTTCAACTCTGAGGTGTGAACGACCAGGCTAAAACAGGGGAGGTTTCATGACACTTTAAGAAACCCACTCTAAATCCACCACTTTTAGAAAACTATGGTCTCTCTTCTTCCATTCATTGCTAAGACATTTCAGCGAGTCGTGTTCAACCAATTCTCTACCATTCTCACACAAAAAAACCTCCTGGACAACACCAATCTGGCTTCAAAAGCAGCCACTCAAATGAGACTGCCTAGCTCTCAGTTATTGAAGCTCTGAGACTGGCAAGAGTCAAGTCAACATTATTTATATAGTGCTTTTTACTATACAGATTGTTTCAAAGCAGCTTTGCAGTGATAATAGGAAATGAATGCAACAAAGACTGTTTTGGCTGTATAGCAGCTCTAGAAGAAAGTCATTGTCCAGTTTAAGTAAGTTCAGCGTTAATTAATTTCTGTTGTAAAAATCATTAGTTATTAACTTAGGGGCCCCTTACACAAAACTTTTAATGCGTTCTGGCCGTTCATTTACACGTCAACGGCATTTTGGTGGCCTGAAAATGCAAAATTTGAAAAAGGTTTTTGAAAAAAAAAAAGCTTTCAAAGTTTTTGAAAACGATACCATTATCATCTCCGTGTACACTTCAAAAACGTGAATCTGTGAAAACGGTGACAGCATGCACATGCGTATTACGTGTTTAGTCTATAGGCATGTGCATTTGAATGCGTATGTGTGCGGGCGCGTAGTCTTTCTTTACAAAGTGACATCGCCATTTACTTGTCTGGCATGCATAATACAGCATTTTTAGTTGTTTCTGCGGATCCGTGTGTACGGGAATCATTTTGATAATGTTTTCATCTGTACAGAGGAAAAAACTTTTGTGTCATTGAGGCCTTCGCAGGGGATCGTCTAGTTGACGCGGTCTCTGCTGACACTTCAGGGCTGTCTTGTGGTCGTGTCTAGGCGTAGGTCCTTCATCTGATCTGGATAAGGCCCAGATCCGACTGACTATGGTAAACCTTGTGATAAACAGAGAGACTAATATTAGCGTAGATGCCATTCTTCTTATGATGTAACGAGTACATCAGGTGTTATGGGAAGTGTTCCCAGTTCCTGCTGATCTAATTTATGCAGCCTAACAATCATTTTACATTATTTGAATTATAGAAATTGATCATGTGTTATGTGTATGCCAGGTTAAAGAGAAGTGTTTTTAGTCTAGATTAGTCTAGATCCTGGTTCTAGTAAGAACTAGCTGCTGTGTTTTAGACCAGCTGGAGTTTGTTTATTAAGCATGCAGGGAAACCACCCAGTAGAGCATTACAATCTAGCCTTGAGGTCATGAATGCATTAACTAACTTTTCCGCATTTGTCATTGAAAGCATATATTTAGAATCTCTATTTTTTTTCAGAATTAAGTAGTAGGAAATTACTAGTCATCTAATTTTTTAGAGTAGCTTCCAAATGATCAGTACTCATCTTGTTGGATCCGTCTGCTGCTTTTGACATGGTTAACCACCAGATCCTCCGGTCAACCCTCATGAAAATGGACAATCTCAGGAACCACACTCCAGTGGTTCAAGTCTTATCTCTCAGGTAGGCCCTTCAACCTAGCAAAGATAGAACTGGTACACACTTAAGCCCGGGATACACTACACGATTTTAGCAATCCTATAAGATCATTACAAATCAAATCACTTGGGTACGACATGTATGTAGACTGTACGATGATGACACCTATTGACTCGTAGGCTACGATGCAAGTTTCTATAGAAGAATAAAACGTCATCAGCAATGCGCTAGTGGTAAACAAAAAGACCATGATGAATCACACTTTGGCAGTTGTAGTTCTTATGTGTGCTGAAAAAAAGAGGAAGCGGCAAAAGAGGAAGGGAAAAGAGCTTGAGGTAAGCAGTTTTAAGTTTTAGCGCCATGTCGCGTTGGTTTCATGTCGCATTTTTATTGGCTGGTCAGTAGACGTAAGTCGTAACAGCAAACACTGTGCGGTGATCATGCTGAATTTCTGACACTGTCAGAAAATTGTCGTAGGCTATCTTTGGTCTCAACACTGTGACAACGGCCGTCTTTGAACCTCTCTCACTGTACTACATAGGATTACAATGAGAGAGCCACGATCACAGAAATCGCCACGATTGTTTCACAATGGCAGTCTTTCGTCTGGGACAGCCGAAAATCGTGCAGTGTGTCCCAGGCTTAAGGCCGCATTTACACTGCAGGTCTTTTTGCAGGATTTTTTGACTATATCCATTTGTTTGTTTGTTTGTTTGTTTTTGACGACCTGCTTACATCATCTTTTAAAAGTGACCCATATACTTGGCGAAACGAACAAAAAATAACATTATGATATTAAGAAATCAATTTCAATAGTACATTGAGTTTAATTTATTGACATGGAATTCATAGAAACATTTTTAATGCAATAGTTTCACCCTTTTATCAAAATCATTATATAGTACAAATTCTTCAAGATAGTGATTACATACACAAGTCCACTACAAAAATTAGTGTGCACTAATGGTCTGGTGGTAGAACTTTTGTTAAGCATGGCAGAGGTTCTGGGTTCGAATCTGTCATCACATAGGTTTTTTTCCTCATTAAAAGCAAATGTGTTCATCAGTGATTGTATATCAAGAGCAGGGACATGTTTGTGTGCATTTTATTTTGTGATTTCACTGGATCGACTAGAGAGTTTTCACAATGGGACTGAAGCACGCATCTGTGCACGACCCGCCGTCACTGAGCGGCAACGAGCACTCAGGATGATTTCAAAAGCAACACATTTCTGCTCCAGATCGCCTCTTATTTAACACAAATGAACGAAATTAATACTCTGCTAGTCAACTAGAGATGTTTAATTTGTTATAGATATATCTGTACCACGAAATGTTTCAAAAAGCCACTTTTTTCAATGACGTATGACTTGCATTGACAGGGGAATATCCGATCTGTCCGCTTACATGGCAGGCGCAAATGCACGTATCTGATTCATATCAGATTTATTTCCACATATGAGTGAGGCCTGAAACCGATCTGAGAATTTCGGAATCCATGCGCTTTTTTCCTGCTTACACGTTCGTGGGTCATATCCGATCTGTGCCACATGGGAGGAGAAAATCGGGATTTGGTTCACTTGAACCATACAGGCTTTCCTAGGTCACACAGGAAAACAGGAACAGGGAAAACAGAACTAAAACATAATGGCTGCATCCGAAATCGCATACTCTCTTGAGTAGGTACTTATTTTAAAAAGATATGTTCTATATAGTATGAATGTGTATAGTATGAATGTAATCTGGACGTACTACATTCGCCATGTTGCCATTATCATGTGATCTAACAGCATCAGTTACATCGCTTTAAGGCCCGATATACTTCAAGTGAAATTGAAGAATGAACTGATATGACATTATTCCGAACAAAATCAGGCCAAAACTAAGTTTGTTTTGTGTTCGCTTCAGGAGTTTGAAGTGGCTTGCCAAAGCGAACTTTCGCTCTGGCTGTTAAACAGCTTCGAACTCCCATTGGTCCGTGGCGATTACGTAATGGGTAGATGTGCGCTGAGGCTCCGCCTACTTTGGAATTCATGTGGAATGTGGAAATCTTCTCTGGTTTATTTCTTCTGTTGAATCAGTCGAGGTCAGACATCCGTGGATAAAAACACGAACACACTGTAGTAGAAAATGAAGTTGTATTTCTGATTAAATGAGACACTGATTTTTTTTTCATGTTTAATACTGTAAACCTGCATGCTTTTAAGCAGTCTATTGTATAAAGTGCAAACATATCCACGTTGCTTTAATCAGATGCTTTTCTTATGCTTTCTTTAAAAAATGCTTGCTGTTTTCTCATGTTTGTTGTGTTTATTTTGTTATTGAGAAGAAAGTGCGCAGCACATATTTACATATTCATCAGTGTGGGCGGCATCGGGATATTAATTTACAGTATATCGCTGCTCACGTATTTCAAACTTCTTTTTACCCCTAAGTGAAGAACGAAAAAGAACTTCATCGTGAGTATATCGGGGCATTTACTGCCATTCATAAATCCTCTCCCGTGGCCTCATGGGATAAAGTGTCCATCGTATGCACACTTCAGAATCTCGCCAGAAGTAGTAGGTAATCCAGGTACTTGTTGCTTTTACTTTTTTAAGTACTGTATTTTGTGACATATTTTGGACATACTTCACCTACTATATAGTAGGAAAGAATGCGATTTTGGATGCAGCCAATGAAACTAAGCCACAACAGAACATATATGTGACAAAAACACTAAAGCACAAAACAATATCTAATAAATATTCATGCATGTCTATATTAAATATTGGTAAACTGTTTCCTAATAAACACAATTAACCTTGGGGAAATTAACTGTTGCGATAAACGTGAAGAAAAACATGAGTCACCTAAAGGATAGGTATGGAAAGAAGACTTAAGAAAGAAGGGCACAGATCATGTATGTGTCTGGCATATATTTTTTTTTCTTTCACTGTAACAAAACATCATTTCCTCCATCCAAGAGTTCTCCTCTTCATGTTACAAACCCACACACATAGACACCATGCAGTAAAGGTCGTGCCATTTGCAGTAAGTCCTGCTCTTTTCACCTCTACAGAGCTAGAATGCCAACACCATCGTAAGAATACACAGCCTCCAAACCAAATAACATTATTAAGATACTTTGCAGCATATGCAAACGGATACATATGTTTAGATAATGTAGTTATTATGATATGCGGCTTGTGGTAGAAGCCTCACACAGCTTTTTCTCTAACATCATGAACCTTGCTACTACTGTATATTTCTTTTTCTTCTTTTTTTATTTTTTTTAATGGCAGTCCAGTTTTTCCCTTTAGGCTTTCTTGACATAATTTAGATAACGTTCTTCCTGACTGATAATCCCTAGTACATTTCCATTACTGTGATGTAGATGCAAATACTGTA
Organism: Coreius guichenoti; assembly: GCA_039654105.1. Lineage (NCBI taxonomy): Eukaryota > Metazoa > Chordata > Actinopteri > Cypriniformes > Gobionidae > Coreius > Coreius guichenoti. The sequence continues at coordinate 30,585,976 of CM077172.1, read as the reverse complement.
GCTTCGTTCTCATTTGGGAAATACTTTTTTCCAAAGCAACTTCAACATTCAAACGAAACATTTTATCAGTTCATGCATTCACTTGTAATTAGACTCATGCCCTATCACCATGCTTTACTGTTTGAGCTACTGGAATACAGAATAGTTAGAAAATCCCTTAGTCCACCTCAGAAGTAGTTTTTGCCATATTTTTTGGTTTGAAGAAGTTGTATCTTCTTCTTCAGCAAAAAATCTGAAGGACAAAATGAAGAGTAGGCTACTTAGCATACACTAATAAGCTATACTATTATACTCCCAATGAGAGTACAATACAAATCTGCTGTGTAGTGATTCCAAACACAAGATGATAGCTTCATTGTTACTTCATTGTTAAATAAAATAAGCTCAACATCTTTATGGGTAAAGCATCTGTAATTGTACGTCCCAGTTTCCATCTAGATATTTTTTAGAGATGTGACATGGGTGGCAATTACCAATTATTTTGATAATTGATTAACTGGTCAATTGTTACTTTGATTAAATAATCGATCGGAATTTCGGAATTTAATAAAAAATAATTTATTGATAATAAATAATATTGATTATAATAAAAAATTGGCTATAATAATATTGGGCTTGTTTTTGAGGCTGAGGATGCTTTTTTGTCTTGCTAGATTTGGCAACACTGCTTTTCACACATACAGTCTTTACTGGTAAATAAGAGATCATGTGTGAACAGGACCTTTTCAAAAATACCAGTAAATTGGTTCTGGCAATTACCGGTAAGAGACCATTCACACATCAGCACCAAAATACTGGTAAATTCTGTGATGTCAGTCATCTGAAATGATATTTAGACGCTGCACCGTAACCAAACAGAACACATTTGTGCTCTTAAAAACACGAGACACGCATAATAGTATCCAACTGCAGAGCCACAACGATGATAAATGGAAAAGAAGGCTGGGTCTCGAGTGTGACACATTGAAAAAGCAGCGAGACGTGGCGCAATGGTCAAAGATGATCATCTAGCGCATATTTAAATAGAAAAACTATTAAAAAGCTTTCTGTAAACAGTGCGAAGTAATCACGTCATCTCCATAAGATTGGCTTTGATTGGCCCAAAGCAGACTTCTTACATCAGCACGTTCTGACTTCGTACATGCTCATACTGGTAATCTTCATTCTGCATTCACATAGAGCACATTAACGGTAATTTACTGGTAATGTTAAAACTTCCCTTACTGGTAAATTGCCAAAACCAATTTACCGGTATTCTTGAAAAGGTCCTGTTCACACAGATTTACTAACAGCTTGTGCCAGCACAAATCCTCTTTGGTGTTAAAAAACTACTGTCAGGATTTACTAAAGACGCGCAGTGATAAATTAGCGCTGAAAAGGCGTGGACAGTTATTTTTGCGGCTGACCTTATTGCATATGTATTTGTAGGAGTTTCCCTTTTCAGGCGCGAAATTTATGGGAGGAGAGTATTTTAATGAATCACGCAAGGTGATTTACAAAGGTTTGCGCTCGTAAATTTACTGGTGTTTGCGCCATTATTTACCATCCAAAAAAAGCGCGTCTTAAACCAGACGCTAACGGGTAGATTGCGTTGTCATTACGGAAATGATCTGGCTGCGTCTGTGTTCTTTAATTCAGTAGATCACTCGCAGAACTTTCCACTGCCATCAGAGCTTTTATGGAATTGCGCCCTCATGCTAATTTGCCCTGTTTAGTAAATCTGGCCCTTGATCTCTTACCAACAATTTAGCGGTAATTTACCAGTAAAGACTGTATGTGTGAAAGGGACTATAGTATCATAATAGCAGAACATTGGTTACAACATGCATAGATCCTGATGCAATTATTCAATTGTTTTCGGGAACAAGCTCCAAATTATTCCTTAAATGCTAACAAGTCTGCAAAATTATATTCAAAATAAGTTAAATAAATAAAAATATTTATAAAATGTATATACAGTTGTATGCATGATGTAATTATTCAATAAGAGTCACAGAACAAGCTTGAAATTACCAATTAGCTAATGAGACGAATAATGTACTACTATGTGTACTGGTTATTTGAGTAATTTATTCAAATAGTTTTGTTGATTACGCCAAAGAAATTACATTCTAAAGTCGACTCTTTGGCTTAAGTTTTAGTTAACAGATGTTTACATTGCTCTAATCAATACATTTCACGTTTCAGAGATCAAAGGCACGTGCAGTGTTAACTCTGCACATTTTAATGTCCTTATAAGGCTAGGCTATCACACATGCTTCCAGACTACTCAACAGAAAGAGACAAGGCTAATTTGAACTCAAACTATTCATTTAAACTAAATAAACATTTATACTGCAGTTATTTGTTAAAATGATTCCAACATAATATAAACATTATAGTAGAATGTTGGTAATGACGTGCAACATGAGCTGAACAGTTTATTTGTTAGTTAGCTACAATAAGTAATCTTGAAAACATTACTTGGTATTTAAGATGAACTATTTCAGACCTATAGAAATACACTAGACAAGGCATCTGTTGTGAGGCATGTGAAGCCTGTTAAACAATGTTACAGCCAAAACCCTTTTTTCTCTTTTTCTCTTCAAGTTCTGCAAAGCAAATAAAAGTGTTTTTTTTTTTTTTTGACAAGAGAAAGATCTTCTTAAGCTTGATCAGCAGGTAAACTGTTAATGAAACAGTGCGGCAAAAGTGCCTCTAAATTGTATAAAATATAGATTTATCAGAGCCCTTGGGTATTCCATTTGTAGGAATACCCAGGAACTTTTTTCCCCCAGACCTGTTGCTGTCTGCGTTTCCATCGCGGTCTAAAGTACCGTGAAGATTAGGCAAATTACTCCAGTGACGTAGGACTGCGCTCGACTTTCCAGTTCCTGCTGGATTTCGTCCTCCACGTATAATCTTAATAAAGCCTGAACCTCGTCGTTGGTCCATCGGTCGTATTTTTTAAACGCCATTGTTGATTCGAATAGCAAACGACTTTAACTGCACGCACAGCAAAAGACTTTTAAAAAGGGTGGTTGAAATAAAATGCTGTGTGGAGTCAACCAATCAAAATGCTGCATGAACTCAACCAATCAGCATGTTCAGCGCCCAAGTCCCACCCCCGAAAGTTCCTGAACTTTTATAAAGTACTACCTCGCGAGCAGGGACTTTCTGAGGGGGAAATTTTTACCCGGAACATCATTTGGACCCTGGTCCCTGTGGTCAAAACACACCGATTACCACCCCAAAGTCCCTACACAGCAAAATCCCCAGTGTTAAATCAACACTGCTCAGAGTGTATTTGGTCCCACTCCACAGAGAGTTAAAATAACACTGAAGCAGTGTTAAAGTTAATGAGATTAATTAAGTGATGATTGACCATTAGTGATGAACACCCGATGATAATGAGCAGAATCACTGAAGAAAAGAGAAACACAAGAACTACAACTGACTTTCAGCCACAGCCTTAGATGAAATCAACCGAAGATAAAAGACAATAAGTCTCTGAAGATCTCAGCAAAGGAGGATTAAACAACTTCACAATTATTTTTGTCATAAGTTTTTATTGAGAATGAACAGAGGTTTAGATACTGATGTTTTATGGAAATTGTTTGGTCAGCATTATGGTGATCAGTGTTTCATTTAGTTGGGCAGCTTGACTGCCCAACTAACATTTTATTTTACTTTGTGGTCTTTGTAACAGTGTTTATCAAAACACATAATTTGTTGCAAAGAAACCAATGTGATCTTGTTTTATGCATCATAAAGTTTGTTTTCAAATAAAGTTTTAAAGATCAAATTCACTAATTTTATACTGACCAAAAGTAGTTATTTGTTATTAAATAAATCATTTTCACCAACATGAATTTCTTGCCACAAATTTGACTTTGAATTTATGTTTCTTAATTATTGAAAAAAAAAAAAAAAAAATCTTTAGACACACACAGACATCAAGAATCAGCATATAAGTCTCAACAATGGTGACATGCTTTATGTCGCAATGCATTCTGGGAGCCACCATAGTATAAAACTCATGGCGCCCAGCATGCATTGCAGCATGAAGCATGTCACCATTGTTGATAATCATATGCTGAATCTTGATGTCTGTTTGTGTCTAAAATATTTTTTTTTCTAATGTTCTTAAAATATCCATTCAGAATGTCTGAACTGTGGCAAAAAATATCTCCTAATTACCACTTTTGGTCAGTGATGAGATTAGTGAATCAGTCTATCTTATAATGAAAACTATATCACCTGATCAGCTTTGCTTCTGGCTTCCTTTGTAACAAAGTATGTGTTTTGGTAAACACTGTTACAAAGACCAAAAATGCACTTGAAAAAGCCAAGGGTCAAACTGCCCAACTAAAGGAAACACTGATCACCATAATGGTGACCAAATATTTTCAATAAAACATCAACATCTAAACCTCTGTTAATTCTCAATAAAAACTTATGTAGACGTACAGTATGACAGGAACAATTGTGAAGTCGTTTAATCCTCCTCTGCTGAGATCTTCAGAGATTTAATGTCTTCTTTTATCTTCGGTTGACTTAATCTAAGGCTGTGGCTGGAAGTCAGTTGTAGTTCTTGTGTTTCTCTTTTCTTCAGTGATTCTGCTCATTATCATCAGGTGTTCATCACTAATGGTCAATTTAATTAATCTCTTAATTATCTCATTAACTTTAACATTGCTTCAGTGTTATTTTAACTCTCTGTGGAGTGGGACCAAATACACTCTGAGCAGTGTTGATTTAACACTGGGGATTTTGCTGTGTATAGTAAAGTTCCTGTGGTGGAAACGCGGCTAAAGGAATTGTAAAACTAATCCATATGAATTGAGCGATTTTAGTCCAAGTTTTAGGCTTTTATTCACATATAAACATTCATCAACACACACATCAGTTATGGTTAAAGGTTCATTCTAGTGTGTTAAGCAGCACGTTTGAGCTTCCGCAAGAACCAATGAGGTTCATTCTCGTGTGTTACGCAGCACGTTTAAGCTTCTGCAAGAACCAATGAGGTTCATTCTCGTGTGTTACGCAGCACGTTTGAGCTTCCGCAAGAACCAATGAGGTTCATTCTAGTGTGTTACGCAGCATGTTTGAGCTTCCACAAGAACCAATGAGGTTTATTGTCGTGTTACGCAGCACATTTGAGCTTCTGCAAGAACCAATGAGGTTCATTGTTGTGTTACGCAGCACGTTTGAGCTTCTGCAAGAAGCAATGAGGTTCATTCTCCTGTTACGCAGCACGTTTGAACTTCCACAAGAACTAATGACGTTCATTCTCGTGTTATGCGGCACGTTTCAGCTTTCGCAAGAACCAATGAGGTTCATTCTAGTGTGTTACGCAGCACGTTTGAACATCCACAAGAACCAATGAGGTTCATTCTCATGTGTTACGCAGCACGTTTGAGCTTCCGCAAGAACCAATGAGGTTCATTCTAGTGTGTTACGCAAGCACGTTTGAGCTTCTGTAAGAACCAATGAGGTTCATTCTCGTGTGTTACGCAAGCACGTTTGAGCTTCTGTAAGAACCAATGAGGTTCATTCTCGTGTTACACAGCACGTTTGAGCTTCCGCAATAACCAAAGCGTTTCATTCTTATGTGTTACGCAGCACATTAGAACTTCTACAAGAACCAATAAGGTTCATTCTCGTGTGTTACACAGCACGTTTGAGCTTCCACAAGAACCAATGAGGTTCATTGTCGTGTTACGCAGCACGTTTGAGCTTCTGCAAGAACAAATAAGGTTCATTCTCGTGTTACGCAGCACGTTTGAACTTCCACAAGAACTAATGATGTTCATTCTCGTGTTATGCGGCACGTTTCAGCTTTCGCAAGAACCAATGAGGTTCATTCTTGTGTGTTATGCAGCACGTTTGAACTTCCACAAGAACCAATGAGGTTCATTCTAGTGTGTTACGCAGCACGTTTGAACATCCACAGGAACCAATGAGGTTCATTCTCGTGTTACGCAGCACGTTTGAGCTTCTGCAAGAACCAATGAGGTTCATTCTCATGTTATGCAGCACGTTTGAGCTTCCGCAATAACCAATGAGATTCATTCTAGTGTGTTACGCAGCACATTTTAGGGTTCCGCAAGAATCAATGAGGTTCATTCTCGTGTGTAACACAGCACATTTGAGCTTCTGCAAGAACCAATGAGGTTCATTCTAGTGTGTTACACAGCACGTTTTAGGGTTCCGCAAGAATCAATGAGGTTCATTCTCGTGTGTTAGCAGCATGTTTGAGCTTCATCAAGAACAATTGTGGTTCATTCTCATGTCATGCAGCACATTTTAACTTCCGCAAGAACCAAGGAGGTTCATTCTCATGTGTTACGCAGCACGTTTGAGCTTCCACAAGAACCAATGAGGTTTGTTCTCGCATGCCAAGCAAGTACGGTTGAGCTTCTGTTTATATTCGCTGATCAATGTTTATATATGAATAAAAGCCTAAATTCAATCTGTTCATCGTATAAATTGATTGAGTCTCCTCAGAAAAGAACTAAGATGCCCAGTTCATACGGATATATTGTCTTGACAACATCTTTCCACATAACCATGAGTGACTAATAGGGACATAAATCTTGATGACAGTGAATTGAATGTTTGATTTTTTTTTTTTTATTCTAAATTAATTCAGTAAAATTGGGAAGTTGTTCTCAAGCTGTTTTATTAACGTCTTTCCATGATTGAAACATGATTGCATGAGAGATGATACATTTCAGTAAGCTGTACTGTATATACATGAATGCGCTATAAATTATGTTTTATTAACAAAGTTCAGGAGGAGCACGTTCAGATAATTAACCTAATTAACATGAGAGGAGCGCATTCAGTTAATCAACTCAATTAACGAGATAAGAGGTATATATACAGCAGACTTACCTCTCTTCATTGACAGTTTATCAGCATCCCTCCACCACCCCATCTCCTCACTTCTAGTTCTAACTATTCCTATCACAACCGGGGGGAGTACTCTGGGTTGGGGCCAAATTCCGAGCTTAGCACACCAAATAAGCATAACCTCTACTCTATTTAATTATATGTAAGTGTGAACTAGTAGTAAAGAGGAAGAGATGATCAGTTCATGTGCCAGCGATCTGTCGTGCCACATTAAAGAGCGCCAAAACGTCTCGGTTACGTATGTAACCCTCGTTCCCTGACGGAGGGAACGAAGACGTTACGTCGACGTCACCGACGTACTGGGATCACTTCTGGGAGCCCTATCAGCTTCGAGTGTATACAGAATAATCCAATACATATTGGCATGTGAGATTCGCATCTCGCGCTCCGCCCCGCAGCGCGAGTATAAATACGGAAGTGGATGCAGCGCACATTTGTTTTTCACTGAGGAGCCGATTCGTGACTCGTACAGTGATGGTACAGCAACCGTGGCGACGGAACGTAATTGATTATTTATTTATTTATTAACCTTTATTTAACCAGAAAAAACTCTCTGAGATTAAAAATCTCTTTCACAGGAGTGTCCTGGCCTAAATGGGCAGCAATACATCAATTTCATCACAAAATATTACAACACAAAGAGACTAAAAACACTTAAAAACAGTTACATATCGTTGAATCAGTGTCCATTTGTTGAATAACTGTTTTAAAATGCTCCAAAGACAGCAAATTATGTAATGATTCCAGTCAGTAGGAGCTGCATACATAAAAGCCTTTTTACCTAATTCAGATCTAACAAAAGGAACAGAAAGAATATAACAATTTTGTGAGTGAAGAAAGTATTTCTCAACAATTTTCTGTTTTATAAGACAGCAAAGATAAGATGGCAACATTCCCAAAATGGCCTTATAAATAATTAAATACCAGTGCATTTTTCTTCTGATAAGCAAAGAAGACCAACCAACTCTGTTATACAGTATACAGTGATGAGTTGAGGATTTACAATCTGATATAAATCTTAAAGCACCATGATAAACGGCATCTAAAGAGGATAGAAGATATGATGGTGCGAACCGATACACTACGTCACCATAGTCAAGCACGGGTAGAAAAGTAGCAGTAATCAATTTCTTTCATACATTGAATGAAAAACAAAACTTGTTTCTAAAATAAAACCCAAGCTTAATTTTCAATTTTTTCTTCAGTTGAGTAATATGAGAGCTAAAAGACAGAACATCGTCAACAATGATGCCATGATATTTGTACTCTTTTACTAATTCAATCACGGAACCTTGTAGGGTCTGAAGAGTGGATAGATTATTATCAAGTTTTTTTGAACCTGAGAACAACATATACTTGGTTTTATCAACATTCATTACAAGTTTTAGATAGTAAATCCGTGACTGAATAACATCAAAGGCTGACTGGAGCTTATTAACGGCTTGTTGTCCAGAAGAAGCACTACAATACATGACAGAGTCATCTGCATAGAAATGAAAGTTTGCATCCTGAATGTTATAATCAAGACTGTTTATGTAAATGGTAAATAAAAGGGGACCCAGCACAGATCCCTGGGGAACACCTTTGGCAATCACCAATGAATCAGACAGTTTACCCTCAGCTTGTACACACTGAGTTTTTTCACTTAAATAGTTCTTAAACCAGGGAATAACGTCACTTGATAAACCAACACTCTTCAATCTATGCAGCAATATTTCATGATCCACTGTGTCAAAAGCCTTTGATAAGCCAATAAAAAGAGAAGCACAGAAATCACCATTATCAATCGAGCCCACAATATCATTTATAACTTTCAATGCAGCTGTTGTGGTACTGTGTTTTTTTCGAAACCCAGATTGATTAATAGACAACACTTTGTTAGCGTTCAAATAACATGTCAACTGTTCACTGATAATGAAATTGGTCTGTAATTATCTAATATAGTAGAATCTCCCCCTTTTAATAGAGGAACAACAAAAGCTGATTTCCAGATTTCCGGAATAACACCGGTATTTAATGAAAGATTAAAAATATAAGTCAGAGGAGATGTAATAAAGCCTGCTGCTAATTTCAAATAAACAGATTCCACACCATCAGGGCTGGGTGATTTGTTTCTGTCAAGCAACTTGAGTGCTTTATAAACATCAGAACTCTTAATTTTTTTAAATCTAAATTCATCCTTTTTTAATCTACTTTCTGCGTTTATAAAATCAGGATCATAACATACAAAATTTTGTGATTCAAATAAAAACCCGGAGGCAACAAAATGCTTATTAAAACAATTAAGCATTTGTTCTTTATCTGATATACTAGTATAATCCATATTTATACATGAAGGGAAGCTAGAGGTGTTTTTACTACCTGTTATCAACTTTATATTTTGCCAAAATTTCTTGGAATTATTTGCATTAAAAGTAGAGTTTGCAATAAAATAATCAGCCTTAGCCTTTCTGATAGCGACTGTACATTTATTCCGAAGCTGCCTAAAGTAAGTCCAGTCAGAGCTTAAGTCAGATCGTCTAGCTTTCGCCCAAGCAACATCACGCTCACGAATAAGAGCAGATAGGGCTTCAGAAAACTAGGGGTTATCCCTACCTTTAACACAAAATTTTTTAAAAGGTGCATGCCTATTAATGATTGATATAAAACCATCATAGAAATATATCCAGGCAGACTCAACGTCAGGGATAAGAAAAATCCTATCCCAATTGTAATGTGCTACGTCAAGAAGAAAACCTTGTTCATTAAAATGTCTCAAACATCGTCTAATGATAATACGTGGTTTATGTTTAAGTAATTTGGTATCTCTGACTATGGCAATGACGCAGTGATCACTAACATCGTTAGCATATACAGAAGCTGAAGAGTACTTATGGGGAGCATTACTAAAAATTAGATCAATTAATGTGTGTGACTTTTTACAATCCTTCAAGTTAGGTCTAGTAGGTGTCTCAACTAACTGAAAGAGATTAAGAGCATCACAGATTGCTTTAAAACCATCAGATGCTGACTACAGCCAATTCACATTAAAATCACCCAGAAGGACCAGCTCTTTATAATTCAAGGAAGTCACCGAGTACATCATTGAAGAAATGACATCATTACTAGCTGATGGAGGTCTGTAGCATCCAACTACTGTAAGATGTAAGGTCTTGGATACAATAAGGTTTAAAGCTAATAATTCATATTTTTTAACAACTGACTCAGAAGGTAACACAATAACTTCAAATCTATCCTTAACATAAACTGCTACCCCTCCCTTTTTTGGTCTGTCAGCCCTGTAAACTGTATAACCATCAATACCTATGGCTTTATCTGGAACCGTTTTACTAAGCCATGTTTCAGATATTACTATAATGTCAGCACTGGTATTTTTTGCCCAGATACGCACTAAGTCCAACTTGGGAAGCAGGCTTCTTACATTCATATGAATAAAACCCAGACCTGATCTGGATGTAAGATCGGCAGGAACTTTAAAAGTCGAAGCGGTATCATTATAAGGACCAGGATTTGGTAAAACATTTCCTGATAACAGTAACATAAGAATTATAAAACTCTGTGGCCTTACGGTTTCATTTACATTTCTAGCAGGTGAATTTGAACAAATGAAATGGTTAACTATGCTGGGTTCTTTTTCTGTTTGAGCAGACATTATAGAATCCTCATACACAAAATTTGAAAACAGTAACTTCAATCGGCAATCCCAAAGAACATGAAAGTTTGTGTATACACCACTTGTCCAATTTGTCGATTTTAAAGTTACAGGAATATCATGATGTGACTGGGAGAGTGAGTCATACCTGTAACTAGTGTTTCCCTGGTTGAATATAAGAAGTAAGGCCACCAGAACTGCATAATTACAAGTAACGTACGACATTGTCCGTCAAGCGTCCGACTGTGTTGACAGCCTCGGGAAAAAAAAAAAAATGATTTGAGTCTTTCTTGCTGATGCTTGGTCTAGGGCACTCCAACTCGCCCTTTTCCCACGAAACGCTGCCCGACGGCACGGAGCCACGTCCAGCGCCGAAAAGAGAAAGCCAACACGAAAGGATCACCATCAAAATATCGACCGGTAACCAATTACTCAAAACGGGGGCAAAGCCACTAGCGTTACAATATAAAATAAGCACTTTCCTTTGCGAATGAGGGCGTAATCCATTAAACCCAATGGGCCAGCACCTTCCCTTCCTTAGTAGCGATATCAGAGCCTGAACATGATCAGCAGAGTCGGCCAACGATCCATGTCCCATGCCGAAGGGAGAAAGCTGACAGAAGAAAGTCACCATCAAACAACAAGCAGTAATATGCCAAAGTGCTAGTGGACAAGGCCACTTGTGTTACATTATGAAGTAAGCACTTTCCTTTAAGAGAGGAGGGCTTAATCCTTTAAATCAATGTTCAGCAACTTCCCTTTCGCTACATTAGTCCACACGCGGTCAGCAAATAATCACAGGGAAGATCCACTCGCAGAGATAAAAAATTCTTCGCTTCACTTATCACAAAACAACAAGTTCAGAAGTTAAAAGGAACAAACTAACATAAAAATCTAAAACGAGCTTACACACAGACATAGACGTGCCGCCATCTTGGATTGCATAGATGCATATCACGTGTTTGCATATTGGATTGCATATCACGTGCATATCACATGAACAACACGTGTTCACTGTTCACTGTAATGTCTCCGTTCCCTCCTTCAGGGAACGAGGGTTACATATGTAACCAAGACGTTCCCTTTCAGTCTGTCACGTTTGTCGTTACGTCGACGTCACCGACGTATTGGGATCCCTATGGAAAACGTCACGGCTGTTGCCACTTCCAGCGCCCTGCGTAAGCCCCTCAGACCCCCGTTTGTTGGGGTGGGAACGTACGCAAGGAGAGTCACTGCTGCTGTTCCGCAAGACCCACTTAGCAGAGTATTGGATAACGCTGGGAAGCGTGCCCCGAGGGGACACTGCGGAGCCACATCCTAACCGCAGAGAGGTATCATGTGGAAGATACACTTATGGACTGGCCATCTGGGCAGTACAACATACGAAAGTCACTGGGGTGGCCCCGGCCAACCTAGGCGGGAGACTACACCGGACAGAGATGGGACAGAGAGGGAAAGACACGGGCTCGCCGTAGGGACCCGTACCGTGGAAGAATACACATATGGGACCGCCGTAGGGGTCACAGCATATGGCACCTAGCTCACCATATGGCACCTAGCTCAGCAGGGGGCGCAGCACTGGGGTGCACTTACGCTACTGGGCCTGGCGTCTGATGCTCCGCCACATCTGACAGTCGTATGGTGGTGGAGGAACTCAACAGGGTTCGCCTAGCTGGAGAACTTACTGGAGCAATAAAGCACACTTATCCGGTCCATCAGAAGGGGAATGGCGCAGCAAGCCGACACTTAAAACTGGCCCTTCGGTGTTACTGGCTGGTTGAAGCGAGCACACGGGAAGAAACCGGCTCTACACGGAGGCTATAGAATCTAGTGAACGTGTTAGGTGTCGCCCAGCCCGCAGCTCTACATATATCTGTCAGCGAGGCGCCATGCACCAACGCCCAGGAAGAGACAACACTCCTAGTGGAGTGGGCTCTCAACCCGAGCGGGCAAGGCACGCCTTGGGTTTGGTACGCCAAGATGATGGCATCCACTATCCAGTGGGCCATCCTCTGCTTGGAGACAGCCTTTCCCTTCTGCTGGCCTCCATAACAGATGAAGAGCTGTTCTGAGGTCCTGAAGCTTTGCGTTCTGTCCATGTATACCCGCAGAGCGCGGACGGGACAGAGAAAAGCCAGGGCTGGGCCTGCCTCCTCCGAGGGCAGTGCTTGCAGGTTCACCACCTGGTCCCGGAAGGGAGTGGTGGGAACCTTGGGCACATATCCAGGCCAAGGTCTCGGGATCACATGAGAGTTAGCCGGCCCGAACTCTAGGCACGATTTGTCGACCAAAAATGCCTGCAGGTCCCCTACCCTCTTAACGGAAGCCAATGCAGTCAGGAACACTGTCTTCCAAGACAAGATTTTCAACTCTGCTGACTGTATTGGTTCAAAGGGTGCTCTCTGCAGTGCCGTCAGCACCAGAGACAAGTCCAAAGAGGGTATAGAGTGAGAGCGAGGCAGATTTAGTCTCCTCGCTCCCTTCAGGAACCTGACGATCAGATTATACTTCCCCAAGGACTTACACACATCAACTACATCATGATGTGCGGCGATAGCGGCACCATACATTTTGAGGGTGGAGGGAGACAGCCTTCGCTCCAACCCATCTTGCAGCAAAGAGAGAACAGAACTGATCGAACATCTTCGGGGGTCTTCTCGTCGAGAAGAGCACCACTCAACGAATAGATTCCACTCAAAAGCATAGAGGCGCCTCGTAGAGGGGGCTCTAGCAGCAGTGATGGTGTCTACCACTGTTTGTGGCAGATCACCTAGAACCTCCGCGTCCCGTCCAGGGACCAGACATGGAGTTTCCAGAGGTCTGGACGCGGGTGCCATAGGGTGCAGGGACAGGGAACGACCACATCCAGAAAGTGTACTCTTTTAGGGGAAAAGCTCTTTAATGTGCTGAAGTACACAGGGAGATGGCTGCGGCAAAAACACAGGGAATAGTGCAGCCTGTGTATTGCACTCACTTTTATGGATCGCCCCACCGAACCGTCAGCGTTTGCTGTGATAACAGCAGTTTTTGCTCTCAGTGAGCTTGTGGTCCTCGCTGTCGTGCCTTCACTCCCAGCACTCCAAACTTCTCCTCTTCTCACGTTCTTTTTCTTTGAAAACACTCTTCAGGCAGCACAAAGATCGGCTCCGAAGTGAATGACAAATGTGCGCTGCATCCGCTTCCGTATTTATACCCGCGCTGCGGGGCGGAGTGCGAGATACAAATCTCGCATGCCAATTTGCATTGGCTCGTTCTGTATACACTCAAAGCTGATAGGGCTCCCAGAAGTGATCCCAATACATCGGTGACGTCGACGTAACGCCGAACGTGACCGACTGAAAGGGAACGATATTTAATTGTTTGAAATTCATGATAAGCGACAGAATTTCAAAGCAGACTTTATTTCATATCAGGAAGTAACGAAAGCACAAAGCTTATTGCAATTTATTGGATAGAAGGCACTCTACAAATAATGTTTTGTAAGTTTTTCATGCATTGACTGAAAACAACTAAAAAGATCAAACTATTCATTTAATAAAAAAAATTTAATTTGATGGGTAAATGTAAGGTGATATTGATTTATACTTTGTTTCTTTAGGACACTTGATGACAGACAGACCAGGGGGATGAAAATTTGGATTCTTACTGTAACTGAAGTTTCTTAACTGTTTGGCCTTCTCTTTGTCTTTTTTTATTGTTTTAATTAATTGTTGTAATTATTTATTTTTTTTAGTTTAGGAGTATGGATGTGGTCTTTGACATTGTTCATATTTCCATTTCAATATGTAAAAAAGAGTTTTTGCTGGCTTCTATTAAAAGTTGGAACAAAACTGCAGGAAAAAAATTGCAGTTCTCCCTCACAGACACTCTCAGCATTTCAAGTGCGTTCACGCCATGCCAGAATTGCCATAATTACAATATTTCGACTTGTAAAAAGCATTCATGTTCTCATCCACATCTTTTTTCTGAGTAGTTTTCCAAGGCTTTTGCACACCTCATATCTGATCAGCTGTCAAGACAGCCATTGACAATCACATGAGCGGATGACAGCTCCTTCATCATTGCGTTCTAGTCTCTAGTTAAACGCGTTCACACCATTGATACATTGCTACACGATCATGGATTATATAAAGTATTTTGTATATTTTTATTGCACAGGCCACAGGAAATGGCAGATTTACATTTCACTGCTTGCTGTATCACCTTATAACTCGTATGTGACAAATAAACTTTGAATTTAATTGAATGAGAAAGCTTAAAAATTTTACTTTAAATTTTAAAATTGTGATTTTCAGGCCATGAAAAATCTCAAAAATAAATAAATGAAAAACTTTAAAAAAAAATATGTAACCATTCTAGTAAAATATGGAATAGTTTTGCTCAGTTATGCGCAACTGGGCTCTAAAATCAGCATATTGCACACATTCATGTATAGTAGCCTATTAGTTGAAGATATAATAATATCTGCATTTACACAAATGGAGCAATTCAAAAGTTTACATACAATTAATTGATTCTCAGTACTGTCTGTTATTACCTGGAGGTTCCACGACTGTTTTTATGATTTGTTTTTATGATAAGTCCCATATTTGTCCTGAGCAGTCACAGTTGTCCTCCAGGTCCAGCACATTCCTTGGTTTTCCAACATCTTCTGCATATTTTAACCCTTTCCAGCAGTGACTGTATGATTTTTTAGATCCATATTTTTACACTGATGACAACTGAGGGACTCATACACAACTATTACAAATGGTGAAAACATTTACTGATGTTCCAGAAGGAAACACAATGCATTAAAATTCAGTGGGTGTAAACATTTGCACAGGATGACTGGGGGGAAAATTGTTCTTATTTTGTCTTCTGGAAAATATGAAAGTATGTTATGTAGCTTCTGCAAGGCAGCACTAAAAATCAGGGCTGGATTTCCCAAAACCTTCTTAACACTTAGCCATTCTTAAGTTATACCTTAAGGTGTATCTTCACGTTAATACGTGTTTCCCGAAACGATCTTAGTTAGGAATACCTTCTGTAAGTCATACTTTCGTAAAGTTGGTCTGGACCACTCTTAGCTATACCTTATCACTATTGAGAGTTCATTCCGATAGTGGCCACCACTGTTTCTTTACATCTCAGTGTATACAAATATAATTCTGCTAATTGAAGTGTTTTCATGCAAAGAATACAATTGTCATTACACTGATGGTTGTTAGCTTTTTAATTATATTATCCAAAGGTACATCAGCTGGCAAACCATAATGGAGTCTATTTAAAGGGAATGATTTTAATGGGGAGTTTGGTCAAACTATGGCAGCAATACAGCGAATAGTTGTGCTAAATCAAAGAGCCATTTCTATGTGCACGATTTCATCAGTGAAAACTTTAGTCCCCTGGCTACCATGTCAGAAGCTGCAATTCAAAATAAATTTTGTCTGCCACGGCAGCAAATTCAGCAGCTTTTAGATCTTGTTGGTCTGACTTTGTCAAGACAACCCCCTCAGCCCCGAAATTCAGCTGCGTGCCGCTCTTTTCTTTCTTTCTTTTTTCTCCGCTATAGCTGCTGTTAATTAAATGTTTTGCGTGTTGCGCTTTTATTGAGTAGGTCATCCAATAACAGAAATTAGTGAGTTACACCAATAATGTGGTGCGGGCAATCAACCCAGCTTGTGGAGTAGGCTAAATGAGGACTATGGCAAAATATATTATGATAATAATATAGTGTAGTGTTGATGCATGATACGTTTGGGCATGAGAGGTTGCGGGTTCGCACAATCATTTCAAAATTATATAAAATATCCACGGTTGGATTTAGTTTGCAATTTGGATTACATTTATAAGATCTCACGAGTCCTGATTAATGCAATTTCAACTATTTCTGAAGTGCTTCTATTATAAAGAACACCGCTTTCTCACATAACTCAGCCCCTGCATAGAGTGAATAATCGATTTTTCCGCCATTGATAAACCAATTCAGCACCGCCGCCATGGACAGCACCTGGTAATGTCGCACTTAAGAAGGTATACCTTAAGCAACCTCCTAAGGTATAGTTCGGGGAACACGACTAGAAATGGTATACCTTTAGTTAAGTTATACTTTTAGAGACTTCGTAGCGCGCTAAGAGACAACGTTATCGGGAAATGCAGCCAAGATCTTTTTAAATAAAATAGGAACAATTTCCAATCATCCTGTTCAAAGGTTTACACCCACTGGCTCTTGATGTGTTGTGTTGCCTTGAGCATCAGTGAATGTTTTCAGATTTTGATCATCCATGTAACAACACACTATTAGGAATTAAGAATCAAGCATACGTAAACTTTTGAACTGGATCTTTTGTGTAAATTCAGTTATTATTATGTTATGTGGTCTATGTGTAAACACATTCATGTGACTTTAACTGTACATATATTTAAAGTTCCTCTCAAATTACTTTTGATGCAATAAACAAGCAGTTTCTTGCAAGCCAAATAAAGTATTTAAAAAACTTTAAATGCATTTCATTTACTATTTAGTACAATTTCATTAGAAAT
Organism: Coreius guichenoti; assembly: GCA_039654105.1. Taxonomy (NCBI): domain Eukaryota; kingdom Metazoa; phylum Chordata; class Actinopteri; order Cypriniformes; family Gobionidae; genus Coreius; species Coreius guichenoti. Next base: position 30,568,902 of record CM077172.1, on the reverse strand, counting down.
CAAAGTGAATCATTCTGAATTTGCCAAAAAACATTTTTTTATTTTTTGCCAAAAACATCAATGAAGTGTGACCAACCAACACTAGCTACAAAATAATGCTGCCCCAAAAAGTTTTCGAAATGCAAGGAAACATAAACAGCCAGCCTAATGAAAGCACAAAAACTGCAGTTTTAAATGAATTTTATAGTTTTATAGAAAAATTGTACCTTTGGGGGTACAACAGCTTGTCACTGGGGCAGTACAAGGACATCTTTGTACCTTTTTTACCCCTAAAAGGTTCATAGAGTAGTACCTTAAGGTACATATTGATACTCTTAGGTACTAATATGCACCTTTTAAGGGTGAAAAAGGTACAAAGATGTCATTTTAAGGGTACTGCCCCAGTGACATGTCAATGCCCTTACAAATTGCCCTTAGCTGTTGTAGTAGCCTACCCCTAAATGTACAATTTTTACACTTTTTTTTTTTGAGAGAGAGAGAGAGAGAGAGAAGGAGAGAGAGTGTGTAGGCTATTTGAAAAATGTATATCATGTCGAAATGGAGCTGGTTAATATTTTGTTTGAGTACGTACCGAAGCAGGAGTTGATGAAGCCGTACCACATGCATCCGTGCCGTCCGAGCAGCCACCGTCCCCGCACACTGGACGCGAAGCTCAGGGTTGTCCCGAACATACACACCAGCATGTCACTGACGCTAATGTTAAGAAGCAGCATGTTAACCGGCGTCCGGAGCGTTTTGAACTTACAGAAAAGAACTAACACAATAAAGTTGTTGAAAAAACCGAAAGTCATTATGAATCCCAGGAACACGGACAGGGTGATGAAGCCCGAGCGAGAGAGCGTCTCCACCGGCGAGTCGCTCCAGTCCTCGTCCAGAAGAGTTAACCGGTCTTCCTCGGTCATATTAAAGCTGTAGTTTAAATCAGCCTGCTCGGAAAACATCTTTAGGAATAGTTAGAAAAGTTTATTTTTTTTTAGGTAAGACTCTAATCTATCCGTCAATCTCCTTCAGTGAACACCTCAGGGTACTCCGGCGCATAAGCATCATGATTCAATCAGAAATGATAATGATGATTTTCATTGACAAAGCGCTTCACCTTTGAGAGCGCTTGGACTGTTGAATACGACAGATGCGCTTCGCTTGATGCTCAAAAGAGACACGCAAACTGACTATCTAAGTAGCTGTCTTCTCATTAAGGTCTGCACTGCAGTATCCATGACACATATCTGACTGATTAACTATTTTAGTTTTTCACGAGGTCAGAGAGCGCGCGTACGTGTCGCATCAACGTACTGTGGTGAATTAATGTGTCTACACATTGCATCCTAGAGGTAAAACATTCCCTTCTCAGTCCCAGCTGTGCATCAGTACGAAACGCGTCGTTCTGTAGCCTATTCCAGCCGAGTGCGCGAGCTTTGCTAGATGCGCAACAGGCGTGTAATATAAAGGCATTTTGACGTCACGAGAGAGAGAACTGACTAACCCACCAGCCTACATGAACAACTAAATTCTGCTCTATACCTTAAAATATTAGCTACTGATAACCAATGATACAGGTGGTAGCCTAAGACAGAACTGGGGTTCATTAAACTTATTCCATGAACAATTAGCCTACTAATAAACACTGATGTGCACATCAGCACCATCAGTGGTAAAATCTAAATAATGCTTAAAACATTAATCAAGTAACATTAAAAATATAACATAAAACAACCTAATGTACATAACTAATGACAAAATAAATGTTTGCTATATTATCAAATGTAGTCCCTGATACATCTGTTCACATACTTATCCCCCCAGAGAGCTCACATTGTCAGGGATCAGAATCACAGTCTAAATGGCTTTATGACTGACTGGGGACTAAAGCCTTCCGCAGAGATAATTACCAGATAGATACACTTTCACATCTCCATTCAGCATTTTACATAGCTGTCAATGTAAAGGGGGAATCTGAAAGAGGCATGTATCTATCTGGTACGCAGGGTTTTAGAAATACCAAGTTTCGAAAACTGAGCTTAGATTTCCTTGATCTATGTACATTTTAAGACATCTGAAGGTTCACGAGTTCATACTTACATATAATTAAATAGAGTAAATGTTATGAGTATTTGGCATGCTATCCGGAGGGAGAGCTCCGAGCTTAGAATTTGTCCCAAATCCAGAGTAGGTAGGCCTACTCCCCCCGGGTTGTGATAGGAATAGTTAGAACTAGAAGTGAGGACGTGGGGTGATGCACAATGTAAGGATTGTTTTAAGGATTTTCATATTTTTTATGGTAAAATAAATCCATATATGTGTGCTTATATTATTAGAGGCCAATGACCTTTTGTAAATTTTTAACACCCAGCCCTCTATTAGTTATCTCAGTTAGCTAATTTGAAGCAATTGGGAACAACAGCAACTCAGCCACGAAGTGGTAGGCCACGTAAAAAATCCGATGGACAAGTCTGGGTTTGGCGGTTGCCAGGAGAACGGTACTTGCCTGACCGCATTGTGCCAAGTGTAAAGTTTGGTGGAGGGGGGATATATGTTTGTTTTTCACGGGTTGGGCTTGGCCCCTTAGTTCCAGTGAAAGGAACTCTTAATGCTTCAGCATACCAAGACATTTTGGACAATTTCATGCTCCCAACTTTGTGGGAACAGTTTGGGGATCAGTTTGGGGATCTGTTCCAACATGACTGTGCACCAGTGCACAAAGCAAGGTCCATAAAGACATGGATGAGTGAGTATGGTGTGTGGGAACTTGACTGGCCTGCAAAGAGTCCTGACCTCAACCCGATAGAACACCTTTGGGATGAATTAAAGCGGAGACTGCGAGCCAGGCCTTCTTGTCCAACATCAGTGCCTGACCTCACAAATGCACTTCTAGAAGAATGGTCAAAAATTCCCCTAAACCTTGTGGAAAGCCTTCCCAGAAGAGTTGAAGCTGTTATAGCTGCAAAGGGTGGGCCAACTACATATTAAACCCTACGGATTAAGAATGGGATGTCATTAAAGTTCATGTGCATGTAAAGGCAGGCGTCCCAAAACTTTTGGCAAAATAGTGTATGTCATCATGAACTTGCGGTCCTAAAACAGTCCTAAACCATTCAGTGTTATTAGTGTTGTTTGTATTGGAGGTTTGTGATGCTTTACTTTGATGTTCCTCTATAAATGCAGAATCACCTAATTTTCCTAGAGAACATGAAGAACTGCCTTGCATTGGCTTCTCAAATAAAGCCTTTAAGCTGTGTAGAGAATAGAATGCTCAGAAGATCAGAGGAGATACCTTATCACTTAAAACATACAGCAGAGACCAAACATGACCTCGGGGTACTGTTTCTCATGCACACTCAAATGGAGAGTGTGAGCGATGTGCCATAAATCTTTAGAGTGACATGCAGAGTTCATGTTAATCATTCTCTTCTGAGGAAAATAAATAATGATTTTGTCAGTATGCAAGAAAAGGACTGTTTCTATCTGTTATACATAGGAAAAGTGAAGGCTGCTTTTAAAAATCCAGAAATACTTCATTACTGAACAGTAATAATTTATACTTTACTCAAGTATAAATATTTAGTTTAACTATGTTTAATCAGTCTAGTAGGAATATTATTTTTCAACATTGCCATATGTATGTTCTGTTTTTTATTCAGTTTTCATTGTTCTATTTCAGTTTGCTAATTAGTTTTGTCATCCTAGTCCCCTACCTGTTTGTTTCTATGGTTACACATTAATTTGAGTATTTTTTTCAGGTGTGTTGTGTTTAATTATCTCATCAGCTTCTCTGTTTGCCATCACATATTTAAGCCCTCAGTTTGTCTGTTCATGGTCTAGCTTTGTTTAACGTCAAGTGAGAATGCAATATGTTTCTCCTCGTTGATTCTTCTCTTTGGATTATTCTATTAAAAGTCTGCAACCACACCGTGACAATTACATTAATATGCTAATTAACATTCATTAGTACAGTCTTTGTTGTACTGTGGCAGAGTTCGAATGTGTAATTGTATATCTGGCTACATTCGCAAAGGAGCAGAATATGTCTATCAGTTTTGTTTTTATGCTTATGCATTTTTTCCCCATGGGTGGGCAGGGCCTCCTTGTCAATTATATCAACTTTACTAAAAAGGCTATGATGATAAAGAGCCAATGATAGTTTAAGTGTAGCAGCAGTATAATCTGGTTTTTAATAACCAACACATTTTTACTGCACAACTTTTTTTTCTTTTTCTTTTTTTTTTATTAAATATAAAATGTAGGGGTTTGGGCTAAAGTCATCATCACATAATTAGAGCGGCTTTGAATAAAAAAATGGTATTGTGTATTGGAGTCATGTTTAGTTTTTTGATTGTAATCCATCTTGATGTGCAGGCTAATGTATCTTTAAAAGCTTGTGATTAATAAAATGTATTTTATCAAAATGCCCTTTATTTGGGATGATCTTGACATTTAAATTAAGTTTGTCCCTGACTTCTTATTGGATGCATTCCCACTCAGTTTGCCCCTGCTGAATCTAAGATTGGCACAGTGCCAATGCCTGCTGGGATGAGATACATTATATTGCCAAAAGTTTTGGGACGCTTGTACATGTACAAAGTTGGGAGCATGAAATTGTCCAAAATGTCTTGGTATGCTGAAGCATTAAGAGGTCCTTTCACTGGAACTAAGAGGCCATGCCCAACCCCTGAAAAACAACCCAACACCATAATCCCCAAACCATAATCCAAACTTTACACTTGGCACAATGCAGTCAGGCAAGCACCATTCTCCTGGCAACCGCCAAACCCAGACTCGTCCATCGGATTGCCAGACAGAGAAGCGTGATTCGTCACTCCAGAGAACACATCTCCACTGCTCTAGAGTCCAGAGGCACCACTGTATCCGACGCTTTGCATTGCACTTGGTGATGTAAGGCTTGGATGCAGCTGCTCGGCCATGGGAACCCATTCCATGAAGCTCTCTGCGCACTGTTCTTGAGCTAATCTGAAGGCCACATGAAGTTTGGAGGTCTGTAGCTAATGACTCTGCAGAAAGTTGGCGACTTCTGCACACTGTGCACCTCAGCGTGCGCTGACCCGCTTTGTGATTTTACATGGCCTACCACTTTGTGGCTGAGTTGCTGTTGTTCCCAATTGCTTCCACTTTGTTATAATACCACTAACAGTTGACCGTGGAATATTTAGTAGTGAGGAAATTTCACGAATAGACTTATTGCACAGGTGGCAACCTATCACGGTACCACACTTGAATTCACTGAGCTCCTGAGAGCGACCCATTCTTTCACAAATGTTTGTAGAAGCGGTCTGCATGCCTAGGTGTTTGATTTTATACACCTGTGGTCATGGAAGTGATTGGAACACCTGAATTCAATGATTTGGAGGGGTGTCCCAATACTTTTGGCAATATAGTGTATATCTAACTGCAGAACCACAGAATCACACGTCACAGCAGTCTGAGGACATCAGCAGCAAGCCAACAGCGTCAAACCTGAAGTTAGGGTGGTGCTGCCGATCGCGGAACCCACCCCAACCACTAACCCTACCCTTCACTATAACTATAAGCTCAACCTTAATGAATGTGAACTCCACCCAACCACTAAACCTACCCTTAAAAGGGTTATAAATTGAGAAATCAAATTTTCCTTGAGCTTTTGACCTATAAGAGGTCATCATACTATAAGAATATCCTGTAAGTTTCAGAACTTAAAACTTCCTTGTTTTTATTTTATGTGCCTATTTAGGTGAAAGACCACCTCTGCAGATGATCAACGCCTACTTCTACATTGTTACCACTGTAGCCCTGCCCACTGATTCGTGCATGACAAGTTGTAGGTAAATAACATACCGTATGTGACGCTAACACTTGAGCAACTAAGGCGTGCCTTGAAGAGTGCAAAATGTTGTGCAGTGCCAGGTTGTGAAAAAATCACAATCGCTGCATAACCTTCCTTCTAAAGCTGGATTTGCAGAGACTAAAATTTGAAAAAAAAACAATGCTGTGCCTTTTATATTGGATCTGATAGGAACGGCAGAACACACGTATGTGAGTAAAAAAACAAGTTTTTACTGTGTCTCTATTGCTTTGTTACAGATCGTTTGATATGTAATGATTATGTGTACATGTCCAAAATCACCAGTGACCAGTGATTTCTGATATGTAATGATTCATGTACAGTCGGATGTTCTTTGTCTCAAAATCGTTTATTGCAAATGTGTCAGTAAATAAAACCAGTGATTAAACGGTCAACTTCACATTGTTTCTCTTAGTAGGATGAAAATAATCTGTTATTTAAACTCTGATTAAATTATAAAGTGATCAAAGAAAGCTCCGTTTACAATCATTGGAGCTGTCAATCAAACAAGTTTATCAGGGAATGAGTTCTGGACTCTTGTCAAAACTCCAGTTATAATCAACGAATCTCTCATTTACATGTTTATAGAGTTATGATGAAAGCATTCGTGAGAGTGCAGAAATCTAGTTGCAATGATGAGATCACTGCATTCATGCGCTCAACATGTCTGTGATCGGCTACAATGCTCATCACTGCAATCTTTCATACCTCGATCTGAATATAATGCCATAGATCTAAATATAATTCTATAATCAACACTTTTCACTATTAGTTAACCTTAAGAGCTGTAATAGTAAAAACGTGCTAAAAGTTTTCAAGAGAGTTCCACATGTAATACTTAGCTATTTCATATGCAAAAAGCCAATCATAGCACTGAAGTCTCACAGCAGACACGCCCCTTAAAAATTAGAGGGCTAAAATCAGGGTAGGAAAAATGCCTTTTATTTCTAAATTATGACAATGTGCACCCCAGGAACATTATAAAATAATAAAATAATAAAATAATGCAGTTCATGACCCCTTTAATGACGCTATAAGCTCCACCCCAACACCAGTGTTGGTTCCAGTAGTTTAAGACAGCTGATGACAATTACCTGTACAACACAAACAGATTAAAAAGCCACATGGTTTCTGCATCTGAAACCATGTGGGGGGTTTTTATATAAAAAGATTATTGATTGTTGATGCCATTGGCCATGGACAGGCGTGATAATGATAACTTATTATTCACACAAAAGTATACCTCTATTGTTTGAAATAAGCAGGGTGAAAAATCCATAGAGCACTGTATGACCCTTTCACCATTCAAATTTCACATGTAATTGCATAAAATGCCCATAAACCACAACAATTTAGGATTTTTGGACAATTGAATTGTTAAAGTCATGGCAACATGGTGTGTGAGATTTCATAAATAGAATATGAGTATTATAACATCTCCAGTGATGTTTCTTTTCACTCACAAGATCAAACCACAACAATTGCTGTAGCTCAAAAGCTCACAATTACCATTTGGCAGTCAAACAAATAAACCAGTCAATGTCTCTGAAAGCTCAACCTTTACTTTATAATAAACATGTCGCATTTTGTCATATATATATAAACTACAGCTGCAGGTTTTATTTTGATAATGATATGCAAAAAATGTAAAACAAAAAGCTTGCAGGAAAAAGCACACATTGACCTAAACATAACAATGTATTGTTTTTCATGAGTTAATAATTTATTTGAATGACAGCGTGGTGAAAAAGTATGTCTGCACAATTTTGTATGTTTCATTGCATTATCACAAATAAAACAGTTGACTCCAAGCACAGCTATGTAATATGGTAACAAAATCATAGGGTGAATAAGTTTAAATTTTTCATAGGCCAGACATCACTTTTGGCCACTATTTGACATTTTTGCAAAAATTTCAAAAATGTGCATATACACACAACTCAATGCAGTATCCATCTGAAATTAACAGCAAAAAAAAAAAAAAAATCCTTTTAATCCTTTCACATTATAATTACAGGAACAGATTAGCGATTAATTAAGACTTCAAACCACTTTGACCATGGTGTATGATTTGTAAACTAATTCATTTTTTGATGTTTGCATCACATAACCAGCTCCATATGTTTGGCTTTTCTGACAATATAAACTCGCTTGGTAACTTATGATGCACTTGCACTTATGATGTGGAGCGCTCGGATATGAATCCCGTGAATCACAAGTCACAATAAAAGAGCTCAAAGACTTGTAGAAGCAAGCTCAAATGGCTTGGTTACTTCAGCAAGTCTGTTTTATTTTAGTTTGCTTTTTTGTTAACACTTATCGGTTAAGTTTAGGGTAGAGTTTTTATGTAGGTGTACATTATTTTAAAAAAAAAATTAAAAATAGCAATAACCTTTTAGTGTCACTTACTATACATTTAATTTCCAAACTGCTCAAATACGTACAACAACCACTGTAATAAAATGTTGCCAGATTCATCTGTTTTGGATGAAATTGAATGCACTTTTAGCACCACTAAAATTTTGATTTTAAAGTGTTGTGAAACATGCAAAATGTTGCCTTTTTTCCATTGAGCCTTGGTTGCATGGAAACAGGGATCTTTGTTAAAGATACTAAACAAGTGTCATGTGCTTTTCCTCCTGCTTAGATTAAATAAAAAGAGATTATTACCAAAATCAGAGGAAAATAAACTTGAGCCCTTACTATACGGAAGTTGTGCTTCTATCATTAGCAGATGCTGCAGTGTTCATGAACAAACTGGTATCCTCAAAAGCCTCAAACAGATGGGTTTGGGATTAACAGTGATTAATGTCCTCAAGCGAGTGTTAATGGATCACCAAGAAAGCCAAGCCTGTGGTACATGATTGGAGAGTTTGCCTTCATTCCATAGCAATATATTGTTCCAAAGGAGTATCTGTTTCCAGACTTTCTAGTCTGTATTGCACTTTCAAATGGAAAGATGTAGTTGAGCTAAAAATAATAATAAAAGCTGATAAGAAAGTCAAACAGCAATTTTAAAGCATTAGTACACAAATGTGGACATTTTCTCAGAGTTACACAATTTTGGAAACTCATGACTTGCCAATGCATCACATCAAATCTGTTTCCAGTTAATATGCATATTTAGATGTTGATTGCAAGCATTTTTAATAAATTTAGTTTCTTACACATACTCTCCATCCTTCTGTCTTTATTGATTTTTATTTAAGTGTCAGACAGGTCTGGGCTAGCAGAAATAATTAGTCCAATGTTGTAAGAAACATGCTTACAAAAATTGACAACATCTGATGTTTCTTTTCACTCACAAGATTAAACCACAACAATTGCTGTAGCTCAAAAGCTCGCAATTACCATTTGGCAGTCAAACAAATAAACCAATCAATGCCTTTGAAAGCTCAAGCTTTACTTTATAATAACCATGTTGTATTTTGTCAACCCTATAAGTGTGTTTTCAATCTGATTGCAGGTAAGGGGGCTATATAATGGTGATATTTGGTAAAGATTATTTCAGCCTGTCTCAAGAGAAAAAAAATGTCATTGTTGGTTCCAGCAGTTGATGACAATGACTTGCACAACACAAACAGATTAAAAAGCCATATGGTTTCTGTATCTATTGTGTGTATATATATATATAAAACGATTATTGTGATTGTTACAGTTTTTCAGTCACTTTGGTGCATTTCTCAGATTATAACTGAAATTCTCAAAACTACTTGTTCAACCTCCACATCATCTAGTCACTTGTGCATCATAAAAGCAATTTCTCATTCTTCTGAAGAAATTGCAAATGCTTTGGTAAATTCATGCAATTGATTATGTACAATTGTCTGCTGTTTCCTATATTATCAATTGATTATGTCATGTTGATCAAAATATATTAGCTATACTTATTCCTTGTTGAAAAGTCACCCCTCAAAACACCTAGGCATTAGTTCCTTCCTTGTATATGTTCCTTGTATAAGTTATTAAATGCAAAATAGTTGAAGTAGCTGTCATAAACTGTCAAGCATATTTTATGCATATACATTATACATTTCTATTAGAATTTTTTATTAATGTGTGCTGAACTGATTAATTGGAGAGGTGAATTTTGAATTTCACTAATGAAATGGAAATATAAAGTATCAACCAATGATCAACCAGTTCTCTAAAAAAGCTCAGAGGTGCATCTCATGAAGCTTCATTTGGCAAGCATATATAAACAGAGCACAACACAGTGTTACAAATTCTGACAATGGAAGAACAACAAGGAAACATGCAGGGTCAACAGCTGGAAAGAAGAAGATGTGAAAGGGTGCGGAGGCAAAACAGTGGAAGAGATGGAAGAGGCCGAGATTGTAGACATGTTTCTGATTAAATAAGTGCCACTATTGTGGACCATGTTCTTAATCATGACCTTATGGCCAAGCTCAGAGCCTGGATTGGCGAGGAGGGTTAACCGCCTCGCGCCTCATAGAAATTTAATGACCAGATTATTTCTTCCCACTAACAGTTTATCAAATTCAGTGTGAAAAGCCGTTATAGCGGCCACATACCCTTCGAGCATAGAGGGCGTACGGCCGTCATCCAGATGCTCCTGTAGAAAAGACAAAATGACAGAAAATAGGGCAGCTGACAGGGTCATGGCCCTTCGAGCTTCACCAATTCTCAAAGACTTAATTCTGCACCAATTCCCAATTCTCACACTCGGTCAGCGACCGAGCCAAACAATCCCATTGGGCTCTCAGGAGAATAGACTTTTCCACGTCCTTCACATCCATTAAAGTGAGCCATTGCTGAGCACGACCAGACTTCCCATAGCGCAGCTGATGAGCTTTGTTGTCAATTTAGTAGCACGTAAGGCCAATTCGGTGGCGCTGTGAAGCTCCCTGAAGATCTCCGGGTCGGGCCCATTTTCATCAAGATGCTTCAGCATCTTTGCCTGACAGACATCGAGTGGAGGGCTGACGCTGCCTGGCTTGCTACCATATACACTTTTCTAGCTATACTAGCGACACGGCTTGTTAGGGTGCACAACTGACAACTTCACCTTGAGTGTTGCAGAAGGGCAGAGGTGAGCAGATTGGGGGAATCTTGGAGTACCCCCGTAGATTGGCGCCATCCACAGTTGTAAGAAGCGGTGAACCAGAGATGTGGGCACGAGCCGAATACAGGGTGTGCCACATCTTGGTAACCTCGTCGTGCACCTCCAGGAAGAATGGGGTGGGCCATTGAGAGCCGGCTCCTTGAAAGCGACCAGGCTGAAGAAACCATTCATCCTGCCTATTGCGCTATGGCTCAGCAGGAGGAGACCAATCCAAGTCAAGCTTCTAGGCCACTTTGGAAATGATACGCAGGAGGTCATTGTCGATGTGGCCAGAGGACTCACCAGCATCACTGCGGTCAGAAGCAGAGTCCTCAATGGCTGGCAGACCAATCCTCAGATTCTGAGGCCAGCAATCGATTCCTTGCTGAGCAATCGTCTCCGGAGAGTCCTCACGCTCATAGCGTTGCAATGAGGGCAGTTGGGCACCTCAATGGCCACTTCTGCATATGTGCGACCCAGGGACACAACTCACATATCTTGGTCGTCTGGGAGCTCTATGGGTCCCGTGCAGGCAATACAAAGCTTGAAGTTCATCCTGGTTCCACCAGAACGCTCAAGGGGATCCTTCTTGAAGTAGTCCACTTTTCACGAAGACTCGATGGCGAACAAGAGGCTTCTGTCTGCATCCTTTGAAGGAGAAAGATTCTAAGGCCGCGCCCCCTATTTTTACTTGCTTGAGCGCCATTGGCCATTGCAGGGCAATGGCGTTAACCATATCAGGCTTCAGATGTTCTCAGGAGAAAGATGTTTCCCCCTCTTGAAAGGAAACCCATCTTATCCTGTCCTACAAATGTCTAGCAACCGAGAGAGAGAGAAAGAGAGAGAGAGAGAGAGAGAGAGAGAGAGAGAGAGAGAGAGAGAGAGAGAGAGAGAGAGAGAGAGAGAGAGAAAGAGAGAGAGATGTTACAGAGGCATCTGTGTGAGCAGTAATCTGGGGAAGATGTTCTGCAGCATTATCAACACTTGTTCACTTCCTTACCGAACACAATTGCCTTGAGCAAAAGTCAAATTGGATTCTTACCAAATTTTAGAACATCAGACCATATCTTCACCCTACATACCCTGATTGATAAATACATCAACCAAAACAAAATCAAAATATTTGCATGCTTTGTAGATTTCCAGAAGGCCTTTGATTAAATTTAGCACCAAGGCCTACTGTCTAAACTTTCAGAAACTGGTATGGGGGCAAAACATATAACATCATAAAAATTATGTATTTAAACAATAAATGTGCAATCAAAATTGGCAATAAACAAACTGAGTTCTTCACTCAAGAGAGGGACATGGTGTGAGACATGGTTGCCCACTATCACCGACCCTCTTCAATATATACATCAATGAAGGTGAAACTACTAGAACAATCAGCAGTTCCTGGGCTCCAACTACTCCACTATAAAGTTCCTCCTGTATGCAGATGATCTGGTCCTGCTGTCTCCAACAGAAGAGGGTCTACAGCAGATCCTGGACATACTGCATCAGTTCTGTCAGACTGGGCCCTGACTATTAACCCAACTAAAACTAAAGTACTAACATTCCAGAAAAGACCCAGACGTCAGGGAAAGAAATACAATTTCACCCTTGGTATAATCAAAATTGATCATACCACAAACTACACATACCTTGGGTTGAAATTCAATGCAATTGGAAACCTAAACTTGGCCGTGAATGAACTGATAGAGAAAGCAAGAAGTGCTTTCTATGCCATTAAAAAAAACTATCCAATTTGAAATACCAATTAGAATCTGGCTCAAATATTCTAATCAGTCATAGAACCTATTGCACTATATGGCAGCAAAGTTTGGGGTCCTCTTCTAAATCACAAATTTGACAAATGGGACAAAAACCCAATTGAAGCAATGCAGAGTTTTGTAAAAGAAAAAAAAAAAAAAACACCTAGCTTATTGGAATGAAACAACACAAAAACAAAGCAAACTACAATGTTATTTAACCCTATAGATTACTCGACAGCAGAATACCTGAGCACAGTCAGAGACCACAAACTGAGGAAAAATATGACGAGGTACAGACTGAGCGACCACAGCCTGGCTATAGAGTAGGGCATACAGACAGAGATTGCAAAATTACATACATCCTTCACTCAAGTAGAAGTACAGATACTCATTTTTAAAAAGACTCTGTTAAAAGTTGAAGTACGGACTACACTTTTTTTTATTCAAGTTAAAGTAAAGAAGTATGGGCTCTGACATGTACTTAATTAAAACGTAGCCATTACTACTACCTGTTTTAGTGTCACGCTGGTACCTAGACCTATGAACTAGAAAATATGACGAGGTACAGACTGAGCGACCACAGCCTGGCTAGAGAAGGGCAGATACAGACAGAGCTGGATGCCCAGAGAGAGAGCAGGTTATGCCTGTACTGTAGCCAAGGAAAAATAGAAAAAGAGCTGCACTTCATAACCACCTGTCCTAATTATAATGAAATTCGAAAGCACTTCTTTCCCAAATTTGAAGTTATTTGTACCAACTTCAAAAAGTTGAAGAATGATGCACAAGCTCAATATTTACTTGGTGAAAAAAGAGACTGCACCTATTTACACACACACACACACACACACACACACACACACACACAAACTCTTGTACACACACATATGCAAACACATGTGGTGGTTACAAATTATAATAAAAAAAACGAAAAGTAAAATAATGAGTAGTGTCATCAGACAATATTGTTTTTGTCACTGAAAAAAAGATATTGAATGTCGTTAATGCATACTGTATGATTTTAGTTGATGACGATCGATTTTTCTTGCCTAGAGTGGTATGGGCGATCGATTATTTGATTACTTTTGCCTTGGGACTCGTTCACCTGCTGGGGGAGGGGGCGCGCTGCTCAAACAATATACAGACTCAGAAGGTGAAGCAGCAGCTCCGTGTCCTATGTCTTTATTGACTTTAATATCTTCCCTCATCAGGTATGAAATGTATAAATTGTCATGGAAATTCATTTTGTATAAGTCAAGATTGTGAAAATGGCAAACGTCTTTGAAGTGTATAGATAGTTCGTAAATGGAAGTCTAAAAGACTAAAAGATAAAGTTTAATTTACTAAACGATAAATTGAACTTTGATGCTAATACTGATGCCATTTGTAAAAAGTTTCAACAACGTTTGTTTTTCTTAAAGAAAATGAATTCTGTTAATGACACTGTTTTACCGGATGCTTTTACGTTTGGATGATGTGAACGCTGTCTTCCGAACTCGGGTGCGCACCCGCGAACCGTACCCGAGTCCGCTTAAAAAGGTGGTTTGGGGTTCGGTTCATGTGAACTCCGGTACGGGGGGCGGGGGCGGGGGCGGGGGCGGGGGCGGGGGCAGGAGCAGGGGCAGGGGGGAGCAATCGAACTCGGGTTCGGTCCAGGCAATCGAACCAAGTGTGAAAGCACCCTTAGTCATTCTGTTTCTACCAGACAAGCTACAACCAAACCATACAATGACACAGTAAGAAATGACAGATTCAATAAGGGTGCTTTCACACTTGGTTCGATTGCCTGGACCGAACCCGAGTTCGATTGCTCCCCCTCCCCCTCCCCCTCAATTTAGTACAATTGCGTTCACATCAGCAGTGAACCGTACCGGAGTTCACATGAACCGTACCCCAGACCACCCTTTTTAAGCGGACTCGGGTACGGTTCGCAGGTGCGCACCCGAGTTCGGAAGACAGCGTTCACATCATCCAAACGAACCGAACTCTGACGTCAATCGAACCTGGGTGCGCACCAAAACTGCTAGTGTGAAAGCACCCTAAGACTGCGTCCAAGGTTATCGGAGTTCAACAGATATTGCTTCAAGACATTTTTAACGAACGCGTTGTTAAAAAAGCCTATGCGATAAATAATGGTCCATCTCATCCATTATATAGAGAGTTTGTTGTACTTCCATCCGGCAGTAGATATAGAGCAATCAGGGGGAGAACAAGGAGGTTTAAGAACTCTTTTATACCAACTGCTATTTCTATGTTAAAACACCTGTAATCATGGGTAATATGCTGCTAAAGATTTATTTATATATATATATATATATATATATATAATATAATATTATTATTATTATTATTATTTTTTTAAATTAATGTCTATATGTGTGACTGTATAAATGTGATGTGTGGCATCTGTGCAAACTACATTTCCTAACGGATGAATGAACTGAACTGAACTGAAAATTGCGGTTCAAGTTAACCATGTGTGTAGCATGTGTGCTATTGGTTAATGCTAAGCTGATGGCAGAGGCCATGCATCACAGAAATAATGTGAAAACCGGGTGAATTTATGTATATGATTTGTGCTTTTGACAACTAATGTAACAGGTAAGAGTCAGAAGTACAGGGGACAGTGTTTAAAAAAGGAAATGTGTTATTTCACAAGAATAAGGGTAATGAAGGAGTTCATGCTTATGGTGTGTAAAGAAATAATTATTTTGCTGACGTATTAAATAATACCAGAGCTTATTTAAGTAGTTCAAGAGAGTTGAAGATAGGGCTGGGCGATATGGCCCAGAAAAAATATCACAATATAATTTTCCATATCAGTCGATATCGATAATTAGCACGATAAATGTCAAATCTTTATTTCTTTGAAGTTTAAAGGCATATTTTTGCTCCTGAGTGAAAGATGTAGAAACCAGACCTGGTTTTAAACTATCCTTTATTGTCAAAAGATGACAGATATTTCCCAAACAGGTGAACAATTTATCAAAACTGAGGTAGATTTATTTATTACTCATTTATTTATTACTAATAAAATCAATATCAATAGAGTAGAATATTATTAATATAAATAGAATAGAATATATAAAATAAATATCTTTATAGAAAAATCAAGAACTGTAATGATATAACACTTGGCTCTGCTGACTGCAAGTGCAAAGTTAAAGTGCTTTAAAGATAATGTTTGTCAATAAACAAAAATAGATTTTTTTTAAAATTCTTTCTGGTCAGCATGCCAAACCTTATAAATAAATGACATTGAGAATATAAATAAAAGAAATAAATAAAATACAAATCTTAACTGTGGTCAGCATTTTTTTTTTACTCTACAAGTTACGGGCAAGAAAGACAAGTCTGTCTACAGTTTCAGGTTTTAAAGCTGCCCTGTGACAGGTCACAATGTTCCCTCCTGTGCTAAAAATTCTCTCAGAGGGGGAGCTGGTAGCAGGGATGCACAAGTAGCGCCTTGCTAGTTGGCTCACTTTAGGAAACTTATTGTCATACACCTTCCACCAATCCAGGGTTTCTGTTTCACTCTCTGCATCTGGACCCATGAGGTAGTTTTCCAGCTCCCCCTCAACTGACTGCATGTCACTGAGTCCTGTGTTGCTGGGGCATGGCTTCTTAAAAAAAACAGCCCAGTTACTTCCTCTGCTTCTTTACAGGAAGAGCTGCAGCAGCGCCTCCCTCTGCCTCTATTTCTTCTGTTCTGCATGAAGCCTGTGAAGTGGATGGACCTTGGTCTCGCTCCATTTTCAGAATCTCAGTCACTGCTCTTGTTTTGATGGCCTCAATCTTGCCTGGCCTGATATATTGAGTCTTGAAGCGCGGGTCAAACAAGGATGCAGTATCAAGCAGTTCGTCTGTTATCTCGTCATCGTACTTCTCATTGAGATATTCTATGACTGCTGTCTTTATGTCCTTTGTGAGCTGTGTGTCATCATCAGAGGGATTCAGGAGCTCTGTTCTGAAGAGGTGCAGCACAGGCTTAAGGTAGGACACACACACATAAGATTCACCAGAGAGTGAATCTGTGAACTCAAGAAGTGGCTTTAAGGCCTTGTTCATTAACTCCAGCACATCAACGTCCTGCCAGGTGGGCACCAAGTGCCTGGTTTTCTCAGCAGTTAGTACCTAAGAGATAGCCTTGTGCTGCCCAATCATCCTTGGCACCATCTTTTGATGGGAGCCCCACCTGGTAGGTGACTCTGTCACCAGCTTGTGCTTCGGTAGTTTAAGTTCTTCCTGAGCAGTTGCAAGGTCTCTCTTCTTTTTCCAGGAGGAGAAGGAGAAGGCAGCCACTACTTTTTTACAAAGCCCAACGGCTCGATCCACCCTCTTGTCCTTCCCCGCTCTCTCTGAGGAAGGAAAGGAAATAGAGAAAAAATATGAGCAAAGAAAGTATCTGAGTAAGTCCACAATAGTATGTTAAAAAACATCTGAAGTTCTAAACAGATATTATAACAGAATATTCATATTAAATATTCAAATCAGCATATGTTTCAGGTTCAAATATTGCTTCATGTTTGTAATCACTAACCTTTAAAAACAAAGGACTAATAAATTAGTATTGATTTGATTCTTTTAAAAATGACTTTCTTTTTATCATCATTTTATTACTATCATATGTATTACTATTTAAATCAGCATATGTTTCAGTTTCAAATATTGCTTCACGCTTGTAATCACTGACCTTTAAGAACAAAGGAGTAATAAAATATTGATTTGATTCTTAAATTATTTTATTTTTATCATCATCATTATTATTATTATTATTATTATTATTATTATTATTATATTGTTACTTCTACAGCAGTTTTGTTACTAAATGGAGAACGGAGACTAAAACTTACCAATAGCCAAGTGTAGTCGATGTCCAAAACACTGAAGTCATGTCCATTTGTTGAGTGAAGTGGCTTTTACCATGTTTGTACCACTATCAGTTGTGATACACACTTGTCGGTCTTCACTCAGCCCTCAGGAGGCGAGTGCTTCAATCATTCCTTGGGCAATAACTTCACCTGTATGGTCTTCAGGAAAGTAAGCTGTTTGGAGGCATTTGCTCTGAAGATTCCAGTCTTTGTCAATAAAATGAACAGGGAGGCTCAGATAAGGCTCAGATGTGCGACTAGACCACATATCAGAAATAGGGGCGAAGAATTGTACATTTTGCAGCTGCCGTGAAAAATGTTTTCGGCCAGGTAGCTCGTATCTGGAGTCAAGGACGCGGATAAGCTTCTTAAATCCCTCATTTTCGACAACGCTAATGGGAAGCATGTCTTTTGCAATGCAATAAGCAACTGCTTTTATGATGTCTTCGTGTCTTTTGTTTTTTTTTGTCGTAAGGCACGGCGTGGGAAAATTATATGATACTTTGCTGAGTCGCATTGGTGCTTGTAGATGGTCGACATCTACCAACACTTATTTGGGACTGTAATTTCTTAGCTTCTTCATGTTCTAAAGGGTGACATTGTTTTAAATGATGAAACAAGTTTGTGGTGTTGCCTGTCTTTGATGGCACTAGTCGTCTGCACAGTTTGCAGTGCACGCCGCTCTGTTTTATGTCAGATCGCAAATAGCCAAAATATCTCCAAACCACTGAAGCTGAGTGACCTTTCTTGTCAATGATGTCTGTGTCCTCCGAGCTGGTCGCGGGCGGTGCATTTTCTTAACTATCGCTCATTTTTCTTGCTCCATTCCACTCCTCCAAGCCTGTCAGCCTAACGGCCACTGTGACTGTCAACAACACCGCATGCGGCACCCGGAAGCCCGGTCTGCAAAACGCATGCGCAGCATTACGCATAGTGCATAAGCATTATATTGAACATTTATCAAACTGTTGTTATCGTTTTATCGTTAATCACACACTACAACACACAGGTACGCAACAGAACACAAGCACTATACAAAGTTATTTCATGTTGCAAAGTCCAAATGTACAGCCAGACACAAGCTTCGATCTGCAGTTAGTTACACACAGACCAGTCATGCCTCCCTGGAACAGAGAATTCAAGATAATGGACAAAAAGATAAGCTCACCTTTTCAAATTTGGCCCATCAAACTACACGTGCCGCCTTTGTAGGAAAACAGTGTCTAGTGCCGTGTTACATTCAAGGGCTCCTTGTCGATGCATTATGGGATACAGGATCTCGATCTCAAGTTTGTATAGTGGATGAAATGTGGAAGAGTGAGCACTTAGCAAATATCAGATTGAGAAATGTGGCCGAGGTAATTGACGCACCTGAAGGACTCCGTCTAGTGGCAGCAAACGGACAGGACATACCTTATGCGGGGTGGATGGAAGTGACTTTTGGTTTGGCATCAAATGAAGTGGAAACCGATTAACTTGTCATACCTGTGTTGGTGATGAGGGGTAGTCAGCTCTGTCATCCTATCATCGGGTATAATGTGATCGAGCAAATGGTGAACAAGAAGGGAATAACACAGCTAATCACAAGTGGATTCCAGAGAATAGCCTGTCCTAGTGCAGCAACAGGAACAGTTCAAGCTTTCATCAAACAAGTCCATGCTGAGACACCATGTGAATATACAGTCAAAACAACAAAGGAAAATGTTCATGTGCCCAAACATACATCAGTACAAGTGGAATGTAGAGTGCAGACATACAGACCAAAGGAAGAGACATTGCTTATCTTTGAGCCTGACATTAACTCACAGTGGACAGAAGGATTGGAGTTCTGCAAGACTATTGTGACTCTGTGGCCGTGTACTTCTCCACACATAATTGTCAGTGTACAGAATCCAACAGATCATGACTTAATGTTAACAGGCAAGACTATCATTGGCACAGTTCAGCCAGTACAGGCTGTATATCCAGCTGCTGTTCTGGAGGAACCTTGTTTAATTCCGGTGGGGATTAATTAGATCAAAACTGAAACCAGCCACACCTCTGACACTACCTGGGTTCCCCCAGTTGACTTGAGCCATCTCAGCGAGCCTGAAAAACAAATCGTTCAACAAATGTTAAAGGAGGAAGCAGCTTCATTTTCCAAATCCGAAAGTGACATCGGTTGCATAAAGAATCTACAGTTGGCTATTTCATTGAAGGACACTATTCCTGTTGCACAAACTTACCAATCAGTACCTAAACCTCTCTACCAAGAAATGAAAGATTATTTGCAAAAATCAAAATCGCCATATGCCTCACCAGTTGTATGCGTTCGGAAAAAAAGATGGCAGCTTACGCCTGTGTATTGATTACAGAGAGTTAAACTGGAAAACGCATCCTGACAGACAGCCTGCTCCACGCGTGCAAGACATAATGGACAGTTTGGGAGGGAACTCCTGATTTTCGCTTCTTGCCCAAGGAAAAGCGTATCATCAGGGCTTCATGGCCAAGGAGAGCAGACCATTAACAGCCACCGTGGGGCTTATACGAGTGGATTAAGATACCTTTCGGCCTGATGAATGCTCCTTCAGCTTTTCAACGCTGTATGGAGGAGTGTCTGGATGAATTAAGAGACAACATCTGCGTTCCTTACTTGGATGACACGTTAGTTTTCAGTTTAACCTTTAAAGACCATGTGGATGATGTAAGGAAAGTCCTGCGAAGATTGAGACAGTATGGAATAAAACTAAAACCTGGCAAATGTGAACTGTTCAAACGTGAGGTGCGATACCTTGGGAGGATTGTCTCGGCAGAAGGGAGTAAGATGGACCCGGCCGATACAGCTGCTGTGAGGAATATGAAAGATAAAAGACCAAGCACAGTTGGACAGTTGAGAGCAGTCATGGGTCTGTTGAGCTACTATCGACAGTATATCAAAGATTTCTCCAGAATCGTGAGTCCGCTGTATGACCTACTGAAAGAAACTGAGACAGAGGAGGAGGAATGCAAGGAGAAAAGAAACCAAAAAAAGGGGTGTGCCCTCTTACAGGCCGATTGTGTGGACAGACAAGCACCAAGAGATATTGGAGGGACTGATAGATTGTCTCGTTGCGCCACCAGTCCTCGCATTACCAGACTTCTCACAGCCATTCGTACTTCATACTGACGCATTAAATCAAGGACTTGGAGCTGTTTTGTACCAAAAACAAGACGGAAAGCTTAGAGTCATCGCTTATGGGTCCCGAACATTGACAGCTGCGGAAAAGTACCACCTCCACTCAGGCAAACTTGAGTTCTTAGCCCTAAAGTGGGCTGTCACTGAAAAATTCTATGCCCCCACATTCACTGTGTATAGTGATAATAATCCGCTCACCTATGTCTTGACCAGTGCAAATGGGATGTAGATGGGTGGCAGAACTTGCGGATTTTCATTTTAACATCAAATACAGTCCAGGCAAAGAAAATGTGGACGCAGACAGCCTATCCAGAATGGCCCTGAACATTGAAACAATAATGAAACAATGTACGGAGGAATTACCATCTGACTGTGTTGAAGCAACTATCCAATCTGTTGAGGCACCACACTTCAGCATCTTCTGAACTGCAGTGGTTTCTCTTGACGACACCATGGCATCAGAGCATGCATGCGAGCCATTACCTGTGGAGGAGATCAGACAAGCACAGCGCAATGATGACCACATTGGACCTATTTTACAGTTTAAGCGGTCTGACAAAAAGCCAACGGGACATCTGTTAAAGACCTTGAGTACACAAAAAAATGCTTACTGCACAGCTGGGACAAACTTTTCTTGGGAGACGATGGCATCCTCCATAGAAAGACAAACACCCAGACACTGGTCTTACCTGCAAGGTACAAGCAGCGTGTTTTGAGAGAATTACATGATAACACGGGTCATCAAGGTCTTGATCGAACAATATCTTTCATCAGAGAAAGGTTCTATTGGCCACAAATGCACTATGATGTTGATCACTATGTCACCAAGAGTTGTGTTTGCCTGAAACAAAAGAAACACCTGGATAAATGTAAAGGAGGGTATAAGTATATCTTAATTGTAGTTGATCACTTCACACAATTCGCACAAGCCTACACAACTACCTCAAAATTGGCTAAAACTGTTGTTGACAAAGTTGTTTTTAATGACTACGTTCTGAAGTTTGGATTCCTGCAAAGAATTCACCATGACCAAGGAGCGGAGTTTGAAAACCAGCTGGTTGCTCAGTTGAAGAAGAGTTGTGGAGTTGCTGGATCAAGGACAACGCCGTATCACCCCCAAGGAAATGGGCAGGTTGAATGATTCAATCAAATGTTACTCCAGATGTTGAAGACGTTGACTGAAAAGCAGAAAACCAGCTGGAAAGAGTCACTAAATAAACTCATCTTTGCATACAACTGCACACAATGTGAAGTTACAGAATTTTCACCATTCTACTTACTATTCGGAAAGTCCCCGAGATTACCCATTGATCTATTGTTCAGCTTGACAGCTGAAACAGGAACTACTGATTATAAGGAGTATGTGAAGAGATGGAGACAAGAAATGCAAGAAGCATTGGAAATCACCAGACAGACTGCAAAGAAGGTGTCAGAAAGAAACAAGAAGAACTATGATGGAAAAGTGAGGGGTTCTATGTTATGTTCTGGAAATCGCGTCTTAGTGAGGAACTTGACACGTAGAGGTGGAACTGGGAAGCTCCGCAACCACTGGGAGGATGTGGTACATACAGTAGTACGTCTAGTGGGAGAAGGTCCGATTTATGAAGTGAAACCAGAACAGGGTAAAGGAAGATCACGTGTTCTTTACCGTAACTTTTTGATGCCTTGTGATTATCTACCATTGGAGATTGATCTTGGAAAGGAAGAAAGGACAAAGGAACCAGTGAAAAGAACAAAACAAGTAAATAGGTGTGGACCAGGTCCGGAGGAAGAAGAGAAAGAGGATGAAGATTATCATTACGATCATTACTTACCTGCGGTCCAGCCTCAGCAACCTGTGCAAGAAAACCTTGAGTTCAGAGATGAAAACTTACTTGAAGTCCAGTTTCAGAAACCTGGGGAAGGAAACAGAGAGTAAGCAAGTGGGAACTTACCAGTTATCCTGTAACAGTGGTGGTGGTTGCCCTTAACTTAAATAAATTGTTTCTTTTACGAAAACTTCGGGCGCCAGACAGTTTTTTAAAACTGACAAAAATCAAACAACCCAGGATAGCAAAGAAAACCACTGATTACACAAAAAAACCAAATATTGTGAATCTGAAAAGGAAAGGGAAGAAATTGGTCAAGAGGTAGCAAAGGATCATGGAACAGAAATTCAAATGGAAAATGAGGAGATACCGCAACAGGAAGTTGTGATGGAAGAGGAACAACGTGGAGGAAGACCTGATGAAGTGGAAGATGTAGATGTAACACCAGGTGAGAATGACAGGGAAACAGTTTCAATTCAGATGGCCTAAGAGAGAAAGGAGACCACCAAAGACATTTACTTATGATTACTTGGGAACTCCGGCATGTTATAATGTAGAGCATACAAACACAACAGCGTTACAACCCATGCCATATGAGATGCAGAACTTCACTCCATGGACTTACCTTGCGCAACAGTATAAGCCAGTGTACTTGTATGCATACTGAGGAAATGGATAAAAAGAATGGAGTTTGAAGAAGGAAGACTGTGCAGTTTCTAACATATGCTTTTATTCATGGACTGTGTATTCAGTTAACAGTACATACAGACATTGCATACAAACAGTAGGACACTGATATAACACAACATTATCAGGAGAAATAAAATGTCTTATTTTGGGTTGAAGTAAAAAGAGTAATGTCGCGATGACATTAATTTTGACGGGGAGAGTGTGGTGGTTACAAATTATAATAAAAAAAAGAAAAGTAAAATAAGTAGTGTCATCAGACAATATTGTTTTTTGTCACTGAAAAAAAGATATTGAATGTCGTTAATGCATACTGTATGATTTTTGTTGATGACTATTGATTTTTCTTGCCTAGAGTGGTATGGGCGATCGATTATTTGATTACTTTCGCCTTGGGACTCGTTCACCTACTTTCATGCTTATGGTGTGTAAAGAAATAATTATTTTTGCTGACCCAGAGCTTATTTAAGTAGTTCAAGAGAGTTGAAGACATGAGAAACGGTACATATGTTTAAGTTGTTAGGCAGAATATCATATGTGAATATTGATTGCCGTATATATATTATTATTAATGTACATTGTAATCCAAATGTTTATTTGTAATCCCAATTATGTTTAAATTTGTGGAAACAGTACCTGATGAGAAATTGTATGTGAGTAATTCTGTATTTATCTGTATAGTGTGACTTTTTCTAAAGAGATGTTCCGTTGTTATATGTTTATCAATATATGAAAATGCTGAAATATTTGCATTAATCTAAAAAAACAATAAACAGACTCAGAAGGTGAAGCAGCAGCTCAGTTTCCTGTGTCTTTATTGACTTTAATATCTCCCCTCATCAGGCGGTGAGGGTACTACACACACAAACATTTTAAATATTAAAAATAAAAGGATTCCTCTCTGGAGAAGCGTTCAATCTTTCCGCTCGCAAATTCCGCCATGTAAATAGCGAATCCGCCATGGTGCAAGTGCAACTGGGTTGTAAAGGGAATGGGAGATGAGAC
Organism: Coreius guichenoti; assembly: GCA_039654105.1. Taxonomy (NCBI): domain Eukaryota; kingdom Metazoa; phylum Chordata; class Actinopteri; order Cypriniformes; family Gobionidae; genus Coreius; species Coreius guichenoti. Next base: position 30,544,728 of record CM077172.1, on the reverse strand, counting down.
TCTGATTGGTTTATTGCACGTTACGCCCAAAACACACCCATGACTCATTAAGAGACTAGGTACAACCCTTTTGGACCATGCGCCTGGTGTGCTGACCGTTTTTTCCATCGTTAAACTAACAAAAGTGGATTTGGATACGCCCTAAGTGCACCTGCGTCATGCGCTTCAGACCATGCGCTCAGATCGTTAAAATAGGGCCCAAAGAGTGTTAAAAATAAAATGAATCATGATCATTTAGCACTGCCTTTAAAATTAGTATTTCATATCAACTTTATTGAGATATCTACTATTCCTTTTGTGCAATAGCCTACACATTTACTTGATCCATGTCTAATATTTATATATGCCATGTTTACCTTCTGGCTACAATTTTCATTAGAATTTCCAAATGTAAAATTTTCAGCTTGAACTAATAAGAATCTCATGCGTGGGCGGTTAATAAAGTCTGTACGAAAGCCTCAAATGCCCCTCAAATGCTATTTGAAGGACAAGCTTTTCTTCCATTCTTTTTCATCTCACAGACTTTTATAGCATTCTCCTGAGCTGATTCACATAAAGCCACAGAAAAAAAAAAGTATTTTTGTATTTTTCTTTTTGTGAAAACTTATAAATGCCAGTATCTCATATGTAGCGAACTCTGTTGTATATGAGAATCTAAACTATTTAGTTGAACCATACCATTACCATTGTTTGCAGTATATGAACAAGTTAAAATGAGGCTAGTAAAAGTAAAAGTAAAAGGAGCCTGAATCCCCTTCATGAATCCCTGCAAGCCAAAAGACACAGTTTAACAACAAAAAGGAGCTACTTAGTGAATTTAAATAGGCCTACGGCACCAATTAACCCTTAATTACTCAATTTGTTAATTCTTCATAGTTCTTGCATTGTTGACAAATAAGTCATTTCTAAAGGAAATTGCTGATACCTGCGAATGCCCTTTTTCCTGCCCTGCCACATCTCATCCCTCTTTGAAAATTGTACTGATATCACGATTTCTAATGGAATGTCATATCTTACATGGAGCAACAGAAATATTTGCCTGAAGCAACAAAAAAAAAAACATCCAGAAATGTCCAGAAAAGTAAAATAATTTTATGTTTAAATGTATACGCTTTTGAAGATGTTTTTTTTTTTTTTAAATCATTTTAATATGAAATTCTGTAGACATTCTAATGACAAGATAATGCAAAACAGTTCCTTCAGTTCTTGCCACATGGTCACAACAATTTTTTTCTCCTACGCAATCAACAATCAACACATATCTACTTCTAAACCTCATAACTCATAATGATTTTGCGTTGCTTTAGGGTAATGCTGTGCAGTGGAGTGTTACTACACCGTAGATGTAAATTTGATTTATAGGTCTGTAAAAGAATGCAGCTTTAATAGAAACATGAGTTTCATATATACTTCTCTGAAAAAAAAGACATTTTATAGTGACATGCCCAGCACAAATGCCAGTATTGACACACAGATTGAATCACAAATAAGGTTGGACCTGTGTGAGTTTGACATGATTAAAATATATTAATAATAGTCCACCTCAGAGGGTTTTTGTTTTCATCAACACCATGTGCATTACATATTTCAATGTTTATCATTTGTGAAGTGTCATCTATTTCATCACTATAGTTATTGAGTGTTTCTGATGATAAATGTACAATGATCCATGATACTGTCATGGAATTCTATGTTTATGTGAAGGTGTTTATGAGAATATGAAAATGTTAATGTTTTTGAACGAAAAATTCACCGAAGTGGTATTTAATTGATAAAAAAGAATGTAAAGACGTTTAGCCTGTTGGAAATGACTATTTCTGTTTCAAATAAATGAATATTCTCGGTTGCACTTTAACTTACAGTATACATGCACTTACACTTACTAGGGGTCATGAACTGAGAAATCAAATTTTCCTTGAGCTTTTGACATATAAGAGGTCATCATACTATAAGAATATCCTGTAAGTTTCAGAACTGAAAACTTCTTTGTTAGTCCAAAATCAGCTTTTATTGTTACCAAGCCCAGAGAACGACTCATTGCAGAATGTGCCTATTTATGTCGTCATAGGTGAAAGCCTCTGCAGAAGAAAATTAACGCCTACTTCATCATTGCAACTTTGGCCCCGCCCACTGGTGTGTTAGTGAGATGACGAGGAGAGGAGAGCGAAACAGGATCACTGCACTAAAAATAACATTACCTTCCAAAGGATCCTAATGCTAGGAATGTGGTTATTTATTTTCAACAATGTGAATGTCTCAGTTGAGTACTATTTATTTGTATTCAGTAAATTTCATTGTGGATTCTTTGGTAAATCAGTCATCAATTTCGGCTCAGGCTTTGCAAACAAACTTTTACGATATGGACAGTACATAGTAAGTAGTACAACTGTAAGTAGTAACCATGTTAATTCTAATGCCTGATCTGTGAGCAGTTATTTCTGATATGTAATTATTCATGTACAGTCAGATGTTCTTTGTCTATGTGTCAGTAAATCAAACCAGTGACTAAATGGTCAACTTTACATTGTTTCTCTTAGTAGGATGAAAATAATCTGTTATTTAAACTGTGATTAAATTACATATAGAACGCTCCCTTTACAATCGCTGGAGCTGTCAATCAAACAGCGCAAGTTTATCAGTGACTGAGTTCTGGACTCTCACCAAAACTACCATTACAATCAACGAATCTCTTATTTACATTGTGTTTGCACTGTTAGTTATGATGAAAGCATTTGTTAGTGTGCAGAAATCGAGTTGTAATGACGAGATCACTGAATTCATGCGCTCAACATGTCTGTGATCGGCTACAATGTAGCTGAAGCATTAAGAGTTCCTTTCACTGGAACTAAGGAGCCAGGGCCAAGCCCAACCCCTCAAAAACAACCCAACACCATAACCATAGGTGTGGTAGATGACATTGTCTTAAAAAGCACATAAACACAGAGACAGGCAAGCTAGAACCACTATGGTTTGAGGCGACGTCATCCCCAAAGCCCTTGTTGAAGATGACTTGACTGATGAAATCCATACGAATATAGGTGAAGATGAGGAAGAGGAGGTAAATGATGTTTGAGAGTTTATATTCTACACTAATTCAATACACTAACATGACCAGTCGAGCATGGATAAGCAGCAAAAAGATCTAAGAACCAAATAAATGTTTTCTATTTTGTTTGAGCTATATTTTAGTTTCGCCATTTGGCTGTAAAGAATGTTTACCTGTACAGAAGGTTACTAACGTTTACTCTGTTGAAGGTTGGCTTTTTGATAACAGACTGCACACTACAGTCATCTTTATTCCTTGTGTTGCGAGGACTTTGTGGACTTTAATAAATCTCACATTTGGTTAATTGATTTTGTGTGATAGTACCCTATGTTGCAACCTGACCCCAGTCCACCTAGGGACATAACATTACTCACTTTTCATGCAATTAACTTCATATAGTATAGCAGTAAATAAGTCAAGTCTCAACTCTTTTTAGAAATCTTGTTCATATGCAAAAAATATGCTTAATCCCATATGGAATGGTAATGCATTTTCTCCGATTTGAGGTACAGTGGAGAACTTTGGTTATACCAGCTGTAATCCTCTAGATAGAAAGGTCATCTTGGAGTTAAATTGAAGCTTATAAACTTGGGAAGTTTTTCATGTACATTTGAGGCAGTGATATGTATAATAAAATGCTTGAAAATGATCACTTTTGATGACAATTTGTCAGGCGGACAGACATTTTTTTGTCTTTTGGGGTATGTTGAGGGTGATATTTGACAGCAAAAAGGCAGCAATCCCCAGAATCTTTTTCTGCTAGTTTCCGCTATGTGTCAGGATACTGTAGCTGCAGTACCTTAATATTCACAATTACATCATTCCTCCAAAAGCTTTTCCCAAAAAGGGAGTTTTTTGGCCCCTGAGACCAAACAGGGCCGAGTTGGAGGTGGTCGTTATCAACTTGTGATGGCCCAAGGTATAAGATAATAGGAAATAATAGTGAAAAAAAAGGTAGCAAAAAACATCCTGAGGAGTGGACCTAGCTCCCGGCCTATTTGTAGAAGCAGTCTGCATGCCTAGGCGCTGCATGCCTAGATTTTATACACCTGTGGCCATGGAAGTGATTGGAACACCTGAATTCAATGATTTGGAGGGGTGTCCCAATACATATAGTGTTATAGTGTTTGTAAAATAGTAAAATGACTCAGAAACAGCAACTCAGCAGTGAGATAATATACAGTATATTACTCAATACAGGTGTTTATATAAATATTTTGGTATCAAGTCGAAGGAATAATTCATAAGATATCCCTCAGAGACATTTAAACCCTTCCAAAAGGAGTGCAAGTAAATGTATAAATAAACAAGTGACACTCTCAACCCATCAGAGGTCATAAAAACCACCCCAGCATTGGAAAACAGTATGTTTTTAACTATGCATTAGTGAAAAACACCAGGATATTTGATGTTCAAAGGTTTTCCAGCAGTTTGGGAAGCTGTGTTTAATTAATTTTAAATATGATTTAAAGTGCTTAACCAAACTTAATTAGTCATACTATGTGCCCATGGATTTCTGAGAATACAGCATAAACATGGTTATTTATAACTTGTCTTAATGCCAGTATAATATTTTACTGCTTCAGATTCAGTTTTCAGAACCTTTTTCACCTTCAATTACTTTTTAACCAGTCAATTTTCATAACTTTCATATCTAATATTTTCCCAAATGAAATGTAACACTCCTTTATACAAATGTTTTTTCAAATTTTAAGTTTCCCTTCTTGCAAGTTTTGTACTAAAGCAAAGCATTAGCTCTAGTGCAGGGGTCTCCAAACTCAGTTCTGGAGGCCCGCTGTTTAGCTCTAACCCCAATTAAACACACCTGAACCAGCTAATTAATGTCTTCAGGATTACTAGAAGTCTACATGCAGGTGAGTTTGATCAGGGTTGGAGTTAAACTCTGCAGGACAGTGGCCCTTCAGGACCGGAAGTGCCCACCCCTGCCCTAGTAAGACACTGATTAGCTGGTTCAGGTGTGTTTATTTGGGGTTGGAGCTAAACTCTGCAGGACAGCAGCCCTCCAGGACTGAGTTTGGAGACCCCTGCACTAGTGGATAGGTAGTTGTCACACGGAGGGTTGCAAAGATGAGGTAAGGATCGGATTGCAGCAGTTTAGGTTTTATTTTCAGGAACATAAAGAAACAAAACACTCAGGAATAAACTCTTTAACAGGAACAGAACCACCAAGCATGGACGCAGATCAATATGCAGATCAAACAAAGGAGCTATTAGGATAATTAAAGGGATAGTCCACCCAAAATTTAAAATTCTGTCATCATTTAGTCATGCTCAAGTTGTTCCAAACCTGTATACATTTCTTTGCTCTGCTGAACACAAAGGAAGATATTTGGAAGAATGTTTGAAACCAAGCAGATCTTGGCAGCCAAAAAATACTATGGTAGTCAATAGTGATGTTCGGTTCTTGAACGAATCGCTCTTTTGAGCCGGTTCTCAGCAAGTAACCGGTTGAGCCGGTTCATTAATTGAACTGAATCGAATTTTAGTTACGGGCTGATGGCGCAAAACGCCATAGCCGAAGGAGCACATCCGACTAAAAAAGAACAGAAAGAGCCGGTTCAAACATCTGTCGAAGTTTGCCAAGGATTACCAAGGACTCAAAAGGAACCGAACGAGTCGGTTCAACCAGCTATCAGAGTTTGCAGAGGATTACCGAGGACTCTGATGACTGAGTTAGCGAAGCAAGTCTGAGGCACGTACTGGAAATATGCTTATTATGACTACTGTTATTAAATAACATTTTATTAAAACCTGCAAAAACCTTTCTGTCGAGAGATTTAAATACATTTATTTGTCGAGAGATTTATACATTTTACATGCATGCAGATTATATTTTAAATTAAGCGAAATTTATAAGTTTATAAGACTGGTTTATTCTTTCTATATAGGCTACTTTAGACATCTAACATATCTGCGTTTATGCATGTCTGTAATGTGTGCTGTATGTGCAAAACTTTTAGGAATCTTATCCAAGATGTGGGCTACTCAATATTGGTCAGTCAACAAGGACAATAAACAAGGAGTTGATAATTTTGGTTTACTAGTTCTATAGTGTACTTTAGACGTAAAGAATATATCCACGTTTGTTAATCAGTGTCTGTAATGTGTGCTGTAGTTGCGCAATTTTCAGTCGAATCCGACATGAGGGATAAATGAATTAACTGTGAACACAAACACCATTAACTTAATCACTAACAGTAATCAGCAAAATGCACTCACGCAAATAACTTTATTCGATTGTTTCAATATGCATTGACACAGATTACTTTATTTGAATGTTTCCTTGATATAACATGACACTGAGAAATGCACAAAAAAGCATAAAAGAAATGCATAGTGACATCATTGCATGATGACGTCAGGAACCTATGAATCGGCTTTTTAAACCGGTTCATTGAGCTGAACTGTCCGAAAAACAATAAAACACATTGGTAAACTGAGTCTAACAGGCAAATAGAAACTGTACACAATAAAAACTAAAACAAAATAGAGCCTAACCATGACAGTAGTACTGTGATCAGTCTTTCACCTTCTTTAAAAGAAAGAAAACCTTCCAAAATTATATTTAGCTGTTTGTTATTGTAGCACAGCATAGAGCCTTAGGGGCAAAAGGTGAAGAATTAATCATTGTCCTAATGTGGTACAGCAAGCATTACTTGCAATCAAGATGAAGCAAACGATTTATTGATTTCTAAAATGTCAAAGATAGATTGGTAATATTTCACAATATTGAGCTTGGAGAGTATTAGCGGCATCCAATAGCCACATAGAGGCTAGGTAGTGGGCTCCTGACTCGTTAGCACTCGGTCATCTTGACATCAAAGGAAGATGATTTAACTTGCCTTTTGGTTTTATTTAAGCACATGAAAACATGAGTAGACCAGCACAAATACGGTCAACAGAAAGTTGGCTCCCGCTACTCGCCCCTTCCAACTATAACAATCGATCCGACAAAGGAAATAATAAAGAAAACGGAAGTGATCACCTGTGCCCACGTGACCGTGAATAACCAATGAGAAAGAATTAACGCACTTACATTCCGGCCCCATGATTATTACAAAAAAAGATAATAATCATCATCAATTAACAACAACAATAAATACATACATAAATTGTACAACACATAAATCATTTACAAATATACTTATATATATATATATGTGTGTGTGTGTGTGTGTATGCATTTGTCCATGTAAAAAGGATGTCTGTATTTCTTCTTAGTCTAATTCTTAAGTCATGTCAGTCAAAAAAGGTAAAAAAAAAAAGTCTGTCTATAAGTCAGTCATCATATACATGTCAGTATGTCCGTACGTCATTGAGCGCTCAAAAAAAAAAAATCAATTACAGTCTTCTTCAGATTCAAGAAGTAGACAAATCTTGGTGACCGGTCTGTCTAAGCAGTTATACTTTGTTTTAATCCTTACTTAGCGAATCAATCCCCTTTTATCTGGTGTAGTATGAATAATTTTACCAATAATCCATGAGTTTCGAGGGGCAGCATCGTTGACAACAAGTACAACATCTCCTACTTGAAAATTTCTCTCTTTACAAGGCATTTCTGCCGTTCCTGTAGCTGAGGTAGGTATTCCTTTAGCCATTTCCTCCAAAACAGGTCGGCCATGTGCTGTACTTCTCGCCATCTACGACGAACATATATGTCCTCCTTCAGAAATAAACCAGGGGGTAAAGATGGTTGGGTTTTCAGGAGTAGCAGATGGTTGGGTGTTAGAGCCTCTAGATCGTTGGGATCCACGGATGATCTGGTTATAGGACGGCCATTGATAATTGACTCCACTTCGCACAAAAGCATATGAAGACCCTCTTCATCTATACTCTGCCCTCTTAAGATAGAATTCATAATCTTCCTCACTGATCGAATCATCCTCTCCCAGACGCCTCCGTGATGAGATCCTGTAGGAGGATTAAATATCCATTTGATACTCTTCTGGATTAGAACATCATTGATTTTATCATGGTTCCAGTTTTTTATGGCTTCTCTCAATTCTCGTTTGGCTCCAACAAAGTTGGTTCCATTATCTGAACGTAACTCTGATACTTGACCACGTCGTGCTATGAACCTTCGCAAAGCGTGAATGAAAGAATCTGTATCTAATGATGCAAGCACTTCGATATGTATGGCTCTTATAGACAAACAAGTAAAAATGACTCCATATCATTTCACAGTACTTCGTCTACGTTTGATCTCAAATGGACCGAAACAATCAACTCCAATTCGAGTAAATGGTGGTTCATCCGGTGAGACTCTACTTGAAGGTAAATTTGCCATCTGTTGGCAACCTGTTGTTCCTTGAAGTCGTTTGCAGATTACACATCTGGACAGAACTCTCCGTATGGCTGAACTTGCTCCTGGTATCCAATATCGTTGACGTAGCCTAGCCAACATGTAATTTCGTCCACTGTGTCCAACCTCATTGTGAATATGCCTTAAAAGTAGCTCAGAAATATACAGATCCTTTGACCGCATTATAGGATGCTTCGATTCTTCAGGCATGACTGCATTATCCAGACGTCCATACATTCTTATTACACCTGCCTCAAGTATTGGATTGAGACAATACAGAGGACTGCTCCGTTTGACTTCTTCACCTCTCTGTAAAGATATCAATTCCTCTGGGAATCTCATCCTTTGAGAAAAGCAGACAATTTCACTTTTGTCTAGCTCCTCTACTGATAGATAGCCTTCACACATACTGGATCGTAGTTTACGCATGTTTTCATCAATGATAACCTTCAGTGGTTGATTAGATTCAGTACAATCAAAAGTTTCCTTCAGTTGTTTTCTCTTTTTACTTAGCTCTAGAAGGATTCTCTTCAGCCTAAGAATCCAGGCCACACCTTTCCTCAAACGTGTCCATGATGAGTAATAATTGATAAGCCGTGCAACAGCATCATCTTTCTCCTCAGTTTGAACCAGTAGTGTGTTAACCCCAACTTCTCGCTTGATTTCTGGATCTTGTACCAAACTCTTTTCCAAATCAATTGGGTTGTTTGGCCACTCTTCCTGTGATCTAGTAAGAAAGGGAGGGCCAAATGTCCACATCTGCTGCGTAAGTAAAAGATCCACCTTTAGCCCCCTTGAAGCAAAGTCAGCAGGATTGTTGGCAGAATCTATATATCTCCACTGAGCTGCGCTGGATGCTCTCAAGATCTCCGACACTCTGTTGGCAACAAAACACTTAAATCTAGAAGATTCATTTTGAATATATTTTAACACAGCAGTGCTGTCAGACCAAAACACTGAATCTTGTAGCTTCATTCTTCGATCCCTTTTCCATAGCCTGTCCATACGGCTGGCGAGAGTGGCAGCTGTAAGTTCCATGCGGGGAATGGTGGTAGATTTCACTGGTGCTACTCGAGCCTTAGCCATCAAAAAAGCAGAATGTACAATGCTCTGACTGTTATGTAGGACACAACACCATAGCCTTCTTCACTGGCATCAGAGAAGTGATGTAACTGAGCCAACGTGACCTCTCCAAACTCTACAAGTTTCAAACATCTTTTTGTCTCAAATTTCTCCAAGCCATGAAGATCTTCAAGCCAGTTTCTCCATCTCTGTACATATTTAATGGGTATAACACTATCACATCCAGTCCTTTCCCTGCAAAGATCTTGAAGAATCTTCTTTGCAGAAAGAACTACTGGAGACAAAAATCCAAGAGGATCATATGCTGCACTAATCACGGAAAGTATTCCTCTTCTAGTAAAAGGTCTGTCCTTGATTACTACTTTAAATTTGAAGGTGTCAGATTCGGCACACCACTGTACACCCAGTACTCTTTCCATCGGAAGCACATCATGGTTCAAGTCAAGATCCTTCACTTCTTTTACCCGTTCTTCTTCTGGTATGGCATTCAACACTCCACGACTGTTGCTCATCCATTTGGTCAGATGAAATCCACTTTTAGCACACATTGCATGGAGTTCCTTATATAGCTGGTTCGCGTCAGATTCTGTGGGAACTGAAGTAAGACAATCATCCACATAGAAGTGATTTCGGATGACCTCTGCTGTCCTGCAATTAAACACGTCTCCATGGTCCTCTGCACATCTCCTGAGTGCATAATTAGAACAACTTGGGGATGAGGAAGCTCCGAACAGATGTATAACCATTCTGAATTCCTCCAAATCCTTGTTCAAGTAACCTTTTGACCACCACAGAAACCTTAAAAGGTCAGAATCTTCTGCAGGAACCTTTACCTGATAGAACATGGATTCAACGTCAGCCATTAAGGCGACAGACTCCATTCTGAATCCTGTAAGGACACTTATTAAAGTGCTTGTTAGGTCTGGTCCCTGAAGTAGTTGTCCATTCAGTGATACTCCCTGAAAGGAGGCACTACAGTCGAAAACAACCCTGATCTTTTTCTTTTTCGAATGGTAAACCCCGTGATGAGGTATATACCAAACACAGCCATCATGCCTTTCAAGGTATTTTTTCCGCATATCCTTTGGAAATTACATCTTCCATGAATCTTGAAATGAAATGTTGAATCTTTCCTGAATTTCCTTTGGAGGTTCAAAGCCCGTTGTTCTGCAACAATTCTGTTGTTTGGAAAGACCACATCCTTATTCTTGAGCGGCAAACCAATGCTGTAATGACCATCTATTAGTTTTATAGACTGAGACACAAGATCCATGAACTGATTATCTTCTTTAGACATCCCTACCATTTCATCCAGGGCATTTTCAGGGAAATCAGTCTTAAACTGTTGTTTCCAAAGCTCATCCAATTTTGAGACAGAGATCCTGTTTACAGTCACATGAGGTTGATCATTACAGAAAGTTCCATTCTTTTCCATTCCTTTAAGCGGTCCATTTACCGTCCATCCAAGTATGGTTCTTACCGCATATGGTCCATTCCTTTGGCTGCGAACAACCTGCCATGGCTCCATTGCCTCTGGTACATTTGCTCCAATCAAGAGTTCAACTCCTGCTTCCATTGAAGGTAAGTGTATGTGATTCAAATAAGGCCATCGAAAAAGATCACTCTGCATGGGAATATTTGAATTGGATACTGGCATACTTTTCTGAGTATATACTTCAGAAAGCAAACAATGTGTCTGATCCAATCCTGCAACTTCTAGATTCTTGAGAACATAACTGGAAACCAATTTATCCTGATTCATTGTTTTAAGCAGAATATTCACTTTTTTACCGAAAAATTCATGAGGCTTTCCGTACAGAAGGTCGCTGAGCTGCCCGGATCTAAAAAGGCATAAGTTTCCACAATCTTGTTTCCATTCTTAGATTTAACATATACTGGAAGAATGGACAAGGCATAAGCATCTCTTTACCGGCCCCAGTAAGGCTACTGGACTGAACAGAGTTCAGAGCACTACCTACTGCTCTGATTTATCTCGATGGAAGACATGAAAGATGCTGGGATGTTTAGAGCCACACACTTTACATGTGTAACGGGGCGTGTTTCAGGAACTACAAATCCCATCAGCCTCAGTTCTATAAAAGGAAGTGATGAGACTTGTTCGTCCACTTCCGCCCTTTGTTTTTCCGCTGACGATTCGTGAATGGAAGTCGCGGCAGATCTAAGTCGCAGCAGGTTTACGTGTTGCATGGTGGCAATAGACCAGCAAATGTAAGGATCCCTTATGTGCAGTCACATGTCAAATATTGGTGGAACATTGAGTGCTGAACACATGATGCATCGTTTAGGAGGTAGTAGTTTTATTATCCGATGATTACGTGGCCATGTGTATTTAACACGTGTTTTATTGATGATATTTTGTTTGTTTTTTAGTATTATGGCTGGATGGTTGCCTGAGTGTCATAAACCAAAATAACGGATGGTAGAGGTATTATTTTTATTTAAAACATAAAGGGTTTAAAAAGGGAGTTTTAAATGTTTTAATGATTTTAATGTTTATTCTGAATGCTTTTTCTTTTAAATGTTTTGGGTATGTGACTTTTCCTTTGTATTGTAAATATTTCTTTTCAGTAATGGATTGTGTTTTCCCTTACAGGGATGCACGATTACCGTTTATTTTAGGTTGAATTATTGTTGAGATTGTGTTTTTTTGGTTGGATGTTGGACCAGAGTTGGCCAAGTGAGAACTGAGGCCACACCAAAGACAAAAAAAAAGGGACTAAGTAGATCATAGTCATTTAACAATGTTGACTTACTTGTTCTATTTGCATTACCCACTGTTAATATTATTGTTTGTTTTGTTTTATTGTTGTAGATTTATTTTTGACCTGACGGTGGCTGCGGGGTTGCCTTCACTGGTGGATAGCAGTGGTGTGGTGGTTTGGTCACTTTATTATTCTTTCCTTCTAGGTCTGCAGTGTGATTTGCCATGAGCTTGATTGCAGTGCGAGCACGTTTGTCTGTATGCCACTTCTGTCTTCACAACCTAGGTAACCTGTGGCCATCTGTGGGTTTTGCTTATTTTTAGTTGTTTTCTTTTTTCTTTTTTTTCTTTGTGGGTAATTGCATTGAAGGTCTGCTGCATCCTGTTAACATGTTAATGTTTTTTTTCGTAATTATATTATTTTCTTTTGAATAAAAATGTCTGTTTTCTGAAGCTTCACTACCGCCTTCTGCCTGATCATTTCCCCCTTTTTTGGGTCATGATGTCACACATGTAATCCGCTTCTTACAATCTCTGCTAATGTGGCCTATACATAAATAGCTGAAACAGATTCCTTTCGTTATGGGTTTTTTGGTAAGCACAGTACAGGAATTCAAGAAATGTTCTTCGCCACAACAAAGACAGGATACACCTTTATTTGGTTTTCCTAGTGTCTTCCATTCCTGTTACAGAGACAGTGGTAGCGAAACTACTTCCCTTAGGCTTAGAACGAATCAAGCTTCGACCTCCACCAAGAGGAGCCTCAACAATGTTTCCAAACCCAGGATCAGTAGCAATTTTGACTTGCTTTTCTACGAAATTCACAATGTCTTTAAATGTTGCTGGTTCATTACGGTTTTCCTGCAAATCACATGCCACAGCTCTCCATTTTTCTCTGATCTTAAATGGCAACTTGGAAAGAATAATTTGCATGTTAGTAACCAAGTTTAACTCTTTCATGTAACGAACGTCCTCCATGGCATTACAGCAAGCTCTGAGAAAAAGATGATAATCTTGTAAGGCCTTTGTATCCTCAGGTCTTATGGACTTCCAAGAGAGCACTTTATCCATATATGCTGAAGATATTTTGACTTTGTTTCCAAAGTGTTCCTAAAGTAAGGCTTTGGCTTTCAAGTAACCCTGTGTAGAAGCCATATGTTGACAGCTTTTTACAAGTTCTCTTGGTTGACCTCGGGTATACTGCTCCAGAAAATAGAAACAGTCACCACAATCTTTTGCCCTTTTTTCCACAATCTCCTCAAATGATCGTATGAAGCATTGGTATTGCAAAGGATCTCCATCAAAGGATACAACATCTCTGTGAGGAAGTAATGAAATATTGCGTTGCTGAACCAACATGGCAGTGATTTCATTTTGTTTTTCCATAAGATGCAATATATTTCGTTGTTCTCCATCAGTTAATGATGGTCTTGAAACAGGTGCATCACTACTACGGTTACAGGGTAGCTGCCCATTCATTGATGTAGTTGACTGTACTGGTGTTATGGACCTTGGTTGTAGCACAGGATGAGGCTGAGAATTGCTTGCCTTATTTCTTGCACCTCTTGTCGAATTGTTAGCAGGCAGAGACTGTGATTCAACATGTGTGTCAACTTGAACTGATGCAACTGCCATCGAGTTTGAAGAGATCATTTCATCATTTTCCTTTCTTGCTTTTCTTGCTTCCAGATGTATACTTTGTTCTGATGCAGCAGACCTGTACACCTTAACTTTAGCCATAGACACAGCTATTGCACAGCACAGCTTTGTTTGAAGATCAGTTTTTTCCTTCTTTTTTCTTAAACGCTCCTCTTCTTCTTCCACAGCATGCTTCTGTTGCAGCATTTGCTGACTGGCTAATAAAGCCGCCACTTCAGCTTCAGCTTGAAGACGAGCAGATGATGTAGATGATCTACTAGATCGTGAATCAGAAGAGGAGCTCTTTTTACTTGATTTTTTGCTGTATACATTTGAGATGCTATCAGCTGGTTTGATCTCATCTATGAAATGCTCACAAGTCAATGCATTACAATCCTCACATTGATTCAGAGTTTTTGAATTTGCATTTGCATCAGAGGTTGCAACAGGCAATGGATCATTTAAAGCAGCTTGCACTTGAGCAGCCATGGTCATTGACTGTATTCCATCTATTGCAGAATGAGATGACAGAGGACATTCATTACTCTGTTCAAACACTGCTGCTGTAGTTTGAGTCAGAAGTTGTCTTACATTTAAGATCACACAGCCATTGCTCCACATCTTCTATAAACCCTTTGTTGAACTGTAAAATTGAGCCATACCATTAATTTTGCTTCATTTGTTCCTCAGCAGGAAGTAAAGGAATCACATTCTCATGCAACAAATTGACATCATCTTTCAAAAGCTTCAGTGTTTCCAGTAAAGAACAAACCTTAGATGAATTTTCATCATTTTGCATAAGCTCTTTTATTGAAGCAATCCCATTTTTTATTTTGTTCACTTTGGATTTATGGTCCCTTTGTAGCGATTCAATCTTTAACTCCCAAGCCTTTGCTTTCCATAACCGCATCGCCCTCATCTTCATCCATTTTCCTTCATCAAAGAACTCAGCAGCACATACAACTTCCAAAGCAATCCACAATCCATCCAGTGTAACACACATGACATAAACTACGCACTTCCAGTCCATCGTAGTTTATCCAAACAAGCAGATCCATGCTCCACATCAAGCACAACCAGCTATAAGGTCTCCAATCAACCAGCAGCAAACAGCAAGCAGCATAATAATAATAAACTGATTCACATACCGGTTCAAGTGCTGTGCATCTCGTGTCCGTTTCCACTTGCAATCCACAACTGCGTTCCGGTGCAGCTCGTGAATGGAGTATCTTTGAAATGAAGCGGCATCCAATAGCCACATAGAGGCTAGGTAGTGGGCTCGTGATTCGTTCGCACTCGGTCATCTTGACATCAAAGGAAGACGATTTAACTTGCCTTTTGGTTTTATTTAAGCACATGAAAACATGAGTAGACCAGCACAAATACGGTCAACAGAAAGTTGGCTCCCGCTACTCGCCCCTTCCAACAATAACAATCAATCCGACAAAGGAAATAATAAAGAAAATGGAAGTGATCACCTGTGCCCACGTGACCGTGAATAACCAATGAGAAATAACAAAGAATTAACGCACTTACAGAGAGCTTAAACTCTCTTCCGCATTCTGCTCTGGTGAGAAATGATCTCTTAAGGGCCTGGTTTCACAGACAGGGCTTAGATTAAGCCAGGACTAGGCCTTAACTAAATTAGTACATTTAAGTAGCTTTTATACACGTGCCTTAGAAAAAAAACATTACTGGTGTGCATCTTGAGACAAAACAAAGGCAATGACATATTTTAAGATATGTCAGAGCAAGTTGTTTTCAGTTACAACAGCTCAAACATGCATTTTAGTCTGAGACTAGACTTAAAGCCACAATATGTAATTTTTCGCCGCTAGAGGTCGCTTATTCAAAACAAAGGCGTAGCTTGATGAAGCCTGGATTTCACAGAGCTTTTATTATGCCGCAGAGGACTGCTTCCGCTTCTTCCACTCATGCATACGCTGCGCTGTTATCATATTAGATACATTATTTGAGTGTGTTGAAATTGTTATAATGCTTCTCTGTGCGTTCGCTCAGCGGCTACTATGAGACACTTGTTGCACACTGCAGTAAGCTAGATCGATATTAGGCATGGTAATAAAACATGGTATTGGCGGTAAATCATGAAAACAAGATTTAAACAATAAGACTACCTGTGTTGAGCTATATAACAATGATTCATTTTCTGTCGATGAATGTATCCAAACAGTTGCTCACCTGTCTAATAAAACACATAATATATTAAAGCGTCTTTGGTGTTTCCATGGTTTCTACTAAATAAAACCGGAAATCGAGGGTAAAGAGTATGATGTCATTGATAGGCGATGCACGGACACGGTCCGTGTGCTGGTTAAAATTGCTTATTTCTCTGGATTTAAACATTCTTGGAAACATTTGAGATAATGTAAGTACACAAGTCAACAAAATATATAACATTGTTCTAGTGGTTTTTGGATATTTTAATCCAAAAATCTTACATATTGTGCCTTTAAACCTTGTCTGTTAAACTAGCTCCTAATTAATGATGCATCTGTTTCTGTTCAGTTCATTAGTTCTCTCTTGTTTTTAAGTCCTCAGTTGGATGTTCAGTGTTCCGTGTTATATTTTCTTTACGTGGTTGTGGATTATTCTAGCTTCTGAGTTTTCCTATGCCTACTCCTATTCCTTATTAAACCCGTCTCCGGCGTGACGACTCCAATCTTTCGAATAATCTTGCGAATATCTTTCGATCTAATATGACTTCTGACCTGTAATGTAGCCAGAATCATAATCATACACTATTTGTTCGTCGGCCAGAGGAGAACTGGCACCCCGACTGAGCCTGGTTTCTCCCAAGGTTTTTTTTTCTCCATTCTGGCCCTGAAGGAGTTTTGGTTCCTTGCCACCATCGCCTTTGTCTTTTGGCTTGCTCAGTTGGGGACACTAAAATTTCAATTATATTACTGATCTGCCCGCATTGACACTATATGATAATTGAAATTATCTGGATGACATCACCGTTTTCTCCAGAGCGGCTGTACAGCCGAATCAAATTCTGTTGCATTATTTTCCTGTTACCACTGTGAAGCTGCTTTGAAACAATCGGCATTGTAAAAAGCGCTATATAAATAAAGATGACTTGACTTGACTTGACTATGCGTTTCTGTTGGATTAATTAAAAGACTGTTTACTGCTCTGAACCTCCTGTGCCGTGCACTTACTACATTCCTTATGCACTGAGCTTTTTAGATAAAAATTTCAACATGGGGTAAACATTTTCTAAAAAAAAGTCAATACTGTAGCATACAAAAGAAAATCTACATTTATACAGTACATTCATTTTTGTATAAATCTCTTACATGTAAACTGAAAATTCATAATTTCTTTTACATTTTTACACACTCTATTATGTCTTCTGCTAACACCACCACCACACATTCTTCCAGATCTTCCTATTGTTCTGCCATGACAAGCAACTGTGAATTTTCAGTTTACATGGAATGCATTTCTACAAAAATAAATGTACTGTGTACTGTGTAAATGTTGCTGTTTAGGGTTGTGACATTCCTCCATGTTCAAAAATGCTAGTGATTGTGCTAGGCAAATTCCACATATATGATTCCAAACTTGATTGGTAAGATTGTGATTCTATTTCATTACAATGGCAGGTCATTTGCCAATTTAGCAGACATTACATACTTTAGATATTTATGGAATATTCATGCATGAGTGACAGATTGTGATAAATTAATGGGTCATTTTGCATGTGATGGCTCATCACTGAAAATCAACTCATCAGTTTTGATTGACAAGCCATGTGCATTTAGGTGTGCAAACGTACTCTTTTGCACACGTGCCAAAACACATGCAATTTGCTTAAATCAATAAGACATTCAAATATGATGTAAACAAGAAACTGATATCTGAACGTATTGTTTTGAGAACAAAACAAATTCTCATTCATTCGAGAATTGAGCCAAAGCAATTGTGAAAAACTGTGCTGGTTGCCTTGCACTGGGAGTATAAAATCAATTCCAGGTCTGCTCTGATATTGTTCAGGAACATCAAGAAAAACACAAAAACAAAAGAAACGTCAAATGCAAATACAGTGCTGAAGTCAAAGGAGTGGTTTACACGTTACCTGCCACTTGGTAATATGGCTAATAGGGGAGACTGGGTATGGTTGTAACACTTTTTGCTTCAGCATCTGTAACTCACAGAATTTTTGAGCTATAAGTGCTCAAACTTTTATACAAAGTACCCACATTTGTTTACTACAAAAGCCTCTGTTACAATCTATCCCAATACTGGTTGTAATACATGCTCAGATAAGTTGTAAAGGGTTAAAAATGAAAAATATCCTGGCTCTTCCAAGCTTTATAATGGCAGTGAATTGTTGGGTCATTTTTGAAGTCCATAAAAGTGCATCTATCCATCATATAACTGCTCCACACGGCTCCGGGGGGTTAATAAAGGCCTTCTGAAGCGAAGTGGCGCATTTGTGTAAGAAAAATATCCATATTTAAAACTTTATAGACTAAAATAAGGAGCTTTTAGCGGTCAGCGGTGCGCAAGTCAACTTACGGTGAAAGAGTAACCCCTGACGCATCGCAAGCTTTGACGCCTCTCGCGGATAGGGCTAGGCAACAAACTCAAGCCCCTCTTCTCTTATATCAAAATCCTCCGCCATTTCTCTTTAAAAATTTAAAAATTAAGAGGCAAAAAACTACTTATGTCGACCGGTTTATACTTAAGCGGTTTATGACCTTACTCCGTTGAAAGAAAACGGGTTACCGCGTTTACATGACCACTTGCGTTGTCGGCTTATTAAGCATAAGCGGCTTAAGAACCTGCATGTAAACGCACTTAGTGACTACGTGCTACATGCTCCCTCATAATGCGATTATAATAGGATTTTCACAATATTGTGATTAAACTTTACCTCATGTAAACGCAATACTTCGATCAAACTAATGCGATTAAGCTCATAATCATAGTAACCATATTCGCATTAAACTAGGTGGCGTACGCCGATTTTAATCGCAACAAACAGGCATGTAAACACCTTAATCGCATTATTACCATTCTGGCCAAAGTGCGCATGTGCGCGGACGTACACGGATAACGTGTGTTGTTCACACAACTTCATGAATGAACTTCGTGACATTATTCTTAAGTTTTCTCTTCTCCAAATCACTAAACTGTCAACACAGCTCGCTGCGCAGTCTCTGCTCCGTATATTCATCTAGACGGCGCGAAGAACACAACGGCAGCAGGCAAACCCGGCATTGCGATGTTCATCATGACGCCGAATAATATCCAGTAAGCTACGTCCATAAAAATGTATTATGAATTTGATGCGAGTAGATTAAAACAATGGCCGGTAACATGCATACTGTATGCCTATCTGAGTGTGGCATAACCATACTTATTAGCGAATAATCAGAATAATGAAAATTGCATGTAAACTGGAGTAGTGTCGGTCGTAGACTTCTGGGGGCCCTAAGTAAAACTTTTGCAGAGGCCCCTGTCATTGACCCCCAACCCCTTTAATTTGTTCTTTCAGAGCAGTTTCACCATCAACTAACAACAGTGAGTTGAAACGTTCAGTAATACAATCAAAAATAAAAGCAATAGGACAAATACAACAGAAAAAAAGATATGAATGAACAATTTAGCCTGCTACGTATAATAGCCTACTATACAGAAGTTGAATAATAAAATGTAAAAAAATAAATAAATAAAACATTGCATTCACTGTATGAATTAAATACGCATTAATTCTTATTAAAGTTGTGTTATTCTGTGAAGAGCAGTGAATGATTCTCTCATTTTCTTTTGTTGTTTGATTAACATTAAATGACAGAGAGAGCAGATGGTTTATTAGGCTGCTGTCACTTTAAGACTAAATGCACAGACCTAACACACTGACAAGCATTCGATTACTTTCCCAGATGTTTATGTTCACCGAATAACTGAATGCGGTTAAATCCCCAAGGCGGACATTTTGACATTTTTGCGTGGATTTAAAGGTGCAGTGTGTAAAATTTAGCGGCATCTAGCGGTGAATTTGTGAATTGCACCCCTCCCTTTCAAAGCACGTAGAGAAGCTACGGGGGCCGACACAGGACAAAAATGTTGTTGTCGGAAAAAGCAGAGAGTGACTAGCACTCTGTAGAGAAGTTTGTCCGTTTAGGGCTACTGTAGAAGCATGACAGCGCAAAATGGCGATTTCACTGTAAGGGGACCCGCAGTGTATGTAGATAGAAATGGCTCATTCTAAGGTAATAAAAACATAACGGTACATTATGTAAGGTCTTTATACACCACTGAAAATGTATATTATATTGCATTTCTGTCAATAGATCCTCATAAATACTACACACTGCACCTTTAAGTGCACACCTGAAGCTTAAAGTAGCCTGTAGCGGCATCATGTTTTAATAATTGTTGAAAGCCAAAATCAAAACCGAAACTAAAACACAGCCCTAAATCATTCTTGAGAGCAAGGGGGGCCCCTGGTGGTTCGGGGTCCCTACGCCACTTGCGTACTTTGCGTATAGGGAGGACCGGCACTGCATACAGACAACATAAAAGTTTTCATTGTCTGAGGTCTCAGAATCCTCACCACTGGCTTTCAACATTGTCTTTGCAAATGATATGACTGACCTGCCCTTTCCTGTTCCTTTTCTTTTTTAAAACACTGGCCAGCACACATCTATCTGTCTTTCTTCACTGTCTAGGCACTCTGTAAGATTATTAAAAAGAAACTGTTGTAAGGGGATGGTTGTAACAATTTTTAAAGATGTGTTACAACCCACCCACCCCTGTCAGCCAGTGTTTAGCTAGCTGTATTAGCATAATGGTTTGAAATTAACAGGTTAAAAATTTATACAATTTTGCCTGAGAAACTACAATTTAATTTAATAAAAGTAATTAGATTTTATCTGCAAAAGTTTAAGTACTAAACAAAATATAATTTTCGTAAAAAAAAGTTACATTCTTACCCAAACATTTTTTTTTCTGCATAAAATCTGCATGTAGCCTACCTATTTACAGCCTTGACAACCATTCGGGATAGTGGAAATGATCAGAGGACTTAATATTGTCCCTAATTGGTGGGATTGGTGGTGTTACAACTCTCCCCATGTTACAACCATACTTGATCTCAATTCATCTTTACCCCTGTGTCTGGCTGGAAAATCACTTTTACAAAACTGTACTTTTTTTCAACTATTCAACTGTTTTGCATATTGTTGTCTATGCCGGTCATGGTAATTTCAATATGTTTGTACGATATGTTCAATATGTTTGAGTCATTTGATTTTCAATGTAAAATCTGGATCCTGCAACTAGTTTCTAGTTGAGTCAGCCATAGCTATTATAAATGGAAATTGTGTTGGAAAAAAAAACAAAAAACCAAGTAGCTAAACACTGTGCTGTTTTTCTCTTAGGGTACTGCAAAGACCAAAAGACAGTCAAATGAAGCACATGGGTATGAGTCAACGTGGAAAATCACTGAACTTTTTACCATTGCTCTACTCATGTTATTCATGAATGGGCCACTGTTCTCAGGGTGAACAAATTTGTGCTTGATTACTTTCCCCTGACAACGCACTAGAAAGCATACTGATAAAGCCTACAGCTTTTTATATTCACATATACCAGAAATAAAATATCAAAATGTTTACACGAGTTCGTCAGACAGATGTATCTATTTAAGCAGAAAACAAAAGAGTTTTAATTTCTTGCTATCGCGGCAGGATGGTTAACCGAGAGCAGAAAGCATCGCTAATGTTATCCTGTTTAAGAGCCTGATGTGGAGTCGCTTTATCGCGCTATCGCTAAATATATAAACATCGCTGGACTCTTGATAAATGACATAAGGTTATCGATAAAAAGTGAGCATTGGGCTAGACAGAGAATTTCAACAGAAACCCGTTATATTGCATGCTATCACAGTAGTTAGTTAGCATCTCTAGCTACAGGTCTACAGTCATGACGCTACATTGCTAACTGAGCTCATAGAAATAACTGCCAACCAAAATGCCGTTTTACTTTCTTTAAGCGATAAACGGGATTCACCTGGATGCCTGTTGAACATACACGCGTTGGACTACTTAACGTAAAATATGTTGTTTTTGACGCGGAAATTGTTTTGAGAATAAGTTAGCCTATTTAGCTTTGTGCAGCTGCTCTTTATACATAAACTTTCGTATTTCACCGCATAAGTCGGTTATAACTCAGTTATCGTGTATGTTCGGGAACTAAATACTGAAGCGCGCCCCCAGTATTTTTTCTGTAAGCATCAGGCTTGAATCTCATGTAAAGTATATGAGTGTATGATAGATGAGAGTGAGATGCAGCGGTGGTGAGGGATGCCGTGTGTGCTGGAGGATGATGCGGATGAGCTGGATCATCACAATCATTAACAGAAGAATGATGAAGATCCTGATCGCCCTCGCTCTCATTGCTTACATCGCCTGTGAGTATATTACAATCACTGACATGAGATGAAACATACTGAATGGCTGTCTATCTGCTGTAATTTGTTTCTACGATAATGGAAAACTTGTAAGTATCTAATTGAAAAGTAATGTAATTTAATAAAATCTTGAAAAGTGGATTTTAATAATGGAAAGTTATGGAAATTTATTTCTCCCCCACCCTCCCAAAAAAGTACCATAGTTCAGCCCATGGTATCTGATGGCCCAACTGAAGCCTGGTATTTTAATGGCACTACATAGAATACCATGGTACATGAATATCATGCTGTTCCTAAGGTACATGCCCAAAGACTTGTGGTATTACAACCAATTAATTTGTTTTTATTTGTATATTTTCCATTTTTAATTTAATTTTGGTTAAAGTTTTAGTAATTTTGTTGTGTGTGTTGTCATTTTTATTCGTTTTTAAATGTTTTTTTATTAATTTTTATTTCATTTAGATTATTTTAGTACACCAACATCAAGTAAAAAAAAAAATGAAGATGAGAAATGTTTAGCTAGAATAAAATAAGTTAATAATTTATTTGTTATTGTTTGTTTTATTTAAAGTCACTCAAATTATTGTTATGGTTTTAGTTTTACCTAACTATAATAACCCTGCTGCATTTTCTCTTGTTTTTGCATCACAAACAACAGGAATAATCATGTAAATATAGGCTATTGGTCAGAAAGTGTGGGAATCATGAAAAGGGTTTAGAACATCTGAACATTTAGTAAGTAGCCTATATGTAGAGAAAATAATAATAATAATAAAACTAAATAAAAAGACAATATCATATATAGCAAAAAAATAACAATAATAACAAAATAATAATAATTATTATTAAAAAAAGATTATAATACAGAAGTCACGTAACAACTGAACATACAGGTGTAGGCCCTATGGGGGTTTGGTTTTGGGCTATGAGTGTGTTTATTGGTTGTTTGTTTCTTGGTTCTGGTTGTCCCTCAGGAGATGGCAAGATGCTACAAATCTTGCGGCTATATTTGTACATTTGTCTTTTTTGACAAGAATGAAGCAAAGTTATTCGGTTGGGCTACAAATGTTAAATTGGGGAAATATTTGATTAATTTTGGGGTAATAGTGTTGTCGGATATTTTGATATTCTGGGCATTCTATGAGGAAGTGCAGCTCAGTTTCTGTCAGTTCAGCTCAGGCTGCAGTGCTTGCTGAATACTTTGTTAATGTTTTCCTGAGTTTCACATCAGTGGCTGTGCTCAGGTAGTTTGCAGCAGTGCTTGACTCTCATATCTGTGTTGGTAAATAACACTTTAGCAGCTGTTACTATTTTGGCAAAATGTGACCTATTTGCATCTCATTCATTTTTTTTTTTTTTATTATTATCACTGAGGACATAGAACTAATTTAGTCAAGCCCTATACTTATATCTAAACTGTGTGGTAGTTAATGTGTGCTGTTGTTTGTCAGAGTGAGAGAGAGTGTTGTTGCTGTTGTTAACCTATTTTTGGACCTGCGATGTGAAATGGTCAACTTTGTGTTGTGACACCTCTAGGGCAAGTGCTGATAAGCTTACCTGTTTCACAACAACAATATTAAAGTGCCCCTATTAGGCTCCTAATCTTGTTTTGGATGTCTCCTACAACATGTTTACATGCATCAAAGCTCAAAAAACATTTTCTCATAATATCCATTGCACAGCACCACATTTTTCAATGATTCTCTAACGACTCGATGAATGAATCAGTCTCTCTAAATCCCTTCTTTCTGCGAGCCTGCTCTGCTCTGATTGGCCAGATGGCCCAGTCTGTTATGATTGTTCTACCGCGTACAGCGCGTGTTTCGGAAGCTAACACCCATTACCACAACTGAACTGAAGACAATTATGTAGACTGAAAATTCAAAGAATAGACAAAAAGCTTTTATTCTTTCTTTCTGTGTTAAACTGATGAGATTGTAGTGCTCGTAAATATTATTAGACCCTTTCTTCCTTATTTTTCATCACCAATAGCTCTGTAAAGTTATAATGCGGATTTGATATTTCTAAGATAAATTTATCAAAAATATGTTATGGCCACTTTAATGTTTCATTTTTATTTTTGAATTTTCATTTTGCCCTGAATGAAATTAGTTATTTATATTATAATTATTATTATAAATACATTTATTTGTATTATTTTTGTATTATTTACTTAATTATTTACTTTATATTTTCTGTGTTTATTTCTATTGAATCGTAATACTGGCACACCCCTGTGGGGACACATATTTAACTAGTGACAGGAAATGGCACCAGGGGGAGCGAACCAGTTTTCAGCCTGATTGTAGAAGCATCAGACCATTAAGCTTTGACTTCTATCACCAGGGAACCAGTTTTCAATGGCAATGTAAATGTGCGGGTGTGTGTATGTCGTACAAAGAAAAGAAGAAAATAAACTTATTTCAGAGGAATTACTGGACTGCTTGTTGATCCTAGCCTCCCAATGGTAGAAATCAAAGCTTAATGGTCTGTTGCTTTTACAACATACAGTATTGTTAGTAGTCTCTAATGATAAGATTTTTGTGAGTTTGTTGTCATAGGGTTATATTTTTAAAATACACCAAGTCGCTCCCAACTTCACAAACATATACTTCGAAAACACGCAGCTCATATATTTATTTAATTAAATCACAGTCATGCAAAGAGTTCTTCAGCACCATTGTTGTGGAAGGCATTTTCTACCAATTTTAAATAAATCAATTAAATGATAAAAAAAACTAAAACCAGATTAACTCTTTTATTATAGAAAACTGTACGCAAAATATGTGACAATTTAAAATGAAATTAAATGATTTTATTTTAAGTTTAATTTTCACAGTGACAATGCATCATTCCTGTCAAATTGAAAAATAAAATGCAATTGGTGATTTGACGTTTAATTTTCACTACAATCTGGAGGCTGCCAAGACTGCCAATATTAAAATGAAAAGGCAAATACACGTGCAAACTGGGTGCCGGTGTGATGATGAGACGTCATGCTTGGCCAGATTCGCCTCGAACTCGAGCATCTTCGGTTGTGGAGCCGAGTGCAAAGTTACAAAATTTGACGTGCACACCGCCAAGCGAAATGACCCCTACGCCGCTGTTCTGCTCTCCAGAGCAAATACAGAGCGGTGACTCTCTCGATGAATGCTTGATCAACATCCGCCATCTTGCAAACAGACAACCGCCTAGCACTTGCCCCTCCCACAAGAAGCGATTTTCGCCTCAAACGCGCGTCTATTTCGCTTCAAACGCTCGCTTTATACGCGCGTCCAATTCGCTGTGGACGCGCGAGTGGATTCAAAATGTTCAAGCGTCCAACTAGATGTGATAGACTCGAATTTGACGCTCAATTCGCGTTCGGTGTGAACGCAGCATTAAATACCACGCAGAATCGATGTGCTACATGTAAACGATGTTCTTTGTTGTATTTTCCTGTCAAAACGTTTCATTTGGAATTATTCAGCTTTTAAGAACAAGCAGAAGATATGCGGTTTCTCCGGTAGTGGGCAGGACTAATGCGCAAACTGCAATCTCATTGGCTGGTGCTCATCTACTTCCTTCACTGTTTTGATTTCAGCAAATCAGTTCGAGTGAACGCAGACAACGTGATTAATTTTCATGAACCCAGCAGCTCATCAATCCTTAGTGTGTTGTATATTGTTATTAGTAGTAGAATTAGTAGTAGTATTATTATCTTACTATACTATACTTACTATACTTTATTAGACTATTATCTGTTACTATTATAATTTTTTACAGAAACACTGAATGACCAACAATATCTTAAGCACCACCATCAGTCCTAAGTTAGGGCTGTCAAACGATTAATCTCGATATATAATATAGATGTAGATCTCGATATAGATATATATTTGAATACACGCGTATATATTTAAGAAATATTTGCATATATATATATATATATATATATATATATATATATATATATATATATAAACATTTCTTAAATATATACATGCATGTGTGCGTATTTATATACACATAATAATTATACACAGTACACACGCATATATTATGTAAACAAACTTTTATTTTGGATGCGATTAATTGCTTTGACAGCACTAATATAAATAAAATAGTATATCAGTCTGGTGAATAAACAAAAAAATTTACTAGCCAATGGCGATTCTATTGCCAAGGTGTGCGTAGAGGGTTGCAGTTGCTGGGATCTATTTGACTGCTGTCCATGCAGTATAATCATCCCCTACCCCCATGTATTTCATATTATTGTTTTTTCACAAAAACTGCAGAAAATTTGAAAAGGTATACTGATACCTCAATTTTCCTCTCTGCTGGCGAGTTTTTCTTACTGAAGTGCATCTTGTTTTAAAAAGCAAGCTGCTACTCGTATGGGTGTTCATAAGGTAGTAGTTCGTATTTCTGCTTAAACTAAATGTATTTAAGCAGACTTGTTTCCAGAAATTGACATCTGTGATTAGATGTTAAGGTCGTATAGGTACTGAATATGTTATATCTGTACTTATTAATATAGTGTATAGTTTGGTTAGTAATTTTTTTAGAGTTGCTGATTTTTTTTATTTTCTCAATAAGAGGCACAGTTTCAAGAAGGAGGTTGCCAATCTTAGTTCTAAACGCACAATTAATTTGTTGGCAGTAAAAATACTGATCTTTGCCTAAATTATATTTTTGTATTAATTCTGAAAAAAAAAAACAGATGAGGTAAATGTGTGATGCCAGCAATTTTCCATTTTTCATTAATAAGCGGAGATTTATTAATGCTGAAATCCGGGTTATGCCGTATAGAAGAGGAGGAGTATGGTGTTATTGGATTATGAGTTATTATGGATTATTACCTTAATTGCATCAGTAATGTATGGCAAGTCGATAATGAAATCTTTTTACATTCTGCCTGTTCTAAATCTAACCATGGGTTTTGGGTATGATTACCGTTTACCGATTCTTTATAAGAGATAACGGCAAATTCATCCAACCGTCATCTTTTATAGATTTAAGTAATGGAGTGAAGAGTAGATTTTGACCAGTTTATTGTATAATCTGATATTTTAGAAAAATCATTAATGATATTGATAACTTCTATGTGTGACATTTCTGGTTTTTGTAGGTACAGTAAAATATCAGCTGCATAAAGTGAGATTTTATGAGTGATTTTATTTGTTGAAAAGCCAGTGATGATATTATTTTGTCTTATTGCAGCTGCTAAGTGTTCTATGAATAGTGCAAATGGGAGTGGAGAGAGTGGACATTCTTGCCTGGTCCCTCGTTGCAACTGAAATGATGGTTATATAATGTCGTTAGTGATATCCTTAAGCCTTGGATGTACTATGTTCTAATCCAACTAATGAATAAGCAAATTTCTCTAATGTTGCAAAAAAAAAAAAAAAAAAAAAATCAATTGACTTTGTCATTGTCAAATGCTTTTTCCGCATCTAGTGATACAATAATTGTAGTATTTTGTGGTTTGCTGATATTCATTATATTAAATTTGCGGCGTATGTTGTCTGATGAGTGACGTTCTTTAATCTGTTTGATCTGGGTGAGTAAAATGACTGTTTCTAACCATGTAGCTAAGGCTTTACTAATTATTTTCATGTCAGTATTGATGAGGGACATAGGTCTGTAATTTGTGCATATGATGGATTATCCCAGAAAGGCCATTGAATCCTCTAGAGATATGGAGTGTGGACAGGGGAAAGACAAGGACGGTATTTAGACACAACCTAAATGAGAGTGACTCAAACCAATGGATATAAATCCCTTAATGTAAAATAGTTGACCCAAATTCTTTGTAAAATTCCTGGTGGAAACTGTCTAAACCTGGTGCTTTATTGTTTGGTAGCTCAAAGAGAGTTTTTCCTTATATTTGTCATTTGTTATTGGCTTTAAGTTTAGTTGGGAGAGTGTTATGTTACACAGAAATCTCTTTATCATTGTGATTTTTATCGTTATTGTACAGATTTTTGTAAAATGTCTGAAATGTTCATATTTTGTGGGTATAATTATAGGTATAAGGTTTTTTTCCTTATTACATTTAAGCAAGTTGGCTAGATATTTTCCTGATTTATCGTTACGTTCAAAATGTATGGATCGTAGGTGTTGTTTCTGAAATTCTAATATTTTATTTGTAATACCTTCAAGTCATTTGATTTATCTCATTTAATATTTGTAAATACTATAATTATAATTATAAACATTTTTAAGTTTTTCTTATTATTTTAAAAGTTCTTTTTATGTAATTTTTAGTGACAACAGACAGGCCGATTAATTTGTGAATATTTGGACATTTTGGCATTATTAGGGTTGACTGTCAGTGTGGCCACTTGAACAAAATACAGTAGTATTTAGCTTACAACATTTCCTATATTGACAGCTTTGTCAATGGATAATCCACATTTCCAAATTAATTTTGAGTGCACAGTGAAAAGAATTGATCATTCAACAGTTTTGTCTCTTTTGCTGTCATTATATCTGCATATTTATAGTACTGTGCAAATGTCTTAGGCACATTAGTATTTTCATCCAAAAAATGGTTTTAAGTCAGTTATTTATATATTTTGCTGTGGCGCATCAGTAGGAAATATCACTTTACATTATTTTGCCATTAATTGTAATAATCCAGTGAAATTTTTGTCTGACAACAGCCGATCCACACTGAGATCTTATCTTACTATCATTGAGTCTGTCTGTGATCACATGAAGAAACGGAGACAGACTAAATCCAGAAGAACTGTGGCAACGTCTCCAAGACACTATCAGTCAACCACTAATGATTTGCATGTAAATCCTATCCTGAGGAAGATTGATGTATGACAGAGAAGGAGAACAGTTACCAGCTGGGGTTTCCATGAGGCTTTATGGGCGTCAGTGCTGTGAAGTGTTGGTTTATGTGTCTAAAGTCCTAGAGATGGAGATTAAAGCAGGAGATTACAGAGGATCAGTGAAAATCAATCCGCTAATGGTTGGTCAGTGCTCTGGTTTAACGCAGAACCAGGGCACAGCTTGAAACAGTATTCTGCACCAGAGCAGAAAGTCACCAAAAGGCCATGGATCTTTGTGTCTATAAAACCATAAAGGCTTAGCTTTTTCACTAGAAAAATTATTCTTTTGCTTCGAACATTTTTTTGTCTTAGCCTGTGTAATGTGCATAGATCCTGAGAGACATAAGATACATCATGCACCACTATTTTTGGTAATACTCACACATTTTTCCCTTCTGACAATTTCTGCTGTTCACTAATGCACTAATGCAATTCACTAATTCATCTCATGCTAAATGAACACTGCTTTTGATATTTTATTAAAAAAAATAGCAAAAATCTAACCTTTCATTGAAGTAAAAGAATTGAAAGTGGGGGGGAAATCACATTATGAAATAAATGTTTTTTCTCCAAAACACATTGGGAACAATTATTTGCCCCCTTTTATTAAATACTTTTTGCAACCTCCTTTTGCCAAGATAACAGCTCTGAGTCTTCTCCTATAATGCCTGATGAGTTTGGAGAACACCTGACAAGAGATCAGAGACCATTCCTCCATACAGAATCTCTCCAGATCCTTCAGATTCCCAGATCCATGTTAGCTTTTTTTGGCAGCGATTTTTATCATAGGTACTCTTCAACTGTGAGTGACGGAATCTAAAACAAAAATCCAGAAAATCGCATTGTATGATTTTTAAATAATTAATTTGCATTTTATTGCATGACATAAGTATTTGATCACCTACCAACCAGTAAGAATTCCGGCTCTCACAGACCTGTTAGTTTTTCTTTAAGAAGCCCTCCTGTTCTCCACTCATTACCTGTATTAACTGCACCTGTTTGAACTCGTTACCTGTATAAAAGACACCTGTCCACACACTCAATCAAACAGACTCCAACCTCTCCACAATGGCCAAGACCAGAGAGCTGTGTAAGGACATCAGGGATAAAATTGTAGACCTGCACAAGGCTGGGATGGGCTACAGGACAATAGGCAAGTAGCTTGGTGAGAAGGCAACAACTGTTGACGCAATTATTAGAAAATAGAAGTTCAAGATGACGGCTAATCTCCCTCGGTATGGGGCACCATGCAAGATCTCACCTCGTGGGGCATCAATGATCATGAGGAAGGTGAGGGATCAGCCCAGAACTACACGGCAGGACCTGGTCAATGACCTGAAGAGAGCTGGGACCACAGTCTCAAAGAAAACCATTAGTAACACACTACGCCGCCATGGATTAAAATCCTGCAGAGCACGCAAGGTCCCCCTGCTCAAGCCAGCGCATGTCCAGGCCCGTCTGAAGTTTGCCAATGACCATCTGGATGATCCAGAGGAGGAATGGGAGATGGTCATGTGGTCTGATGAGACAAAAATAGAGCTTTTTGGTCTAAACTCCACTCGCCGTGTT